>CM076846.1:32406180-33006180 GCA_039519185.1 Astragalus membranaceus | reverse complement strand
TTTGATATGAAAGACCTCGGAGAAGCTAATGTAATCCTCGGGATCAAGACCACTAGGTCCGAGAAAGGAATTTCCTTGGATCAATCTCATTATATTGAGAAGATCTTAAAGAAATACAATTATTTTGACTGTAAACCTGCATGTTCTCCCTATGATCCAAGTGTCAAACTTTTTAAGAACACTGGTGACAGTGTTAGACAAACGGAATATGCGAGCATCATTGGCAGCCTAAGGTATGCTACTGATTGTACTAGACCCGACATCGCCTATGTTGTGGGATTGCTATGCAGGTTTACCAGTCGACCTAGTATCGAGCATTGGCATGCTATTGAAAGAGTCATGAGATATCTTAAAAGAACCATGAATCTAGGATTACACTATCAGAGATTTCCAGCTGTACTTGAAGGGTACAGTGACGCTGATTGGAACACTCTGTCAGATGATTCCAAAGCGACCAGTGGCTACATATTCAGTATAGCCGGTGGTGCCGTTTCCTGGAAATCTAAGAAACAGACCATTTTGGCTCAGTCCACTATGGAGTCTGAAATGATAGCACTAGCGACAGCCAGTGAAGAAGCTAGCTAGTTAAGATGCCTACTAGCAGAGATTCCCTTATGGGAAAAACCGATGCCAGCTGTGTTGATCCACTGCGATAGTACCGCGGCTATTGCAAAAATAGAGAACCGTTATTACAACGGTAAGAAACGACAAATCCGTCGTAAGCACAACACTATTAGAGAGCTACTAACAAAAGGAGCTGTGAGAGTGGATCACGTACGCACTGATCAGAACTTAGCGGATCCTTTGACGAAAGGATTAGCCAGAGAGAAAGTCCAAAGTACATCTCAAAAGATGGGACTACTGCCTTTAGAACCATGAGTCACTCACAATGGTAACCCGACCTAAAAGACTGGAGATCCCAAGAATTAGGTTCAATGGGTAATAACAAGTTGTGAAGTGACAGAAGATGAACATGCTATTAAAAGAAAATAAGCATGATTCTTGAAGCGATGTAAGGTTGAGATAATAGAAACTCTTAATGAGATCTATACTCCATGTGGAGTAGATTACCTAGCTACAGGAGTACTCTTGATAGACTCACCTTTGTGAATGTGGAAGTGGGGCCGCTTCCTATGGCATTTTGGGCAGAAATTCCTAGAGCGTTCACTAAACTGGGATAGACGTGCAGGGCCATAAACGCACGGGCATATGAGAATACACCTATGGAAAAGGCTGTGTGTGGTTTCGACGATTAGAGATAGAGTTCAAGACTACGAGTCACTCTTGTTGAATCTAAATCTTAACCGCTACGCAAGGTTCAAGTCGTACGACACCTCTGCTTATGCACAATCTTATGGAGGCGCTTGACGCTACTTCCGGAACTGTTTTAAATTCAAGTGGGGGATTGTTGGAACATTGGTGTGAATTTAAAAACTTACAAAGTCCCACATTGCTTGGACTAAGCACTTGAAGAGTGCTTATAAGTGGGAAGTTCACACCTTTGGGTTGGGGCCCAAGGGGTACCCAGTTTTGTGAACGGGCAAGCACGCACTCTAACTGACCACCACACGCGCGCGCCGCCGCCGCCGACCGGCCGGGCCGGGCTCGGGCTTGGGCTGTGAGGTGTAAAGTATTTTTTTGCGAAATTAATTATATTTTATTTTTTTTGGAACGTGCTTGTCCAGATTCATTGAACCGTCCATCCAGATTCATTGAACCGTCCATCCAGATTCATTGAACCGACCAGATTCGATGAACCGTTGCGAACTTGCGCTCCAAGTCAGACGTGCGCACGAACCTTCGTAACTTGCGCGCCAAGGATCCATGATTCGTAACTTGCGCACGAAGTCCCATGACTTGCGCACGAAGCCGGTTATTGAAGCCTATAAAAGAGGCCTTCCCCCAATTCATTTTACACACCGAAAACTCGATGCAGTTCCGAGTTCTCTTCTCTTCTCCCTCATAAATTCGTTTCTTCTTCTTCTTCTCTAAGAGTGGCCTACAAGCCATATTCCCGAGTGGTTATAAACCATATTGAGAGGTGTATATCTCGAGCGATTACTGACTGTGCAGTCATAATCGTAACTGGGCTGTTTTATCCTGGGGGCGTCGTGGTTGATAGTCTGCTTGCACCATCGAGCAGTGCCACGAAACGTCTTAAAGAGAGCGACCTAGTCCGCGACTCATCCCAGTAATTTCTTCGGTATAATTTCGAAAACACTGAAACAACATATATATATATATATATATATATATATATATATATATATATATATATATATATATATATATATATATATATATATATATATATATATATAAGAGAGAGAAGAAAAGCGTTCAGAATCAAATGTTGTTTACCTGCCTATCAAAAAAAAATGTTGTTTACCATTTAGAGTTTGCGAAGAAGAATGCCTCGCGGAACTCTTGAAGTTGTTTTGATCAGCGCCAAAGGCCTCGATGAAAATGATTTCCTCTGTAAGTATACTATCTATTTTCATTGAAATTTCTGCTTCAATCAAATTGATCCAAAAGTTTGACTTTTAATTTTCACTTACATCATCATCCAAGTTCATTATCATATCACTTGGAGATAATTTAATCTAGTTTTAAATCTAGTGATTAACTCTTTATCTTATTAGCAGATCTTCAGCTGGCCTAATCTACATATTTTTCCTTGATAAATTCTATTCGTTGTTGAGTTTATCTTATTTGCAAATTGAACTTGACTTTCAATTTTCAATTTTCACTTGAAGATAATTTCATCTAGTTTTAAATCTAGTGATTACCTCTTTTCAATCATAAAATATTGACTTCGCAATTTAACTATTGAAATTGATAAAGATCATCTTCTAAATGTTTGATTTTTGTTCTGAATGAGCAGCTGATATAGATCCTTATGTAATTCTCACTTACCGGACACAGGAGCACAAGAGCACTGTGCAAGAAGGTGCCAAACTTAATTATGTATTTATTTGCAATTATCTCTCTCTGGTGGATTCATTGCTTTGCTGCATTATGTTTATGATTATCAGGTTCTGGATCCAACCCTCAATGGAATGAGACCTTTCTTTTCACTGTTTCTGATACTACTACTGAGCTCAACCTAAGGATAATGGAAAAAGATAACTTTAGTAATGATGATATTCTTGGCGAGGCAACGTGAGTTCAATGCTTCTTCTTTAACTTGCAAATTTTGCTTCCAAAGGATTTGCTTTTCCATTTAAATTTCATTGGAGATAGGATGGAATTCAAGTGAGGTGAAAATGTAGTATTTGCTAAACAGAATAGAATTAATCATGTAAGTATTTGTTTTATGTTTAGTGTAAATTAGGGTGAGAAAAAATAGAATAGGTCATGTGTCTGGTTTCACAATAGAAGAAACTTATAGAATTGGGGCAGAAACTTATATCCAGTTACTTAGATCCAATTTGTCCTGTTCTTCACACAAAAGAACAGTTATCCTCCAATCCATGAAGAGATCCAATGAGACAAGACTTAACTTTTGTCCATAGTTTTGTATATCAAATATGATGATTTGAGCGAGAATACAAATGTTTGGTTACTTCCGGGAGAATTTTGATTTTTCCTAAAACCTTGGTTAGACTAGAACTGATGAAGAATAGTTTTGTATTGAGTTGAAAAACCTACACCGAGTTTTATATCAAATTTTCTTTGATTAAACATTCAAACATGAATTATTCCATCTCAGACTCAATTTGAACTATATCAGTTGAAATCACATTTGACTGGTTCATATGTAGCACCGACATTTCAGATTGAAAATGTGTCTGGTGTCCGACACATGTCGGTTCAAACATTGACACTTAAATCACTTCCATTTTCTTAAATCATTGTCAATATCTACCTTTCTATATCAATGTCGTGGTAAATGTACGTGTCTGTATCGGACTGTCAGTGCTTCTTGCCAAACACACTAAATTATGAATAATGACCAAAAATTGATTTCGCAATATAATCTCCAGTCTCCTAAGAAGGATTTTTTTCTTCTTCAATTGGATGTTTCATTTTGCCCTTTCATGTGCCATGAGTAATTGTTGAGGATACAAAAAGGAAATTCAAAAGGGTCATTTCTATCTGCAGAATTCCTTTAGAAGCATTGTTTGAAGAGGGTAGCCTTCCGGAGACTGCTTACAAACTTGTGAAGGACGAAGAATATTGTGGAGAGATCAAGGTGGCTCTGACTTTTACTGCTGAGGTAATGCTACAATCTATTTTTTCTATTATTTTCTTCATTGATGCCTAGGTTTCTTCTTATTCAAGCATAACATTAACTACTGAATGCAGAGAAATGATTACCAGGATAATAATGCAGAGGAGGAGAGCGGTGGTGGATGGAAAGAATCATCTAGTGACTTTTAATAAGCTGCTTTGGGTCCCTTTGGGAATTTCAACTACTGTGTTTTAATGGTGTGGTGATCTCATAGTGCTTTTCTTTCCTCCATTTTGATATAAACTACTTTATGCTCAACATAATATTTTTTATTATGCACTTCAATTTTATTTGAGAGCAGTGTTATCTTATTTTGTTGGAACTTCATACCTACTACAAATATTAATTCTTGTGTGGCTAGTGTCAAATGATTGGTTAGCATGTGCCTACTCAGTTGGAAAAGTTAGTTTATTGCATTGTGTACAAGAGAAAAATAAAAAACAGAAAACGGAATCTGTGTAGTGTGCCCATATGACAGATCTTGGTTGGTTGTGGGCATTGTTGTAGTACTTATTTATCACAACAAATATCATAAAATGTTATTAAACTATTTTATAAGCCGATGATCAAGATTGCAGGTCGAATCTACACCGATGAAATTCTATCCATTGATCAAAAGTGTCGTGGAATCTAAGCCGTTAAACATAGAAAATATCTATCAAAAAAGATTCTACGTAATACACTTCAAGTACGGTACCAATGTACCGTGTCTATGTTGTTCTAGAATTAACAGACACGGTATCTTCCGAACCGATTCAGTACGTTGATACTGTACTTCGAGTTTGCAAAAAATTATAATACACAGTATTATGGTATCGTAGTTATTGAAACATAGATGAATGTTTTTGTATTTTAAGTATATTTTAGACCTTTTCACATATTGGGGGGGGTGTTTGACAAAAAAAAAGTCCTTTAAGTTAAAGGCTAAATAGCACTTTTGGTCATTTATCTTTGCTCTAGGTTTCATTTTGGTCTGATATCTTTTTTGGTCCCTCATCTTCCATTTCTGTATCATTTTGGTCCCTCAATGGTGTTTTCCGCATAATAAGTTAACAGACGCCACGCTAACAGTTAATTGCTGACGTGGCGTCTTAAGTGTCATGGCTAATGTGTTATTCACTAAATGATGTGGCATTTCATTTTTTTTAAATCAAAAACATAAAATTATTTTATTTTGCATTTTTTATTTCAATTCCGTCTTTGATTTTGCATCTATTTCATTGAAATCTCTTGTTTGCATTCAGTTACTGCAGTAATTTCGAGCATTTTGCAATTGGGTTGGTGCAATTTGGTTGAGATTTGAACATTTTAATCTCGGGTTTTTTTTGTACCCCCATCAACTCTCATCTACCCCCATCAGCCCTATGAAAATACCAAAATACCCTTAAAATTTTGATAAAATTACAAAACATTTACCATTTCTCACTTGCATCCGTTTGACCAGAAATTTTCTAGAGATTATCGGATTTACCCTTCAGAGCTACATCCGATTTCCCATCGGACTTACGCATCGGATCTACCTGCATCCGATCCAGAAAGCGACAGCGCAAAAAAGTAAGTCGGATTTAGCTAAATCCGATTCTCCCATCGTATGTACCTATATCCGATTTCCCATCGGATATAGGTAGATCCGATTTGGTTTTTATTTTTTTAAAAATTTGTTTTTTCAGTGTCAAACAGGTATCGAGGGGAGTCTTCGTCTCGGGCATCGCCAGGTGCTCCGAGTACACGCACCCGCCACAGGATTGCGGGACATGCGTCTGCCCGCCATAGGCGACAGCAGCAGTATCAGCAGGTGGAGGAGGCCCCGGACTATCAGTATGAGGAGGGCCAGCAGGGGCATCCTCTTGATGATGATTCTATGTCTGAGGGCCATTCTATGGCTGAACAGGAGTATTATCAGCACCAGTATCAGCAGCAGCAGTATCAGCAGTACCAGGAGGAGCCCTATCATCAGCCTCAGCAGCATGAGGAGCAGCATCAGGAGCAGCAAGAGCTATTCACTGGGCTAGGATCTCATGTCTGTTCTATTATATTGAGAGACCCGGTAAGTTTTATTTATTTACGTAGCCTTCTTAGTTTAATTTTTTTACATAGCCTTATTTTTTTATTTTTTTATAATGCAGACATATGAGCGTAAATTGAAGGTTACCAACCATGGCAACAAGCTGGCTAAGAGACTGCTTGCCTTTTCCCAAAACCACCAGTTATGGGACTTTATCACAGGTTACCAACCATGGTAACAAGCTGGCTCAGAGACTGAAGCCCGTGCAAGACAAATAATTCTTTTAGTTGCTGCAATGCCCAAGTAAAATGAATTCCAAGCTCGTGTGAAATATAGGCAAAAGCAACCGAGAAAGTTAATTCCGTTGAAGTGACACCTACAATCTCCAATAGAGGTAGATTGTATTTGTTGGTCTTGTAGGTGGTGTCAAGAATAATAACCTTTGGAAACAGCCGGAATAACTTAATAGAAGTGGGATGCGCCCACATGATGTCACTGACCACATCGGAACCCTCAAATTTTCTGCTCCAACATAAATAATTTTGCGTGTCAATCAATCTCAAAAGCTCTTGAATGTCCGTTCTAGGACCCCTCTTAGAAGACCTATAGGCGTAACGCTGCCTATATATTTGAGGAAGAGAAGTGACGTTGTCCGGATAATGGTTCTTCAAAGCAGTAAGACAATCTTTCGGGGCAACATTCAAATCAGTGTGCTCATTAACAATAGCTTTCTGCGGCTTAGTTAAACGACCAAAAGCTGTCGACCCAACCGGGGTAGTAAGCAACTGATGTGTGTGAAGACCACACCTAACACTAACACGCCAACCCTCATGACGTATTGTACAAGTAGCTCTCAATGTAAACGGACAACTTCTTCTTTTAGACCCGAAAAC
Source organism: Astragalus membranaceus (assembly GCA_039519185.1). Classification (NCBI taxonomy): domain Eukaryota; kingdom Viridiplantae; phylum Streptophyta; class Magnoliopsida; order Fabales; family Fabaceae; genus Astragalus; species Astragalus membranaceus. The sequence goes on along the minus strand of CM076846.1, from coordinate 32,999,048 downwards.
TCTAGAATCATTAGACCACTTCCCTTGCTTCTCGCAACCAAATATAATCTTATCTCTAGAACCCCTTTTACCTCCAGCTTTGTCAGATCTTACGATGATAACAACAACTCCAATATGCCTCCCAACCGCGTTAGCCCACTCTTCAACATCCTGGCGTGTAGAAAAAATCTACAAAATAGAAAAAATAGATAAATTTTGCGTACTTAATTAATTAAATATCTACCAAACTTTAATCAAGAAAATTGGTTTCAAAAATATACCCTCTCTGTCCAGGATACCTCTGTAGTGTCTACCATGAAAGGAACGACATGCGACTCTGTATGCACAATACCTGTTTCAAAATAGAATAACAGTTATAAAGTAAATAATTAAAAAAAAAACAAAGCGGATTTACGTGACTTTAAACGTAAATCCGCTTTCTATTTTTTACAAATCGGATATACCCTCATCCAGGTATATCCGATTTGTTAAACGATAAAGGCGGATTTAGGTAAATCCGATTGCGCATCGGATTTAGCTAAATCCGATTTATTTATATTTCGCCTTCTGTTCAGAATTAAATTGTCAAATCAGATTTATCTGTCATTTTGATAGATCCGATTTGACATATGCATCGTATTTAAAGCTAATCGGATTTACCTTCCATTTAGGTAAATCCGATTTCCAGATTAAGTGGTCCCCCACCAGAGAATCTTCCAAAAGTCAATTTTTGTAATTTATGTCAGGGGTATTTTTGGGATTACGATTTTGGGTGGGGGTACATGGAAGCTGATGGGGGTATAAAAAAAAACCCTTTAATCTCTCACAAAATCCAAACCCATTTTTCGGCCAAAAAAGCGATTTCAGATAAGTTGTGCTACTTTTTTTTTGTGCAAATCGATGGTGGATTCGTGATCCTTGTGAAATTTCATTCAAGTTAGACACAAATTTTGTTTGATTTGGTGCTGTTATGAGCATTTTACTATTGCTGACTTGAAGCTTTTGAATCTTCATCTTCAACCTATTTTCCAAAATCACTTTTTTTATAAGTGTTTTTTTGGTCCTAAAATTTGCATAATTAGATTCCTTATGAAAATTTGAGCGAAATGGACACCAATTTCCCTAAGTTTCTTTATTTTTTTATTTCTCTTTTAGTTTTCACTATTTATGTGATATTGGAATAACAGGCAAGTTTTAATTTAAATTATCATCAATCAATTTTGTTTCAAGCGTAATGATATTACAATAACTTATGACATAAAGTGATCTCTTTGTTTTATATACTTAATAGAACATCAATGGAAGGGGATGAACTCATGTCAATTAAGAGGATGCACTTTTCTTCCCCTATGTTTTGTTTGGCTCGAATTCTTATATACTGAAATGCACAAGGAAATTAGGAACTAGCAATTCCCTCAACCATAAATAAATTCATAATGCATTTTCATTTCAATTTTTCAGCTAATATCCTTCAAAATACAAGCAAGAAACTTCAAGAAAATAGTGGCTTGGTTGAGGCACGAGTTAGGAAATTCTGATGCTAAAGCATTGCTATCAAACGTTGTCTACATGTTTAAGATTGGATCTAATGATTATCTTAGCCCGTTCTTTGACACATTCTGATGTTCTAAACTCTTATTCCCATTTAGAATACGTTGCCATGGTTGTTGGTAACTTGACTTCCATTATCAAGGAACAAAGCTTCTTATTATATCTATACTTATTTTTTTTATTGGTAGGAATAGAACCCAATACCTCAGGATTTACAACACTCATCCATCCTTCGCATCAACCCACTGATGCTAGACCTTGGTGGTATTATATACTTGTTTTGAGACTTTAGTATGTATATGTGGAAATTGATATATTAAAATTGTTGTAATTGATTTGATTGGATGCAGGTTTGAAAAAAGGGAAGTAAGCATGCTGTGATAGTGGGCCTTTTAGAGGAGAATACAGTTGTGGTAGAAAAAGAGGGGAAGAACACAGAGTTATGTGATAAACCCCATTTATTTTGGGACCCTTACCATCTTACAGAAAATTCTTACAAACAACGGCATCTAAACTGTAGAAATCCAGGCAACTGTGCCAGACAACATGAGAACTTGTGCTCACTAGATCACAAATATCTGATTAATTCACCGGAAGGGTACGACTTTGGAACTAAAGAGGGGACTCAGTTTTTTCAGCCTAAAACTTCACAGCAGTTGTCCATGTACCTTGCACACTAGGGTGCTTGGTTACGTGTCTTGTCCTCAGTTTAATTACTTTCCTTCCCAATGCATTCCTAAGCCTGGTTGCATGCAGATGTATGTCTTCTGGATCCATATTCTTCACGCATACCACTCGTTCTCTTTTGTTCTCTGGTTTCCAGAGGAGAATCATCAATTATAATTAAGAAAGAAAAAATAGTAATAAAGTTAGGAGTGAGCACGAGTCTTACTGTAAAAAGCCTTCAGATGTGGATGCTGACCACGAATCATTTCAGTCGCTACATCTAATTGAGGATTCTTTTCCTTAAACGTTGGCAAATGCGACTCCATAAATGCTCTATCAAATATTCAAATATTGAAAACTAAAGTAAGAATCCTCTGTTCAGAGCAGAAGAAAATATGAAAACGATACCTATTAGCAAGCAGAAAGAGCATTCTAGTTATCAAGAAGAGTGGATTTAAAACTTCTCACACATTTGATTGTTAAAAAGTTGTGATTTGACATGACATGAAATCACAGCCAATACGGCAACAAAAAGAAATACTTGAATAATGTGCACCAAAGGCAAAGAAAAAAGTAATTTGTAGTTGATAAACTTTTCCCAGTCTGAATGGAAAACGTTGAAGCTTAATATAAAATTCAGTTATTAAGCTATGCAATCATCTAGAGTCTAGACAATAGACTAAAATATTACTGGTATTCAAATTCAAAGAGCAAAAATTGCATTCAAATTCAAACACAAGGAAAACAATATTTATTCCACAAAAACACAAGTCTAATTGAAACCTTGTTACTATCAAAAGATCTGCAGCCATATAAGGGTCTATTTGGATAATTGGATTAGCATATTAACAGCTTATTTGAACTTATGTACTGACATTAGGGAGCAGAGTCCATGCCTTGAGCGCGGGAATAACTTGCTGCCTTTCCCATATTTTTGTCCGTTAGATCAATCAGATGCACTAGATTGTGCCATCTGGAATTTTTTTTCCCAAAAAACTTAAAACGCAACACACACGAACACAGTAACTCCTGCTCTGTCAACTCTCCGCTGCCGCCTTCCGCCTCTGCTCCGACCTGCTCCCTGTTCGTCTACTTTTGTTCTGTTGCAACGTTGATCATCTTTTGTATTGCTTTATTTTGGTTTGAGTTTCCTGGTTTTGCAATCGAACTCTATTTGAAAGGATTGACACAGCATGTGAAGATCAACAAAATGTTCATCAAGTAAGAAACTAGAAATGGGAATTATTTCAAATAAATTGCAGAAAGAAGATGTCCTTATAAAAGCCATGTTGAAATCCGACTTCAAGTTTGTGGCAATCTGATATTTTCCAATATCAATTTCCCAGCTTGAGGGAAATGCTGGGAATCAACCTTGAAATATTGGAGGGATTGCAATCAGCTATTGCTTGAGTTTATGTTGCAACGAACAAAGCACTGTCGGAGAAGAAGCAAAAGGCGGCAGCGTAGAACGGGCGGTGTAGAGCAGGTGTAAGTGGTGGCGCATAGGAACGTTGAGGCGGCGATTAAGTTTCTTGTATCCGTGTTGCGTTTTAAGTTTCTAGGGTGAAAGTTCCACGTGGCACATTCTAGTGCGTGTGATTGATCTAATGGACGAAAATAAGGGAAAGGCAACAAGTCATTCCCGCGCTCAAGGCATGGAATCCGCTCCCCTGACATTAGCATTTGAAAAGGTAATTGAAAAAGCTTACGAAAACATGCTATAATATGTTCCTACTTGTTGTTGGCTTGTTCAATAACCTCTCCAACATAGCTTATTATATTAAAATAATGACTATACTTTCTCTTAACTATAGATATAGCTCACACACAAGTTCTCTACCCAAATATGCCCCAAGACGGTAACCGGTCTCATTTCTTCCACATGTTTGGCAAAATCACTAACTTATTTTTGAACATGATTTTGGGTCTCAATCGCAATCGCAGGTATAGCATCATTAATTAATCACATAGGTAAACGAGCAATAGAGCCAAGAATTTAGAAAATTCCACAAACCCAAATACCCAAAAACAAAATAATTTTTTTTCCCGAAAACATAAATCGATGAATATGAATAATCAAAGTAAATTGAAGCATATAATGGGGTTGTATTTGTACCGTATACCTCTGCTACTTCCACCCCAATCAGAATAGCTAACAATCAACTTCTGAAGTTGCCAAACCCCTCGCAAAGCCATCAGATCCTAAAACCGGTAAAATAAGTGAGAGACAATAAAAAAGCTTCCAAAGAAATATGATTCAAATAAGCGAAGCAATAAAGAAAAATGTGAATGAAACCTTTTGATTTCGCCAACGGCTGAAACGAGACTACAGAGGAGTCGCGATCTTCGGCGGGTGTCTGCAATTTGCAAACGCTATGCTGCTCACTCGGACACGGCAGAAGCAGCAGCACAAACAAGGCTTAGGCGCGGCGATTCCGGGCTCGGACGCAGACGCGGACGCGGCGGCGACGGCGACGGAGAGCTGCTGGGAGAGATATCGTGGCCGCGGGAGAGTTGTTGTGGCCGATGGGAATCAGATATTGAGATTGAGTGAAATTAGGGTTGAGATTTAAAATGGCCCATGCTTTTTCACTCCCCCCTATTGACGGCAAATCTCTAAACCTCAGATATTCCAATTTTACTCTCATGTGGAATACGCTCTCAAACCTTCCTACAAAGTATTTTTGATGGGTCCGTTACAAGAACACCGAACAGGTTCGGCCCAATAGCACCAAACTAGCATGAATTATCTTAATTCATATATCAATCGGTTTTTTTTACCCCATCATCTCCCTATCTACCCCCATCGACCCTGCGAAAAGACGCAATTGTCCTTCACAAAATTTAAAAATCCCGAACATATCCTGATTTCAAAATTTACACCCACTTAAGGTAAATCCGATTTGTTATTTTTAAAAGCCCCATCATATAAGGTAAATCCGCTTTTAAAAATAACCAAAGCGGATTTACCTTATGTGGGGGTAAATCCGCTTTGTTAACCTAATTAATAAATAAATAAATCAGTTTAAATTTTAGATACAAATTTCGACCGTCTTTGGGTTCTGTTTAGTGTGTAGTTCGTTAACACATGACGATATTGTACGCCGGGAGAATAATTTAGGCTAAAAAATCAGTTTTCGGGCAACCTACTCAAATTGTAATGAAACCACATTCTTTAAATCCGAAAAATATCAAGGATCAATACACCTCAAGAAGTGACTTCTTTCAGGATAGGGGACCTCAAAATCCCAAATTCCATCGTTTACTATTTTTTATTAATTTTTTTAATTTTTCATACTCTCCAAAAAATCTGAAAAAATTTGCATAACCTTATTTTGGTTTTATTAGATTTTTAGTGGTGTTTTCATAATTTTTGGATTAGTTTTGGCTATTTAACGGATTTTTAGTAGCATTTTATAACCTTTTTTAAAAAATTAAATAAAAACAATTTTTTTTAATAACGAAATCGGATTTACCTTAGGTGGGATAAATCCGATTTTCTTTTTTTAGGGAAATCGGATTTACCTTAGGTGGGATAAATCCGATTTTCTCTTTTTTTAGGGAAATCAGATTTATGTACCCACTAGGTAAATCCGATTTCCAAAATAACAAAGCAGATTTACCTTCAGCTAAGGTAAATCCGCTTTGTTATTTTTGAAGTCAGATTTACCTATTGGGCACCCCCATCTGAGGTAAATCCGACTTTAAAAGTAACAAAGCGGATTTACCTTAGATGGAGGTAAATCCGAGCGAATTGAAAATTGGGCAGGGGTATTTTCGGGTTTCACTTTCGGATCGGATATAGCTAGATCCGATTTGTGTTTTATTTTTGTTTAAAAATTTGTTTATTTCCCAGTGTCCAATAGGTATCGAGGGGAGTCCTCGACTCAAGCCTCGCCATCTGCTCCCAGTACACGCACCCGCCACAGGATTGCGGGACATGCGTCTACCCGGCGTAGCCGACAGCAGCAGTATCAGCAGGTGGAGGAGGCCCCAGACTATCACTATGAGGAGGGCCAGCAGGGGCACCCTTTTGATGAGCATTCTATGTCTGAGGACTACTAGCAGTAGTATTATCAGCAGCACCACTATCAGCAGCAGCAGCACCAGTACCAGGAGGATCAGCCTCAGCAGGGGCATCAGAAACAGCATGAGGAGCAGCCTCCTCTATTCACTGGGCTTCTCATGTTTGTACCGTTATACTGAGAGACCCCGTAAGTTTAATTTATTTACGTAGCCTTCTTAGTTTAATTTATTTACGTAGCCTTCTTAGTTTAATTTATTTACGTAGCCTTATTTTTTTTTTATAATACAGACATATGAGCGTAAATTGAAGGTTACCAACCATGGTAACAAGTTGGCTCAGAGACTGCTTGGGTTTTCCCAAAACCACCGATTGTGGGCCTTTATCACATATACATACAAAGGTGGACCATGAGCTGATGTCTGCTTTTCTTGAGAGGTGGCACTCAGAGACATCGTCATTTCACTTACCATTTGGTGAAATGACGATTACTTTAGATGATGTCTCCTGTTTGCTGCATCTACCCATTACGGGGAACTACTACAGAGCTCCACCTACTTCTGTCACCACTGATCAGACCATCCACCTAGCACATGTTTATCTAGGTGTGACTATGGAGGAGGCGGGGATGGAGTGTCGAGCTTCATCTGGCCCATATTACCGTTTTGAGTGGCTGCAGGAGATTGTTAGTAGAGGGTCCATAGAGAATGACATGTGTCCTGCTGTCAGGGCCTTTATCCTTCTGATCCTGAGCTGGTCCATCTTCACAGTCAAGACCGGTGACAGAGCTGAGGCTAAGTGGCTGCTGCTATTTGCGGATGTCAGTGCAGCTGGTGTGGGATCATATGCATGGGGGGCAGCAGCACTTGCCTTCATGTATGACCAGCTGAACTTCTCCTACTTGGACCAGGCGCATCAGTTAAGAGGGTATGCGACCCTCTTACAGGTAATAATTTTAAGTTAATTTTTTCCGAGTTTGGTTAAATTTCTGTTAACAGATTTTAATTCACCATGTTGTTTATCTTTGCATTTTAGAGCTGGATTTTATGGTATTTTCCTCAGCTAGTGGAGAGGAGAAGTGGATTGCGGGCTGGAGCACTGTGTGGGCGTTGGAGGAAGAAGAAGACAGATGAAGTGAAGTTGCGGGTATACAGGCAGAGGATTGATGCGCTGACCTCGGATGATGTCTGTTGGCACTGGGAGGATAGAGACTTTGAGCATGTGTCATTATACAGGGGACACATCAGTTGGGGAGACATCACTGTTCCCTACATGCTAGATAGGTGCCTCAGACAGTTTGGGTACGTGCAGGTCATCCCACGTCACCCTCTTACTGGTCGTCCGTGCCATGCAGACTGCATTTTGTATTGCACATTATATGCTTGTGGTGGAGGAGGTTTTGCGTACTACCCTGCTGAGGAGTTGGGTCAGGTTGCTCCGGACTACTTACATTGGTATGTGAGAGCATCTATTCCTAGACTCTTACGGGTTGCATCACCACCACCACCAGTACGGCCGGCTGCACCACCAGTACGGCCGGCTGCACCACCAGTACAGCCAGATTTGCTCGAGATTGTGGAGGAGGAGATTCAGAGGGGGTTCGGAGCGGAGACATTAGGATGGGCAGTCAGACATACGCTCGCCTCGCGCGGTTACTGGATATGCTATCGAGGCGTGACTAGGGGGTTTTGTGGGATTGTATGTTTGAACTATTTTTTTATGACTTGATTCTTATTATTTCTTGTTTATTATATTTGTGGAGTTTCATTAAAATTTCCATTTCATTCATGCGATAAAAGATAAAACATAACCAACTACAATAACAATAGGCAGATACATTTTCCTAAAATTCTGGTCGTCGAACACGACGTAAAATCTCATTCACACTCCGTTGAGTTTCCACGTACAGCTCCAACGACTTATACTCCTGAAGCGTGTCATGGATGTTTAACATGTTCGCCACGTCTTCGTCAGTCTTGATTGTCATGGACGAGAAGGAAACGCGGTCATCGTCTACAAGATAGGGTTTGCGATAAGTGATACTAGTGACGTCACGGTCGTCACCAGTCACTTGAACTTTGGACCACACTTTATCCTTCAAACCTTCAAACCCCATGCCGCGGTGGATTCTGCATAACACCGGATGAGGACTCCAGAAGTGGACACCATCTTCTCTCATCGTGATTTGGCCCCGATGATGTATACCTGGTGTGGTATTTTAATATGCAAGTATACATAGTCACACAAGTAATAAAGTGATAAGAAAGGTCGAACCCACAGGGATTATGTATTGTAAATTTTTGTAGTTCAAAGTGTACACTTAGTGTGTCTACACTATTCAGTATTTTTAGTTTGGAGTTTTTCAAAGTAAGTAAAATAACAATAAGCAATAAAATGTGTGAGAAATCAGTTGGAAAAAGTAGTTGAGATGTTTTCACCAAGTACTTTACTTCTAAGTGTTTTAATGGAGTATGTAGTGTGGGAACACTGGATGTAGGTGCATCAGTTTGTGCCTTTCAGCACTTCTCTTCAGAGTTTCATTACAAGCTCTTATGATCTTTGTTTTCTACAGTAAAGAAAGGTTTGTCAATTCCTCCCTTGCCTCCTAACAATGATCCAAGTTGCTAAATAGGTTCACTCTTATAATTTTATTATCCTAAGAACTATGCTATCCTATGTCTAGGTTTTAGCATATATTTAACAAAGTTTCCTTTATTAAATACTTGTTCCTATTAACTCTTGAGTTCATAAATGTAGCCCATGTCTGCTGCTACAAGTTTTACCTATTCTAAAGTGATCAATTCCAGAATAAGTTGAAAAAAGTGTTATGCAAGAGTTTAAAGTGTTTACACTACATAAACCATAATAACATAGTTAGAAGTTCATTACAAGGTTAGAACATCTCAACTTAAGGGAATTTAGCTCATGTTACTCATGTTATAAAGCAAAGAATATGCAAAGAACATAAGTAAATGAATAATAAGGCAAAAGAACTTAAAAGAGTAGAGATTACTTGAATAGAAGATCTTTTGCATTAAGTTCCCAAGTTGAAGTACAATAAGATTTCTTACACGAATTTCTTCAAAGTAGAAGTGAAGGGAATGGTTGTCAAGCACTTCCTCACCTTCCTCTCCTTAGAAACTTAAAGTGAAAATAAACTAAACCTAAACTAAACTAAATGATAAAAGATGTGAAAGATGATAGAAGATCGGATGATTTTTTTTTTCATTTGTGAAGATTTGATATCTATTTATAGGCTTGAAAGCTTTCCTCTTGGAAGGGGTTTCCTTTGGTGCGAAAGATAAGATGAAGGAACTGAACATGGTTAATTTGTTGACAACCAATCAAGCAAGCTGCACAGGTTTGGTCGCTTGCATGCATAACAAAAGATGAGGTCCATTGGAGAAGTGCCACATGTCTTTTAGATAAGCTTAAGTCTTGCAACTTGATTTTTATGTGTATCGCCGACTTCAGCAAGTGGCTCAGCTCCAGGTGACTAGGCATGACGTCACAAATCAAGTGTGGAAGCATTGAAATGGTCTTTGAATGTTTTGGCATAAACTGCAAAATTTAGCAGGTGTTGGCAGTGTTTCCACTCCTAGTGTTTCCACTCCTGGTGTTGGCAGTGTTTCCACTCCTGCAGTAGCTGCACTGAACAAAAATATCAAACCTAACAAGATTTGTGCATTTTGCCTAGATCATTGCCCTTTATCCATTTGAATACTTAGAATGTTGTTCCTTGATAAATAAGCTATAAATATATATAAATGTTCTTGAAAATAGGCAATAACTCAAGCTTGATTGTATAAATAACTCTATATAAAATAGAGTTATCACACCCCCAAACTTAAATTGTTGCGTGTCCTCAAGCAACAACAAAAAAAACAAAACACAAGATTTATATAATTATGAAGACATCTCAACTCATGTTTTTCAAGAAGTGTTTGAAGTGTATTGTAATGAGCCTTTCTCTTTTGGTGCTTTTTCTTCCATGTCCTTGCTTTAAAACATTCAGAGTTATAAAAACTCATTTGTGTAAGTGTGTGGCCCATTGAGTTTCTAATTGGTTCCATAACTGAGCAAAGAGTTTTTTTTCTTTAGCTTTTTGAAAAAAAGTTGGAACTCTTTTGGTCACTCTTAGAGATTTTTCAAAATATGGCCGAGACTAATAATTTCTTCAAGTATTTAGGGGACTCTTAAGCACAACAAAGGGCTTTTGGTGTTCTAACTTGTTGAGCCAATACCTTATTTCTATTTTTGGTGTTTGATTTTTGTTGATGTAATGCAGTGAGTGCAAAAACATAATTTTTGGATTGTAGGTTCACCTTATTTTGAGTGTAGGTGCCTTTTGATGTAGATGGTGTTGGCACACTAAGTGTTGCCACACTTGAAACTCTTTGAGTATTTTTGGTAGCGTACACTGCCCTCCTCACTGACCTCCACATGCATTTTCTTCTTTTTCTTGGTTTGTTTTTCTTTTCTTTTTGAACTTTGTTCATATATTTCAAACCAAATTGCACTTAAGGGACAGGTTCAGTTTATATGACTCAGGTAAGTGTAGCTCTTTTTTGGGATATTTTTGGTATTTTTGAATGGTTTTGACACTTGTGGTTTGCACTCTTCAAGCTGTCACACTTTGGCCTTTGTATTCATGGAATTTCCCCCAAACTTAAGTCTTTATGCTCTTCTAAATTTTTAATAAAAATCTAATTTTGACCTCAAATTTCCAAAATTTCCTTGGCTTTAGATAGCTCTTGATCTAGCATGGTTCTTTTCAAAACTCAATTTTGTTGTGTCAAAGTTTTTTATAAAACTGATCATTTCTAGAAAACAAGGCTTTTTCATCATTTAAAAATTGACTCATTGACACACTTCTTCAATTTTGTTGAGAAAAATATGAATTGATCATGTTTCATAATCATTTAAATCTAAAAACAAGTTGATGCACTTAATTTACCATGTTAACACAAATTATCATGCTTTGTTAAGTACATCTAAAACTTAAAACATACTAACACTATATATTTACATGCTATAAATACTTACTCAAACATATTTCTATATTCATACATATATATTAGTACTAGGTTTAAAACATGCTGCAAATATAGTGCATACACAAAATACATACTATTCTCCACTCTCCCCCCCAACTTAAATAGGAGCAGTGTCCCCACTGCTCTAAGTTTAGGAAACAGGGGAGTACTAATGTTGGGAGAAACAAACAAAAGTTTTTAACACAGTAATAAGTTAACACATAGTATTTAGCACATAGAGTATACTACTAAAGCATAGTATAAATACTGGAAACAACATTAAAAAGTATCTTTTTACTCTTTCTTCTGGAATCTGGGGCTGGCTCTCAGAGCAGGGCTTTGCTTGGCTTTTGTCTTCTTTGATTTCTTAGCAGTGGCCACATCAGAGGTAGACATACCAGGATCATCTACAGCAGCCTCAGGCATTTCTATCTCTTCAGGTGTAGCTTCTGCAGGAACATCTGGTGTAGCCAGTGTTTGGACTTCAGGTGTAGGTACACCACTCTGCACTGGAGTTTTCTCAGTTTGCTGCTCAATTCCCTCATGATGTTGCTCTGCTACCTTCTCAGCTTCTTTCTCTCCTTCCTTGGGTGTAGCTTCCTCAGATACTTTTTTCTCACCAGCTTGTATTCCTGTACCCTGTGCACCATAGAGTGAGCTCATTGTCCATTTCTTCTTTGTTGGAGCAGGCTTCATTGTTCTCCTTGTGTATCCCATCATCTGCTTCTTCTCTGCTAAGGCCTTTAGAACTGCATAGATTGTTGCTGCAGGACTTGTTGTCATGACTGTTGATTTTGAAGCTTCTGCAGTTGGTGTGGGAACACTAACAGACTCCTTGACAGTATCTGCCTGCATCTTCAAATCAGAATCTGTTTTCTCTTTCTCAGGCTCTTCAATGAGTACCTGCATTTGAACATTCTCAGAAACAATGTTAGTTGGCTCAATAGGTTCTGTGCTTGGGGTGGGAGTTGTTTCTTTTGGAGTGTGGGATGGGATGGTTGTATCTGTTTCTGCATCTTGCTTTGGATTTTCAGATTGGGGAGCATTTTCTGGTGGAGGTGTGGGTGATTTTGGTGTTGAAGTTTGACTGGGGGAATGGTGGGTGGTGGGGGATGGAATGTTGGTTTGTGATGGTGGTGAGGGGGTGTTTGATTGCTGTTGTGATGGTGGTTGGACTTCATTTGTAGATTTCTTTCTTAGTTCATACTTTCTTCTGGCACTAGCTTCCATATCATCACTGCCATCATTATCACTGTCATCATCATCACTGTCACTAACTTCTAGTGACTCAGATTCATCCTCCTCTACATCCTTTTCAATATCCTTCACAGCCTGTCTTGCCTCTTCATCTTCTTCAGTATCTTCATCACTTACTTCTTCAATTTCTTCCTCCTTGGTTTCTTCCCCTTCTTTTCTTTCTCAGAATCTCTCTTTCTCTTTACTTTCCTCTCTTTCTTATCAGTTTCCTTTTCCACTTCTTCTTTTTCATCAATCACCCAATTAGGGAAAATTGGGGATTCTATTTCTGCTTCAGGATCATCCAACTTTAGTTTCAACCATTCATGCTGTTCTCTTTGAAATTTCCAGACAGCTTGGAGTTTCTGCACCAAGTGTTCAGACACTTCCTGCTCTACAGTATTTTTGATTTTCACTGACCTCACTCTATCCTTAACTTCAGCAGACAGACCACTAGGAGGGGTTTTTCTGTAGACTTTTTCTAGATCAGAAGTAACAACTCCTTGCTTTTGACACAATTCAGTGATTAAGCATGGGAAATATAAGAATCCAGATTCCTTGGCTTGACATTCTACAATTTCTTTAGCTATCAATTTCCCTATGTCCACATTATCCTCACATAGGATTGAATCAATAAGAATCAACCTATCTTTAGATAATGTAGAAGTGTGTGAAGTAGGGAGAATTGATGTATCAATGAATAAATGCCAACTACCAAGCTCAGGGATCAATTCACCAGTTTTAAGTTTGAATTCAGTATTTGTGAATTTCTCCCACTGAGATCCTTCTATTGCTACTCTTTCCTTGATTTTAGTCATTTGCTTCTTTCCATAAGTCTCTAGTTTTACTTCAAATGCATTACCAGTGTATGTGAGATCATAGTGCTTATTGATTCTAGCAGGGTCAAAGAAAACTTTCTTACCTCTAACCTTGGAGAAAAATACAGTACCTCCTCTGTTATTCTGAATTCCTGAGTAGAATTCTCGCACCAATTGCTCCAAGTAGTAGGCTCGAGTTTGAACAAATCTTTCCCAATGCATGTTGTTGACAGTGGAGAGGAATGAATGATGAGCTTTTGCGAAGTTGAAACCACGCTCAGGCAGAAACTTCATGTTCCAAAAGTGCTCACATCCAGGGATTGCTTCCATTGATGCTAGTACTCCTGATTTTCCCTTTTTCGCCTGAGTTTCCACACCAGAACCTTTCCCAGTGTTTTTAGAGGCAGCTTGTTTCTTAGCTATTTAAGATTTGGAGTGTTTGAGATTGAGAAACTGTTTGTGAGTGGAGAGGATTTTTGATCGGTTTTGCGAGAGGGACGAAGAAAATTGAATTTTAGGTTATGTGAAAGGGTTAGTGGGATTTGGTAGTTGAGGTTTATAGCCGTTAAGTTGTGTGGCCTAACATGCAAGCCAACACGTGGAAATTTAGACTTAACACGCCACTTTCTAACCCTTGATCAGAGATGATTCCACTAAGTTGATGATTTGTCAAGTGACAGTTTTCTTCTAAATTATTTTAACACCAGAGTAGGCAGTGTAGCTGCATTAAGTGTGGAAACACCTAGTGTGGGAACACTGGATACTCTGTTGTCCTGTTTTTCCTGCAAAATAACAAAACATGAAATTGCACAAAATAATAATTTTAACTATATAGTGATGGGTTGCCTCCCTCAAGCGCTTGTTTTAAGAGTCTTACAGCTTGACTTGTACCTTGGTCTAAGGTTTTGTAAAGTGAGTGGTGATTTTGTCTCTCTCTACATGCTCTCCATAGTACATTTTCACTCTTTGTCCATTTACTTTGAAAGTGGTATCAGTGGTTGCATCATATAGATCAACTGCACCATGGGGGTAGATTTTAACTAATTTGAATGGTCCTGACCATCTTGATCTCAGTTTTCCAGGGAAGAGTTTCAACCTAGAATTGTACAACAGAACCATTCCTCCTTCTTTAAGTTCTCTCCTTTGGATTTTCTTGTCATGCCATACTTTGGTTTTAGCTTTATAAATTTCTGCATTCTCATAGGAGAAATGCCTAAATTCTTCTAATTCATTTAGCTCAAGAAACCTTTTCTCTCCTGCCTTTTTGAGATCAAAATTCAACTTTTTGATAGCCCAATATGACTTGTTCTGTAATTCAACAGGGAGATGACATGGCTTGCCATAAACTAACTTATAGGGGGACATTCCTAATGGAGTTTTAAATGCAGTCTTATATGCCCATAATGCTTCATCTAAGTGTAAGGACCAATCTTTTCTATTTGGTCCAACCATTTTCTCAAGCATTCTTTTTATTTCCCTATTTGAAAGTTCAGCTTGTCCACTTGTTTGTGGGTGATAGGCAGTAGCAATCTTATGTTTCACTCCATATTTTGCAAGAAGATTTTCAATAAGTTTGTTGCAAAAATGTGAGCCTTCATCATTGATGATTGCTCTTGGAGTACCAAATCTTGAAAAAATATTTCTTTGGAGAAATTTGCTAACAGATTTAGCATCATTATTTGGCAGTGCTACAGCCTCAATCCATTTAGACACATAGTCTACAGCCACTAAGATGTATTCATTGCCAAAAGAAGGTGGAAAAGGACCCATGAAATCCATGCCCCAAACATCAAAAAGTTCTATTTCTAGAATGTTAGTCCTAGGCATTTCATGTCTATTAGATATATTACCACTTCTTTGACATTTATCACAGGTTTTGACCATATAATAAGCATCTTTAAATAGAGTAGGCCAGAAATAACCTGATTGAAGTACCTTAGCTGCTGTTCTTTGGCTTCCAAAGTGTCCTCCATATGGTGCAGCATGACAATGCAGGAGCACTGCTTGCTGTTCTTCTTCAGGAATGCATTTTCTCATGATTTGATCAGGACATATCTTGAATAGGTAAGGGTCATCCCAATAGTATTGTTTTACTATGTGGAAGAACCTTCTTTTCTGTTGATAGTTCATGTGACATGGTACAATTTTGCTTACAAGGAAGTTTACTATGTCTGCATACCATGGTGTTGAAACATGAGGTGTGGCCATACTGAGTGCAGAAACACTGGCTGTATTCATGGTAATTGCTAGTAATTTCTCATCAGGGAAACTTTCCTTGATTTCTTCAATTGTACCTGTATTATTACTTTAAAGTCTAGAGAGGTGATCAGCCACTTCGTTCTCTACTCCTTTCTTATCTCTTATTTCAAGATCAAATTCTTGAAGTAATAGAACCCATCTTATTAGCCTAGGTTTTGCATCTTTTTTAGAAATCAGATACTTGATGGCAGAATGGTCAGTGTACACAATTACTTTGGTGCCAACCAAGTATGATCTAAATTTTTCAAAAGCAAAAACCACTGCTAATAGTTCCTTTTCTGTTACAGTGTAGTTCATTTGAGCCTCAATTAGTGTTTTGCTAGCATAGTATATGGTATGAAACACTTTGTTATATCTTTGCCCTAGGATTGCTCCTACTGCAAAGTCACTAGCATCACACATGAGTTCAAAAGGCTTACTCCAATCTGGAGTGACTACAACTGGTGCTGTAACTAAGGCCTTTTTTAGTTTTTGAAAAGCTTCTACACAAGATTCATCAAAATTAAAAGGCACATCATGTTGCAAAAGCATACACAATGGTTTTGAAATTTTTGAAAAGTCTTTGATAAATCTCCTATAGAATCCTGCATGACCTAAAAAACTTCTAATCCCTTTGATTGTTGATGGAGGTGGTAGTTTCTCAATTACCTCTATTTTTGCCCTATCCACTTCAAGACCTTTTTTAGATATTTTATGACCAAGCACAATGCCTTCTTTTACCATGAAATGACATTTTTCCCAATTAAGCACTAAGTTAGTGTCTTCACACCTCTGAAGAATTTCTTCTAAGTTTGAAAGGCACAATGAGAATGTTTCTCCAAAAACAGAAAAGTCATCCATGAAGACTTCCATTGATTGCTCAATGAAGTCAGAAAATATTGACATCATGCATCTTTGAAAGGTAGCAGGAGCATTACAAAGTCCAAAAGGCATCCTTCTAAAGGCAAAAGTGCCATAAGGACAAGTAAAGGTGGTTTTCTGTTGATCCTTAGGTTCAATTGCTATTTGATTGTATCCTGAATAACCATCTAAGACACAATAGAATTCCTTTCCTGCTAACCTATCTAACATTTGATCTATAAAGGGTAAGGGGAAATGATCTTTCTTAGTGGCCTTATTGAGTTTTCTGTAATCCATATAGATTCTCCACCCTGTTATAGTTCTAGTTGGGATTAATTCATTATTTTTATTGGCTACAACTGTGACTCCACCCTTTTTAGGAACACATTGCACAGGACTAACCCATGCACTATCTGAGATAGGGTAGATAATACCAGCATCTAGCCATTTAATTATTTCCTTCTTAACAACCTCTTTCATTACTGGATTTAATCTTCTTTGCCCTTCTATGCTATTTTTAGAATTTTCTTCTAAAATTATCCTATGCATGCATGTTGAGGGGCTAATCCCTTTAATGTCAGACAATTGCCAACCTATAGCTTTTCTATGTTTTCTCAAGGTTTTAATTAAATCAAGCTCTTGTTCTAAAGATAGATCAGAAGCTATGATTACAGGAAGGGTATTATCCTCACCTAGAAAAACATATTTTAAATGCTTAGGTAGCTCTTTTAATTCTAGCTTAGGAGGTTGTTCAATAGAAGGTACATTTTCTTTAAGGTTGGGGTCTTCTAAATTAAGAGATTCATAAGTTCTAACCCATACCTTAGGTGTAGCTTGTTCCTTGGGCAATATGCTTTCTTCAATAAATTTCTCAGCAGGCAATGCAGAAACATCAGGTGCTAGTGCATTGGCAAGGTGATCATATTGCTTGTGGAACTGCTTCTCTACCAATTGATCAAGTGAGATTGATGAACACTCTTCACCCTCCTCTGCAGGATACTTCAAAGCATTCAAGACATTAAATTTTACTTCTTGATCATTCACTCTCATGGTTAGCTCTCCTCTTTGCACATCTATCAGTGTTTTCCCTGTTGCCAAGAATGGTCTTCCAAGTATGACTGGTACTTCTTCATCTGCAATAAAATCAAGTATAACAAAATCTGCAGAAAACACAAACTTGTCAACTTGCACCAATATATCCTCAATAATTCCTTCTGGATATGCAATTGATCTATCTGCCAAAGATAGTGTCAATGTGGTAGGTTTTGCATTTCCAATCCCTAGCTTTGTGAAGATAGATTTGGGCATCAAATTGATGCTTGCACCTAAATCACATAATGCTCTTCCTGTATAGTACTTACCTATTGAAAAAGGGATTGTAAAGCTACCTGGATCCTTCAGCTTCCTTGGAATTTTGTTTTGTAAAATCAGACTACATTCTTTTGACATAACAACAATTTCAAATTCCCCTAATCTTCTTCTTTTAGAAAGCACATCTTTCATGAATTTAGTATAGTTTGGCATTTGTTGAAGTTCCTCTATCAAGGGAACAATGATATGCAATTGTTTTAAAACATCTAAAAATTTATTGAATTGCTTTTCCTCATGTATTTTTTTCAATCTTTGAGGAAAAGGAGGAGGAGGGTATTCTGGTACTAACCTTAGAGTAGGAGATGTAGGAATGTAATACCCCAATTTTGTCCGCCTAATTGAAAAATTGTATTTTTGTGAATGCCCAATTTTAACGGGTATTTTTCTTGTTTCAAAAGAGCACAAAAATATGTATCTTGTGCAATTTTTATTCTCGTTTGTTGCATGTATCGTTTTTAGTAGTGTGAGCGTTGTGATACTCGTTGCGCATGCACGCTGGTGCCTCACCGTTTACGCGTATTTGTTTTGTTACCGATTATTGTTATCCATGTATTTTTATTAGTTTATCAATCATTATTTTTATACAAAAAATCAGATTTCAAAAATTACTTTTATAAACAGTTTTTCTTTTAATTTGGTACAAATACATAGTCAACTTTTGTTACATATGTAGACAAAAAGATTAAAAGCAAAATGTACAAAATTTTAAAATAAAAAGAGAGAGCAGCTGTTGCGCTGCTGCTGTTTATTGTTGTTGTTGAGTTGCTGTCCAGCTTCTCTATTTCAAGAATAGAGCCCATGTCTTCTTTTTCCTTGTCTCTTTGCTCTTCCATTTTGAGCAAAAAACCATATGCATTCCTGCTGTTTTATTCAGAGGCTGTTTGGTACCATTGTCTCCCATGAGCTTTGCTCCTCTACTCCACATCCACACCTGCACCACAATTCTTTGACTATAAACACAACCTCAAAATAGGGTGAAGGGGAGGAGGAAACGATCCACCACCAAAAGAACTTGAAAACAACTTTATAATTCAAGTTCACTTGTGAGACACAAAGGCACACACAGCAAGCATAAGAGAAGAAGAGCCAGATACTTATACACACACAGAAAAACACAAAACACAGAGGGTAACACAAACACGCACATTGAGATACACAGAGAGAAATCAGTTCTTTGTTAAAGGGCGGAGCACGAAGGGTTTTAACTGAAAAAAGGAGAGAAGCTGCGTATTTGGAACTAGGTTGGTTCCCACTTTCATCTGTTTATCCAACATAGTACGCTTTAATTTTTTCTCCTATACATGATATATGTTATTATAGTCCCTTTTGAAGTATAATGACCCTTTTTGATACAGTAACTAATGAAATAATTTTATGCATCTGATTTTGCATCTGTTCATACAGTAGCTAGTGCGTTTTATGCATATGTTTGTTCAAAATAACTAATGGAATACCTTAGCTATTCTTTTAAAGTAAATGGTGAAATAGTTTTAGAAGCAAAAATGTGTGAAAATAGAGGAGATAGAGGGAGAGGAGAGCAATAGCCCACTACCTTATGCTTCTGTTAGTATTTTTAGCAAAAAAAAATGATGATATAAATGGTGTTGAAGAGTCAAAAAAATAAATAAAAGAGATTAAGATGGGAAACAGAAAAATGGCGAAAATGAGAAAAAGAAAGGAACCAAACCTTACTCCGGCCACCATCCGTGGTGGTCACCACCGTGAACCACCATAAAAAAACCAAGATCACCACCAATCACCACCACATGCTCTCCCCCTCTCCGCAACAACCACCATCAAAACCACCCCCATAACCACCGTCATTTTCCACCTCTATCTCCAACCCTCCCCCACCTTGTTTCTCCCTTTCATCTCCATCTCCCTTTAGTTCTGCTCTCTCTCTCTCTCTCTCAACACCTCACGTTCTCTCTCTCTCTCCTCCGCGCGCTCCTCCTCACGCCGCCGTCGCACGACGCCGAAGCTAGTCCGGCGTGGTCTCCCCCCTCGCCGTCGGTCCCTCCTCCTCTCCCTTCTTTTCTCTCCTTCCGTATCTCTCTCTCTCATGTCGTTTTTCCTCTTTCTCTCTCCTCACGAATTTCTCTTTCTCTCCCTCTAAAGAATGGGTGCGGCGCTGAGAGAGGAAGGTTAAGAGATTAGGTTTAATTTCTTTTTGTTTCAGCTTTATATATGTAGGCTTAGCTAATTTAAATTTTATTTTGCAAAAAATCTGATTACTTTCTGCACCCATCGATTTCATTATCACAACCCCCTGGAAAGCCCACAATCCGTGGGCTGATAATTCTGAAACTAAAACGGGAGTCTGCTATTTACACCCCATTTTACAATTTTCACCATTTTCTCATTCTTTTAATTCTTTCAAACATCAAAAACATTTTCAAACATCAAAAAGCCATCTCACAAACCAAAAATCAATTCGATTGCGAAAACCCTTTTGATTACCTAAAATAAGAACCAATTATCATTAATGATCACTCGCGCCGTTGCCGTTTGGTTATTAACGATAATTTCATTTTCAAAGGAATTAGTAGTGTGACCACTCTAAACCGTTGTTGTTTGGTCTTCATGAACACTCCAACTTAAATAAAACCAATTGTCATCGATGATCATTCGCGCCGTTGCCGTTTGTTGTTAATGACGATTGCATTCTCAAAAGGGTTAGTAGCGCGGCCACTCTAAACCGTTGTTGTTTGGTCATCGCGAACACTCGAATCAAAAGCAAAACCGATTATCATTAATGATCACTCGCGCCGTTGCCGTTTGGTTGTTAATGATGATTTCATTTTCAAAAGAGTTAGTAGTGTGACCACTCTAAACCGTTGTTGCTTGGTCATCGCGAATCCTCATTCCTATTGCAAAAACTCACCTAAACAAGATAAAAAAACAAAACCCTTTTTCAAAAACCCAGAACTACGTAGCTTTGAATTCTCCATCGCACCGGGAGATACGTAGGAGCGGATACTCTCCGTCAAGCACAACAAACTAAAAACATTTTTCCTTAAAAAAAAAAACAAACACTTTTGCCAAAAATAAAAATTTTCGTTAAGTTTTCTCATTCCCTTTGAAGCAAATTCAAGCATTTTCCAAATCAACACTTAAAACCGCACATTTAATTAAAGGTTCCCTTTCGGTAGAAAGGAGGCATGGGGTGCTAAAACCTTCCCCATGCCTAACCGACCCCCGAACCCAAATCTTCCGGTTTTCCAAAAGGCCATCCGCTTTCCAAAAAGGTTTTTCTTCAATATTTTCCTTATAAAAAATATTGGTGGCGACTTCATTGTTTTAAAAAAAGTTGTAAACGAGGAAAATCCCCTCAAGGACTTTTTCGGGTGCAACAGCTGGCGACTTCACTGGGGAGTTTTCTTTTTTTTTTAAGTGGGTCAAGCCTAACTAATTAAATGTGTGGTTTAGTGTGCTATCGATGTGATTTGGATACTTTGTTTGCTTCTATCCCTTTTCGGTTTGCTCTTCTTATCATGTTGTATGCATGTGCATTTGTTTTCTCTCCTTCCATGTTTATTTTTCCTCGTCTTTGCTTATGTGCTTAGTACCCTCATGCATTTCCCCCCCCATCTTGTTATGTTCCCCTCTTCTCGGCCCCCTTTCTTGAGGTAAACAAAGCACTTGATTGTTGTTGAAACCCTAGGCTAGCTTATTTGATATTGAACCCTAGTGTAGACAACATGTTATCGCTTGCTATTGTCTGGACTGTTCTGGGTTTTCCTTCGCAGGTGGGGATATATGTGGGTAGTTTTAGGCGGTATGTCCTCGCTACACACACTCACACCTTATGCTTATTGTGCTTCGAGAGGGGCCTAAAACCCAAGGTCTGACAAAACTTAGGAGAGTGGAAACGAGTAGTGACTGGCAATTGGACTGTTGTCCTTCTGACTCTCACGAAAGTTTCAGCCAGAGTACGCTCTTTCATGATGCCTCACACCATATGGCGTTCCATCGTTGTGGGTGCTATTGTGAGAGAGAGTTAGCTCTGGTAACCTGGTGAGGAAGTGACTAGAACCCACATGGGAGGAACATTTGAGATGTCCTAGAACTTAGGTCCCCGTCTTCGTAGGACACAAGGGGCATACCAAATTGTGTGCTGCATTGTAAACTAGGCACGTTTTCAAAAAGAAAAGGAGATTTTTCGAAAAAAGAGAAAATAGGGAAAGAGTTGCCGTTGTAACCTTTCTTTCGCCGGTCTGTACGAAGTGACATATGAACCACTTTATTTTAAAAAAAAAGAGGGGGGGGTGAAAGAGTTACCGCTGTAGCCTTTCTCATACCGGTCCATATGAAATAACGTACGACCCGCATTTTCCAAAAAAAAAACTTGAATCACTGCCAATAAGGACTGGTCTCTGAGTTACATAGACATAGAACATCATCATCATTTACACACATCCTTTGCATAAAACATACATTTTCAATAGTTTTCGCATGCATCTTTGCGTTTCATCATGGTTTGCTTGCCGAGAATCCCAAGTAATGAGAAATTTTTGTCATAGATACGACATGGAATCTAGAAAGGAAACGGTGTATACTCCAAGGTACCCCGCTGTCAACAAGGTAGATGTGACTAGTCTGAAAAAATGTGTTGACCTGATGGGACCTATTGAAAGGGGATCGTTTGACAATGCTTATGGGAACCTCCGGAAGTTGTTGTTGCTAGAGGTGCAGACTGAGGCTATTGTGACTTTGAGTAGATTCTATGACCCAGAAATCAGGTGCTTTCTTTTCAAAAAATTTCAAATGGCCCCCACATTGGAGGAATATCAGCAGATTTTGGGTTTCACTCAGACAGAAGCTGTCCCCTACCGGTATCAAGAACAGTACTACACAGATGAGGGGTTCGCTACATTATTGCAAGTGAGTGTAGAGGATCTGAAGCTCCAAAAGCAGAAGAGAAACAATGTGATAGGTTTCCCGCAGAGCTACCTTGAAGGTTTAATGGGAGCCTATGCCAGAAGTAAAAATTGGGTTGTCTTCAAGCGAGTTTTGGCCTTAACAATTTTTGGAGTTGTTCTCTTTCCACAGATTGAGAGGTATGTGGATGTGACCGTTATTGGTATTTTCCTAGCTTTTCAGAATGGGAGGAGCCCCATTAATCCAATTCCCGCCATCCTTGCTGACACTTATTCTGCTTTTACTCATCATTGTGACTTGAGAAGGAAGAAAATCTCTTGCTCTTCTCACCTGTTGTATGCGTGGCTTCTCATTCATGCCTTCACCAACCCAACACGAGTGGAAAAGTTGATTGGCTACGCTGTAACTTGTGAGGTGAAAGCTATGAGTATTCAAGAGTGGATCCAGTTTCTAGGGGGTCTAGATGAGCACTCGATCCGTTGGTATCTCTCATCTTGCTGGGAAGATAGGCCTAAGGTAGTCTTCCGCTGTGGTGGTTTTCAAAATGTCCCGCTGATGGGCACTAAGGGATGCATCAACTACAACCCGTCTCTGACTCTGAGGCAATTGGGGTATCCGATGAGGAATTCGCCTACTGAAGAGATGATATTCCCGCTTTACATCTTTGAAGGAGGACCAAAAGATGACAGTTTGCTTAGAAAGGTCTTGCAAGCCTGGAGTACGGTGGTTCGCATGGGAAAAGTAGAGCTTGCTCAGAGGACTAGTGGTACCACCTTCGCTCAGTGGCTCGGAAAAAGAATCCAGAATGTTCAACTGCCCTACCAAAAAGAGTTGCAAGTCGAGAGGGAAGTAGTAGACGCCAGTGTCCCCGTTGTCGAAGAATTAGGCGAGGTTAAATTGGCTCTGATGAAGGCAGAGGAAGAGAAGAAATCTTTGCAAGCTGAGATAGAGAAGATGGCTCTGAAGAA
Source organism: Astragalus membranaceus (assembly GCA_039519185.1). Lineage (NCBI taxonomy): Eukaryota > Viridiplantae > Streptophyta > Magnoliopsida > Fabales > Fabaceae > Astragalus > Astragalus membranaceus. The sequence goes on along the minus strand of CM076846.1, from coordinate 32,975,419 downwards.
CAAAAGGTTGAAAGAAGAAAATGCCCTGAAGTCTGCTACCATTGAGAAGTTCAGTCAGAAACTAAAAGGGGAAGAGGAGAGCAAGTTAGAAGTTCAAAGGTATCTGCAAGGAGCCAAGGAGGAAATCAAGAGGCGAAGCTTGAAAGAGAAGAAGGCCCTGGAAGAAGCCAATCAGTGGAAAGAATTGTGGGATGAAGCAAAAATGGAAGAGAGAACTGCGAAAAGCTTGCTTGCCAAGTCAAAAAGAGAATCCCGCATGTTACAAGCTGAATGGGAGAGTAAGTTAGACAGTGTTGTGCAAGAAAGAGACTCATTCGAGAACATCCTCAGAGAATATCAGCAGGCCCTAAAAGCAGGGCAAGAGGATTCTGATGAGTTGAAGAAGCGCCTTTGTCACATCAGCGATGCATACCGGCAAGTGAGGGATGAAAGTCAGTATTGGGAACATCGCTATGTTGAGCTGCTCGGTAGGATTGAAGAGCAGGCAGTCATCATTGAGCTGAGGGATGAAGTTCAACACTGGAGGGATAGGTTCTCCAAGCTATCAGAGTTGGTCAACCAGGCTCTTGCGGATTTGCCCAAGAAATTAAGAAAAGCTGAAACTGAGATGTATCCCCTCAACACCCCGCTTGAGGTGTACAAATTTGTGGAGTACTGCAGAGCCCTAGTTGAGGAAGCCAAAGGAAAAGCCGGAAGTACCTCTGCCAACAACAAAAGGAAAAGGAGTGGAAACGTCAAAGCTCTTTGTATTTGAGCTTCTTTATTGTAATTTTCCATTTTGTCTTATTGTACCTTTCCTTTTTCAATCATTGTATCAGAATGTCGTACTCTTGATTCAGATTTTGAAGTATTTTGTTTAAATACACTCGTTTCGCTTCCAGATTCCAATTTCAGTAGGATCCAAAGAAAGTGATATAATAAAAATAATCAAAGATTTACCTGTGTATCTATGACAAGACATAATACACCGCGATTCTCAGCAAGACAAACCAAACACGCATTCATTCGCATTGCATTCATTCATTCGTTCTTGTGTTCATAATCGTGTTCCGTCAACAGAAAATCAGGCAAGCTGGTTAATCATCGCTATTGGACGCGTCTGCAAGCAAGAAACATGGAAAACAATCAAGCCAACCCTGATCAGGACAATCCGCAGCCACATCAGGATGACGGAATTCCAGGAGGTCTGAATCCTAATGGTCAGGGTCAGCATGGTCAGAATCAGGGGAATCAAGTCATTCAAGCTGAGATGGAAGTCCTAAAGGCTCAAATGGCGGAGGTCATAAGAGTGCTAAGTGCCTTAAGAGATGTTGGCACAACTGAAGCTGTTGCTGCTGGGATGAACAATCCTCCCCCCCTTCCTGGGTCTGGGATCTCTCAAACCCTTCAAGCTGTGCAATGGCCTCCCTATGGTCTCCCACTGGGCTATACGCCTCCTGCTGCTGATGCAAACCCTGGAAGAGATCCTTCAGGAACCACGGGGCACGCTCAACCTAATACAATTGTGAATGAAGTTGGAACAGGGACGCATCAAGCCCAGATTCAGACCCCAATTCCTGTTATTGCTCCAGGAACTCCGACGGGTTTCAATTCACCAATAATGGTTCATCCACACGTACAGGGCCCAGTCCCTCAGAATATTGCTCACCGACACATGACCCCGGTCGCGGTATCGATGAATAACCCTCACTATGGTGCCGGCGGTTTCCCACAGAATTACCCTGCCGAAGCTAGAAGTCAGTATCAGATGCTGGAAGAAAGATTAAGAGCTGTTGAAGGGGCAGGTTCCCGAGCCAGGAATGCCCATGAGTTGTGCTTGGTTCCTGATCTAGTCCTGCCGCCCAAGTTCAAAGCACCAACTTTTGACAAATACAGAGGGACAACTTGCCCAGTCAGCCATGTGACAATGTACTGCCGAAAGATGATTGTCTATGCCCGTGATGATAACTTAATGATGCATTGCTTCCAAGAAAGTTTAGCTGGAGCTCCCCTTGACTGGTACATGCAGTTAGAGCCAACTAATATCCGTTGCTGGAAAGACATGGCGGATGCCTTCATGCGTCAATACCAGTATAACAATGATTTGGCTCCAGATAGAACTCAGCTACAATGCATGTCTAAGAGGGATAACGAGTCGTTCAAAGAGTATGCTCAGAGATGGCGGAACCTTGCGGCTCAAGTAAAACCCCCTCTGCTGGACAAAGAAATGGTCCACATGTTTATGGAAACCCTTCCTGCGGTGTATTATGATAGGTTGGTTGGCAGCGTAGCCTCAAACTTCTCTGAGATGGTAGTCACAGGGGAAAGAGTAGAGAATGGTATGCACAGCGGAAGAATAGCTCATGGCCCGACACCTCCTGCCAGTCAAAAAAAGCCATTTTTTGGGTCTCATAAGAAGAAATAAGGTGAAACTAATGCAGTCATCGGAGCCAGTGGTCCGTCGCACAGCAATCCACCGCAAGCTATTTCGGTTCCTCCTCAGGCACCACTGGCACAGCCTTTTCAATCAAATTATCAGTACCGGAACTATAATGAAAGGAAGCCTGTTGTCTTTGATCCCATTCCCATGTCCTACACGGACTTGTTTAATTATCTCATCACCAACAAAATAATCAATACTCGTCAAATGAAGCCATATCAGCCTCCCTATCCCAGAGGGTACAACGCAAATGCCACCTGCGCCTTTCATTCTGGGGCAGTAGGTCATGTGGTGGAGGATTGTAAAGCATTCAAATATGTGGTGCAAGAATTACTTGATACGAAAAGCATATCATTTCAACAACCCAATGTAGCCACCAATCCGTTGCCAGGGCATGGAGGATCTGCTATTAATGCCGTTGACCATCAGGGGGGTCAGTGTTTGGTTAGAAAAGTTGATTGCATTCAGATGCCTTTGAATTTTATCCATGCTGAATTATGCCGTTTTGGTGTCATCAAAGAAGGTTGTGCTAGGAAAGACGCCTGTGATAATCCTCGCTGCATCGGGGCATGTGAAGGCTTTAAACCAATTCTCCAAGATCTCTTAGACAGACACCTGGTCCAAGTGGGAATCCAGGAGAAAGAAGAAAGTGTATTTACCTTGCAATCAGGCAATGGAGGCTTCAGGAGATCGATTGAAATTCCCTGCAATCTGAATTCCAGCCTAGCTGTGACGAGACCCTCGACTGTTGTTATTCCAGTACCTGCTGCTACCCCTAGTGGGGAGACTAGGATGACTCCATGGAGCTGCAATGTGCAAATGCAAGCGGAGGTCCCTAAAGGCACTCTGGATATAACAAACATTGCTGGAGGTAGTTGTATCACAAGGAGTGGAAGGTTGTATACTCCTGAAAACCTTAGAAGAGAGCAATCCAAGGGAAATGAAGAAAGGGCCCGTAAGGGAAAAGACAAGGAAGCTGTAGAAGTCAGGGATGTGTCGGACAAAGAAGCTCAAGAATTCCTGAGAGTAATGAGACAGAGTGAATATCGGGTGGTAGACCAGCTGAATCAAACTCCATCCAAGATCTCAATGCTCTCTTTGCTGCTTAGTTCAGAGGCACATCGTGCTGCACTGCTAAAGATCCTGAATGAAGCTCACGTCTCCCATGACATTACAGTAAACCAGCTTGATGGTATTGTTGGCAACATTGTAGCCTCTAATTACTTGACCTTCTCAGACACTGAGCTGCCTCCGGCAGGAAAGAATCATAATCAAGCTCTTCACATCTCAGTCAAGTGTGGGGACCATATACTTGCCAGGGTGCTTATTGATAACGGTTCATCCTTGAATGTGCTGCCTAAGTCTACAATGGATAAGCTGGATGTAGACTGTTCATATCTAAAGCCGAGCTCCACCTTGGTCAGAGCATTTGATGGGTCAGTGAAGGAAGTTTTTGGAGAAGTAGAAGTGCCGCTGCAGGTAGGCCCTGAAGTATTTTATGTCGTCTTTCAAGTGATGGACATCAATTCATCCTACAGTTGCCTGCTAGGACGTCCTTGGATACATGCGGCTGGGGCAGTGCCATCCTCGCTTCATCAGAAACTCAAGTTTGTGGCTAGGGGAAAGCTGATAGTGATCTCCGGAGAGGAAGAAACATTGATAAATCGATCACCACCTGAATATTATGTGGAAGCAGCAGAAGAGTCCTTTGAGACTGCTTTCCAAGGATTGGAGATTTCAAACGCTGTCTTCGTCGAAGGTGAGCCTCGGTGGAAGCCTAAGTGGTCCAGGGCTGACATGATGGCTGCAAAGGTGATGCTGGGACATGGGTATCAGATTGGTAAGGGCTTAGGAAAAGCTGCTCAAGGAATTGTAATGCCTGCCCAGTTGAGGGGCAATATTGAGAGGTTCGGTGTTGGGTACATCCCAAGTCTTGCTGATCGGGAGAGGCTGGCATCTGACGGGAGGGAGAAATGGCTGGCCAAACTCAGAGGAAGGACACCCAATCAGGGGAGAATGGTCATCGCTAATCTTAAGAACAACTTCCGGAGTGCTAGTATGCTGAACCCTGACCAGGTTAATGTGGTTGAAGAAGGATCAAGCTCAAGTGGCCGTGCTGTAGGTCTGGTGCGCTGCTGTGCGGCTGGAGAGAAGCTGCAAAACTGGGAGATCATAGATTTCCCCGTATTTTTCAATTTAAAGTAATTATCGTTGTAATGCAGATCCCTCGGCTCTGCCCAAGGCCTCGGGATATTTCATTCGGGCACACATGTTTTCGTCAAAAATCATCAATCAATAAAGTGTTATTTTGAATTTTCAATAAAATTTCTGTCTTCATCATTTATCTGTGTTGCTTTTTCTTTGTTTTTATTCGCCGCTCCATTCTAATGCAGATCAAAAATAAACTCTGAAAATAACAATGCCCATAACTCATACTGTGATTTTGATTACCCGGTTAATCAAGCCGAGGAAGATGTTGAGAATGATTGGGATACTCCTCCAGAAATCATGAGAATGGTAGAACAAGAAGAAAAGGTCATCGAACCCCATGAGGAGTCTACAGAAATGGTCAATTTGGGTACTAAGGAAGACAGAAAAGAGATCAAGGTTGGTACCGCAATGGAGGATAAAGAGCGCAAAAAGTTGATTCAGCTCCTGTTCGACTACGCTGACGTATTCGCATGGACATATCGGGACATGCCAGGGTTGAGCACAGATATTGTTGAACATAGATTGCCGGTGAAATCAGAGTGTCCCCCGGTGAAACAGAAGTTAAGGCGGATGAAGCCTGAAATGTCTTTGAAGATCAGGGATGAGGTCAAGAAACAGTTTGATGCAGGGTTCTTAGCTGTGGCAAAATATCCTGAGTGGGTAGCAAACATTGTTCCAGTCCCTAAGAAAGATGGAAAGGTCCGAATGTGTGTCGACTACCGTGACTTGAACAGAGCAAGCCCTAAAGATGATTTCCCTCTACCCCATATTGATGTTTTGGTGGACAGTACTGCTCAGCATTCGATGTTCTCCTTCATGGATGGATATTCAGGCTATAACCAGATCAAAATGGCTCCAGAGGATATGGAGAAAACCACCTTCGTAACCCTTTGGGGAACTTTCTGTTACAAGGTCATGCCTTTCGGGTTGAGGAATGCCGGGGCAACCTACCAAAGAGCGATGGTAACCCTGTTCCATGACATGATGCATAAGGAGATCGAAGTCTATGTGGATGACATGATTGCCAAATCAAAGACTGATGAAGAGCACGTGGTTAACCTGCAGAAGCTGTTCGAGCGTCTCAGAAAGTACAAACTCAGGTTGAACCCCGCTAAGTGCACCTTTGGGGTTAGGTCAGGGAAGTTGTTGGGTTTCATTGTTAGCCAGAAGGGAATTGAGGTAGACCCGGACAAGGTACGAGAAATCCTGGAGATGCCAGCACCTAAAACAGAGAAAGAAGTTCGTGGTTTCCTGGGAAGACTAAATTACATCTCTCGATTCATCTTCCAGTTGACTGCAACTTGCGAACCAATTTTCAAACTGCTGTGCAAAAACCAAGAGATGAAGTGGAATGATAAATGTCAAGAAGCATTTGAGAAAATCAAGGTGTATCTTCAAAATCCACCCGTCCTAATGCCACCTGTGTCTGGCAGGCCTCTCATCCTATACCTCACGGTGCTAGACAATTCTATGGGCTGCGTGCTGGGGCAACACGATGAGTCAGGAAAGAAAGAACACGCGATCTACTACTTAAGCAAGAAGTTCACAGACTGTGAGGCAAGGTATTCATCATTGGAGAAGACTTGTTGTGCTCTAGCCTGGGCTGCGCATCGACTGAGACAGTATATGCTGAGTCACACTACCTGGTTGGTGTCCAAAATGGACCCAATCAAGTACATATTTGAAAAACCCGCGCTCACAGGTAGAATCGCTCGTTGGCAAATGCTTCTGTCAGAGTATGACCTCGTGTACGTAACCCAGAAGGCGATTAAAGGTAGCACACTGGCAGACTACCTGGCACATCAACCGGTTGAGGATTACCAATCAATGCAATGTGAATTCCCGGATGAGGACATTATGGCATTATTTGACGCAGGGAAATCTCAAGATGACGAAAGGTGGAGAGTGTTGTTTGACGGTGCCTCTAACATGTGGGGGCACGGGATCGGAGCAGTGCTGATCTCCCCAGACAACCGCTTCATACCAGTCACCGCCAGACTAAGCTTCTATGTCACAAACAATATTGCAGAGTATGAAGCGTGTATCTTGGGTATCCAGGCAGCTCTCGATCGGAAAGTCAAGAGGCTCGACGTGTACGGAGATTCAGCTCTAGTTGTCCATCAAGTAAAAGGAGACTGGGAAACAAGAAATTCTGATTTGATTCCTTACCGTGACTACATTCAAGAATTAATCAAGCCCTTTGAGGAAATCACTTTCCAGCACATACCCCGCAGCGAGAATCAGTTGGCAGATGCCTTGGCAACTTTGTCTTCTATGTTCAACGTCAGCTGTGACAAAAGTCTGACGACTGTCAGAATCCAGCACAGAGGACAGCCTGCTTATCACTACTGTATGACAGTCGAAGAGGGATCAGATAGTAAGCCTTGGTACCATGACATCAAGCAGTATATCACAAACAGAGAGTATCCTCCCGGAGCTACAGAGAATGACAAGAGAACCCTCAGGAGGCTGTCAACAGGTTTCTTCTTGAGTGGAGACGTCCTTTACAAGAGAAACCATGACTTGGTACTCCTCAGGTGTGTAACAGGAGAAGAATCAGTAAAGATTATGCGAGATGTTCATGAAGGCTCATTTGGGGTTCATTCCAACGGGCACGCAATGGTTAGAAAAATCCTGAGAGCTGGATACTACTGGTTGCAGATGGAATCAGACTGTTACAGTTTTGTGAGAAGATGCCATAAATGCCGAATCTATGCAGATCACACCCATGTACCTCCAACTTCTCTGAATGTTTTGAGCGCACCATGGCCATTCTCAATGTGGGGCATGGACATCATTGGTCCCATTGAACCCAAAGCTTCCAATGGTCACCGTTTCATTCTGGTTGCTATTGACTACTTCACTAAGTGGGTGGAGGCTGCTTCTTATCCCAATGTAGCGAGCTCAGTGATTGCTAAGTTCATCAAGAAAGACTTGGTTTGCCGCTACGGCCTTCCAAACAAGATTATCACAGACAACGGTAGTAATTTGAACAGCTGAATGATGAAGGATTTGTGTAAAGACTTCAAAATACAACATCACAACTCTTCTCCCTACCGCCCAAAGATGAATGGGGCAGTTGAGGCAGCTAACAAGAATATCAAGCGGATAATACAGAAGATGGTCGTGACCTATAATGATTGGCATGAGATGCTCCCCTTTGCCCTGCATGGTTACAGAACCTCAGTACGCACCTCAACAGGGGCAACCCCTTACTCCCTGGTTTATGGGTCAGAGGCAGTCCTCCCCATTGAGGTTGAAATACCATCCCTGCGGGTGTTAATGGAGACAAAACTTGATGAAGCAGAATGGGTTCGGTCTCGTCTTGACCAGTTGAATCTCATTGATGAAAAACGGGTGGCCGCAATGTGTCATGGACAGTTGTACCAACAGAGGATGAGGAGGGCTTTTGACAAGAAAGTCCGTCCTCGTGAATTCCAAGAAGGAGATCTTGTGCTCAAGCAGATCTTGCCGATTCAGACAGACTCTAGGGGCAAATGGGCTCCCAAATATGAAGGACCTTATGTGGTGAAGAAGGCATTCTCAGGAGGAGCTTTAATTCTGGCAAACATGGACGGAGATGAGATCCCAAATCCAGTGAACTCAGATGTGGTCAAGAAGTATTATGCCTAGAAAAATAGACGAAAAAAGAGAAAGATAAGCCAAGGAAAAATCAGCTCGCTAGGTTGAAAACCCGCAAAGGGCGACCTAGGCAAAATCAGAGTGGCCCGGTGGATTGAAAACCCGCAAAGGGCGATCCAGGCAAAAATTAGGGTCAGAAAACTTGGGCTTGAGAAAAGAAAAAGGCAATCAGCGTTCCAAAGGTTCGGATAAGGGGGTGATCAGTATTATGAGTATGGACGGTGGGCACCGTTACTTCAGAGACGAAATCACGAGATTTGTTCCTTTTTCTTGTATTTCTTAGGTTAAAAGAAAGATTGCAATGTACTTTCAATTGGCGTGACTTTCTGCACGTCCATTTTCTATATCAATAAAAGTCCAACTTTTCTTTCATATATGTGATTTTCGTGTCTCTGCTTTCATCTGTTCAGTTTCTTTCAAAATAATAACTTTTATGATTGATGAAATTGAACTGCAAAACATGTGCACATTCAGAGCATTACAGGATCATTACGAAACCTGTGAAAAATACAGAAAGAAATGATTGCCCAAGTGAGTAAAATTGCGAAAAAGCAGTCATGATGAACCAGTGCGCAATCCTCGCGTGATCATCGTCCTGGAATAGCTTCCGTCCGGCAGATCGATTTAACCAGCAGAAAAAGAATGCCGAAAAAAAAATAATAAGCAGAAAAAAGAAAGCTGCTTAAAGAAAATAAACAGAATAAACAAGAAGTAAAAAATTACAGGAGACGGAACATAAAAAGAGCACAACATCTTCATATCATTCATCATTCTCATATCATCCATACCATTCGTCACTCCATGGCATCGAACGGTAGTGCATTACACTTTCAAATGCGCATAAATCAATCATTGCATCCAGGAGCATCCAAATGCCCAAGGGCATACATTCCATGCACCATCCAAGAGGGAAGTTACTTCGGACCAGAGAGTCCCAAAAATCTCATTTTTTAGAAAATCTCCATCAACCCAGAGTTAGTAAACTCCATCAACACAGAGTTAGTGAACTCCTTCCACAGATCACAACATCGTGTACGAGCGCGCGATGGATCCATCCGACTTCGCTAAGTCCTTCGGATTAGTTGTGTCAGCCTAAGGCATAACGTAAATCCATTGATCAAATCAGTTCCGGACCTGATGTTGATCGGCCGCTCGAAAAGGCCACCCCCAGAGCTCGGACTCGACAAGAGTCCGTTAGAAGGTTTTAGGCAACCTCCGAATTCCCAATTTACCGCTTTTCCCAATTTACCGCTTTCCCGTTAATGCGACAAGTGTTAACCCCCGTTCCCAAAAGGAAAATAACAAAAAGAAAATTTGAGCTTTTCTGGAGCGGACAAAATTAGTGTTATTTCTATATCTTTATTTCCATTTCACCAACAAATATGAAAAGGCCAATTCATATTTCTTGGCGAAATGTGAAATAAAGAGGGGCAGCTGTAATACCCCAATTTTGTCCGCCTAATTGAAAAATTGTATTTTTGTGAATGCCCAATTTTAACGGGTATTTTTCTTGTTTCAAAAGAGCACAAAAATATGTATCTTGTGCAATTTTTATTCTCGTTTGTTGCATGTATCGTTTTTAGTAGTGTGAGCGTTGTGATACTCGTTGCGCATGCGCGCTGGCGCCTCACCGTTTACGCGTATTTGTTTTGTTACCGATTATTGTTATCCATGTATTTTTATTAGTTTATCAATCATTATTTTTATACAAAAAATCAGATTTCAAAAATTACTTTTATAAACAGTTTTTCTTTTAATTTGGTACAAATACATAGTCAACTTTTGTTACATATGTAGACAAAAAGATTAAAAGCAAAATGTACAAAATTTTAAAATAAAAAGAGAGAGCAGCTGTTGCGCTGCTGCTGCTGTTTATTGTTGTTGTTGAGTTGCTGTCCAGCTTCTCTATTTCAAGAATAGAGCCCATGTCTTCTTTTTCCTTGTCTCTTTGCTCTTCCATTTTGAGCAAAAAACCATATGCATTCCTGCTGTTTTATTCAGAGGCTGTTTGGTACCATTGTCTCCCATGAGCTTTGCTCCTCTACTCCACATCCACACCTGCACCACAATTCTTTGACTATAAATACAACCTCAAAATAGGGTGAAGGGGAGGAGGAAACGATCCACCACCAAAAGAACTTGAAAACAACTTTATAATTCAAGTTCACTTGTGAGACACAAAGGCACACACAGCAAGCATAAGAGAAGAAGAGCTAGATACTTATACACACACAGAAAAACACAAAACACAGAGGGCAACACAAACACGCACATTGAGATACACAGAGAGAAATCAGTTCTTTGTTAAAGGGCGGAGCACGAAGGGTTTTAACTGAAAAAAGGAGAGAAGCTGCGTATTTGGAACTAGGTTGGTTCCCACTTTCATCTGTTTATCCAACATAGTACGCTTTAATTTTTTCTCCTATACATGATATATGTTATTATAGTCCCTTTTGAAGTATAATGACCCTTTTTGATACAGTAACTAATGAAATAATTTTATGCATCTGATTTTGCATCTGTTCATACAGTAGCTAGTGCGTTTTATGCATATGTTTGTTCAAAATAACTAATGGAATACCTTAGCTATTCTTTTAAAGTAAATGGTGAAATAGTTTTAGAAGCAAAAATGTGTGAAAATAGAGGAGATAGAGGGAGAGGAGAGCAATAGCCCACTACCTTATGCTTCTGTTAGTATTTTTAGCAAAAAAAAATGATGATATAAATGGTGCTGAAGAGTCAAAAAAATAAATAAAAGAGATTAAGATGGGAAACAGAAAAATGGCGAAAATGAGAAAAAGAAAGGAACCAAACCTTACTCCGGCCACCGTCCGTGGTGGTCACCACCGTGAACCACCATAAAAAAACCAAGATCACCACCAATCACCACCACACGCTCTCCCCCTCTCCGCAACAACCACCATCAAAACCACCCCCATAACCACCGTCATTTTCCACCTCTATCTCCAACCCTCCCCCACCTTGTTTCTCCCTTTCATCTCCATCTCCCTTTAGTTCTGCTCTCTCTCTCTCTCTCTCTCAACACCTCACGTTCTCTCTCTCTCTCCTCCGCGCGCTCCTCCTCACGACGCCGTCGCACGACGCCGAAGCTAGTCCGGCGTGGTCTCCCCCCTCGCCGTCGGTCCCTCCTCCTCTCCCTTCTTTTCTCTCCTTCCGTATCTCTCTCTCTCTCATGTCGTTTTTCCTCTTTCTCTCTCCTCACGAATTTCTCTTTCTCTCCCTCTAAAGAATGGGTGCGGCGCTGAGAGAGGAAGGTTAAGAGATTAGGTTTAATTTCTTTTTGTTTCAGCTTTATATATGTAGGCTTAGCTAATTTAAATTTTATTTTGCAAAAAATCTGATTACTTTCTGTACCCATCGATTTCATTATCACAACCCCCTGGAAAGCCCACAATCCGTGGGATGATAATTCTGAAACTAAAACGGGAGTCTGCTATTTACACCCCATTTTACAATTTTCACCATTTTCTCATTCTTTTAATTCTTTCAAACATCAAAAACATTTTCAAACATCAAAAAGCCATCTCACAAACCAAAAATCAATTCGATTGCGAAAACCCTTTTGATTACCTAAAATAAGAACCAATTATCATTAATGATCACTCGCGCCGTTGCCGTTTGGTTATTAACGATAATTTCATTTTCAAAGGAATTAGTAGTGTGACCACTCTAAACCGTTGTTGTTTGGTCTTCATGAACACTCCAACTTAAATAAAACCAATTGTCATCGATGATCATTCGCGCCGTTGCCGTTTGTTGTTAATGACGATTGCATTCTCAAAAGGGTTAGTAGCGCGGCCACTCTAAACCGTTGTTGTTTGGTCATCGCGAACACTCGAATCAAAAGCAAAACCGATTATCATTAATGATCACTCGCGCCGTTGCCGTTTGGTTGTTAATGATGATTTCATTTTCAAAAGAGTTAGTAGTGTGACCACTCTAAACCGTTGTTGCTTGGTCATCGCGAATCCTCATTCCTATTGCAAAAACTCACCTAAACAAGATAAAAAAACAAAACCCTTTTTCAAAAACCCAGAACTACGTAGCTTTGAATTCTCCATCGCACCAGGAGATACGTAGGAGCTGATACTCTCCGTCAAGCACAACAAACTAAAAACATTTTTCCTTAAAAAAAAAACAAACACTTTTGCCAAAAATAAAAATTTTCGTTAAGTTTTCTCATTCCCTTTGAAGCAAATTCAAGCATTTTCCAAATCAACACTTAAAACCGCACATTTAATTAAAGGTTCCCTTTCGGTAGAAAGGAGGCGTGGGGTGCTAAAACCTTCCCCATGCCTAACCGACCCCCGAACCCAAATCTTCCGGTTTTCCAAAAGGCCATCCGCTTTCCAAAAAGGTTTTTCTTCAATATTTTCCTTATAAAAAATATTGGTGGCGACTTCATTGTTTTAAAAAAAGTTGTAAACGAGGAAAATCCCCTCAAGGACTTTTTCGGGTGCAACAAGGAACACCAGGTGTTTCTGCATCTTGAGGATTTTTTTTATTTTTTTCTCCCTTCTCTGTACCTTCAAGCTCACATGGTTCTGTTAGATCTTTGCCACTTCTCAAAGATACGGCTTTAACCTGTTCCTTACCTTGCCTTTGTGAGGGTGAAGCTTCTGTGTTTGATGGCAAAGTACCTACTGGTCTTTGCTGCAAAGCAGTTGCTAATTGCCCTACTTGGTTCTCTAGGTTCTTAATTGATATATCATGAGCTTGCCTAGCAGTTCTAGTTTCACTAATGAATGATCTAAGCAATTCTTCTAGAGAGTTGGCACTGGCAGGTGGGTTTGATCTTTGTTGGCTTTGAGGTAGGAATCCAGGAGGAGTACTTGGTGCAGGTGCACTTTGTGCAGGTGCATTAGAATTGTTCCACCTAAAATTTGGGTAGTTCTTCCATCCTGGATTGTAGGTATTAGAGTAAGGGTTGTTATTTTTATTGTAACCTACATAATTGACAGAGACAGGGTTGCTAGGACATTCTTCATATAGATGGCCTCCTTCACAATACACACAACTTGTAGTTCCTGGAGAGGCTTGTTCTATAGCTGCTGCAGTGTTTTCTTTAGGTGTTGCTACACTAGATGTAGGTACACTAGTGCACTGTTTGATCAGATTGGTTAAAGTGGCTACTTGAGCAGATAGGGCTGATATATCATTAATCTCATGTACTCCAGAGGTTCTCTTTTGAGCACTTACCCTCTCAGTAGGCCAACTTGAACCATTTGTAGCAATTTTGTAAATAAGATCAAATGCTTCATTATAAGACATATTCAAAAGAATACCACCAGCTGATGCATCAAGCATTACTCTGGTTTGTGGTTCTAGACCATTGTAAAAAGTTTCCATTTGTATAATGACAGGTAAACCATGATGTGGACATTTTCTTAAGAGCTCTTTCCATCTTTCCCATGCTTCAAACAATGATTCAAATTCTTTTTGCTTAAAAGATGTAATATCATGTCTCATCCTAGCATTTTTAATAGGAGGAAAATATTTGCTTAAGAATTTTTCAGCTAATTCATTCCATGTATGAATAGAATTGGGCTCCATAGAATTTAGCCATGATTTTGCCCTATCTTTCAAAGAGTATGGAAATAACTTAAGCCTAAATGCATCCTCACTAATGCCAGGAATGATAAAGTTACTACAAACTTCTATGAATTGCTTTAAATGTTCATGGGGATCTTCATGTGGAGATCCACCAAATTGACCAATTGTTTGCAACATTTGAAACATCATAGGTTTAAATTCAAAATGAACAGCATCAATTTGAGGTCTAGCAATACTAGTTTGTATGTGCTGCTGGTCATATTGAGCATAGTCTCTCATAGGTCTATCTCTATCATTAATCATACCTATTGGTCCCATTTGAATGATTTGTTGTCTGTGATCTGGTTCACCTTCAGTTTGTTGATGTGAATTAGGTCCTCCTCTTACTGAGGCATCTTCACTGTGGTGAGACATTGTTCTGCAGTCTTGTTGTCTTTGTCTTTGTTGTCTTAGCAATCTCCTAAATCTTCTCTCAATTTCTGGATCACAATCAAATTCTGGTGGTCTATCTCTGGGCATAAACTAGTGTTTCCACACTGAGTGTTTCTGCACTAAGTGTTTCTGCACAGAAAACAGAATACCAGTAGTACTAATAAAACACTAAATTAACAATCTAAACAACAAAATTTTACTATAATCCCCGGCAACGGCGCCAAAAACTTGGTGTGGTATTTTAATATGCAAGTATACATAGTCACACAAGTAATAAAGTGATAAGAAAGGTCGAACCCACAGGGATTATGTATTGTAAATTTTTGTAGTTCAAAGTGTACACTTAGTGTGTCTACACTATTCAGTATTTTTAGTTTGGAGTTTTTCAAAGTAAGTAAAATAACAATAAGCAATAAAATGTGTGAGAAATCAGTTGGAAAAAGTAGTTGAGATGTTTTCACCAAGTACTTTACTTCTAAGTGTTTTAATGGAGTATGTAGTGTGGGAACACTGGATGTAGGTGCATCAGTTTGTGCCTTTCAGCACTTCTCTTCAGAGTTTCATTACAAGCTCTTATGATCTTTGTTTTCTACAGTAAAGAAAGGTTTGTCAATTCCTCCCTTGCCTCCTAACAATGATCCAAGTTGCTAAATAGGTTCACTCTTATAATTTTACTATCCTAAGAACTATGCTATCCTATGTCTAGGTTTTAGCATATATTTAACAAAGTTTCCTTTATTAAATACTTGTTCCTATTAACTCTTGAGTTCATAAATGTAGCCCATGTCTGCTGCTACAAGTTTTACCTATTCTAAAGTGATCAATTCCAGAATAAGTTGAAAAAAGTGTTATGCAAGAGTTTAAAGTGTTTACACTACATAAACCATAATAACATAGTTAGAAGTTCATTACAAGGTTAGAACATCTCAACTTAAGGGAATTTAGCTCATGTTACTCATGTTATAAAGCAAAGAATATGCAAAGAACATAAGTAAATGAATAATAAGGCAAAAGAACTTAAAAGAGTAGAGATTACTTGAATAGAATATCTTTTGCATTAAGTTCCCAAGTTGAAGTACAATAAGATTTCTTACACGAATTTCTTCAAAGTAGAAGTGAAGGGAATGGTTGTCAAGCACTTCCTCACCTTCCTCTCCTTAGAAACTTAAAGTGAAAATAAACTAAACCTAAACTAAACTAAAAGATAAAATATGTGAAAGATGATAGAAGATCGGATGATTTTTTTTTTTCATTTGTGAAGATTTGATATCTATTTATAGGCTTGAAAGCTTTCCTCTTGGAAGGGGTTTCCTTTGGTGCGAAAGATAAGATGAAGGAACTGAACATGGTTAATTTGTTGACAACCAATCAAGCAAGCTGCACAGGTTTGGTCGCTTGCATGCATAACAAAAGATGAGGTCCATTGGAGAAGTGCCACATGTCTTTTAGATAAGCTTAAGTCTTGCAACTTGATTTTTATGTGTATCGCCGACTTCAGCAAGTGGCTCAGCTCCAGGTGACTAGGCATGACGTCACAAATCAAGTGTGGAAGCATTGAAATGGTCTTTGAATGTTTTGGCATAAACTGCAAAATTTAGCAGGTGTTGGCAGTGTTTCCACTCCTAGTGTTTCCACTCCTGGTGTTGGCAGTGTTTCCACTCCTGCAGTAGCTGCACTGAACAAAAATATCAAACCTAACAAGATTTGTGCATTTTGCCTAGATCATTGCCCTTTATCCATTTGAATACTTAGAATGTTGTTCCTTGATAAATAAGCTATAAATATATATAAATGTTCTTGAAAATAGGCAATAACTCAAGCTTGATTGTATAAATAACTCTATATAAAATAGAGTTATCAGTACCGTACTCGTTAATTTCCAATAAAAAAAGGGAACGCGCATGGAAGTTTTTTATTCATTAATGATACTTTGGTCATTTCGCAGGGTTTGGGGGTGTGTGGTGAGTAGGGGGGAGTTGGAAAAGTATGGGCCTTAAAAGATTGGGCCTCTGTAGCGATAAATATGAAGCCCTATTGGTAATAGTTGAGAGGAGTCCATGACTAATTTGCGACTAGCAATGCAGCTTTTGTGGATGATCCGATGAAAGAATACCTACCATTACGCCACTTTCTTAGGGTTCGTATGGAGATTGATGTTTCTAAGCCTCTGTGGTTTGGGAGATGGCTTCAAACCCCATCTATGGAGCGCATCTGGGTGCAGTTCGGGTATGAAAGGTTACAGGGACTATGCTTTCAGCGTGGTATGTTGGGCCATGATCAGAAAGTGCACTGCACCTAGGGCTATGGCAGCTTATGACCCACAAGCACCAAAGTATGGGAATTTCCTCACTACTGTGAAGCCCGGGCAATGGAGATCTGCATTTCCAAGACAGACACAGAACAGAAATCAAAATAACCCTAGTAGGGATGCCTCCAACTCTGATGAATCAACTAATGTTCCTACTGGAATAGGTGGAGAAGGAAATGCCAAGGTGAATCCTACTGGTCCTAATGAAGGCACTGAGAAGGGGAAACTCAATGAGGAAGTGGGTGAAAGTTCTGGTAGAGTTGAGGTGACAAAGAATGGTGATGCTTCTAATATGAACAGTGCTGTGAATATCACTACAAAGGGTGGTGAGACACAAAACACCCAAAAACCTGGCCCTAGTAATCTGAAGAATAGACCACCTATTAGGAGGTTTATTTTTCCAAAGGGTAGTAACTCTGAGAATAATTCTTTGGCCTATAGGGTGGAGTTCCCTGATGATGATGCTGATGATGTGGGGGTTGGCAAAGTGGGTATCCCTGATATTGTTGAGGAAGCTCTAAGTTTCAGAATGGCTGCTGGGCTAAACTTAAAGAGGGGGAGGGAGTTTGATCCTAATTTGTGGTTTGGAGATAGGATACATGAGGACATGCAGGGAACTGAGAAAAAGAAAGCTCAAAGTGCAAAGTTACTGGCAGATGTGCCTTACAATACTGACTCTGGCTGAGGAGGTGAGCCTACCCATGCCCCCAACCTCCAAATGACCTGCATCAGCTGGAATTGTCGTGGTTTGGCGGCAGCCACGACAAATAGAGAGTTGAGAACATTCACTCAACGTTACAAGCCGACCATGGTTTTCTTAATGGAGACAAGAGCAAAAAAGGAGCGTGTGGAGAAGGTTAGAAGAAGACTGAGGTTTCACCATTGTTTTTGTGTGGAGGCTAATGGTTTATCAGGGGGTCTTGCTCTATTTTGGAATGACTACTATTCTGTCCAAGTGCTTGATAGTTGCCCTAATTTCATTCACACTGTTGTGCAGCAACAGAGAACGGGAAAGTTATTTCAATCTACTTTTGTTTATGGCCAACTTATGTTTAGTCAGAGAAGGTTCCTATGGGAGAAAGTTATTAAACTTAATATATGCTCAATAGTTCCCTAGGCGTGCATGGGTGATTTCAATGATATGTTCTCTCAAGATGAAAAGGATGGACTGAGAATTGTGGAGGCTAGGAGAATAGAACTATTCAGAGACTTTCTAAGTAAAGCAGGCTTTATGGACAGAACTTGAATGGCAATACGTATACATGGGTTAGTAACCCTAGAAATGGTATAGTAACAAAACAAAAGATTGATCGTGTATTGGTCAATGTTAACTGGAGATTGTTGTTCCCTAATGCTACTGCAGTGGCCTTACCTATGATAAATTCTGATCACTCCCCTATTGTGTTGGAACCAGCCCCAATTGCTACTAGTGGAAGGAGATTTAAGTTTGAATACTTCTGGAAAGAACATGCTGAGTTTGAAGCTGTTCTTCAGGATAGTTGGGAGGGTGCTCAAGAAGGACAGGATTGCTGGGTTGACCTGGAAAACAAATTGGGGAATTGCAAAGCAAAAATTCAGCAATGGCACAGGAAAACATTCAGGAATGCAAAGCTAGAAATTGAGAAGCTATCTACTCAACTTCAACGTTTTCTTAATAATCCCCAGCACCTTGTCCCTTGGGACAGTGTTCAAAACCTAAGAAAGCGCATTGATGACTTATGGAGGCAAAAAGAGATGTACTGGAGTCAAAGGTCTAGGGTGAAGTGGCTTACCGAAGGTGACAAAAACGCAAGTTTCTTTCATGCTAGTACTCTACAGAGAAGAGATAGAAATAGGTTGGTGCGTATTAAAGGTGATGGAGGAAATTGGTGTGAGGGGCAGAACATGATCATGGATGCTGTGTTGATTCATTTCTCTCAGGTGTACACTTCTGAGGTTACAACTACTTCTGCTCATTGTCTTGAGAATTTTCCCAAGCTTGTTACAAATGAGATGAACAGTATGCTCTTGGCTCCAGTTTCTGATAGTGAGATCAGAAGTGCAACATTCTCTATGGGGGGCTCTTAAGGCGTCTGGGCCAGATGGTCTTAATGGTTTGTTTTTCCAGAAGAATTGGGAGTTGGTGGGGCCTGATATTTGTGCTGTGGTGAGAGAGTTCTTCTACTTTGGTTTCCTTCCTGCTCATCTCAATGAAACTGTTGTTGCTCTAACCCCTAAGATCCTACAACCAGAAACAATTTCTCATCTTAGACCTATTAGCTGCTTGGAAGACTCATTCAGGACAACTTAGTGGTAGCTCATGAAGCTTTCCACAGAATAAAAAAGCTACAGGGGGTTTAAAGAATGCAGCTATCTTAAAGTTGGACATGAATAAAGCATATGACAGGGTGGAATGGGGTTTCTTGAAGAATACTTTGATGGCCTTTGGTTTTGACATAGATTGGGTGGAAAAAGTGATGTGCTTGGTGTCCTCTGTCTCCTATAGATACCAGGTTAATGGTTTTCTTAGCAACGGCCTTATCCCTTAGAGAGGGTTGAGACAAGGAGACCCTTTATCTCCTTATCTTTTTATCTTAGTGTTTGATGTTTTTTTCCAGAATGTTATCTAATGCTAGGGTTGTGCAGGGTCTCAAAGGTACACAAATTGCAAAAGATCTCCCCCAAACCTATCTTTTCCTTGCTGATGATGCC
The DNA here is from genome assembly GCA_039519185.1 of Astragalus membranaceus. Lineage (NCBI taxonomy): Eukaryota > Viridiplantae > Streptophyta > Magnoliopsida > Fabales > Fabaceae > Astragalus > Astragalus membranaceus. Next base: position 32,956,142 of record CM076846.1, on the reverse strand, counting down.
CTACTATTCTCTAATGCTTCTTAGGAAAAGCTCTACACTATAATCCAGATGATCAATGATTTCTCTAATGCCTCTGGCCAAAGACTGAATTTACTCAAATCAGGAGCTGTTTTTAGTAGGGATATCGCTGGTTCTTTGAGGGAATCTCTTGCTACAGTACTTGGTATTCCAGTGTGGGAGAATGCAGGGTCTTATTTGGGCATCCCAGCTGAATGGGGGAGGTCAAAATCTATGTCTCTGAACTGGTTAAAGGAGAGAATCTTAAACAAACTAGAGGGGTGGAAAGAGAAGCTTCTAAATCATGCTGGCAAGGAGGTGCTAATTAAGTCAATTGTTCAGGCAATTCCTTCATATGTCATGTTACTAGTTTTGCTCCTAAAAACGTTCTATAAGAAGCTGTGTTCCTATGTTGCTGGTGGAGCTCTGCTCAAAAGGAGCGTGGGATTCATTGGAAAAATGGTCTCTCCTTACATCTAGTAAGTTGGGTGGTGGTATGGGATTTAGAGATTTTGAGCACATGAACCTATCTCTACTTGCTAAACAGGCTTGGAGATTGGTTCAGGCCCCATCCTTTCCTTTGGCTCAAACTCTTCTTCAGCTCTACTGTAAAAAGGATTCTTTTTGGGATGTTAAGAAGAAGAATGGTGATTCTTGGATCTGGGCTAGTATCCTTCGTGGTAGGGACATTTTAAAGAAGGAAGGGCATTGGGAAGTAGGGGATGGCAGTAGTATTGATATCAGGGGTGATAATTGGCTAGCCTCAGGTAATCCTATCCAACTTATTAACATTGACTATTCTGGCAAGGTGATACAATGTATTGATAAGGTGAATAAGTGCTGGGATGTGTCTAAATTGTCTATGATTTTCCATAAGGACTCTGCTATGGATGTTTTGAAAACCCCAATCAGCATTATGAATGGTGTTGACTCTTTCTGGTGGTCCCATGCTAGAGATGGTTGTTATTCTGTCAAAACGGGTTATCTAAGAATTCATAGGGAACTTCAAGTTCCTGTCTCTAATGCTTTTGCCTCAATGTCTATTCCTAAAGAGCTCTGGTGGGGTATTTGGAATGCTGCGGTTCCCCAGAAGATTAAAACTTTCTTATGGAGACTTTGCTAGAATTCTATCCCTCTGAGAAGTATTTAAAGGCTAGAAGACTTTGCACTAATGCTACTTGCCCTATCTGTGGTGTTGGTGAAGAAACTAGTGAACACACGTTCTTTCTGTGCCCTTGGGTCTCTCCAATGTGGTTTGGTCTAAATATGTGCAGGGTTCCTACACCATACTCTATATCCACTGTATGGAAATGGCTCTTGGACATTATTGACTCATCAAAGGATACAGAAGCAGTAACTCTGGCCGCTGTGGCTTTTCTATTATGGAACATCTGGAATGACCGGATTGGGCATGTTTTTGAAGACCTTAAAGTAAACCCTATGGGCTGTCTACAGAGAACTTGGCATAATATTGAATAATTTTCCTCCTATTCAGTTCAGGCTCCTAGTAGGGTGCCCATCAGAGGCCCTATTGCGCCACCAAACCCAATTTGGAGACCCCCAAATGACTGTAATCTCAAGGTCAACTTTGATGCGAGTTTTATCTCGCAAACAAGTCGTGTTTATGGATACATAGTGGTGAGAGACCATAATGGAAGAGTTATTTCAGGGGATACCTTACTAGTTGCAGTTGACGTTCTGAGTGCTGAAGATCTGGTCCTAAGGAAAGCCTTGATCCTTGCTCTGAACATGGGGGTGGAGAATGTGGAAATGGAATCTGATTGCTTGGAGTTGGTGCGCGCGTGTCGTGGTGAAATAGAAAAGAGAAGCATCATTAGTATCCTCAGTGATATAAAAATGTCAACAAGAAGCTTCAGATGCTTTGTTTTTACCTGGGTGTCTCGTCAGGGTAATCGTGCGGCTCACACCGGCGCTGATCTACTCCGTCGTCACCTTCTCCCGCCGAACTGGTACCGCTATCCTCCTCCGCAATTACATGAGTTTTAACGGAAGATGCATTTGGTTGTCGTAGAAGATAGCCCTTTATCTCTCTGAGGTTGATTGCGATCTGGGTAGCTGAGGAATTGATTGCATGTTTAATGTTTTTTTGCCAAATTAGGGTTGCATCCCAATTCCCATTTCTGGCATTCAGTTTGCTCGTTTTGCCGTTTTAGTGTCTTTTCATTTCATTGACTATGACTTTCTCTAACCGGGTTGCTCCATTATGTTTGGGCCCGGTTAGCTTGTAATTGGGTTTGGGCCTTGTCCCACTTCTTAAATTCAATTACTATTTGCGACAAAAAAAAAGCTTTTGACAAAAAAAACATGGAGAAATATTGATAAGGTAAAGTAATAGTTGTCGTTCGGTTCAGTTTGGTGGTTGAAAAAAACTGCCAGCCAAACCGAACCGTTAGGATGGTTGAAAAAACAACTCTAACAAATTGGACAGATATCAATTTTTTGTAGTTTTCGGGTTGGATTGGGCCGATTTGCAATTTTTTATTAGATTGGTTTGGATTTGAACACCTTATTACTCACTGTTTGAATCTTGTGCACTAAAATCCTTGCGGTGTGCCAATTTTCCCTATTTTTTTACCAAAATGATTTTAATTTTAAATCGCATCTTTTATTCAATACAAGTTAAATTGACTTTTTTTATTCATGTGATACTAAGTTGATCAGCGGCCGTACGCGGGTCAAAATAATTAAAAAGAGTAAATATAGTATCAAGGTAAGAGACCTTGGTCGTCTCTCGAGGACCTCTAAATACAGAAATTACCAAAATCGGGAACCAAAATAAACAATAAAAAGGGGGTTTTGAAGAAAAGAGTTTGATGTATAATGAAGAAAAACAATTAAAGATAGACAATCAATCCATTGGTTTCAGGTGCGTTTATTGGATTTCTCATCGGTTCTAAAATAAAGATTTGTGCAAGGTTTGATAATTCTTGATTGATCATGAACTAAGTGAACAATGGCCAGTCAGTTTATACGAATTCACAGCGTTTTAAAGCAAACGTCAAAACAGTGTGTTCAATCAACCGTGATAGCGAACAAGTGTCAGTATCACAATTAACATCATAACTGAATTCTATCAATCCTATAAACAAGCGTCATAGACTCTATCAATTCCTATCCAAACTAAATTAAACAAGCGATAAAATAGTTTGTATAATGAAAGTTGCAAAACAGAATCATGATTAAGTGATTAAGCAAAACTGAATCATAAAACGAATCACATAAGCAAATCACAGAGTTTGAGTAATTAAGCAAAACACAAACCGAATTTGCAGCAAGAATTATAGAGATGAAATTGATAGAGAAAGAATTAAAACCATCAAAACAAAATAAACATTAAGCACTGAACCTCAAAATCCTTACAGCAACACCTTTCACCAATAGATCGATCTAGGGCTTTAAGCTTCCATGGAGGTTAGGGCACAAATCGTAAAATTAAAAGTAGGAATGAGTAAGAGAGCCCAAAAGTTTTGTAAAGTATATGATAATGAGTAAGATGAGTCAAAACGGCTGCTGACCAGCCAAATCTATAAGACTAAAACGAAATACATAATCCCTAAATGGGCTATTGGATAAAAGCCCGTTAACAAATTAATATTTGGCCCAAAACCCGTTTTACACATTACTGCTTCGGTAATTCGCAGTTTTCACCTTCCAAACTTTAGAATTGGGTTTCGAGCTCAACATAAGAATTGTAGCTCTGTTCCTTAGCGTTCCAACGCATGCTCGCACGCCTCAATCGGATAACCACAGCCAAAGTTATGACCTTCAAAGTAGATAGGCGTCAATATGCAATAAAAACAAGAATTTATCAAGAAATTACTATATTGCTCAAATAAGACCCAAAATCTAGAAACGAGCTAAGACTTAAATATTAGACACAGAACACAATCAAAAATACCAAGTGCAAAGCTATAAAGAGTGCATTAAAAATGCACTGATCAAATTCCCCCACACTTAAGCTTTTGCACTCCGGGCAAAACACATAAAACAAGACACAAAAACAATACATGAATTTCCTATGAACCCAAAGAACGCAAAGTCATAAGAGAGATGCTTTTCCTAGGCTTCAAGGAGAATGACAATCAAATATAGCACTTGATTGCAATCAAGTCAAACAAGATAATAGACCACCAGAGAGTGAATCATAAGTGGTGAGTCCTCACAGGATATGTATACGTAATGCTCTTAATCACTCAAGTGTCTAGGCTTGTGTTTACTCTCATATATATAATAAGCACATCAATGAAAGTTAGCACTACCATATGCTTGACAAGTTTCTAACATCCACACTAAAAAACACATGCACATAAGATCAAAAGTCTTTATAAGGGTTGTAATGGGGCCAAGGTCAAGGCGGGACAATCCTAAGGGGGAACTAGACTAAAAAGAATCAAAGAGGATAAAGAAGCAATGAAAATCAATTGTAAAGTGAGCATGAGAGGATCCAACTTCAACAAGGTATGATGAATTTCTCTATTTTGATATACTTCTCCACATAACTCTCTCTACACACTTTCATTCTTCTTGAAACAAAAATTAAAAGAAATGCACACTTGTTTTTCTTTTTCTTTTCTTTTGACTTTTTTCTTTCTCTTTTTTTTTTCTTTTTGGGGAATATTTTTCTATACAAATGTACTTGCCAAACTTTCCATTGAGAACCCAAGAACAAACCCAAGTGAGAACCACAATTGCACAATTTGGACACCCCCACACTTATGGATTTAACAATTCTCAATTCAAAACTCCTTCACCCTCTAAGATTGGGTAATAACATTGTTTTTCACTTTTGGGCTTGTAATGAGCTATAAAACAAAGAATGGGATAAAAAGACTCAAAGGGGCTTACACAAAGAGATAAATTCAGGGTAGGCTTATTTGGCTAGTAGCTAAAAAATAACAGAATTGCCTAGTTCATTTCAAACATGCATGTGAACAAGTGCTTCAACAAGAATCAAGTCAAGTTCTAGAGTAACTAACAAACATGAGTGAGTCACACACAAGAAAGGAGAGAATGACAAAATGTAGTCCATCCAATAAAAGGCTTAATTCTCACTAGGGACACTGACTATCACAGATGATGCAAAATCTAGTGCTCACATCCAACTTATTATACCAAGAGCAACAAGAAATCAATCAAGTCATGTCAAAACATCTATGGTCCTAGAATAGTAAAATCACTCACAACTTGTACAAACTAAGAACTCATGGAAAAACATGCTAAAATAACAATTTTTTGTTTTTTAAAGGAAAACTGAAAAAACAATCCAAAAATTAAAAGAAAAAGACAAACTATTAAGCTACTAAAAGACACCCCCCACACTTAAATCATACAGTGTCCTCAATGAAAACAACAAGCATAAAATAAGAGTAAGGAGGATGAACTCCCTGGTCAAACTTCAGTGTAGGTGGGATGTTCCAATGAGAACTTTGCATCGACTTTGAAAACTTTGTTTGTCGCCTCACTTTTTATTTCCACTACACCATGAGTAAAAGTGTTAGTAATAACAAAAGGACCAATCCACTTGGATCGATGTAGTTTTTCAACCATAAAACTCTATGCCCAGTGGAGAACTCCTTTCTGGAAATAAACTTATCATGCTTAGCTTTCCACACTTTCTTGGCAGGAATGCCCGCCAGTGAGAGGATTTTTCCTCTCCCTCCCTTCTTCCCCTTCGTGACCCCTCTCTCTTCTTTCTCCCCTTCTATTTCTGTTTTCTTTTCTTTCTTTGTTCAGCTGAAGAAGAAATGAGGAATGTTAATGAGCTGAGGGCTTAAAAGGTCGTGAAAAGACCAAAATGCCCTTGGTTCATTAAATCATGGTTTAGGTGCTGAAATTCCCTTTTTCCTTTCGGTTTTCACTAGGCACATATTTCTCGAATAATTCAAATCGAATCCTAAAAATTTAGGGATGTTACATCAGCGGTCGTAGGCGGGTCAAAATAATTAAAAAGAGTAAATATAGTATCAAGGTAAGAGACATTGGTCGTCTCTCGAGGACCTCTAAATACAGAAATTACCAAAATCAGGAACCAAAATAAACAATAAAAAGGGGGTTTTGAAGAAAAGAGTTTGATGTTTAATGAAGAAAAACAATTAAAGATAGACAATCAATCCATTGGTTTCAGGTGCGTTTCTTGGATTTCTCATCGGTTCTAAAATAAAGATTTGTGCAAGGTTTGATATTTCTTGATTGATCATGAACTAAGTGAACAAGGGCCAATCAGTTTATACGAATTCACAGTGTTTTAAAGCAAGCGTCAAAACAGTGTGTTCAATCAATCGTGATAGCGAACAAGTGTCAATATCACAATTAACATCATAACTGAATTCTATCAATCCTATAAACAAGCGTCACAGACTCGATCAATTCCTATCCAAACTAAATTAAACAAGCGATAAAATAGTTTGTATAATGAAAGTTGCAAAACAGAATCATGATTAAGTGATTAAGCAAAACTGAATCATAAAATGAATCACATAAGAAAATCACAGTGTTTGAGTAATTAAGCAAAACACAAACCGAATTTGCAGCAAGAATTACGGAGATGGAATTGATAGAGAAAGAATTAAAACCATAAAAACAAAATAAACATTAAGCACTAAACCTCAAAATCCTTACAGCAACACCCTTCACCAATAGATTGATAGGGCTTTATGCTTCCATGGAGGTTAGGGCACAAAACGTAAAATTGAAAGTAGGAATGAGTAAGAGAGCCCAAAAGTTTTGTAAAGTATATGATAATGCGTAAGATGAGTCAAAACGGCTGCTGACCAGCCAAATCTATAAGGCTAAAACGAAATACCTAATCCCTAAATGGGCTATTGGATAAAAGCCCGTTAACAAATTAATATTCGGCCCAAAACTCGTTTTACACAGTACTGCTTCGGTAATTCGCAGTTTTCACCTTCAAGACTTCAGAATTGGGTTTCGAGCTCAACAGAAGAATTGTAGCTCTGTTCCTTAGCGTTGCAATAGACAATCGGATAACCACAGCCAAAGTTATGACCTGCAGAGTAGGTAGGGGTCAATATGCAATAAAAACAAGAATTAATCAAGAAATTACTTAATTGCTCAAATAAGACCCAAAATCTAGAAACGGGCTAAGACTTAAATATTAGACACAGAACACAATCAAAAATACCAAATGCAAAGCTATAAAAAGTGCATTAAAAATGCACTGATCAAATATTACAGTATTTGTTTATATATTTATTTAATTTAATGGTATATATTTTCTTGGATTTAAACTAGTATATATCAATGGTGTAAGGTGTGTTTTTAGAATGTCAATCGGTCATAAAATGACATGACCAACACCGTTGGCCCAATGCTTAATCTACCTTGGGACATGGGGGGGGGGGGGGTCGACCCGATGCTCCTAGGTTCGATTCCCGCAGTGGACAAACTCGGTGTTGGCTAGTGCAAAATTTGATCCTAAGCACGAGCAGAGATTAGTCTTTCGTTGAAAGCATTGAGACACTCTTTGGGTAGCCAGTAATAACACACAGTTGATCCCAGACGACACTCTCCACCGTGAGGCTTTCCGCATTTCAAACACTTAACGGACCTTGGAAATTCAGATACCATTGCTTGCTTTCCTTTGCTGGAGTTACTCTTCGGCTCATCACTTGGGGTTGACAATTCCAAAGTCTTTTTCTTTTCCTTCCGATACTCCTTCCTTTCTTCATACAACCTATTGAGGTCCGCTTCTGCAACATACGCTTGTTGCACCAATCCAGCGTAACTGATCATAGCATAAGAGCTAAGACATTGGGCCACATCCGCACGAAGACCTGTCTTGTACATCTGCATCTTCCACTCATCATTCGGTGCATGCTTTGCTAACTGATAAAACTGCGATAGTCTCTCAAACTTGGCGGTGAACTCACCCACCGACATCTCTCCTTGCCTCAAATTGACAAACTCGGCTTGCTTGCTTAACTTCATCACCGGAGGGAAAAAGTGACCAATAAACATTTCCTTGAAGTTTCCCCAGGTAACCGGAGTTCCCTGATTCACCATCAATTCATGAGCATTGGTCCACCAGGTTTGAGCATATTCTTCGAGCATATGGGCGGCAAAAAGAACCTTTTCTTCTTCACTGCATTGAAGAGTCCTAAAAATCTTCTCCATCGAATCCAACCAGAAATGTGATACCATAACCTCAGGCCCTCCCTTGAAACTTTGGGGATTCATTTTCTGAAAATGGAAATAAGCCCTATTCGGATCTTTCGGAGGAGGTTGTTGAACATTCGGTTGCTGCTGATTCATCATCCCATGATGCATCTGGGCCATTTGAGCCATCTGCTGCTGCTGCATTAACATCATGTCATTCATCATCTTCTGCTGCGTCTCGATGACATTCTGCATCCATTCGGAATGAGGATCGACGGGGACGCTTCTCCTACTTCCACCAGCCATGATTCTGCAAAATATGCACAAAGTGTTAGTTGATCAAGCTAAACGTCTAATAGCATACTAAGAGGAATCACACTTAGAAGACATAAGAGACTCTTGAATTCTAAGCCCGACTAGGTTGAACTGCTCTGATACCAATTGTAACACCCTGATAATTTCTAACCTGTAGAAATCACCGAAATGCACTACTGGCATATATCAGAGTAACTTCCTTTTTAAATACTGAACACACACTAATACTCGATGCTAAAAAACCCATCAAGTGCTCTTACATAACTTAACATAAAATACATAAATCCGGTTCTTACACCACTCAAACTAGTGTTCAGTACCAAAATAGAAAGTCTGCGGAAGCGATTTACAACTTATAATACAAGTCGTACCATCGTACATCTAAGATACTGAATGAAAATACAGAGGTACATAACATAACAAAATAAACAACGTCAGCAACTCCTCAAGCGTCTCCATGACCATGCCTCATCGTCTTCAACTTAGCCTGCAACTCTGAAAAACAACAACATGGATTGGGTGACACAACTTGTCTCAGTGAGTTCTATCGAGACCCCTTACTAACTCTCTCGGTTCAATTATGCTGGATTCATTATTCTCGATTCATAACTCATAGTCTTAATATTTGACTACGTGGCTAACATAAACGTTGTCTTCATAACCCTCATAAGCAGTTACAAGAGGCAACACATGAGCAATGATTTTTAGCGTGTCACCGGTCACTTGGCAAAATAAGCTCCCGGTGAACCCATTCCACTAATCGGCTGGATCCCTCATGGGGCCTAGGTTCATAAGGCTCATGACTTCCCCTCCCCTAGCACGCTAAACTGAAAATAGGGTCGTCACCCTAACTGAACTGATGTATATATTTTAATATACCATGAACAATGAACAGTGACAATGATCTGTGAACATAACAATGAACTTATACTTAACATAATCTGAATCTTAACCTAATCTTATACTTAGCATGATCTTGTTATTTTGTGATCTCACACGGAATTACTAACGTCGTTAACTTAACTTATAATTATCCATCATTCAATCCAAATCATAATGTATCACCCACACTCAACATTATGATAGCATAACTTAATAATAATCAATCTCATAACATCAACATGATTCGGAACATTAACTAACATCAATCACAGTCAATTTCATAGCAATGGTACTATAACATCATTGGGTGAGGTTGGGGAAAGGATTAGAAAGCAATTGGAATCGTTCGGAACGGTTTAAAACACTTTTTAAAAGAGGTTACCCGAAGGCCACGCACGGTCCGTGCCCAGGGGCGCACGACCCGTGCGTGTCTGAAAGACTTAGACATTTTTACATCGAACAGAGCGCACGATCCGTGCGATGTTCAAAAATCAACCCAGGCTCCCTGCGAACAACCAGCACGGTCCGTGCCCCCATAAGACACGATCCGTGCGTGTTCAACAATAGCCCAGTTTTGCTGTTTTCTTGCACGATACCATTCCGTTCCGATTCCGATATACTATCCGATCGAAACTCCCACATTACACGCACACCATTACAGTCAATTACAGTCCAGTCAATCCTCACATAACAATCAACAATCATGGCAACAATTTATAACTAACTTAATCAATCACATAATCCGACGATCCGAACTAGGTTTTCATAAAACGGTTAGCATCGATTTTCATAAAACGCGACCCCGAAAACTCAGAACACGAAACACTTGACCATAAACCCCTAGTGAGTATAGAACTCACCTAGTGTGATGAAATCACACAACAACAAATCCCGCGAGACGAGCAGTCCCGAGACTTCACGAACGGTCCTGAATTTGTTCCGATAATCGAACCCGAACTCCTCAATGGCCTAGGACTCGAACTCAGCTACTTAAATGCTCCCTAGGTTGATCCAATGTGTGATATGGCTGCTGTAGTTGGCCCTAATGCCTTCCAAATTAACATGCAAGGTCAGATTTTCTGGTTTTGGCTTGCTGGAGCTTAGGTGGTCATCAATGGTGATTTTATGGTGGAGGAGGGTGATGATTTCGAAATTGCTATCAATAGAAAGAGGGAGATGAACTGATCAAGATGATGGCAATGGATTGAACATGCATGGAGTTTTTGGGAAACTCTCTCCTCTTCCCTTCCTCACTCCCTCACGCCATCTCCCTTTCTCTCCTCTTGGTTCAGTTTGCTGTTTCTGGATCTTAGAAGAAATGAAGTGTGTGTGTGTGTGTGTTGGGTTTCAGCTGAGAAATGGTTTAAATATAGGCCATGTAAAAAGACAAGTTTATCCCTCACTTACAATTCCTATTCCTCATGACTCCTCTCAGCCCAAATTAACTTAATTAACATAATTACTTATTAAACACACACAATTTCATACTTATTTAATCAAACACTTTTATTTTCAAACCATTTTATATTCAACCAACTCAAATATTCATTAATAAATAATATTACACCAATATAATTAAATAGCAAAAATAGGGGATGTTACAATCACCCCAACTTTTTAAAATTTTGTCCTCAAAATTGGACCAATCAAAATTTGCACAATATACCTTTCGTGGAACCATCATCAGCTTTGCCTTTCTGATTATAAAATAAAAATAATAATACTTATATTAATTATTTTAATGCGTTAATTAGAATTCTCCATATAGATGAAAAAACTTGTATATATATGCGTAAGAAAAAGCTTCTATATGCATATTAGTGCTGACTTTTATATTGGTTTCTCACATTTTTCCTCTACCAGAGGTAATTATGTTCGAGCTAACTATATATCGTCATTAAATGTGGGCGTCCCTTTTCTTCGAGATTCGAACATCGATGTGTGAATTGTGATGTTGTGTGGGAGACTAGCTCCTTCTGCTCGACTCAATTTTTGTTGGTAATGCTGCCTTTATTTTGCAGGTTTATCTTACACTAATATTAGGATCGTATAAAACTTAGGTTTAATTACGGTTTTGGTTCTCTATTATGACCAACTCACGATTTTGGTCCCCAAAGTTTTAATTTGACGATTTTGATCCCCCCTATTTTCCCAATTTGTAAAATCAAGGTCCCCATTCTTAATTTGGTCAAAATTAAAACTGTATTTTGACTTTTATCCTACGTGGCAGTCCACGTGGCACTGTTCCTCTTCAACCCCTCCCCCCACGTGGACTGCCACGTAGGATAAAAGTCAAAATACAGTTTTAATTTTGACCAAATTAAGAAGGGGGACCTTGATTTTACAAATTGGGAAAATAGGGGGATCAATATAACATCCCCTAATTGGCTAATTTAATTTATTTAAATTAGCAAAGAGGTTAAGGTGAATTATTAGCTAAATGAAATATTTAGCACAAGAGGTTATCATGAAATGATTAGTTGGCAAACATTGCTAAATTATGTGGGGTTGAATTAAATAAAAGATTGTACTCATGCATAATTAAAATATTATGTTAAGTTGAAAAGAATTTGGCTAAGTTCATTAGATTAGGCCATATCATAGTATAGGAAGTAATCAAGTTGCTGAATGGTACAATAGTCCTTGTACATGATTAAATGAAGGACATTATTGTCAATTCCTAGTGAGTGGGTTAGCTGGTCACCCAAGACCCAGCCAACCACACACACACACCCCCAAACACTCCCTCATTTTGAACTGAAACCAGAAAATTGAGAGAAGGAGAGTTGAGAGAGAAGGGAACTCGAGAGAGAGGGGAGGAGGAGAAGGGAAGAGGCAACTTTCAAACATAGATGCATGTCCAGTTTTTTTGTACCATTGTGATCATCTCACCTTCCTATTCCTTTTGATACCATCTTCTTAACCAACAGCCCTCTCCATCACAAAATACCATGATTGAACACTCCAAGCTCCACTTGATAAAAATGGAGTTTTGAGCCTTGCATGTAACTATTAGAACAAAATCACACCATTTCTGAACATGCATTGTAGATTGTGATAGTTTGGGCCATAGTAGAAGCAACCTCAGTAGCGAAGGAGACCAGATTCGAAATAGGGGTGGCTGGGTTCGACTCGTGGAAGTGGTTAGACGAGCACGGAGCCGGTTCGTGAGATTTCGTTTTTCGTTGAAGTCAAGTTGTCGTCGTGGTTGTTTGTGATTTTCATCACAATACGGTGAGTTCTATACTTGCTTAGGGATGTTTAATGTTGAGTCGTTATGTTTTCTGAAAAGATATCCCTTTAAAAATCCGCTTTGTGAAAATAGACGAAACCGTTTTATCGGAAAACCGTTAATTGTGAATTGTTCGAGTTGATTGAATTATTGATTGATGATATGATGTTATGAGTTGTTTGACTGGTTATCTGGACTGGACTATCGTTAATATGTTAGGATATCGATCGGGACGAAATTGGAACCGAAACGGAACGGAAAAAGTTACACGAAACTGGAAATTTTACTCCTGTCATGGACGCACGGATCGTGCCTCACAAGGGCACGGGTCGCGCGCCTTGTTCGCAGTAGCCATGGAAATGGATTTTTAACACAGCACGGGTCGTGCGCCCTTGGCACGGACCATGCGTGACCTACGCAAATCAAGTTTTTACAATTTTAGAACACGCCCGGATCGTGCGCCTTGGTGGCACGGATCGTGCGCCCTGTACGTTTTTCAAACTGAGTTTTAAGTGATACGCACGGGTCGTGCGCCTCTGGAGCACGGACCGGGCGGATCCTTCTGTTACCCTAATTCAAAATCCTTTTTAATCCGTTCCAAACGATTCCGATTCCTTTCCGATTGATTCCCCAATGTTTCCCAAGAATGGAAACACACTTATGTCATGAAATGAAGGAAGTTTATGGTAAATCTCACAAGTTATAAATGTTAAAGAAAACCGTACATTAGTAAGGCGCGAGTGTACACACGTTAATTCATACAAGTCAAGGTAAGAAATGTTAATTCACGGTAAGATACCTTCCCTTGTGGAAGGGTAGACGGTACATGAATGAATTCTAGACGGCCCAATGCGGGTACATGCATATATATATATATATATATATATATATATATATATATATATATATATATATATATATATATATATATAATATACAAGAGGATAAGGGTGACGACCCTTAGAGGATTAGCATTCTAGGGGAGGGAAAGTCATGATCCCCAAAACCTAGACTCAAAAGGTTTCGCCCACTAGTAATAGCGGGATGGGTTCACCGAAAGCCAAAGAAGTGCCTAAAAATAGGTAGGCTGAGGTGTTATGCTAAGATAATGAAATGAAAGGAAAGGTAATGCGTAGTCGCTTAGTATGGCTACAAATTACAAGAGGTAAAAGACATGTCCACATGGTTGCTTAGTAGGACCATGAGCTTTCAAGTAAAGAATAATGAACCGCTAGAGTTAGTAAGGGGTCTCGATAGGACTCACTGAGATAATGTTTATCTCACCCTTCATATTTGTGGTTTTTACAGAGAAACAGGGGAAAGCAAAAGCGACGAAGCACGGTTAGACGTTGCGACTCTTGGAGTCATTGAAGATTGAGTTTCATGTTTAGACCTTTGCCCCATTTACTGTTTCTTTGTTATCGATTGTATAACGATCATGTATCAGTTGTAAATCGTTTCCGCTACTTTATGTTTTGAGTATTGAACACCAGGATTATGTATAAGTCTTAAGTTATGAAACTTAAGCATTTTGATGAAGTAAGTACGGTTCGGAGAACCTTTTGATATGTATTATCGAAATTTTTAGTTTGTGTTCAATATTCATCAACAGGAAGTTACTCTGATGTATGCCATTTAGTGCATTTCGGTAGTTCTACATGTTAGAATTTATCGGGGTGTTACAATCAAAATCGTCAAATTAAAACTTTGGGACTAAAATCGTGAGTTGGTCATAATAGGGGAACCAAAACTGTAATTAAGCCTAAAACTTATTGTTAAGGAAACAATTTTTTATCAATTCATCTATTCAATAAAATAATACCTCAGCCAAATAATAAAACTGTGAAAATGTAAAATATTTTCAATAATAAGCATCAGAAACTTGTGGCTTGGATATGATTACACAATAGATGAACGATATATCATATATTAGCACTTTAGCCTTTCAACTTGCAAGGGTGGTGGTAGTTATAAGTTATTTACTTTGGGGAAGGAGTATTACCGTACGTATTACGAATCTTTTTTCCTATTGATGATTTACGTCAAATATAGTTGCAACTTTCTTGACATTGCAAGCCAGGTTATTGGACTTAGATCCTCTCATTCCATTCTCCCTACATCTCCCTCCTTCCTCTTTATCTCTCTCTTACTTCCACCATCTCTCATCATTTATTTATAATTTTTTAATGATGAGAGGGAGTGAAAGTAAGAGAGAGATAGAGAGGAATGAGGGAGATTTAGGGAGAGTGGAAGGAGAGGATCCAAAGTGCAGGTTATTCGAGTGGCAGCTTGATTTTAATTCTTTAAATATAAAATATACAAAATATGCAATGTTGGACTAGGCTTACGGTCTTGCTCCAGAATATTGACGTCCAAATTTTTTTTTGCAATTGCTAGCAGTGTTGGTTTTTCAATTAGTCTAGATGATACAACAAGTAAAATCTCATTTGACAGGTCATTTGGTCATTTTGCTCGCATCCTTATTGATATAAATTTGAAATCAGAGCTTAGGAATCAAATCCTAGTTGAGAGGCCAAGTTATGCTTTCTATGTGGGCGTTGAGTATGCAAATTTGTTCTTAAAATGTAAATTATTGGTCAATATTATTAGCTACTTAGGTTAAATTATCTATTTGCGGCAGTATTCAACTACATAATAAAGTATTTAACTAAAAATTATGATCAATGTTAGGTCAAATTTGTTCTTTTTTTTATTATTTCATTTTAATAACTTGTGTTTTTATGAATTTTTGTATAATTTAGTCATTAATGTAGTATGATCTTATCTAGTAATAATATATTAACACACTTTAATATCGTGGTTTACTACTTTGCTTTATTATAGAGTTGGAATGTAGAATTATTGTTGTGTTAACCTATATTATTTATAGGTTTATTTAATAGTAGGTAGACTCTTACGTGTTTACGAGTCGAGTCTACCTATGCTCCACGAATTTACGAGTTGAGTCAACCTAAGCTCCACGAGTTTACATAGACTCACAAATTTGACAACCTTACATAAAAACTCTTATAAATTGAATGACTAACTACAACAAAATGAGAGTTTTTTTTGGGTATCTTAACTGCACTCCCACAATGAATGAATGAATCAATGAATGAATGCAGCTAACGTATTACATTAAATCTAGATGTGATAAGCAAAGCACATGATGTATCTTTTAAAACATGCAACCAATATAATTTGTACTTCTGTAGAAAGATGGCTTTTTTTTTTGACCAAAGTAGAAAGATGGCTTGTCTACGTAAACTAACCTAATTAAATTAAGTGAAATGATATTTGAACATTTAAATATGGGACATCATACCATATCAAAAAAGAAATATGGGACACCATACAATGTCTTTGTGTTTTTTGTATGTTACAAAAAAAAACATACCTTTAAAAGGACTTAAACGTTTTCAAATACTGAATTTTTACTTTACTTCAACTTTCAGAAGCATACTAATCTAATCTAATGTCTAATATCTATTTATACAAAAAAAACCGCTTATGAAATTACTAATTTCAATATCTTATTAACAAGACACATCTAATTTAATGGTAAAAATGTCATTACCCTTTCTTTCTTTCTTTTTCTTCTTACACTCTCTTTCTTCTTAGACTCTCTTTCATCCTTTTCACTTTTCTCTTACACTCTCTATCTTCCTTTTTTTTCTTTTTACTTTACTTTTCTAATAAACAATTCTTCTCTTTCTCTTATCACTTCACTTTAGTTTTTTTAACTAAATTTCTAAATTTATACAAATACTACTCTACTAAAATTGCCTATATATCTAATACCTATTTATCTATTTATACAAACAAACCTATGAAATTACCAATTTGGATATCTTATTAACAAGACACATATCTAATTTAAGGGTAAAAATGTCATTACCCTCCATTTCTTTCTTTTTCTTCTTACACTCTCTTTATTCCTTTTTTTCTCTTTCTTCTTAGTTCTTACACTCTCTTTCCTACTTTTCACTTTTCTCTTACACTCTCTTTCTTCCATTTTTCTTTTTACTTTTTCCATAAATAATTTTTCTCTTTCTCTTATCATTTCACTTAAACAATTCTCCTCTTTCTTTTATCACTTCACTTTAGTTTTTTTAACTAAATTTCTAAATTTATACAGACAATACTCTACTAAAATTACCTATAAAAATGTAAATGAGTCACACTAAAAAACAAAAAAAAACTATCACCTTTTTGGAAAAATTTACTACCTTAAAAATTTTAATTTTTCTCTCCGAAATCTGTTTACACTCTTATTGATAATCTATTATCACCTCTAATCTATTTATCTATTTATACAAACAAATCTTCTATGAAATTACCAATTTGGATCTCTTATTAACAAGACACATATCTAATTTAAGGGTAAAAATGTCATTACCCTCTCTTTATTTCTTTTTCTTCTTACACTCTCTATATTCCTTTTTTTTCTCTTTCGTCTTACACTATTTCCTCCTTTTCACTTTTCTTACACTCTCTTTCTTCCCTTTTTCTTTTTACTTTTTCCATAAATAATTTTTCTCTTTCTCTTATTATTTCACTTAAACAATTCTCCTCTTTCTTTTATCACTTCACTTTAGTTTTCTATTTATACAAACAATCCTCCTATGAAATTACCAATTTGGATCTCTTATTAACATGACACATATCTAATTTAAGGGTAAAAATGTAATTACCCTCCCTTTCTTTCTTTTTCTTCTTACACTCTCTTTATTCCTTTTTTTCTCTTTCTTCTTACACTCTTTCCTCTTTTTCACTTTTCTCTTACACTCTCTTTTTTCCCTTTTTCTTTTTACTTTTTCCATAAATAATTTTTCTCTTTCTCTTATCATTTCACTTAAACAATTCTCCTATTTCTTTTATCACTTCACTTTAATTTTTTTAACTAAATTTCTAAATTTATACAGACAATACTCTACTAAAATTACCTATAAAAATGTAAATGAGTCACACTAAAAAACAAAAAAAAACTATCACCTTTTTGGAAAAATTTACTACCTTAAAATTTTAATTTTTCTCTCCGAAATCTGTTTACACTCTTATTGATAATCTACTATCACCTCTAATTGATAATCTACTATCTATCTTTTACTACCTACTATAATCTACAAATAAACTAAAATAATCAATTGAAACTACGAGATAACTGCAATGATATATAATAAAACACGGGATAACTGCACTGATATATAAAACACAGGATTTATATTTGTCTTTGATAATTAAATTTTTTGAAGACTACTATAAACCTACCATCTAAAAAAAAAGAAAATTTAATGACTATTTAAACTACTGATTAATATTTAAAACAAACATTTCATATTGATAATCTACTATCTAACTTTTACTATCTACTATAATCTACTAATCAACTAAAATAATCAATTGAAACTACGAGATAACTGCACTGATATATAAAAAAACACGAGATTACTACGGTGATATATAAAAAAACACGGGATTAATATTTGTCAAAGATAATTATAATTTTTGAAGACTACTATAAACCTACTATATAAAAAAACAAGAAAGCTTAATGACTATTTAAATTAATTGATATTTAAAACACACGTGACAAATATTTGTCCCTAATATCTAAAAAAGGGCAAATAATTGTCACTGATATATAAAAAAACACGGGATAAATATTTCGTATTGATAATCTACTATCTATCTTTTATTATCTACTATAATCTACTAATCAACTCAAATAATCAATATAAAATATGAGATACTGCACTGATATATAAAAAAATACGGGGATAACTGCAATGATATATATAAAAACACGGGATAGCTGCACTGATATATAAAAAAACACGAGATAACAACATTGATATATAAAAAAACACTGCACTGATATATAAAAAAACATGAGATAAATGCACAGATTGTTTTTAAATGATACCCACATTTTCAGAATTTAATATTTATCTATTTTTTATTTGAAACTCCTTTTTTATCTACTTTAAATTTGTCTTTATTTTCATGGGGTAAAGTTCAGACTATTTAAATACTGTCTAAAAAGCCAAAACAAAATCAGGGAAAATCTTAATTAAACCCAAAATTTGTGGAACCGTTCCCTTAAATCATGGAGCCGTTTTATTTGTGATTTCATTCTTCCAAAAAAATCGCCTGAAACAAAAACCCACTAAATAAGGAAACGGCAAAATCACTCACCGCAACAACTCACTCCTCCTTCAACGGCAAAATCACTCACCGCAAAAACGGCCATTTACCTAAAAAAAATTATTAAAAGAAATCTGGGCGATTTTTTTTCACACAAAAGAAAAACTTCGTTCATTAACCACAAATGTGCATAGCAGTGGTTAGTGGCCACTAACCACAGATATGCATAACTGTGGTTAGATGTCACTAACCACAAATGTGCATAGCAATGGTTAATGGTCACTATCCACATATATGCATAACTGTGGTTAGATGTTACTAACCACAAATGTGCATAGCAATGATTAGTGGCCACTAACCACATATATGCATAATTGTGGTTAGATGCCACTAACCACAGTTTTGCATAACAATGGTTAATTGCAGCAAAACCAGCCTGGAAAGAAGAAGAAGAAACCAACCTGCAGAACACGATTTGAAACAAAAAGAAGAAGATGATGAGGAATTGCAAATCGAAAAAAAAGAACGTGAAAAAGAAGAACGTGAAGATGATGAAGAACGTGGAAAAGAGAAGAAGAACGTGAAAGAAAAAGAGAAGAAGAACCTGAAAAAAAAGAGGAAACGTGAAAGAGAAGAACGTGGAAACAAATTCTGATTTAGTTTTGTAACTGTCCCTAAAAAATAGGGTCTGATTTAATAGTTAATTTAATTTAATTAAAACAAATAATAACTGTGATTACAACAATGCCCTTATTCAATACTAACCATTAGATTAAATTTCATTAAAAGTTTGAGAATCTATTATTTATTTAGTAAGAGTTACTGAGGAAAATGAAAATTGTTTGCCATTTAGAATTCGTGAAGAAAAAATGCCTCGTGGAACGCTTGAAGTTGTTTTGATCAGCGCCAAAGGCCTCGATGAAAAGGATTTTCTCTGTAAGTATACTATCTATTTTCATTGAAATTAATTTCTGCTTCAATCAAATGGATCCAAAAGTTTGACTTTCAATTTTCAATTTTCATATACATCACATAAAGATAATTTGATCTAGTTTTAAATCTAGTGATTTTTTTTTGACCAAATTAAATCTAGTGATTATCTCTTTATCTTATTAGCAAATTAATAATAATTGGTTACAAAACAATCATAAAATGTTGATTTGGCAATTTAACTATTCAAATTGGTCAACTCAAGATCATACTCTAAATGTTTGATTTTTGTTCTGAATGAGCAGCTAATATAGATCCTTATGTGTTTCTCACTTACCGGACACAGGAGCACAAGAGCACTGTGCAAGAAGGTGCATATCATATCTGGCAAACTTAATTATGTATTTATTTGCAATTATCTCTCTCTGGTGGATTCATTGCTTTGCTGCATTATGTTTATGATTATCAGGTTCTGGATCCAACCCACAATGGAATGAGACCTTTCTTTTCACTGTTTCTGATACTGCTTCTGAGCTCAACCTAAGGATAATGGAAAAAGATAACTTTAGTAATGATGATGATATTCTTGGTGAGGCAACGTGAGTTCAATTCTTCTTTAACTAGTAAAGTTTGATTCCAAAGATTTTGCTAAACAGAATGGAATTCAAGAAAGGGGATAAGGTAGTATTTGCTAAACAGAATATTAGAATGGAATATTAAATTAATTCAAAATCACATTTGACTGGCTCATATGTAGCACCGACACTTGAGATTGAAGATGTGTCTGGTGTTCGACCTGTGTCGGTTCAAACATTGACACAACACTTACACTTAAATCACTTCCATTTTCTTAAATTATTGTCACTGTCTACGTTCTCATGTCGGTGTCTATGCATGCTTCTTGTTAAAGAACATGGCATCCATAAAAGATAAGAGAGAAAAGATTAAGAGACTCTAATATTCATCAAAGTAAATGGATACAAATGATAAAAGTGTTTACTAAAATGATTACATCAAGCCTATTTATAGGCATACACTAACTACTGAACAAACTCACTAACTAGTTAACCAACTATATATAATATATCTAATACTTCTTCAATTGAGTGTTTCATTTTGCCTTTTCATGTGCCATGAGTAATTGTTGAGGATACAAAAAGGAACTCCGAAAGGATCATTTGCATATTTAGCATACTAAAAATGCATTCATTTCTATCTGCAGAATTCCTTTAGAAACATTGTTTGAAGAAGGTAGCCTTCCAGAGACTGCTTACAAACTTGTGAAGGACGAAGAATATTGTGGAGAGATCAAGGTGGCTCTCACTTTTACTGCTGAGGTAATGCTACGATCTATTTTTTCTATTATTTTCTTCATTCTTTGATGCCTAGGCTTCTCCTTATTCAAGTATAACATTAACTACTGAATGCAGAGAAATGATTACCAGGATAATAATGCAGAGGAGGAGAGCTGTGGTGGATGGAA
Source organism: Astragalus membranaceus (assembly GCA_039519185.1). NCBI lineage: Eukaryota > Viridiplantae > Streptophyta > Magnoliopsida > Fabales > Fabaceae > Astragalus > Astragalus membranaceus. The sequence goes on along the minus strand of CM076846.1, from coordinate 32,935,020 downwards.
AGAATCAGCTAGTGACTTTTAAAGTAAAGGAAGAATTTACATATTTCCCAGACCCAAGAGCAAAAAAATAAGCTGCTTTTGGGAATCTCAATTACTGTGTTTATGGTGTGGTCATCCCATAGTGCTTTTCTTTCCTCCATTTTGATATAAACCACATTATGCTCAACATAATATTTTTTATGCACTTAAATGTTATTTTAGAGCAGTATTATTTTATTGGCTTAATTATCACTTACCCCCTGCAAATATCACTGTTATCCACTTATCCCCCTACAAAAAAAAAACTCTCCAACAAACCCTGCAAAATGTAACTGTTTCCAGTTACCCCCTGCTGTTAAATTTTTTGTTAAAACTTAACAGTGATGACGTCAGCACTGACGTCAGTGCCACGTGTCACCATATTATTGGGCCTTTGTGACACGTGGCACTGACATGCCACGTCAGATCCTATGTCACCACTGCCACGTCAGCAACCAATGGATGGCAGCCACGTGGCAGTGTTGTTAATTCAAAATAAATCTTTAAAATGCCTAAAGTGAGACTTGAACCCATGACTCCTTACTCACACCCACAACTCCTAACCATTGAGCCAAATTAGTATTTGTGATTATTAACTCATCTACTAATATATATTACATCATTGCCAATTAAATTAAAAAAAAAATCTGGGTTGTTCTTCATCATCATCATCATCAGCAAGCAAAACGATCTCTCCCTAAATCAATCAACAATTCCCGATCTGACAACGAATCAACAACCAAAACAAATCTACAGATCCGAAGATTAAAACATTAAACGAAAACGAAAACGAAAACGAAATCTACGAAGCCTACGAAATTTACAGATCTGAAGATTAAAAGAAGCCTAAAAAACGAATGGGTAAACTTGCGTTTCTGGGTTTTGATTCTTGATGATTTTCGTGAAGGTCAGCGCCCAGTTATCAATGAGGTGCTGGCGGATGTTTGACAGGTTTTTGTGAAGCCAATCGTTCCAATCGCAGGTCTGGAAGAAAAAGGAATCGTTGTTGGAGCACAAGAGATTAAGCCAAATTGGGGAAATAGCCTGACAATCGCGAAAGGCATGAAACAATGATTCAGTTTGAACACGTTGGTAATCGTATTCGCTCAGGGCCATGCCACCGCCAAACGCAATTGAAGAGAGGGTCATGAATACCGGATGAAGAAGAAGCCACCGCGTTGAAAGCGGTCTTGGTCGTGAACAAACCGTCGTTGCTCAAGCCCCAAAACCATTCGTCACTATCATTTTGAATCGAAGGAGTAGGGAGGGATGAGATACGGCTTGAGATTTGAGGAGGAAGAGAGTCGGCAACAGTGTGCAAATTCCATTTGAGTTTGGGCTTGAGAATTGAGAAGCCAAATCACAAACAACCCAAATCTAACAACCAATCTTCTTCCCAGAACCTGATTGTTTCACCCAAATCTAACAACCAATCATTTGAGTTTGACCTTCAGTATTATTTATGTATTATATACTAGTAGTTCACTTAATTTACTAAAAGAATGAAGTGGCTTAGTGGTATTTGTGTGTTTCAGCCACTTCATGGTCATGGGTTCAAGTCTCACTTTAGGCATTTTAAAGATTTATTTTGATTTAACAACAGTGCCACGTGGCAGCCATCCATTGGTTGCTGACGTGGTACTGTTGACATAGGAGCTGACGTGGCACGTCAGTGCCACGTGTCACAGAGGCCCAATAATATATTGACACGTGGCACTGACGTCAGTGCTGACGTCATCACTGTTATATTTTAACAGAAAATTTAACAGCAGGAGGGTAACTGGAAACAGTTACATTTTGCAGGGTTTGTTTGAAGATTTTTTTTTTTGCAGGGGGGTAAATGGATAACAGTGATATTTGCAGGGGGAAGTGATAATTAAGCCTATTTTTTTTTGCTGGAACTTCATAACTAATACAAATATTAATACTTAGTTGGAAAAGTTAGTTTGTTGCATTATGTTGATGTTTATATATAACTCAGAAAAATAAAAAACAGAAAACGGAATCTGTATAGTGTGCCCACATGACAGATCATGGTTAGTTGTGGCTATTGGATTGGATGCATTTGGAATCTCCATGTCCTGTGAATTTTTATTGTTTTGATCAATGAGGTTCTAAGCCATTAATTAATAGTATTATAGTCATTCTAGTTTCTAGCAAAAGGAAAATTCATTGACACTCCTACTGGTTCGATCACGTTCCAATCCGATTCAATCAGGTTGCTGTCCAATTGAGGTTGAACCAACTATCCAATTGGCCCGTTCTTGATTCAGTCGGTTGAAGTGTTGACCCGGTCTAATTCAATTCTCATAATATACTTACATCAAATACCTAAACTACACTTGTCCCCATTGTCTCAACCTCAATATGATCGAGTGGAAGCTAGTTTGTGTAGTTCTCCCCTCTCAATAGAGTTTTTGTCACACCAAAAACTCAAACTTGAGACCTTGGGGTGAAATCTGAATCTAATTACCGCTCGAACCGATTTTTGTATTTATAATCGTTCATCAATTAAACTATTTATTTATTTTTAACATTTTTTCAATTTATATATTCTCTTATTATATCTTGCATATTTATAAGTAAATGTGCAAAGCCACACTGATGTCAAGATGGTGTATTTTTTTTTGTAATCTTCCCCTAGAAGGTAGACATGTGGACAGAGTATATCACGTTGACGTTGTGGCTGGACATTTATCAATCAATTTTTAACTACTATAAACAAAAATATGTGCAAGTGTAATGTATCATATCCTTGTAAAGTAGTAACACCAACACGATATCTTTGTTGCAAAAATAAAAAATTTACGATTTGGTTTTGTCCTTTCTCCAATATAGACTGACAAATTAAATTATCGAGAACACACGACGTGTTCCATAAAAAAATTCTTCCTTGAAAAATGCCAACAAAATGATTCTGAATGAACATAAGAATTGTTAACAATTTTCTCGTTTGAAAAGTTAAAACAAAGCAAAAATAAGAGTTATGGTATAAAACCTTTAGGCAACATGATTTGTTTTTCTTTTTTGTAGGTAAAAGCATCATCGAGAACCACACTACCCACCTTCTATGAAGGGTTACATAGGACTCCAAAATCATATGCTAAAAAAGCTAGACAAAAATCATCATACAGTAACCAATTCCTGAAGAATTCCCAACACGGGAGACACACAAAAACAGCCTAGCAGTAGCACAGGCTTTGCGATTACATGAATGCAAACCCAATCCTAATACATGAATGCGAACGATCAACGGCGGATTGAATTATCCGTTTTAGGTTGTGCTTCGCATATCCTCCAATAGACAGTCAACATCATTAACGTCTGCTTCAGCTTCAGCTTCAGCAGCAACATCACCATCTTGCTCGGGCACGTAATCTTCATCTTTCTCCTCATTTGTGCTTTCAATTGAGGAAGAAGATTTCAAATTAGAATCACTCCCTGAAAGAAACATATATTGAATCAATCATCCTTTTTCTTTTGATAAGAATTGAATCAATCATCATGTTGAATACAATTAAGCATAGAAGTGTGTCACTAGACTCACTACACAGCTTAAATGTTACTTTTTTTGTAAGCCACTTCTAATTGATTAACCACTATAAAATCGTATTAATTCCCCTTCCATTCTTTGTCAGATGTTATGTGCCTATTATCATAAACAGACATTACTTTTACAAGTTCTGTTCAGAAATTTACTTTGCTCAGCAGTTAATGAATTTGAGCTTGAACTCGAAGGCTTCCTCCGAAGTGACAAGGTAGCTACTGAAGTCTTCCTGGGCTTAGTTGCAGTGCTATTATTCTTCACATGTCGTTCTCTTTTAACTGATTTGTTACACTGTAAATAGAAAGAAACATAAGATTGACATGCAAGGTTGTGGTTGATAGCTTAGCTTAAAACTAAATATAAACAGTAGAAGCTTTCTAGAAAAAAGGGGTAGCAATTAACCACACAAGTTGAAAAACAACAAAATTAATCCCCAATGTGTAGCTCGAGCGGTTGAGCTGAGACATTCTAAGGAGAAAGCAATTAACAGATCAACTCATACATAAACAACATTACCAAAAAATCTAATTTTTAAGTTTATGATGCCTATATCTTGGCCTTATAATCATTGAAGGTTAACTAAAAATAGCAATCCATGTTCAAGGGTGATGGAAGTTCATAAAATATGCAACAAAATCATTTGCCACTTCCATGGACCATGGAGCACATTCAAAAGACTACATGTCCAAAATGCAAGAAACTTCTACAAAAATTATGGGAAATCCCTGGCCTGATAAGAACAATACATTCAGTTGATTGATGATTCGGGAAGAATGAAGTTCAAAAACATAATATCACGTCTTTTATATATTCTATCGACATTCAAAAGTATGACTATATATGTTGTTAATTAAGACTTTGTCAATCACAAAGACGAAACTCACCGGTGCGTAGATGCCAACCCTATTTTTCTTAGCATATTGCACATAGCGTGTGAAGTCAGCATGGGAATAGAATTGCTGCCCAGTACCAGGACAAGAATATAACTACAACAGAAAAATACAACACAGTAACTCAATATAAACATTCATTAAAAAACATATACATTGGTTGAGATTATTCAAAAGTTCATATCCTTTACAAAGTAGGAGATACAAAGTAGAATTACTGCTGCAAATAATTCCATTTCGATAACTCTAGAGGGGATAATTTCTTTATTTTTGATAAATAATTAAAAATAATGTTTGGAAAAGGGGGAGAAAAATAGAGAGCATCTCATCAGGGGATGAGAAATTGACCCAAATGAAAAAATTAAAAGAAAAGAGCAGCAAACCATAGTGGGTAAAAATTCGGCAAAACTTATTTAGTCTCTTGACATAGGAAAATTCACATAAGTCAAGAATGAAACCCTACTAAGCCTTCAATGATTTCAAAAGTATCATCTTTATCCCAAAACAATAAGATGCAATTGTATCTACCTAAATGAAGCAAATTCACATTAATTATTGGTCCATTGGGAATAGTTTAAAATAGATCATTACTCATTTGAGCCAACATTTGTGATTAAGGGAAAACACGATATCAAAAAACTTTAATGTGAATCTATCAATATCTATCATGGATTATAGGAACAATAGATGTTGTTCAGTTTAAATATGAATCAAAAAATTTTAATGTGAATCTACCACTATCTCATCATTTAAATCAAAAAATATATTCATCAGTTGATGCACATAATTATCTGCATTAAAAAAATTAAAACCATTAGGGGGTATCCTAATGGGTAGATACTGAAAGACTAATCACGGGCTATACAAGACACCTGGTACAATTTTGTCGGTATCAAACTGCAAGTCAGTGCTTAAAGCATTTATATTCCCTGCCTTTAATCAATATACCACTTGACTAGAGTTCAAAGACATATGTAAGAAAACTGTTTTGAACATTGTTATTGAAGAAAAAGACCCATATAAACAGTTGTTAATTCACCTTGCTTCATTCCAGGATCTATGATGACATTTACAAGACAACACCAATAGAAGTAATAAGTGAGAGAAAATTTAGTAGGCTTTTCATTTTGTGTTGTGTACATTTTAAAAAATTTCAAAAAGGGGACAAATATGGCTCCTGCCACACTAGTCCCAATCCATTAGGTACTTTCAATTGAAACAAGAGCCAATCATAAATTTTAGAACTTAAGTAGTATATATGATATTAACTAGGCAAATCGATAAGCCAAACAAAATCAGTGGCATAGTCTGTATCCATAAAGTGAAATAAAGTGAATCAGCAACCATTTAAAAGATAATTCATGACATGATCAACATCAACATATATGAGGACACTAGATTGTCGTTACTAGAATTCAAGAGGGGATCAGATTTTTTAGAATTTAAATAGTAGATATGATATGATATTTACTAGGCAGTTCGAAAAGTGAAACAAAATCTGTGGCAAAGTATGTATTCATAAAATGAAATAAAGCGAATCAGCAACCACTTAAAAACTAGATTGTCGTTATCAGAATTTAGAATTCAATACACCCTAAAAATAGTCAGAGAATATAAAAGAGATTTTCAAGTACCTCTTTTTTGGAACCATCATTTTGCACTTCAGTTTGTAGAGTCCATCCAGCAGGAATTTCGTCATCTGTTCCTTCAGGTGCAATATATTCAACAGACTCGCTCCCCAAATTAAAAGTGTGAAAGGTCTCTTCTTCCATCCGCTTCGCCTGAAAGCTGTTTTAACCTAGGGTTGTGATAAGGAGGCGGCAACGAAAAGGGAAAGGCTGAAACTAAATAGGTGCCTCCAAAGCCACGTGCTCCCATTTTCTCACGTGCAGTCGTCAACAATCATGGATGAACAGTACATTCTCCTTACCATTTCTGGACCACAAAATAAATGCATTGTGCAAAAACGAATATCCATCATTGACCGAAAGAAGAAGAAGATTACCAAAACAAGTCATATTACCATTTCTGTGAAAATTTCGCTTATAGTCCCACCCAACAAAGCACGTGTAAGGTGCGGATTCTCTTAAATCACGAATTCAAATGGAAACAAAATGTGGCAATGCATAAAGAGTGGGAAAAATCTTAGAATAGCAAGCACAGACAAATGAACATCATCATGATGTCAACTAAAATCCTGACTGGTTGATGAAGAGAAAAAAGTTTAGAATAATGGTAGCGAATAGGCAGGGAAACCAAATGCCTTGGTCAAACATATAAACAACTATAACAATTGTTTTTCCCCAAAACAAAACAACCATAAATCACTTAAAAGATATTTAAGTAATAATGCTACACGTATCTTTTTAAGAACTAAAACACAATAAGCAATAAAAAAGGCTACCTCTAGAGAGAGAGGGGCGATGCAGGACAAGATTGTCATCTAATTTCCAACCAAACTACAAAGTAGATGCTGTATAGTCCAGACCTCTTTGGACAACATTTCAGTAAACTTCTCTCGTGACGCTACATATAAAATTAATAAAGGTAGATCAAATTACTTCAAATTAGAAACATCAAGGCAACACAAGAACACATTTCATTTTAATGTAGAACCCCATTAAGAACCTAGATCCTGCTGCATACATTTTGTGCAACCAAACAACAACAGTATTGGCAAGTGTTTAAGAAAATGTGGCAGAAAATCTAAAATAAAAAAGCGCAACTCTGTTTTACTTTTGGAAAGCATAATTAAGTGTTTATGCATGTTATCAAATAAGTGCTTCTGTATAAATTATTGCTATAATGAAAGATAAAATAAAGTCAAAATGTTTTCATATAAGCTATAAGTTGTTTTCATAAACTATCCCGGAGAGCTTATGAAAATAAGCTGAAAACAAGAGCTTATAGATATGACATAAGCTGTTTTCATAAGCTCTCTCAAACAGTCTTCCAAGTACTTATGTTAGTACATAAACCTAAATAAGTCAATCCAAAGATGCCCTAACTAGAGCAAAGTGAGTTCAAGCTTATTTTTTAAAATGGACAGTGGATGTCAAATTCTTTTGTTGTTTTTAGAGATATAGGTTGAACACTCAAAAGGGCCCACTTAACCAATACAGATACTCTTCTCATTTGATAATAATTACCAACTCATGAAATAGAAATTTCTCCCTAAAAACATGAACCTAATGATAAGTAAATTGAAGGTAAACTATCTCATAATAATGAAAAGGTTAACCACAGTAGAGGATTAATTCACCCCTTAATATTCTTCTAACTATTATCCAAATTCAACAAACATTTGGATCTCTCTCTCTCTCTCTCTCTCTCTCTCTCTCTCAACATAACAGATACATGAATATATGAATTGTTAAAAATGCTATTACAACAAATGCGCACATACCAGTGCTACAAAGATCATCGATCCTTCGTTTTTTCCAAACGTGGTTGTCGTAATGCATCGGAAGAGCCTGGAATTGTCGTCTCCCCATTAAGCAAGAAGAGTTGAAAGAAACCATCCTAGTAAAATTAGACAGATATGAACATCAATTGTAGTCAATTTCGAAGTTAGATGGTACTAATATAATATCTATGCTGATTCAATTAAAGGTTGCTGTTGAGTTTGAAGTGAATCAAATCCAATCCGAAATAATAAAGAAAGAAACGATAGTCAATGTCCAAAGGTTTTACAATAGTTTTCGGCATAATTTTTTAAATGAAAATTCTACTATTTAGTCCCCAACAAAATTATAAATTTTTAACTTTAATTAAAGTAAACTAATTATTTAAACAATTTTTTGACAAAAAAAAATTATTATTTAAACTTAAACTAAATTGTTTCTAACCCAGAGCGTGGGGTTCAGTGGTTGGGGCTGAACCTCCATTAACCAAGAGTCGGGAGTTCGATCCCCGTCTTGGGTACAGAGTAGTGTTAAAACTCTGGGCCAACTGTCCTGCCCATCGAGGCACCTACAATGAGCGAGGGATTAGTCACTGCTGTCCGTGCGGTGGATACCCGGGTTTACCCAAAAAAAACTACATTGTTTCTTCCGGATATTCTGGCTTGGAGATTTGGTGGAGGTGTATTCCAGATACTCTGGCTTAGAGGTTTGACAATGCAACTCCTTTGAGTAATATTCGATCTCTGGTTGAGTCTAAGGGAGTGCTAATTCTTTGTGTCATATGGAAGATTTGGTGTAGTAGGAACCAATTTGTGTTTGATGATGCTGCTATTGATCCTATTGGGGTGATTCTACAATCGCAGGTGCTCTCTAGAGACAACAGGATAGCTTTGGGAGATCTTTATGATGTACATCAGTAGCGGCTCCCTATAAGTGTGTCTTGGCGTAGACCTCCCATGGTGTGATTTGTTTGAATGTTGATGGCAGCGCCTTGTCCAATTTTGACCTGGCTGGTTTTGGTGGTTTGCTTAGAAATTCAGATGGATAATTCCTACGTGGTTTTTATGGTACGATAGGTGTGTCTAACATTACTCATGCACAAATTTTGGCCATCTTGCATGGATTGGAGATGTGCTGGAACATGAAGTTGACTAGGGTGGTTTGTTTGTCTGATTCTCTTCATGTGCTCAAGTTGATCAAAAATGGGAACCATCTCTTTCATAGATATGGTAACGAGATATCTCTTATCAGGAGTTTTTTATCAAGAGATTAGGATTGTAACCGGCAGCATATTTTGAGAGAGGGCAATGTTTGTGCCGACTTTTTGGCTAAAGTTGAAGCTCGTTGGACGTCTTCCTTCTCAGTTGTGTCTAACTACCCCCGAGGGATTTAGTTATTTTGCTTGATGTTGATGCTTTAGATGTTGAGTTTGTAAGGCTCTAGGCCTTCTTTTTTCTTTTTTGGTTCTCCTTTTTAGCATTTGTTACGACAAAAGAAAAACTAAATTGTATCTTCAAGTTTCATCAAAACCTAATCCAAATTTATTTTTTCAAAGACTACTTAAAGTTTTTTTTAAGTAGGCACTACTTGTTTTTACCTTAATATTTTAATTAAATTCCTAATTTATCCTGCATTAAATGAAAAACTACTAAATGTTAAGCATTAATTACAAATGCTCATTTAAGTCATTTTATATTTATAAGCTAGTTTAATCGCATCGTCAAACAATTTAAATTCAATATACTAAGATTTAGGATTTCATTTCTAATTGTTGCTAATACCTAAGAGAGTGGTGAAAGACAAATTGCTAGTGTTTGTGAAGGTTCATCACGATTCTCTAAGGTTCCTTGAGATGAGAACCTTGAGCACACAACCTTGAGGCTAGGAGAGCTCAAGGATAGTGTTGTCATTATCATCTTCCTAAGGAAGAAGTGGTGGACTTCCTTCTTCACTTCCATTTCTATCTCCTCCATATTTGTATTTTCTTCCCTTTCAAGTAAGTGTTTACCATTTTGTGTCTAGTCTTCATCTTTTCCTTTGATTTTCAAGAATATTTGTTCTTGAATTTTGTGAGAAATACTTTGATTTGCCATATATCTAGATCTTAAACCTTAGAGATCATGTCAAATCTTATCAGTAGATAATCATTTTAGTCTCTGAATGTGTAGGGCGTTATCATCATTGTATCTGAATGTATCGAAATTGCAAACACATTATCAAGTGTATGTATAGCAAGTCATTTTGGTACTCGGAAGTATTATTTTTAGTCATTTTAGTTTTCAAATGTATCTTTTTTAGTTAATTTAGTCCCTAAAATTTCTAAAAAATAGTTACTCAAAAACGTGTTTACGATTTTGGTACATGGACTATAATAATAGTGTCTCATACATCGGGGACCAAAATTACGTTTTACCCTTTATCCATTATTAATGAGCTTATTCACCACTAATTTCTTTTAACTAATAGAGCTAGAAGGACATGAAGGTAGTTCAGTTGACGAGCTAAAAGACATAAAGGAGTTGCAAAGTTGCAAAAATGAGGTCTACGGTTCAAACCCTTTAAACTAACATTTCCCCGTTACACTAAATTTTCCTTATAAAAAAAAACTAATAGAGCTAGAGACACGGTTGGGAGAGAGAGGCTAAATAAACCCAGAAGAAAATTCTGAGTGAGAGAGATGAGGAAGAAGATTTTGGTTGTGGGAGGCACAGGTTACTTAGGCCAGCATTTATTACAAGCCCTTACTCATACCCATGCTACTGATAATAATGTTTACGATCTCGCATTTACCCATCACTCCTCCTCCATTCCTTTGCTCGATGCGTTTCCTGCTTCTCTTCCTTTCCAACTCGATTTGAAAACCGGCATTGGATTTCAAGCCATTTCCAACCAATTTGGCCAGGTTGGTAGTTTCTCTTCTCACTTTGAGATTTATGTGACCATCAGTGGATTTGTATAATTCTTTATTAATTTCAATTAAATTGACCATGATCATGTAAAATTATTGAGTGTTTGAGAATTATGTGGCCATGAATGGATTTCATTTTTGTAAATTATTTATTAATTTGAATAAAATTGACTATGATCATGTGCACAAGGATATTGCTTAGTGAAAACATGTTTGCTCTTTCATGTAGTGAAGTGATTTTTCAAATATTTATACTAGTAAGTTCAATAGAATAGAATATTATCTTGAGGTTATTTTTGTGACTTTTTTCATTATTGAATGGATTAATAACACTGCACTGTTGATTTGGTTTGTTAATGGCAGCCTGATGTGGTTGTGAATTGTGCTGCCATCTCAGTTCCTCGTGCTTGTGAAATTGATCCTGCTACTGCTCATGCTATTAATGTGCCATCATCTCTTGTTAAATGGCTGCAAACCTTTCAACACAACACCACTCTTCTCATTCATCTCTCCACAGATCAAGGTAAACCAATCTTACCATCACAGATTAACTCTCTATGTCTTTTTCTCTTTATAAAATTTGTCATTCTTAACTAATCATCATCATTATTATTGGGAAACGAACCCAAGTCTCGCATTAACTAGAGCCTAGAGGTAAGGCCTTACAAAAATTTATAGGGATGAGTTATGTCCAAAGTCTTATGATTATCATTATCATGATTCATGATCTGTCTGAAAGTTTTATTGAAGTATCTTTGTAATTCAATTGCTTAGTTTTATGTTCATTTTGATAGTTTGTATAATAAGATCTGTTGTTAGTTTTAACTGAGCTGGCTGCCTATGTGGCATGTATTAAAATCAGTCATCACACACGTGTAGGTACATTCTGTATAAAGTGTGAAACATTGACTTTGCAAAATAGAAGTTAATTTTTCAATCATTCAGAGAGTTTTATTACATTTCTGTTTCACTCTCCTTTCATTCTCTCCCTTTTATCTGTTATTCCCAACAAATTGGTATAACAGAGCTTCAAGATCCTGTGAAGATTCATCCATGGCAAACATAATGAAGGACGACCATAGTATTCTGGCGAATCTCCCAATCTTCAATGGCAAGAATTACGATCGATGGTGTGCACAGATGAAGGTGTTGTTCCGTTACCAAGACGTGCTCGAAATTGTGAACGATGGTGTTCCAGCGCTGGCAGCAAACGCCACTGAAGCACAGAGGAACACACATCGCGAGCTACGAAAGAAAGATGGTAAAGGGCTATTCTTGATGCACCAGTGCGTCGACTCGAATGTCATTGAAATGATCATAGATTGCGATTCAGCGAAGAATGCATGGGATATTCTCAAGAACGCGTATGGGGGAGCAGATAGATTGAAGAAGATTCGATTGCAATCCCTCCGGAAGCAGTACGAAGCATTGAAGATGAAAGATCAAGAATCAATTGGGGAATTCATTACAAGGTTAGTCGCTTTAACTAATCAAATGAAGAGTAATGGTAAAACTGTGTCTGAAAAGAGCAAAGTAGAGAAAGTTCTTAGATCTTTAACCCTAGAATTTGACTATGTTGTTACTGCTATTGACGAATCCAAAAACCTAGATGAAATGAAATTAGAAGAACTTCATGGTTCATTAGAGGCACACGAATTGAGAATTAGACAAAGAAGTTCAGAGAAGGAAACTGAACAAGCTTTGTTATCTCAAGCCTCTAAGAAGAATTGGAAAGAAAATAACAAGAAAGATAAAGGGAAGTGGAAGAGTAAAGGGAAAAAGGATGGTGAAGGAAATGATGAACAGAAAACCAGTAATGCAAACAAGAAGAAATCTGATAAGAACAAACCTGATAAGAGTAGTGTTCAATGTTACAATTGTCAACAATATGGGCATTATAGGAATCAATGCAAGAACAAGAAGGTTCTTAGAGACAAAGATGCAGAAGCCAAGTATGCAAATGATGGTTCAGACTCAGATGATGTCATGTTAATGGCAGTAGTAAGTGAAGATGAAGCAGAATCTGATGCTGATGGTGAAGGAAATGATGAACAGAAAACCAGTAATGCAAACAAGAAGAAATCTGATAAGAACAAACCTGATAAGAGTAGTGTTCAATGTTACAATTGTCAACAATATGGGCATTATAGGAATCAATGCAAGAACAAGAAGGTTCTTAGAGACAAAGATGCAGAAGCCAAGTATGCAAATGATGGTTCAGACTCAGATGATGTCATGTTAATGGCAGTAGTAAGTGAAGATGAAGCAGAATCTGATGCTGATGCAGTAGGTAAGAAGCAGTGCAGTGGAAACACTGGTGATGCTTCCTATACCTTAGCAGTGATTGAGGAGCAGGGCAATGGCAACACTGGTGATGCTCCCATCACTGCAGGCAATGATTCACAGACAACAGAGGATTCAGACAATGGAAACACATTGCTCATGGCAGCTACTGATGCAGACAGTAGCAATACTGATCAAGACACAGAACCTGTACTGCTGAAGGCATATACTAGTGAAGAAGATGATGAAAAATCTGATTCATGGTATTTAGATACACGTTGCTCAAACCATATGTGCTGCCACAAGGAATGGTTTACTGAGTTGAAGCATATCAGTAAGAGGATCAGATTTGCAAACAACAGCAGTGTTACTGCAGAAGGCATAGGGACAGTGAAAATCTTTACAAAAGAAGGGAAATGTTCTTATATTCAAGAGGTATTCTATGTACCAAACATGAAGAGCAATTTGCTAAGTCTTGGCCAATTGTTAGAAAAGAAATATTCTGTGAAAATGGAGGATAAGGAACTCAGGTTGTTTGATACATACAAGAGGCTGATCTTGAAAGCTCATTTACTAAGCAACAAGACATTTAAAATAAGATTACAAGTAATGGAGCAGCAATGTCTATCTACTACAGTTGATAGTGAGAATTTGAAATGGCACAAGAGATTTGGGCATGTAAATTTCAAGAGCTTGAGTCAACTACATGAAAAGAAGATGGTGTATGGTCTGCCAGCAGTAAAGATACCTAGTGAAATATGTGACAGCTGCTGTAAGTCAAAGCAACCTAGAAACTCCTTCAAAACAGAGATACCAGGCAGAGCAGAGAAGAAGTTAGAGGTAATTTTCTCTGATGTATGTGGTCTTTAGAGGTTAAGTCGCTAGGAGGGAACAAGTACTTTGTCACCTTCATTGATGAGTATACTAGAATGACTTGGGTATACTTAATCAATAAGAAGAGTGAAGTACTTGAAAACTTCAAGAAATTTAAAGTGATGATTGAGAAGCAAAGTGAATGCATGATTAAGACATTAAGAACAGATGGAGGTGGTGAATACACCTCATATGAGTTTGAAAAATTTTGTGAAAAAGAAGGAATCATGCATGAAGTAACCTCACCATACACACCTCAGCACAATGGCATTGCTGAGAGGAAAAATAGGACTATACTCAACATGGTTAGGAGTATGATGAAGGAAAAAGGCTTGCCTCATTTTCTATGGGGTGAGTTAGTAGCAACTGCTGTGTATCTCATCAACAAATGTCCAACTAAGAGACTGATTGGAAGCACTCCAGAGGAAGCCTGGTCAGAAAGAAAACCAAGTGTGAAGCACCTGAGAATCATTGGCTCACTATGTTTTAAGCACGTCCCTGAACAACTTAGAAAGAAACTGGATGATAGAGCACATGCTATGGTCCTTATTGGATACCATCCAACAGGCACCTATAAACTGTTTGATCCAATTCAGAAGAAAGTTGTGAGAAGCAGAGATGTAGTGATTGATGAATCAAAATGCTGGAATTGGACAGAAAACATTGAAGACAGTGGTGAAGAAACAAAAGTTGTTGACTTAGAAACTGCTTATGACAGTGATGGACAGAATGAAAATATTGTGACAGTAGAACCAGAGTTGCCTGGTGATCAAAGACCAGTGAGAAGGTCAGAGAGAGATAGACAAACATCTACAAGACTTGATGGCTTTGAACTGTTCCCTGACTCTGCTATTACAGCAGAAGGAGATTTGATCCATTTTGTATTGATGACTGAAGCAGAACCAGTGAGTCTGGAACAGGCTCTTAAACACAAGCAGTGGAAAGAAGCTATGCTTGATGAGCTGAAGTCAATCGAAAAGAATGACACTTGGAAATTAGTTGAACTTCCAAAGCAATAGATGTAAAGTGGGTCTACAAGACAAAAGTCAAACCAAATGGAGAAGTGGCCAAGTATAAGGCCAGACTAGTAGCTAAAGGTTTCCTACAGAAACCTGGGCTGGATTTTAATGAAATTTTTTCCCCTGCTGCCAGGATTGAGACTATAAGGCTAATAGTGGCCTTGGCAAGTCATAGAGGCTGGTCCTTGCATCAACCTGATGTAAAATCAACTTTTCTCAATGGACCATTGGAGGAGGAAGTCTATGTTTGCCAACCACCTGGGTTTGAATTGAAAGGCCAAGAAGATAAGGTATTCAAGCTCAAGAAGGCCTTGTATGGACTTAAGCAAGCCCCAAGGGCTTGGAACAAGAGAATTGATGCATTTCTCTTGAACCAAAAATTCACAAAATGCACAACTGAGCATGGTGTCTATGTAAAGAGATCAACCAGTGGAAATCAGTTGGTGATATGCTTATATGTTGATGATTTATTAGTAACTGGCAGCAATGAGACTGAAATAGACACATTTAAGAAGGTGATAATGTCAGAATTTGAGATGAGGGATTTGGGACACTTATCATACTTTTTGGGAATGGAATTCGTGAAGACAAGTAATGGAACATTCTTGCATCAGAAAAAGTATGTAGCAGACATTCTAAACAGATTCAAAATGGCTGACTGCAAACCAGTTACTACTCCAATTGATGTGAGCAACAAGCTTGAGAAAGATGGAGAAGAGAGTGAAGTAGATGCCACTCTCTATAAACAGATTGTTGGTTCTCTTAGGTATCTCTGTAACACACGACCTGACATAGCTTTTGGAGTTGGACTGATAAGTAGATTCATGGAGAAACCAAGAAATTCTCACTTGATTGCTGCAAAGAGAGTGCTCAGGTACATAAAGGGAACACAAGACTATGGCATTCTGTTCCCTAATCAGAAAGACTCCACTGTTACTGCTGAAGTGTTTGGATATACAGATTCGGACTGGAGTGGAGATAAAAGTGATAGAAAGAGTACTGGTGGCTATGTTTTAATGTATGGAAGAGCACCAATCTCATGGTGCTCCAAGAAGCAAAGCATAGTAGCTCTGTCCTCATGTGAGGCCGAATATGTGGCTGCTTCCTTTGCAGCCTGTCAAGCATCATTGTTAAGCATGTTGCTTGCTGAAATTGGCCTGAACAATAGTACTATCATGAATCTGTTGATAGATAACAAATCTGCCATAGACTTGGCAAAGAATCCGGTTGCACATGGGAGATCAAAGCACATAGAAACTAAGTATCATTTCCTACGTGAGCAAGTCAACAATGAGAAGCTGAGACTGATTTACTGCAAGTCAGAATTGCAACCATGATTTACTGCAAGTCAGAATTGCAGGTAGCAGATGCAATGACTAAGCCATTGCAGAAAGGAAGATTTGAAGAATTGAGGACATTACTTGGAATGAAGTCACTTAGCAATATGAATTAAGAAGGTGTATTGAAGTATCTTTGTAATTCATTTGCTTAGTTTTATGTTCATTTTGATAGTTTGTATAATAAGATCTGTTGTTAGTTTTAGCTGAGCTGGCTGCCTATGTGGCATGTATTAAAACCAGTCATCACACGTGTGGTACATTCTGTATAAAGTGTGAAACATGGACTTTGCAAAATAGAAGTTCATTTTTCAATCATTCAGAGAGTTTTATTACATTTCTGTTTGACTCTCCTTTCATTCTCTCCCTTTTATCCGATATTCCCAACAAGTGTTTGACCATGTGAAATTTTCTCGTCATCCTTCTTTTGCAATATCAAGAGAACAAATCTTTTTTGGTGTAGAATTTTATTTCTTGATTACTAAATTGTGTCTTTTATCCATATGGAAGCTTGTTTACACTTTGATTTTTAGCTAAATTGTAGTTTATGTTTCTTCTCATCAGTTTATGAAGGGGAGAAATCCTTTTACAAGGAAGAAGACATTGCTATTCCAGTAAATGTTTATGGAAAAACCAAACTGGCGGCGGAGCAGTTCATTTCGGAAAATTACCCGAACTTTGCAATTTTGAGAAGCAGTATTATCTATGGGCCACAAACTGCCTGGCCAGTTCCAAAATCTCTTCCTATTCAGGTGCATGTGCAAAATGTGGATTTATACTTTATAGGCAAACTAATGCTTCCAGTAATTGGATTGATGAAACTTGAAATTTGATGCTTGTAAGTTTTGCTACTTATTGCTTGATGAAGAAGATGTTTCCTTCTTAGAAGATTGTGGTAGTGCTTTGCTCACCATTTTTCAATCTGCACATACTTTCTACCATTCATGGTTTCATGAAGGAAAGAAGCTCTGAATGCTTATGACTTTTTTTCCTCCAACCTTGTTGCAAAGATTATACTTGTCCATTATTACTTAATAAGTCTTCTGGTTCTTCTAGGACACACTTGAATATAGGGACATGTCCTTATGAAAGATGTGTCTATGAGGGAATTTATAATTACTTGATGTATTATTTACTCTTGCAGTCTAACTATTGCAGTGGATTGATGGTGCTCTTGCTAAAAGAGAAAAAGTGGAGTTCTTTCATGATGAGTTTCGTTGTCCAATTTATGTTAAGGATCTGATAACTATCATACTAGCTTTAACTAGCCAATGGATATCAGGTATAGAACTTTTTCTTCAAATGCTCATCTTCCACTTTCTTATGTTCTTGAAACTACTTTAAGCTGAGGCGTCTCGAATTTGCTTTAATGATATCTGATTCTTGTCACAGAGGGAAAGCAAATGCAATTGTTACTTAATGTTGGTGGACCTGATAGGGTATCACGTGTTCAAATGGCTGAGGCTGTTGCACAATTTAGAGGGTGTGACACCTCATTAATCAAAGCAGTGTCTGCTTCTTCGGTACGTGTTGTGCTTCATTTATCAAATCAGTAACTTGCATTCTTTGTTTATCTGCATTGTTTTGTTTATGAAATGATTAACCTAAAATGCTGTTTGCTTAATCAAGTTCTCATTCCATGTCATAGCCATCATAGTTTCTCATTTATTTTTTGATGACCATATGAGTTGTTCTTTTTACAATGATATGATTTGTCTTCTTTTTCTCTGATTGTGCTTTATTGAGATGCACTTAAGCTTTTCCTACTTTTCTCAGGTTGACCGAGGTGTGAAGTCCCCACCTGACATATCTATGGATATCACTAGATTGGTTCAAACGCTAAAAATCAACCCTGTTTCATTTAAAGATGGCGTGAAATCAACACTTACAACCGAAGTAAACCGATGAAACAATGAAAATGTCATATAAGGCTTCCTTGTTACCATTTTAGTGTTGTTGCTAACCTTTAAAAATGACATGTCCTGGACCTTCAGGGGGGGAATTAGCAAATGTGCAAATGTCAAGTAGTAATCAAGTCACAAAAACAGTCACCAATTGTAATTCATCACAGGTCACAGTCAATTTGTATTAGATTTTTGTCAATGCAGTTCTGTAACTGATGGAGAGAGGAAAAGAGAAGCTTTTGGAAAAGCTATATTCCAGGATATGATATTTTCCTGATGGTGGTGTCTAGTATCTAGTAATACAATTCAGGAACTGTCATTTTCCCAATAATTTTGAGATATGCATTTTAAGTTTTATAAAATAAACTAGAGCTCAGCATACTGACTTACCTTTTTCATGTATTTTTGGAGGTAAAAAATTCAGTAAGTTACTAGCAGAATTGTTGTCTGATCATAAGATTTTCCTTCCAATTGCGAAGAAAGCACTGTCATACTACTCATTAGGCTTGAAAATATGTTGCCTTAGCTTTTGGCTGCTTTATTTTGACGCATAGTAAATTGTGTGTTGGGATTATTTGATTTCCACACGTATACTTTCTGAAAAGAACGTTTGCCAAATATACCAGAACAAAAAAAAAATAGAAGTTTAAGAGGAAGCATTCTATACACACAATAGAATGGCCTTGAGAGATGATTATATTCTACTTTCCTCACAATAAAATGAACTTTGTGGTCAAGCTTGTCTGATAGATCTTTTTTTAAAACAAAAAGATAGGGCTATCCAAGAACATTTGTGGCCAAGATTAAACTAGGAATCTGTTCTTTCCAATACACACACTTCTACCTATCACTAGTGCTGGTTTGCTAAACGGTTAAGAATGTCTTCTTTTATTGCCCTTCACAGCCTACATGGCTCTCTTCTTAGATCCAATTTCCTAGGCCAAGACAACCTCACTCATCGCAACAAAGCTTCCACCATTCACACCAAACAAACCCACAAAACATTACAACCATGTGCCAAATTTGACTTGCAGCAAATCTTAGGAGGCAGAGGACTCTGCAATGGAGAAGAAGGCCTTCAACAAGAGCTAAAAAGGCAAGTTGCTGTTGTTGATGATCAGATACAGAAGCAACCACCATCAAAAGAAAGTGATGCTCAGCAAGAAAATGACTCAACAACACAGTCTCTTGCAAGTGTTGTTGTTGCAGAAGATGGTTTTGAGAAAGAACTAATGGGGTTAACTGGAGGATTTCCTGGTGGTGAAAAAGGGTTGAAAAAATTTGTTGAGGAAAACCCAGTTCCTAAACCAAGTGAAGGAGACAAAAGCTTGAAACTTTCACTGTCAAAGAAGCCAAAACCACCCGAACTTCCTATGTTGTTACCTGGAATGATTGCCATTGTGAAGAATCAAAATAACCCATATTATATGTACTGTGGTATTGTGCAAAGAATTACTGATGGAAAAGCAGGTGTTCTTTTTGAAGGAGGGAATTGGGATAGGTTGATTACTTTTAGGTTGGAAGAACTTGAGCGTAGAGAAAAAGGTCCTCCTATGAAGAATCCTAAGTCATGTGTGCTTGAACCATTGCTTGAAAAGAAATCATAGTTCAGCTTTTTGTTCTTTGTGATTTTAAAGCTTGGTCACTTTTGTATATCATAATATATGTATGATGTATCTCCTTATCTGACGGTTAAAAAACTTAGGTGTGATGATTTTCCATGGCTGCTTTTATCTTCTTCTTTTGGCTGAGATTGAGCTTGATGGCTTCACATGTCTAGCATAGTTTGAGAAAGAGAACTTCAACAATTCCAGATCATAGTTGTTCTATGTTCATACTTTTGAGAAACAACATGGGATAGTAATTAGATATGAGGATATGTGCAGGGCATAAGGGCGCATGTCCAACTATAAAACTTGCAAAGGTCATAGGCAAAAAGCAAAGCTTCAAGCCTTTGATTGGTTTTTCATATTTAGATAAAGTAAACTCACAAGGACATATTCATGAAAGATTTTTGGGGAAAAGTGAACAAGCTTTAATAATGAGCTTAAATCTATGTAGTTAATAGCAAATAGCGTAGCGTAGCAGACGACTCCCAAAATGCTATTGGGGTGTAGCGGGTAGTGGTATGACCGCTACACCGAAGTCTAGGGAAACAATATATCAAACTTTTACCATACACATATAAAGGCTAAAAAATATAAGAATACTCAAAACTAAACATATATATTCGTAAGTAATCATCAAAGAAGAGGTTGGGTTGTTCATAGGTGCCGGTTGAGACTGAGATGGTGCCATAATAGAGGGATAAAAGAGAGGAAGCAGTTGAGAAAACGGAGACAAAATATTCTGCAAAAACTGAGAGAATAAAAACATAGGCAGTTGCTGTTGAGATGAGAGCCCGAGAGGCAATTTTTGAGATGAGAGCCGTAGTTGCTGTTGAGATGAGAGCCTGTTGAAACTTTGTTAAGTGTGATTTGAAAAAGTCCCATATTGGGTAGACTAAACACTTCTATAGTGTAAAAAGCCTATAAAAGGGAGACTCCTCCTCACTTATTTCTCACACCACTTGACGATAAATCATTCCTCAAGTTTTCTCTCTTCTCCCTAAATTTCTTTCTTCTCTAGAAAGCTTGAAGCATTTCCAAGCTTAGTTTCTAAAGAGTGGTTTTTCATAACCAAAACTTCTTTCTTCTCTAGAAAGCTTGAAGCATTTCCAAGCTTAGTTTCTAAAGAGTGGTTTTTCATAACCATATTGAGGGTGTATATCTTAGAGCAAATTTTTGCGGTGCAGTAAACTTTCGTAGCAGTTTCGACTGGGCTGTTTTATCCTGGGGACGTCGTGGTTGATAGCCTGCTTGTACCTTGGAGCAGTGCCACGAAACGTCTTAAAGAGAGCGACCTAGTCCGCGACTCATCCCAGTAATCTCTTAGGCTTGTTCTTGAAACCAGTGTTGTTTGGGGAAAGTTCGGGCTAGGAAAGACTAGGTACTTAAGAGTGTCCATTGTGACCCACCTCTCTTTCCTGGGAATCTACTCGGATTAACATTTTTAAGACGTTTCTAATTCAGCCATGACAACCGAAGAAATTACTGGTGCTGGTTCCGCTGAAACAGCTGAACAGACTAAAACAGCAAATGAAATACTCCTATGGAAGGAGCATATCTATCTCTGTAAGAATTTTATTCTGAACGGACTAACTGATGATCTTTATGATTATTACAGTACCTGTAAGTCCGCCAGGGATGTCTGTGATGCTTTGAAAAGGAAATATTCCTATAGAAAGAGAATAATTTTCTCTATACTATTTATCAATAGAAAGAGAATTGTTTTCTCTATACGGTATAATAATAGAAAGAGAATGATTATCTCTATAATTTTTAATTCTACGGAAAGAGAATAATCATCCCTATAAGAATGAATTTTTTAATTCATATTTTTTGAAATTATTTTTTATTCATATCTTTTGTTGCCGTTAGTGGTTAACATTTAATGGTTAATGGTTTTATATTATGTTTTATATCATAGAATTGCTTTTGATCTCATTAGCAATAACATTTTTTTGAGAAGTTATGTGTTTCACGATATATTGCAATATATAATTTTGAAAATTGCAATATAACTTTCTAGAAAACCTTTCAGAATTAAAACCGTAATCAGATTCAAAAGAACCTCGACAAGAATGGGAACCCTCCAAAGTCTCCATATCCTAAGCCTAAACCACCACCACACCCTAAGAATGATGCTCCTCCTCCATTTAATTGTTGCGAGTGACCAGGTCATATGACATGCAAGTGTAGGAACAGACCAAGCTCTGCCCCGCAGGCTAACCTGACTGAATGGCAATCGGTTGTTATAATTTATGAAATCAACATTGTTGATAGTTGCGAAGGTTGGTGGATGGTCACTGGCTTTGCTTGATGTGATTATGCTATGTTTCGAACATAGATCGTTGCTGGAAAAAAAGGAAATCTGAGCATTAGTTTTGGCTAACTCAGATATATGCGAATAAGATAGAACGTTAACCAGAAATGGAAAACGATAGTTTACGACTTTTATTTATAATTGATTTGACTACATAGTATATACTTTGTGAAAAATAAAAGTGAAGTGCTTGACATATTCAAAGTTTTCTATTACAGATTTTGAAAATCAATTAAATAGAAAGGTTAAGAGCTTTTATAGCAATTGAGAAATGGAGTATGATTCCCATTAATTTAATGGAATTATACATGAAACGACTGCACCATATTCTCCCGAAATGAATAGTAAAGCAGAAAGAAAGAATAGAACTTTTACCGAATTGGTAGTTGCTATTATGCTTTATTCTGGTGCTGCATCTCACTGGTGGGGGGAAAATTTGTTAACCGTGAGTTATGTTCTGAATAGACCTCCAAAGTCTAAGAGCAAAATTTCTCCTTATGAAATCATAAAGAAAAGACAACCTAATGTGTCTTATTTTCGAATCTGGGGTTTCTTGGCTTATGTCAGGATTCCAGACCCAAAAAGAGTTAAACTCGCCAACAGAGCCTATGAATGTGTATTCATTGGGTATGCAGTAAACAGTAAAGCTTACAGGTTTTATGACCTCAAAGCTAAAGTGATCAGAGTCAAATGATGTTGACTTTATGAAAACGAATTCCCTTTTAAATCTAGAAATAGTGGGGGCACCGGAACTAGTCAAGTCTCTGTGCCTAGGAACGTTGAAAACAACGAACAAAGGGAAATAGAACCTCGAAGAGGTAAGAGAGCACGTGTTGCTAAGGACTATGGACCCGATTATATGGTCTATACGTTAGAAGAGGATCCAACTAGCATTCAGGAAGCATTGTCTTCTTTGGATAGCGATTTGTGGCAAGAAGCCATCAATGACGAGATGGATTCTCTAGAGTTTAACAAGACATGGTACTTAGTGGACTTGCCTCCTGGTTGCAAACCAATTGGTTGTAAATGGATTTTGAAAAAGAAACTAAAACCTGACGGCACTGTTGATAAATACAAGGCTCGCCTTGTAGCCAAAGGTTTTAGACAAAGAGAGAATATAGATTTCTTCGACACATATTCACCTGTTACTAGAATTACATCCATAAGGGTACTAATTTCGTTGGCCGCTATTTACAATTTGGAAGTACACCAAATGGATGTCAAAACTGATTTTTTAAATGGTGAATTAGAAGAACAAATCTATACGGAGCAACCTGAAGTTTTTGTAGAACACAAGGTCTGTAAGTTGGATAAGTCTTTGTATGGTCTCAACAAGCTCCTAAACAATGACATGAGAAGTTTGATAATTTGATTATATCGAATGGGTTTAAAGTGAATGAAAGTGGCAAATGCATATATTACAAAACCGAGAATGACATTTACATGATCATATGTCTCTATGTAGACGACTTACTTATATTTGGATCAAACATTCATGCTGTTAATAAGGTGAAATCACAGTTGTGCAACAACTTTGATATGAAAGACCTCAGAGAAGCTAGTGTCATACTTGGTATTAAAATCACTAGGTCCGAGAAGGAAATTTCTTTGGATCAATCTCATTACATTGAGAAGATCTTAAAGAAATACAATTATTTTGATTGTAAACCTGCTTTACACCATATGATCCGACTGTCAAACTTTTTAAGAACACTGGTGACAGTGTTAGACCAATGGAATATGCGAGCATCATTGGCAGCCTAAGGTATGCCACTGATTGTACTAGACCCGACATTGCCTATGTTGTGGGATTGTTATGCAGGTTTACTAGTCGACCTAGTATAGAGCATTGGCACGCTATCGAGAGAGTCATGAGATACCTTAAAAGGACCATGAATCTCGGGCTACATTATCAGAGATTTCCAGTTGTACTTGAAGGATACAGTGTTGCAGATTGAAATACTCTATCAGATGATTCCAAAGCATCCAGTGGCTATATTTTTAGTATAGCTGGTGGTGCTGTCTCCTGAAAATCTAAGAAACAGACCATATTGGCTCAGTCTACTATGGAGTCTGAAATGATAGCATTGGGAACCACTAGTGAAGAAGCTAGCTGGTTGAGATGCTTACTAGTAGAGACTCCTTTATGGAAAAAACCGATGCCAGCTGTGTTGATCCACTGCGATAGTACCGCGACTTTTGCAAAAATAGAGAACCGTTATTTCAACGGTAAAAGACGACAAATACGTCGTAAGCACAGCACTGTGAGAGAATGTCTTTCAAAAGGAGCTGTGAGAGTGGATCATGTACGCACTGATCCGAACTTAGCTGATCCTTTGACGAAAGGATTAGCTAGGGAGAAAGTCCAAAATACATCTCAAAGGATGGAACTACTGCCTTTAGAATCCTGAGTCACTCACGATGGTAACCCGACCTAAAAGACTGGAGATCCCAAGAATTAGGTTCAATGGGTAATAACAAGTTGTGAAGTGATACGAGATGAACATGCTATTATAAGTAAAGAAGCATGATTCCTGAAGCGACGTAAGGTTGAGGTAATAGAAACTCTTAATGAGATCTATACTCTATGTGGAGTGGAGTACCTAGCTATAGGAGTACTCCTGATAGACTCACCTTTGTGAATATTGAAGTGGGGCCGCTTTCTATGGAATCGTTGGCAGGATTCCTAGAGCGTTCACTAAACCGGGATAGACGTGCAGGGCCATAAAAGCACGGGCTTATAAGAATACACCCATGGAAAAGGTTGTGTGTGGTTTTGATGATTAGAGATAGAGTTCAAGACTACGAGTCACTCTTGTTGAATCTAAATTTTAACCGCTATGCAAAGGTTCAAGTCGTAAGACACCTCTGTTTATGCACAATCTTATGGAAGCATTTGACGCTACTTCTGAAACACTTTTTTAAAATTCAAGTGGGGGATTGTTGAAACTTTGTTAAGTGTGAATTGAAAAAGTCCCACATTGGGTAGACTAAACACTTCTATAGTGTAAAAAGCCTATATAAGGGAGACTCCTCCTCACTTATTTCTCACACCATGTAGCGACCGAAAAATCCGGAGGAGGGATTCTTCGAAGTTCTTGAAATGAAGCCGCCACCAAAGTTTAGTTTAAGGGCAAACATTGGAAAATCCCTATTGAGTAGATAAGGAGGTCTTGCGGACCAGGTTTAGGCTCGGGAGTCGTTTATGCGTAGGGAATGTATTAGCACCCTACGACATCCTTCCCAAGGAAGGTTACCTTTTAACTAAATGTGTAAACACTTATTAATTCAGAAATAATGATTTTACCCTTATAATAATAATAATAAAGAAAAAGACTCGATAAACGGTTAGTTATTTTTTGCTCTTTTTGAAAAATAGGAGAGAAATGAATTAAAAGAAAAAAAGGGTTTTTTATTAGTGCAATTGACAGAGGTTGACCGCCCTCTGGTCCTACGTATCTCCTGGTAGAGAATCAAATCGCACGTAGTTCTTGGTAGAAAAATATTTGTGTGTTGGGTGTTTTTTTATTATATTTTGATAAAAAATGATTTTTGATGAGTAGTAAAAAGTAATAAGGAAAAATAATTACAAAAACAGAGTGGGTTGCAAAACAGTAATAAGAGAGGTGTAGTTAGCAGCAGGGTGTGTATTATTAAAACGGGGGTGCGTTCAGCAGGAGCTCAATTTCGCTTCGAGGGCATGGGCTGATGCAGGAAGGTGTGTATCATCAACTAAGAGGGGTGTAGCTAATAATCCGAATTTAACACCCAGGGGTTGTATCCATAAAACACCAAGGGTGTAAATATAAGTATCAGTTTTCATTTTTAAAATAAACAAATAAAACCTAACTGAGATATAAAATGAAAAAAGGAAGGGAACCCTAATTTTCCAATTCCTCTTCCTTCAGCGCCGCAGCCAACATTCTCGAGGGAGAGAGAGAGAGAGAGAAAGCACTACAGTGGAGAGAGAACGAGAGTTACGGTGGAGAAGGGAGAGAAGGGGTGACCGGCGATGGCCAAACGCGAGACAACGTCGTTGACCGTCTGCTCCATGGCTGGTGGCGAACGCTACGAACGACGACGGATGCGCGACAGGGAGGTGATGACGCTGAAGGAGACATCCAAGGAGGGTACCATGGCGCCGTCGACGACGGTGGGGAGCGTATCTACTGGAGAGAGAAGGAGAGAGAGAGGGGGACAGTGGAGAAATAGAGGGACGAAGGCGCGATGGAATGAATGGCGTCACTTGGTGGTGACAGTAGTGGTTGGTTCGTGGTGGTTTTTGGTGATTGCGAAGTGAGAGGGAGAGCTGGGTGGTGTTTGGGGACGGTTTTGGGAGTTTGATGGTGGAGGTGGTTCACAGTGGTGTTGTGGTGGCTCACGGTGGTGTTGTAGTGGTGGTGAGTGTACGGTGATGGTGGCTATTTTGGTGGCTGTAGTACGATGGTGAGGGAGAAAGAGGGAAAACGGAGATTGGGTGTTCGGTGGTGGTTATGGTGGTGGCTGTGGGGTGATGCTGCTGCTGATAGCCTTTCCTCTTATCTCAGCTTGTCTCCTCTCTCCCTCTTTTTCTCCTCCCCTTTTTTTAATTCTCTTCTCCTTTTTTCATTTCTCTCCCCCTTCTTTTCACTGTTTGCTGTTTTGCGTTTTTATAGGGTAGTAAATTAATGGGACAAAATTTGCTGTTATACTTTTGCAGAGAAAATGGAGCAGAGGAGGTGGAGAGGAGCAGACAGCAGAGTAGTGGAGGTGGAGGAGCAGCAGCAAATGCTGAGATGTTTTTGCCCAAAAATGTAAAAGCAAAGGGACAAGATAAAAGAGCTTGAGTCTTGTAGCTCAAAATAATTTCCTTCTCTTGGCAGCAGCAAGGACAGCAACGCTGCTCCCTTATTTTTTAGCTTTTGTTTTAATTAAAAATTTTATTTTGTACTTTTTACCCCTTTTTTTTTGTCTACACTTGTAACAACATTTGACTTTGATTATTTTGTATATATATAAAAACTGGACAGCTAATTATCTATAGATTCCTTTATTTCTTTGCACTTATTTTTAAAAACAGTATCATTAGTAGTAAAATAATGATAACAATAAACAACGGGCACCGAAAAATGCGTACACGACGAGAGGCGAACACGCATGCGCAAAGAGAGTAACGACACGCACACGATTAGGAATGACACGTGTATGTGGTTAGAAATAACATGTGCACGCAACAATGCAAAAACGTTAAGACTAACGCGTGTACGCGACTAAAAATAATACGTGTGCACCATGGAACATGTTTTTGGGATTTTTCGAAAATGAAACAAGAAACCGATTAAAATCAAATGTCTACAAGATTATTATTATTTTAGAAAAACAAATTGCATTAATCTAACAGACAAAATTAGGGTATGACAGCTGCCCCTCTTTATTTATATTTTACTAGGAAGTATGAAGAGTTTCCAAATTTCTCGAGTAAAATAGAAATAAAGATAAAAAGACATTAATTTTGTCAAGACTATGATTCTTTTTTTTTTTATAGAAATTATTGAAAAATTGGGTTGACATAGAACAAAAGTAAATAAGGATCACCGGGGATCTGAAGGAGCACTGGGCTCTGATGGTCTAATTCGCAGTCGATGCTAGGCGCATTGATTGGAGTTAAACTGACGGACCGACGAGGTCTGAAGGGCATGCCTTGGCCTGATGGACCAATGGGTCTGATGGAGCGCAAACTAGCAACGGTACTAGTAAAAATGTCTGCTTGGGGGGTGGCCTTTTTCGAGCGGCCATGGGTGGCAAGGTCAGGTCATTGACCTGATTTGCTCACCTCGAAGGACGTCCACTGTGTTTTTTAGGCGGACACAGCTAGTCTGAAGGAGCTGGGGTCGGATGATCCGTCGGTTGCTCGATAACGCGACGTGCGATCTGGATTGAAGGACCATTGATGGTCTGAAGGAGCGCTTGGGCTCTGAAGGACCACTGGGGGGTCAGCAAGAGCACTGGGACTCTGAATTGATATGAGACCAGCGCTTGGAGCACTGACTTTGAGGGAACAAACTATTTGGATTGACACATGGCGTACTTGCTTAGAACATACCTAATGAATGCATTTGCCTGAGAAGGGAAAAGCTATCTATATTTGGCATGTCTAAAAATGCAATGAATGATGTATGCGTGCAATATAGGTATGTGAAATGGTAGGTGTCCGACGGGATGAATGAAACGCGGCAGATGATGTGAGTTGAGGTTGATGGGAGATGGAGGTTGACAAACAACATATGTGAATGCAGATAAGATATGAATGTGATTGTGCTGATTAATTCTGGCGGAATGATGAATGTAATGGAATGAGCGATTTTTGCCCTTTTTACCTTTTTTTCTTATTATAATGAGTGTATGAAATGCAAAGTGTGGATGTGATGCAAAGGTAATGCTTTGATGCGAATGCCATGCATGGTATAAAGATATGATTAGTGATGTAAAAAAAACTCTTTTTTTGGGGGCAACGATGAGACCGGCACTTGGACATCTATCGAAGCAAACAATGTCATGCATGTAATGTAATGAACGTGGGATGATGAATGAAATGGGTATACCATGGGTGTTTAACCTGATGGAATGAGAAAGTTGACAACGGTGAATGAGATGCGAATGTGACTGTAGTGATTAATTTTTGGTGTGATGATGAATGTAATGGATGGAATTTTCTTTTTGCTTTTTTCTTATTTATTTTGCTTCTTTTCTTGATGCATGCAATGCGAATGTGAATATGATGCGAATGTAATACTTTGATGCAAATGCTATGGTGAATAAAGGAAATACATGAATGCATAGCAAATGATATGATTGGTGATGTAGAAAGCTTTTGGCAACGATGAGACCGGCACTTGGCACGTCTATCGAAGAAAAAAGTGTTATGGGTATGCAATGTGATGAATGTGCAATGCGAAAGTAAATGGACTACAAAAGGCCCGTGAATGATGGATGTTGAAGTTGGTCGGAAACAGAAATTGATAAGTTGTGTATACGACTGCAGATAATATGTGAATGCAAATGTACTACTTAGATGTAGGTGCTATGGTAGATGCATGGTTTGATGTTGAGATATAATGTATGGTGCAATGATTGGATGTTTGTCGGGATGTGAAAAGACGTTTTTTGTGTTTTTGCTTTATTGCCCTTTTTGGTATTTGATGAACGCATGAAATGAGAATGCGAATATGATAGGTATGTAATATTTTGATGCAAACGCCATGGTGAATAAAAGGAAGTGCATGAATGCATGGTGCGATGCTATGATATGATTGATTGGGATGCAGACAGACTTTGGGTAATAATGAGACCGACATTCGGCTTTTTATTGAAGCAATAAATGTTATGTATGGGTATGCATGTACGGATACGCAATGCGTAATGCGAAAGAAGAAAAATTGTGTAGGCAAAAACAAGTCGAATGTGAATGCTTGTACAATACTTGCATGAGAGAGTGGTGATGAGTAGATCAGATGCAGGGTTTGATTCTAGAATAATGAGGACATTTATTTTGTAAGGATGCAAAAATGTTTGATGAGAAACAAAACTTTTGATGCTGGAAACAGAGAGCCGAACCTTTTGAATTGATCGTTCCTTGGAAGAAAGATTTTTGTTGGCTTGGACTTGAACTCTGGTAAGCTCAAGGTTGTCACCTTGAAAAGTGTGGCTTGCGGCAATGTATTAGTGCCCTTTCTAGAGATCGAGATGTGTATTTGCAATTGGGTTCTCATTTGGTTATGATGACCCATGATGGCTAAGCTTTCAAGTCTAAGATGTTAACTTAGAGGGATTGTCATTATTGTGTGTGTCTCTCTTTGAAGCATTTGCTTAATAAATATGAAATACAGTGTGAATGCAAATGAATGTGCCAGTTGACTCAGGGTTCAAGAAATGTAGGGTATAGTCAAGTGTGACACGTGAGTGGAGTGGAGGATGAGGTTTATTGGCTCAAGCTTATGAGAGATAAGCTTGCCCCAAGGTAAAAATGTTTGACTGCCCCAATTTTGACTTCAAATAGTGGGGAGCGAAACAGTCTGCCTTTGTCTAGGGAGGACAATGACAACTAAGGATATAGACTGATTGAGGGATTGGGAAATATGCTGGTATTGGGGTGACGCGTGGCTAGGAATGAATGGAATTGGAGGCAGAAGGGTTCTTTCGGGCCGAGGGATATGATGCCCCGGTCTACAAGAGGACAAGGTTGCCCCAATCCATGAAAGGTGAAGATTTCCCCATCTCTAGTGGGATTGTGACAGGGTGTAAAGTGAGAATAATGGTTTGGAAATTGGTCTGGTACGGCTACATGAGTGTAGTATATGAACGGGATGAAAGATGAGGGTATTTTGGGGATGCTAAAAAAAATCTCCCTGAGTTTGAGTGGAATGGAGGGTGGGGTATTGCCCCATTTTGATATGATAAGTCAAGTAACTGCCTTAGTAGGGATTTGTAGTTTTCCTTGGGAAGGATTCCACAAGCTAAGACAGTCAAGAGTTTTTGGTTCGATGAAAATTCGCTTTGTTGATGATCACTGTTATCTTCTCTTGATGAACTTCGAGCGTGCAAGCCTTTTTAAGTTTTTTTTTATTTTTTTTTTATTTTTTGTGTAATAATATTTTTCTCTTTGTTTTTTTTTTGAGCAAATAAATTATTCTGATTATTTTGTCCTAGAGTATAAGCTTTGAGAAAAATGGAAGCAACCAATCACTGATCAGAAAAGGCCTTAGGATTGTAATATGGCCAATGGTTAATGATTCATGAAGGAAATGATTACTTTGCTCCTGAGAGTGTTCGGGGTTGGTTGAGACAAAGAATCTTTTATGCGCTTCATGGTAGAATGAACCTGTTTTAGGGTTGTAGCGCATTTGAGGGTTTATGGAGGATAGAATGCTTAGGCCAAAGGAAGTGTTTGAGGGTTTATTTCAGACAAGGATCTTTTATATGCTCGATGGTGTGAATTATCAGCTCACAATTTCTACCGCTTTGGTTTTCAGGATTTTTCAACACTCTTTTTTTAATTTCACTTTTTTTTTTATTTTTCTTTTTTCTTTCGAGCTAAGTGAGCTGTTAGATATGTGATTGATCATTGTCTAAGGTGTTTGAAAGATTTTTGATTTTTTTGGCTCGAAGTGGGTGGCAAAGGGTATTTCTCTTTTTAGGATGTGGGAAAGTTGCCAAGCTTCACTTCAAAACATGATTGCTTATTTTCTCGAAATTGTAACTATAGGACAAAACTTCATTTTAACATATTTGCTTTTCTTTATTTATTATTCTTTTTTATGCCCTAATTTTTGCTTAGGCTGCTCTCGCGAGTTTTCAACCTAACGGGCTTTTCTTTTTTGGATTTCTTTTGTGTTTTTTTTTTACTCAAAGGACTTGCACGAGTGTTTAGAATGCTAGCAGAAAATCTTAGTGATCATTACTCTGCCCGAGTATGGAGCGTACAAAGTGTTATTCGTGAAGTGAAATACTCTTGTGGGGACTGGGCCTTCTATGGATGGTTGGATCTGGTTCTGAAAATGAAGAAATATGGGGATAGTACAACTGACTCAAACAAGAGTAAATGCACATGTCGCGTTAGTTTATTTTGCAAACGCTTCATGGAGAGTTAACACCAATTAAAACGGAACAATTTTAATTGCCAAAACCACCCAAGTTGACAAAATAGACATTTAAGCTTCTTATCACTGGGGTGAGATATATGTTGGCTGATGCCTTTGGTGGGGTGTGTCTCTGAGGCTAAGGGTCAAGCCTGCAGGAGCAAGGGTTTGAAGATGTGGTCAATGTTGGAGTGACCATGATGGTGAATGAGTCATCGGTGAATTCTATTGAAGGGTTAAGTGGGTGGATGGTTTCCATGAATGTGGTGGGTATGAGTAGGATGTATATGGAGTGAAGGGTAAAGGACTTGATGTTGGTGAATCAAGTTAGGGTATGACAACATTTTTCAAGGAAGAGGAATCAATTAAAATATATTTTCAAGAATGCATCGCCTCTCATCAAACAGTATGTCAAAAAATAACTTATGAGTTTCATTTTTTATTTTTTGGAAGAATTATTTGAATAAAGCAGAATGCATGAACATATGGATGTTGTTGTACACAGACAATGATGCAGGTGAATGAAATGCATAATGATACCTTAAGCAAGTGTGTGATTTATTATTATTTTTTATTTTTTTATTTTTTAAAGTTCAACTAGAGTGAGAGGCTAACAAAACAACAACAAAACTATTGGATGATGAACGATGCAAGAATAGAAGAAAATGAAGCAATTCCTAATTTTGTTTTAATGCATGTGAGAGGATTAATGCCCTTGAGATGGATGTGAGAGGAATAAATGACTTTCGTTTTTGTTTTTTTTATGACGCATGAAGGAGATTACTGTATTTGAGATGCATGGGGATGAAGGACTTTTGTTTTTGTTTCTTTATGATGCATGAAGATGAGTAATGAAATAACGAATTAATGTAATTTTTTATAATACCAATGTGATATTTATTATTTTTGGTGTATGGATATGCAAGATGATGCACTTGGGATGAGATGAATGATCTTTTTGTTGTTTTCTAGATGATAAGATGCATGGTAGGGGAATGGTAATGAAACACTTATGGAAAAATCATTTTCGTATGAATGCATGGTGATTTTTTTTCATATGTTTCCTTTGAATAAAGTATAATGCATGAACATATGGATGTTTGTTGTACATGAGCGACAACAGAGATGAATGAAATGCGTGATGATTTTTGAACGTGACGGAAGGATACTTTAAATGGGTATGGTTTACCCCCCTTTTTCTTATGCTTCTGCTAACAAAAAGGCTATTGGATATTGAATGATGCAATAATAGAGAAATTTCTGATTTTTATTTTGATGCATGTAGGAATAGAAACTTTTACTTTGGTTTTTTTTATGGCGCATGGGAGTAATGCCCTTGAAGCGGATGTGAAGGAAATCAATGACCCCCCTTTTTTGCATGAAGAAGAGATAATGCATGATGAATGAATATACAACATTACAGTGATGTTTTTTTTTTTAATGTGGATATGCAAGATGGACAGATAATGCAAATGAAATTTCTGTTATTTAGAGATGATGAGATGCATGGTGGCGAGATGAGATGCGTATGAAAAGAATGATCTTATTTTGTTACGAATGTATGATGAGGATGTAAGTGCATGGAATGCACATGATTGTTTGATTCCAAAGATATGTAAGATGTTCAAATAAATGATTATTTTAAATGAGTTTATTTTTTTTAAGAGGTCATGCAACATGCAAAGTTACAAATTCTCATTTATTTTATTGGATGGTCAATGATGTATGAAAAGAGTAATGACATGTTTTTTTGTTTTTTGTTTTTATCTAGAAAACGACACATGCAGGGAAAATGATTGTTTGATTCTAATGGAATGCTATGTCAAGTGTGTGAAGAAACAATTATTGTAAATGACCCTTTTTTAGAGAGGCAATGTAACATGGTAATGATGCAAACACTCTCTTTTCATTTGATGATGATTGATGCAAGAATAAGAGAATAATGTAATGCATGAATGAACATCTGACAAATGTATATTGCATGATGAAAATGCAAATGCATGAAATGTTGAAGGAATGTTCACTTGGAAAACTCAGTTATTCTAAATGATTTTTTTTTAAAACAATGCAACATATAGGTGATGCAAATTATCATAAAATGCTAACTAAAATATATATTTTGGATGATGAATGGGAAGAATAATGACACTATTTTCTTTTTTTTTATTTAGAAAGGATGCATGCATAGAGAAATGATGTATTTGAACTAAGACGGCAATATGAGTGAAATGATGTATGAATTGAACGTCACATATTTAACATGCATTCCATCATTATGTGAAGGCTGCACTATTGATGATGATCTTTTAATGTTTACAAATTTTGAACATATGATAATTGGATTGATGATGAGATGTATGGTGGGGAAATGGTAACGTGATGCATGTGAAAAAAACGATTTTATTTTGTTACGAATGCATGATGATTTTTGTATGATGGATGGAAGGAGTGATGTCGTCTCATGTGCATGCAAATGAAGGAAAGAAACATGAAAATGTTTTTTTTTGAGTGATTTTATTTTTGGAGAAATGCTAACCTAGATTAATTGAGAGAGCAAGTATAATGCCCCTGTGTCCTAGGTGAGTCATGTCTAAATTGGGATTTTCAACATGGTCTAGGGTCGCTTATGTGATCAATCTCTCAGGTGGCTCTATTCACTTCCTCACAAAGGTCTCCAGAGCTAAAATCCCATTCATAATATGATCCACAACGATAGCGAGCTACCTGGTGTGGGATACCACGAAAGAGCGTACTCTGGCTGAGGCTTTCATGAGAGTCAGACAGATAAAATCCAGAATGACTGTCACTAATAATCTCCACTCGTCCTAAGTTATTTGCAGACCCGGGTATAGGGCCCCACTCAGAGGTGTGTGCAAAAGTGTAAGTGAAGTGTGTGATGAGGGCAAAATACCTAAACTAAAAAAGCTGGAAAAGATAAACAACGATAATAACAAAAAAGAGTCGTCTACCCTAAGGTTCAATAATATAACAAAATGCTAATAAATAAGTAACACAAGCATAAGGGCAAAAACAAAATATAAAGCTAATAAAAACTTACACATTTAGTTAACCAGGATTGACTCTCTTAATTTGTCCCCAGTGAAGTCGCCAGCTGTAGCGACCGAAAAATCCGGAGGAGGGATTCTTCGAAGTTCTTGAAATGAAGCCGCCACCAAAGTTTAGTTTAAGGGCAAACATTGGAAAATCCCTTTTGAGTAGATAAGGAGGTCTTGCGGACCAGGTTTAGGCTCGGGAGTCGTTTATGCGTAGGGAATGTATTAGCACCCTACGACATCCTTCCCAAGGAAGGTTACCTTTTAACTAAATGTGTAAACACTTATTAATTCAGAAATAATGATATTACCCTTATAATAATAATAAAGAAAAAGACTCGATAAACGGTTAGTTATTTTTTGCTCTTTTTGAAAAATAGGAGAGAAATGAATTAAAAGAAAAAAAAGGGTTTTTTATTAGTGCAATTGACAGAGGTCGGCCGCCCTCTGGTCCTACGTATCTCCTGGTAGAGAATCAAATCGCACGTAGTTCTTGGTAGAAAAATATTTGTGTGTTGGGTGTTTTTTTTATTATATTTTGATAAAAAATGATTTTTGATGAGTAGTAAAAAGTAATAAGGAAAAATAATTACAAAAACAGAGTGGGTTGCAAAACAGTAATAAGAGAGGTGCAGTTAGAAGCAGGGTGTGTATTATTAAAACAGGGGTGCGTTCAGCAGGAGCTCAATTTCGCTTCGAGGGCATGGGCTGATGCAGGAAGGTGTGTATCATCAACTAAGAGGGGTGTAGCTAATAGTCCGAATTTAACACCCAGGGGTTGTATCCATAAAACACCAAGGGTGTAAATATAAGTATCAGTTTTCATTTTTAAAAAAAAACAAATAAAACCTAACTGAGTTATAAAATGAAAAAAGGAAGGGAACCCTAATTTTCCAATTCCTCTTCCTTCAGCGCTGTCATACCCCAATTTTGTCCGGCTTAGGTCCAAACCCTAATTTTCCACACAAAAAGAAAATATAAAAATGACTTATGCATTGCATTTTGGGTCCTAGAAATCATTCCAAAGTTTTTGAAATCATTTTTAGGGTCAGAATGCACCTTTTGGGAAATTAGGGTTTTTAGGGTCAAAAAGGGCATTTTGGTAAGGTCCTATCACTTAAGGTCTAGGATACTTTAGTGGCTGAGAGAGTTTTTCAAAACATGCATGGTGCATCAAAATAGTTTTGAAAAATATTTCTAAAAATATTTTGGTTGAAGGATTGAAATCAAAATCCTATCCTTTTACAAAGATAATCTATTATCGTAATAGATTATGTGCCTGAATGTTTCAGAGCACATAATCGATTACTCTCCTATTTTAATTAAAACAAATAATCGATTAAGAGCTTGCCTTTCTTTCCTTTTTTATAAAGCATAATCGATTATCCTAAGCAAATAATCGATTAAGAAGTAAATGAAAGTTTCCTTTTTCATAAACATAATCGATTACTCTTTCATTCTCACTATATCACATAATCGATTATGTGCTTGCCTTACTCTTCCTTTTTAAGATCAATAATCGATTATTTCCTTAATATAACCATATCACATAATCGATTATTGTCCTGTTGTTGTCCCGATTGACAACAATAATCGATTATGCACTCCTATAACTTCATATGATAATCGATTATCAAGTCATTCCTTGTTTCCATATTTATCTAAATAATCGATTATGCATATGTTTCACACATTCAACATAATCGATTACTTCATGCATTTATTTTTTCAAATCTTTCTACGCCTATAAATAGGCAAGTGTGTTTCACCATTTCTCACAGACAGACTTCACACAAGATCAGAGAGAAGAATTGCTACACACATTTTTCACGAGATCTGACACACATTTTTTCACGAGATCTGAAAGCCATTTCACGAGATCTGGGAAGACAACTCTCGCAAATCTCATTTTCCAGTTCTCCGCTTCATTTTCGCTCTATCCGCGCCGTTGGTCCGTCTGAGCTGATCTCTTGCAAGGGTTAGTCGGGGTTTGCGTTCTTCAGATCTGTAATATCTGTCTTCATCAGAGGTATTTCAGTCTTTTCATTTGTTAATGTTTAGTTATTGTGATCCATGTGATTTAACTTAACTATAGCATTCATCTACTCGTTCTTGTATGTTATCGTTCATTGCTGATGACGAACCATATGATTCCCACTTATGCCTAGTGCATCATGTTCTAAGTGGTGAAGATGGTCTCGGGTGATTCAGCTGGCCCCTTTTAAACCCTTTCAAAAACATTATTAGAACTACGTCGCTTTGATTCCCGTTTGGGATACGTAGGAGCGAGCCACGTTCTCGTCAAGCGCAACAAATAAAAATTCTTTTCATCCCCCTAAACCAATCATCTTCATAAAACAAACAAAAATCATTTTTCAAACCCATTGTTGCTAGTAGCTCATCAGAGCCTCTGTTCGTTTAGCCATTAGTGACAATGTCCTTTTCTCCTAAAAATAATAAACGATGATCCATCATAACCTTTGTTAGTTTGATCATCGTACAAATCAATCTCTTTCGAAAATCACTTTCAAAAAAAGACAATAAAAAACGAGTTGTTATCAATAGTCCATCAGAACCTTCGTTCGTTTGACTAGCGGTACAACTCTCTCTTTTGAGTATTTAGTAAATGATTCATCATAGCCTCTGCTAGTTTAATCATTTGCTAACGCTCGTCCTATTTCAAAAACTCACTAAAAAAGATAAAAAAACAAAAACTTTTCAAAAAGACAACCAAGAACTACGTAGCTTTGAATTCTCCATCGCACCGGGAGATACGTAGGAGCGGGCCATGTCCCGTCAAGCACTTTTTTCTAAAAACCCTTTTTTCCCCCTTTCTCACATAAAATAAAATTTTCATTAAAGATTTCCCATTCATCTCCAAATAAGAAATAAATAGGCAAATCTAGGTATTTTTCAAATCAAACGTTAAAACCACACATTTAATTAGAGGTTCCCTTTCGGTAGAAAGGACGTGCGCGGTGCTAACACCTTCCTCGCGCGTAATCGACCCCCGAACCTATATCTCTAGTTTTCAAAGACCATCCGCCTTGTCCAAAAGACCTTTTTTCAATGTTTTGGTCTCAAAATTAAAATATTGGTGGCGGCTCCAAAATTTTTCCACGTTGTACATTGAGAAACCCCAAGCACGGGGATTTTTCGGGGTGCAACAGCTGGCGACTCCACCGGGGACACTTTTTTTAAAAAAGACGAGGGTCAAGCCTAACTAATTTAAATGTGTGGTTTAATGTATTATTGATTTGATTAAAACCCTGTTTGCCTTTCTTTCTTATCTTTTATTCCCTTTCTTTTATCGCTTATGCCCTTGCATTTTTTTCAATCCCCATGATCCCCTCTTCTTGGCTCCTTTTCCTAAGGTGAGCAATATCCTTGTCTATAGATATTCTAGGTATGGAACCCTAGGGTAGATAACTTGTTATGGCTTGCTTTGGTCTGGACTGCTCTGGTTTTCATTTCAGGTGGGGGTAGTACTAGGGAAAATGCCCTTGACACACACTACACTTATACCCTGTGACTATGTGCTTTGAGTGGGACCATAACCCAGGTCTGCAAAAACTTAGGAGAGTGGATTCGAGTAGTGAGAGCCCATCAGGACCTTTGTCCGTTTGGCTACTTGCGAAAGTTTCAACCAGAGTTGTGCTCTTTCATGATGCCTCACACCTAGCAGTTTGCTGCATTTGTGGGGAATTTTGTGAAAGGGACTGTAGCTCTGGTGGCCTTGTGAGGAAGTGAATAGAGCTACACGGAAGGATTACCCTTTTAATTGCCCTAGATCATAGGTCTTACCTCTTTTTAGGTCACAAGGGCTTTTCCAAATTGTGTGTGCATTATTGCATCTAGTGTAGTTCACTCCCGCCAACATTTTTTGAAAAAACAACAAAATCAACCAAAAAAAGAATATATTTTTCCTTCTCTTTCATGAATACCTATGTGAGGTGGCATATAGGGTATACTGCCCTAAAATTTCAAAACCCCCACCTGCAAATGTCTGTCTTTATAACAAGCATCCTCATCACCCGCATTTTACATCATAACAGCATGCATTCCATAAGCAAAATTCTGAAAAATTCATACCGCATTCATTTACTTGCATTCATATTACATCTCATTTGCATTCTGCTTGCTGGGGATCACCAAATGGTGTACCGTCTTGTCATATGTGCATCAGAATAGAATCGAATAGCAAGGCTTCACTTACTTCTCGCTCCCCAGTTATGAAGAAGGTTGAGTTGCTATTTCGATTCCTCGTTTACTTCACTTCCTAGATCAAAAACAAAAAGCTTATGCGCTTGTGACAAGATAAGGCACCTGTAGTTCCCGGCATCAAGTAAACATTGTACATACATTCATACATCCATTCATACATTTATTTTGATTCTTATGTAATAAACAAACAGATGAAAGGTAAGCTGGTTCACCAACACCGATACTCCACCCGTCTGCAATCAAGGTTTATGGCTAGTAATCGGAATCTTAAGAATAAGGGCCGCCGGAGCCAGGAGGAGTTAGTTGCAGAGGTTCTTAATCCTGAGCAGCTGGATCGGGAGAGTCAAGCTCCAAAGACTAAAGCTGAAGAAGCACAGATAACCGAAGAAATGAGTATGCTGCAGAGGGGTGAGGCCGCTGTTGGGGCTATCGCTGTTGAAAATCCTGGAGGAGTTGTTACTTTCATTCCTCCTAAATTCAAAGTACCTGACTTTGATAAATATCGCGGCACTGGGTGTCCATCTAACCATCTGAAGATGTATGTTAGGAAGATGGCAGCTTATGCCCATGATGATAAAGTGTTGATCAATTTCTTTCCAAACAGTCTGACTGGAGCGTCTCTAGACTGGTATATGCAGCTGCCAACCTCCGATGTTCATAGTTGGAAGAATCTCTTTAAAGCATTTCTGAAGTACTACCAGCATAACTTGGACCCAGCTCCAGACCGGTCTCAGTTACAGTTTATGAGCAAGAAAGATCGTGAGTCTTTTGAGGAATATGCCCAGCGGTGGAGAAGTGTAGCTGCACAAGTGAAGCCCCCGTTGACTGAGAAGGAAATAGTGTCTATGTTCATGGATACCCTCCCAGCTGTTTTCTACAAACGTCTGATCGGAAGGGGACCTTCAAGCTTCTCAGATGTGGTCAGAGTAGGGGCAAGACTCGAAGTTGAGATAAAAAGAGGAAGAGTCCCTTGCCATCCTATTGGCGCCAACAATGCTATAGGGGAACGAAGAAAGTCGCGTCAGTTTGACTCCATCCCCATGCCATACACAGATCTCTTTAACTGCCTCATCACAAGCAAGCTCATTACCACAAGACCAATGAAACCCGTCCGACCACCATATTTCAGAGGATACAACCCTAACAGTACCTGTGCCTTCCATGAGGGAGCGGTGGGGCATGTCGTGGAGAACTGTAAAGCCTTCAAGCATGCAGTGCAAGACTTGGTAGATGCTGATCGGATCTCGTTTAAGCAGAATAGCTCGAATACAACAACCAATCCACGGCCAGGCCTTGAAAAATCGGCCGCCAATGCAATTGAAAGCTCTGTTGGGCGGGTGATAAGAAGTGCTGAGAAGGTTAAGACTCCCTTAGAGGTTCTGCATGCAGAGCTGTGCAAATTCGGAGTTATCAAGGGAGGTTGCACTCAGAAAGGAATCTATGTTGATGTCAATTGTACTGGGGCATGCGAGGCCTTCAAGACAGTTTTGCAAGACCTATTAGATCGTCATACGACCCAAATAGGTGTGCAAGAGTACAAGGATGGGAATGGGTTAGGATATCGGCCCACTCAAGCTGACAAAAAGAGAATGGCTGAGGAAAAACAAGAAAAGAGGTCAGCTAAGCTTCAAAGGCGGGAACCAAACTTGCAGGAGGTTCCTATTTATGATTCCTTCCTGAGCATTTCTGTTTGTGATATCCGCCAGAGCTTCGTGAGTGCTGGGTTGCTTGATCACAACCAAATTGCTGCCATTGGTAATGGATCCGAAGCTGAAGAAAGTGAGACTGGTCTGGTTCGTCGCTGCCTTGCCAGAGATAGTTGAAGAATGGGGAAGCTGCTGCCTTTCCTGTGACTTTTAAATTCAATATGATCATTGTAATGCAACTCTGTGGTTCTGCCCAAGGTCATAGAGCAAGTTGTTAGGGGCAATCATGTTTTTATTTTCAGAATCATCATCATTAATAAAAACGTTGTTTTTGAATTCCAATCAATAAAAATCAATTCCTTTTCATTTCGTGTGTCTTTTCCTTGCATTATTATTGCTTGTTTGTTTGTTTCGCCTTTCATTCTGCTTTTTCGCCTCAGTAAAAAGCGGATCCACAGCAATTGTCTCTCAAAATAACAGTGCCAACAGTCCATATTTTGACTTTGATCACCTTATCAATCAAGCAGAGTGGGACGTTGAGAAAGACCGGGAAAATCCTCCAGAAGGTTAATGAAGCAAGGAGAAAGAGTTATTCAGCATCACAGGGAATCCACTGAAGTGATCAACTTGGGAACCGCTGAGAACAAGAAAAAGGTCAGGATGGGTACTTCAATAAAGGAAAATTAGAGCTCAAAAGGGAAATAAAGAAGAAGGGCAAGTGCATGAAAATAAGTGAACTATTGTCCCAGAGTTAATTCTTGAGGAAATAAGCAATCATGATTTGAAATGAAGTCGGACTACCATTCCATACCCAAAAACAAAATCCTCTCTTAACCACCTTAAGCCAAGAAAATCCCAAAGAGAAAAACAAAATCCTCTCCTAACCACCTTAAGCCAAGAAAATCCCAAAGAGAAAAACATAATCCTTTCCGACCCATCTTAAGCCAAGAAAAAGCCAAAAATCCAAAAGTCACCTTAGACAAGGATCACCTCGAATTAAAAAATAGTGCATCGTTCTTTATCAGCTCACCCAAGCTCAAGAAAAAGAAGAAGTCAAAGAAGGAAAAATCATTCAAAAAGGAAAATCCCAAAACCAAAAGAAAAATACAAAAGAAATAGTGAGTTGATACATGTTACCACAAAACCCAAGAGATCCTCGTCTCAATAAACCTTCAAACACTTTCTCATTTCCATGCACCCCTCCTCTCATAAACCGCAAACACTCTCCGTTGACCTCGACAGCCCGCCCTCCATAAACCCTTAGCCAGGAATAAAACCTCCTAATACCTCATCAAGCCAGTTAACCGTCATAAATCATCAATCAACAGCCAACACCAAATAAACACCATCCTGCCATTAGCCCCAAATACTTCATTAAGCTTACTCATCTCTCCTCCACAAAACACCACAATCCCGAAAGGTCCATCCCGATCAATGATTGATTGCTGTTGTTTTCTCAAGGTTTTAGCTCAAGGACAAGTAAATTCATTTGTTTACCATGTGCCAAGTGGGGCAATTCTGTCGCTCTTCACCCCTCCTACAACTGGGGAAATTGACCCTACACCTATCTCATCCCTTGTCGCACTCACATTCATTGAAATCATACAGGGGCAACCCCCTTTCTTCTCTAGTGAATGGGTCAGAAGCAGTTCTTCTCATCAAGGTTGAAACACCCTCTCTACAAGTAGTCATGGAGGCCAGGTTAGAAGAAGCAAAATGGATCCAAGCTCGTCTAGATCAACTGAAAAGAATTGCTGCCCTGCGCCATGGCCAGTTGTACCAACAAAAGATGAAGGCAGCTTTCGGCAAGCAAGTCCGCCTTCGAGAATTCGGCGTTGGAGACCCTGTACTCAAAAAGATCCTACCTATCCGGACTGACTCCGTGAGAAGTTGAGGCCCACTTATGACGGTCCATGTGAAGTCAAGAAAGCTTTTTCCAGAGGAGCGCCGATACTCATAAACATAGACGGCGAAGATCTCAGGAATCCAGTCAATTCAGATCAAGTGAAGAAGTATTATGCCTAAAAGAAATAGATGAAAAAAGAGAAAGACAAGCCAAATAAGAATTAGCTCGCTAGGTTGAAAACCCGCAAAGGGCGACCTAGGCAAAATCAGAGCGACCCGGTGGATTGAAAACCCGCAAAGGGCGATCCAGGCAAAAATTAGGGTCTGAAAACTTAGGCATGAAAAGTAAAGAAAGGCATACAACTCTCCTACAAGCTTGGATGAGGGAGTGATCAAGGTCAAGGACATAGATGTTTGGCACTGTTCCACAGAGACGGACAGTCAGAATTCAGCTTCTCTCCTTTTCTCGTGTCTTTTTACAGTTTAAACTTTCAAGTGTAATAAATAATCGGCGTAACTTCTTGTGCGACCGGTTTCCACATTAATAAAGTTCAAATTTCTCGTATCTGTTCATTCTTTTATTTTCTGCTTTTTCTGCTCAAAATAAACGTTTTATGA
Source organism: Astragalus membranaceus (assembly GCA_039519185.1). NCBI lineage: Eukaryota > Viridiplantae > Streptophyta > Magnoliopsida > Fabales > Fabaceae > Astragalus > Astragalus membranaceus. The sequence continues at coordinate 32,891,913 of CM076846.1, read as the reverse complement.
TGATGATGGTCCTGAACTGTAAAACATGTGCATACATCATAGAGCATTGCAAATCATTACGAGATTCTTAAGAGTCCCGGGAGAAGGCAATTCCCCAAAGTCAGTCACTCATGCAAGAGAGCAACTACATCCGCGATTGCTTCAAACCAGTAAAGTCAAGACCAACATGCACTCGGCCCATGAGCCCCGCAAATCCAACAGCTTCCTCAGTCTCATGTCATGAGTGTCGCGGGTTGGCTGAACCAGCAAAAATAAAAATAAGCAAAAAAGAGGGAATAAACAAACACAGTCATTCATCATGCATAAAATCATGCATTTATCAGACATAAAAATAATGATAATAAAGTAAAGAAAAAGAGATTCAGGCATTTGCATTCATCATAAGAAAAAGAAAAAGAAAATAGCAATCATGGCATTTGCATCATGCATCGCATAGAGAAAAAACAAAACGAAGTCTTCCATTGCATACGCTGGCATTCCATGCGGTCAAACCAGACCTTTGTGTCCTTAAACCAGATCATTGTGGTCCATAAACCAGACCTTCGTGTCCTTAAACCATACCTTTAGGGTCCATAAATCAGACCAGTATGCAGACACAAATTGCTCCATAAACCAGGCTTGTCGGCCCATAAACCAGACTCGTTGTGATCCTTAAATCAGACTAATGTCAAGTCCATAACTTAGCATTCCAAGGCATTTCACAACTCTCAAGCATTGCATTTGCATACACACACTTCATAAAAAGGGAAAAGAACAAAATCATCGTATGTCATTCATCATTAGAGCATTACATTTTGCATCAGATACTTCATAGAAAAAGCAAAGAAAGCAAACAAAGATAAGAAACCACAAAAGCAACACAAAAACATTCCCTGTCGTCCAGCATTCCATATCATTCAGCATTCCTTTGTCATTCAATCATAAAACATTAAAGCATTGCATATGCATCATATTAACAACAATCATTGCATCAAACATCAAAGCATTGCATCTTAGAAGAAGCAAAAAGAAACAAACAGAAGTTAGAACAAGAGCATTTCATTCATCAAAGCATCAATCACCGCATACATTTGCATTCAAACATCAAAGCAATACAGTTGCATCACATCAATACAGCATCTCATAAAAATAAAAAAAAAAAAAATAAAAAAAAAAAAAAGAAAACAGCAATCATGGCATTTGCATTGCATGCATTTATTCATTTTCAGCTACAGGTACAAAGAGAGGATGAGCACTTCAGTGTTAGCCCTCGCCCCCAGATTCCAGAAAATGTTCCCCCAAGTTGGGAGTTCAGAAAGAAAAAAGAAGAAAAAAGAGAAATAGAAAGGAAGGAGAGAAAAGAAAAGAGAGCGCTCAAGCGTGCATTGCGGATTGGAGCACAGAGATCATCGCTCCCTTCTGCCCAGGTCTCACATCGTGTACGAGCAACGCGATGGACCGCAGCCCCATGTGAGGTTCAACGGAATAGTTGTATCAGCCTAAGATACAGTGGACGCCGTGCATTGATCAGTATATCAGTTCCGGAGCTGATAACGATCCCCCCGGTCGCTCGAAAAGGCCAACAGGAAGAGCGTGCTCCTCAAAGCTACGTGCAAACTCGGATTCGTCAAAGAGTTCGTTTAAGGATTACAGGTTTTAGGCAGCCTGGGCAATTTACCGTTTTCTGCACGCAAGTGCCCATTTTACTTTTCTGTCTGCACGCAAGTGCCCATTTTACTTTTCTGTCTGCACGCAAGTGCCCATTTTACTTTTCTGTCTGCACGCAAGTGCCCATTTTACTTTTCTGTCTGCACGCAAGTGCCCATTTACTGCTTTCTGCACGCCAAGTGCCCACTTTACCGCTTTCTGCACAAAAGTGCCCATCTTTTCAAAAAAATCTAGAAAAAGAAAAAAGAGGAAAATTCGGGTTTTCCCAAGTGGACAAAATCGGTATAATTTCTGAATTCTTTATCTTCATTTTGCCTTGGAATATGTTTCGGCCAATTCATATTCCTCGTTAAAATTCAGATAAAGAGGGGCAGCTGTCATACCCCAATTTTGTCCGGCTTAGGTCCAAACCCTAATTTTCCACACAAAAAGAAAATATAAAAATGACTTATGCATTGCATTTTGGGTCCTAGAAATCATTCCAAAGTTTTTGAAATCATTTTTAGGGTCAGAATGCACCTTTTGGGAAATTAGGGTTTTTAGGGTCAAAAAGGGCATTTTGGTAAGGTCCTATCACTTAAGGTCTAGGATACTTTAGTGGCTGAGAGAGTTTTTCAAAACATGCATGGTGCATCAAAATAGTTTTGAAAAATATTTCTAAAAATATTTTGGTTGAAGGATTGAAATCAAAATCCTATCCTTTTACAAAGATAATCTATTATCGTAATAGATTATGTGCCTGAATGTTTCAGAGCACATAATCGATTACTCTCCTATTTTAATTAAAACAAATAATCGATTAAGAGCTTGCCTTTCTTTCCTTTTTTATAAAGCATAATCGATTATCCTAAGCAAATAATCGATTAAGAAGTAAATGAAAGTTTCCTTTTTCATAAACATAATCGATTACTCTTTCATTCTCACTATATCACATAATCGATTATGTGCTTGCCTTACTCTTCCTTTTTAAGATCAATAATCGATTATTTCCTTAATATAACCATATCACATAATCGATTATTGTCCTGTTGTTGTCCCGATTGACAACAATAATCGATTATGCACTCCTATAACTTCATATGATAATCGATTATCAAGTCATTCCTTGTTTCCATATTTATCTAAATAATCGATTATGCATATGTTTCACACATTCAACATAATCGATTACTTCATGCATTTATTTTTTCAAATCTTTCTACGCCTATAAATAGGCAAGTGTGTTTCACCATTTCTCACAGACAGACTTCACACAAGATCAGAGAGAAGAATTGCTACACACATTTTTCACGAGATCTGACACACATTTTTTCACGAGATCTGAAAGCCATTTCACGAGATCTGGGAAGACAACTCTCGCAAATCTCATTTTCCAGTTCTCCGCTTCATTTTCGCTCTATCCGCGCCGTTGGTCCGTCTGAGCTGATCTCTTGCAAGGGTTAGTCGGGGTTTGCGTTCTTCAGATCTGTAATATCTGTCTTCATCAGAGGTATTTCAGTCTTTTCATTTGTTAATGTTTAGTTATTGTGATCCATGTGATTTAACTTAACTATAGCATTCATCTACTCGTTCTTGTATGTTATCGTTCATTGCTGATGACGAACCATATGATTCCCACTTATGCCTAGTGCATCATGTTCTAAGTGGTGAAGATGGTCTCGGGTGATTCAGCTGGCCCCTTTTAAACCCTTTCAAAAACATTATTAGAACTACGTCGCTTTGATTCCCGTTTGGGATACGTAGGAGCGAGCCACGTTCTCGTCAAGCGCAACAAATAAAAATTCTTTTCATCCCCCTAAACCAATCATCTTCATAAAACAAACAAAAATCATTTTTCAAACCCATTGTTGCTAGTAGCTCATCAGAGCCTCTGTTCGTTTAGCCATTAGTGACAATGTCCTTTTCTCCTAAAAATAATAAACGATGATCCATCATAACCTTTGTTAGTTTGATCATCGTACAAATCAATCTCTTTCGAAAATCACTTTCAAAAAAAGACAATAAAAAACGAGTTGTTATCAATAGTCCATCAGAACCTTCGTTCGTTTGACTAGCGGTACAACTCTCTCTTTTGAGTATTTAGTAAATGATTCATCATAGCCTCTGCTAGTTTAATCATTTGCTAACGCTCGTCCTATTTCAAAAACTCACTAAAAAAGATAAAAAAACAAAAACTTTTCAAAAAGACAACCAAGAACTACGTAGCTTTGAATTCTCCATCGCACCGGGAGATACGTAGGAGCGGGCCATGTCCCGTCAAGCACTTTTTTCTAAAAACCCTTTTTTCCCCCTTTCTCACATAAAATAAAATTTTCATTAAAGATTTCCCATTCATCTCCAAATAAGAAATAAATAGGCAAATCTAGGTATTTTTCAAATCAAACGTTAAAACCACACATTTAATTAGAGGTTCCCTTTCGGTAGAAAGGACGTGCGCGGTGCTAACACCTTCCTCGCGCGTAATCGACCCCCGAACCTATATCTCTAGTTTTCAAAGACCATCCGCCTTGTCCAAAAGACCTTTTTTCAATGTTTTGGTCTCAAAATTAAAATATTGGTGGCGGCTCCAAAATTTTTCCACGTTGTACATTGAGAAACCCCAAGCACGGGGATTTTTCGGGGTGCAACAAGCGCCGCAGCCAACATTCTCGAGGGAGAGAGAGAGAGAGAGCACTACGGTGGAGAGAGAACGAGAGTTACGGTGGAGAAGGGAGAGAAGGGGTGACCGGCGATGGCCAAACGCGAGACAACGCCGTTGACCGTCTGCTCCATGGCTGGTGGCGAACGCTACGAACGACGACGGATGCGCGACAGGGAGGTGATGACGCCGAAGGAGACATCCAAGGAGGGTACCATGGCGCTGCGGACGACGGTGGGCGACGGGGAGGTGATGACGCCGAAGGAGACATCCAAGGAGGGTACCATGGCGCCGTCGACGACGGTGGGGAGCGTATCTACTGGAGAGAGAAGGAGAGAGAGAGGGGGACAATGGAGAAATAGAGGGACGAAGGCGCGATGGAATGGATGGCGTCACTTGGTGGTGACAGTAGTGGTTGGTTCGTGGTGGTTTTTGGTGATTGCGAAGTGAGAGGGAGAGCTGGGTGGTGTTTGGGGACGGTTTTGGGAGTTTGATGGTGGAGGTGGTTCACAGTGGTGTTGTGGTGGCTCACGGTGGTGTTGTGGTGGTGGTGAGTGTACGGTGATGGTGGCTATTTTGGTGGCTGTAGTACGACGGTGAGGGAGAAAGAGGGAAAACGAAGATTGGGTGTTCGGTGGTGGTTATGGTGGTGGTTGTGGGGTGATGCTGCTGTTGATAGCCTTTCCTCTCATCTCAGCTTGTCTCCTCTCTCCCTCTTTTTCCTGACTTTTGTTTTTCTCCTCCCCTTTTTTTTAATTCTCTTCTCCTTTTTTTTTATTTCTCTCCCCCTTCTTTTCACTGTTTGCTGTTTTGCGTTTTTATAGGGTAGTAAATTAATGGGACAAAATTTGCTGTTATACTTTTGTAGAGAAAATGGAGCAGAGGAGGTGGAGAGGAGCAGACAGCAGAGTAGTGGAGGTGGAGGAGCAGCAGCAAATGCTGATATGTTTTTGCCCAAAAATGTAAAAGCAAAGGGACAAGATAAAAGAGCTTGAGTCTTGTAGCTCAAAATACTTTCCTTCTCTTGGCAGCAGCAAGGGCAGCAACACTGCTCCCTTATTTTTTAGCTTTTGTTTTAATTAAAAATTTTATTTTGTACTTTTTACGCCTTTTTTTTGTCTACACTTGTAACAGAATTGAATTTGAATATTTTGTATATATATAAAAACTGGACAAGCTAATTATCTATAGATTCCTTTATTTCTTTGCACTTGTTTTTAAAAACAGTATCATTAGTAGTAAAATAATGATAACAATAAACAACGGGCACCGAAAAATTTGTACACGACGAGAGGCGAACACGCGCGCGCAAAGAGAGTAACGACACGCACACGATTAGGAATGACACGCGTATGTGGTTAGAAATAACATGTGCACGCAACAATGCAAAAACGTTAAGACTAACGCGTGTACGCGACTAAAAATAATACGTGTGCACCATGGAACATGTTTTTGGGATTTTTCGAAAATGAAACAAGAAACCGATTAAAATCAAATGTCTACAAGATTATTATTATTTTAGAAAAACAAATCGCATTAATCTAACGGACAAAATTAGGGTATGACACACCACTTGACGATAAATCATTCCTCAAGTTTTCTCTCTTCTCCCTAAATTTCTTTCTTCTCTAGAAAGCTTGAAGCATTTCCAAGCTTAGTTTCTAAAGAGTGGTTTTTCATAACCAAAACTTCTTTCTTCTCTAGAAAGCTTGAAGCATTTCCAAGCTTAGTTTCTAAAGAGTGGTTTTTCATAACCATATTGAGGGTGTATATCTTAGAGCGAATTTTCACGGTGCAGTGAACTTTCGTAGCAATTTCGATTGAGCTGTTTTATCCTGGGGACGTCATGGTTGATAGCCTGCTTGCACCTTGGAGCAGTGCCACGAAACGTCTTAAAGAGAGCGACCTAGTCCGCGACTCATCCCATTAATCTCTTCGGCTTGTTCTTGAAACCAGTGTTGTTTGGGGAAAGTTCTGGCTAGGAAAGACTTGGTACTTAAGAGTGACCATTGTGACCCACCTCTCTTTCCTGGGAACCTACTCGGATTAACAGAGCCCGAGAGGCAATTGTTGAGATTGGATTCCGTAACTTGCTGAGAGGGTCGCGTTTATATGGATTATAAAAGAGGGAGAAGTGTTTTTGAGAAAACTAAGGGAGGAGATGAACCGTGAGAGAAAAGAGGGAGAGGAGGAGCTGTGCTTTGCTCTAGCTTTTGGCTTTTGGAACAATGCTTGAAACATGTGGGGAAGAAGAAGAGTTTAGGTTAAATAATTTAACTCATAGTAAAAAAGACAAAAGAATTTAAAAAACATGTCAATTTAACCCACTGTAAAAAGAGTGAAGTATTTAAAATACATGTCAACGATTAAAAAAATAAGGGCATTTCTGACTTTTTGCATTAAAAATCAAGGGCAAATGCAAAATTTCAGGCAAAAAGTCATGTTTCTACATCTCCTCTGCCACGAACCCGCGATTTGACCTGTAATCTACTCCGCAATCGCAATGCTACAGTCGCAACCCTAATCTACGCTGCCACTGCTTGTTGCATGGCGTCGGACCACCGCGACGCATCTCCGTTATAACAGGCGCTACGGTCGCGATTAACTACATAGGCTTAAATATGTATAATTGCATTAAAATAAAATAGGTTTAATCACTCTATAGGTTCCTGAATTATTTGAGAATTTTCAAATCAGATCTCTAAACTAAATTTTATGTTAAAATTACTAGTAACTTTTGTCATAGAAAATTATAGTTTTAGTTTAGTCATTTTATTATTAAATAATCATTAAAATTAATTAAGTATTAGATTTGTTTTAACCAATGGTTGATTAACCATATACATTTAACAACCAAGCAAATTCTGAATTTAGAGTACAACACAAGGCTGGCAAAAAGTAATAATGTGAAAATCTTCCATTTCCATCTTATTACAGATAAAGAGATCTAAGCTCTAAATAAAGTCATCATTTTCTTCAATTTGTATCACATTTCTAATCACCTTAGAAAGTTTCATGCCAAAGAATGAAACCAATGGCTGATAAACCTCATGACAATAACAACCATTTAATTTTTAAGGAGCTCTATCAAAAGGTTGTGTATCATTGTAACAAGGGTAAAATATGTTTTTAGTCCCTACAAAATTGGGACCTTCTAAGTTTAATCCCTACATTATGGAAATGGGTGTTTTTGTCCCTAACTTATTTTTCCGTTTTCATTATTAGTCCCTGACGTTAATTGCTGCTGAGTGGACAAACAGAATGCTGATGTGGCATCGCCTAAGTGGCATTTTAACTGAGGTGGCTTTCCATGTGGCTTTTTGTTTTATTAATTTTTTAATTGTTATTATTATTATTATTAATTATTAATTATTAAAACTAAAATATCTTTCATCTTCTTCCTACTTCAAATCTGAAACACAGAGAGACTGTGCGTTTATTGAGAGAGAGAGAGACCACGGATGAGAGAGAGAGAGTGGGCTCGTGAGAGAGAGGAGGGGAACCTCCTTTGTGCGGTGGTGGTTGCCGCCGGCGCATCGCGAACAAGGAGATGGCGGCGAACGTGACGGCGGAGGTGCTGGACTCGTACACAAAGGGACAAAACAAAACACAAGAGTCGTTCTCATAGTCGTTTCACTACAAGAATAATTGATTTTTCCGGCCAGGAGTTTCCGGCGGATATAGATCCGCCGCAAATATTCCGGCGGATTGTAGGAATTTCCGGCGGATTTTATCCGCTGCAAAGTTACCGGCGAAATAATTGACGTTTGCGGCGGATTAATTTTCGACTTGGATTTTGCGGCGGATAAATCGGTTTTTGCGGCGGATTTGGGATTACAAAAATTTATTTTTTTTACGAGATTTTAACAATCCGCCGGTAAGGTTATTTCCGGCGGATATTTGCCAATTTTGAAATTCATAAACCGCCGCAAATTCAACTCCTTCCGCCGCAAATCCTCTAATCCGCCGCAAAGCCCATAAATCCGCCGGTAACTGCAGTTTCCGGCGGATCATGCCTTTTGACCGTTTGACTTCGTTTCTCCTATATAAACGCCTTCTCCCCTTCTTCTTTTTCACACCTCTACCAATACTCTCATTCTCTTGATACGGCACTCTCTTAATACGGCACTCTCTTGAGCATTGTCGGCAGCGGCTCCAATAGAGTGGCGTATGTCTTCATTTTTTTGTAAAAAAATTTCCACATTGTCATGAACACCCCTTCATCTTTTTCGTTAAAAGTAACCCCTTTATCAGCAAAAAGCTCCTCCTCATTATTTTCACCACAAGAGACACATACGCTCATCAAACGCTCGGTATCATCCTCCAACTTAACAACCCGTCCTTGCAGTTCCTCAAACTTTCTATTTAGAGATTCAATCATCTTTTCAAAAGATGGTTTCTTGTGAAACTTTCTATTTTGAAAATATGGTTGAATCTCTAAATAGAAAGTTTGAGGAACTGCAAGGACGGGCTGTTAAGTTGAAGGATGATACCGAGCGTTTGATTAACGTATATGTCACTTGTGGTGGAAATAATGAGGAGGAGCTTTTTGCTGATAAATGGGTTACTTTTAACGAAAAAGATGAAGGGGTGTTCACGACAATGTGGAAATTTCTTTACAAAGAAATGGAGACATACGCCACTGTAATGGAGCTGCTGCCGACAATGCTCAAGAGAGTGTCATATCAAGATAATGGCGTAGGTCTCTGTTTAGGGGTAGCAGACATTAAATATATATTTTACTGCTTTTCCCAATTTTTATTGCTTTAGATTATTTTATTTTTTTGTATGGATATTTTATTAATTGTATGGATATTTTTTTGGTGATAATATTTTACTGCTTTACCCAATTTTTATTTTTTTAAATTAAAAATTAATTAGTTATTGGATTTTATTTTTTTATCAATAATTAAAAAAATTAATAAAATAATATATATTTTTAATTAAAACGATTTTTTTAAAAAAATAAATTTTTTTTTTTTAAAAATAATAATAATTTTTTTAAAAAAATAATAATTTTTTTTAAAAAAAAATGGTACTTTGCGGCGGATTTGTGTCGTTTGCGGCGGATATTGAGTATTGGCGGCGGATCTTTGCGGCGGATTGTGGCTTTTGCGGCGGATTTTTTGGTGTTTTTTAAAAAAAAAGGCGCGGTATTGTAATTTGAATATCCGCCGCAAAGACCCAGAATCCGCCGCAAAGCTCCGTAAAAAAAAACCCGCGGATATTAAATTTCAAAATCCGCCGCAAACCTCCATAATCCGCCGCAAAGCTCCGTAAAAAAAAACCCCGCGGATATTAAGTTTCAAAATCCGCCGCAAAGACCCAGAATCCGCCGCAAATCTCCGATTGCGGCGGATATTACCTTTTGACCGTTGGCTGCGCTTTCCTATATATATCCATTCCCCACTTTTCATTCTTCACACTTCTAACAATCCTCCCATTCTCTTCTTAAAATTTCTCTTTTACTCTCTCCAAATTCTCTCCTTCTCTACTAAATCTCAAAAGCGCTTCCTCCCTACGAATTGTCTTCTGCTCTTATTGGGAAATTTCTTCAAGGTATGTTTTTGATATGAGTTAATAGTTTTAGTTTTTAATTTTTTTTTAATATTCGTTTTTAAATTATTTTTTAATAATATGAGTTTGTTACTAATTGTGTTGTTTTTTGTTTAGGTATTGTTTGGGTTCCTCCTTTTTCCTCTCTGCTTGAGTTCAGGATAAGCTTCAAGCCAGAGCCTCCTCTTCACTACGGTTAGTTGTTAAAGTAATTAATAAAATATTACTTACTTCACTATTTTTTGTAAAATTTTGTTACAAATTTTGTTTGCAATAATAATACAAATTAATTTATATTGAAAAAACTTATTTATTAAGTTCACTTATAAATTTTATTAACATATATTGTCTTATTAAAATTGAAATTTAAAATTAAATTTGGAATTATTATTTATAATGTTTAAATTATTAGTATATAACATTATTAAAAAATTAATTCTGTTGCTTGTAATTAATTGGTAGTTTATTGAAATATCAAAATAAAATGAGTAATATATAAATATATATATCAAAATATGAAATAATTGATAGTTTATTTTATTTATATTGTAGTGTAGTATACGTATAGTTCTTGAAAATGGATCGTAGTTGGATGTATGATCGATTGTATCCTGGAAGAACTGGTGTAATATTTTATTAATTGTATGGATATTTTTTTGGTGATAATATTTTACTGCTTTTCCCTTCGCCCCCCCTCCCCTTCGCCCCCCCTCCCCTTCGCACCTCCCCCCTCCTCACCGATCGCCCCCCCTCCCCTTCGCCCCCCCTCCCCTTCGCACCTCCCCCCTCCTCACCGATCGCCCCCCCTCCCCTTCGCCCCCCTCCCCTTCGCACCTCCCCCCTCCTCACCGATCGCCCCCCTCCCCTTCGCCCCCCCTCCCCTTCGCACCTCCCCCCTCCTCACCGATCGCTCTCGCTCTCCGCTCGCTCTCGCTCGTCGTTCTCCGCTCGCTCTCGCTCGTCGTTCTCCGCTCGCTCTCGCTCGCCGTTCTCTCTCTGCGTCTCTCTCTCTCTCTCTCTCTCTCTCTCTGCGAACTCTGGGGGTGGGGTCACGGTGGGGTGGGGGGGAAGAGGGGGAACAGTGGGGTTGGGGTGGGGTGGGATGGGGGTGGGGTGGGGTCGGTGGTGGGGGGGAGGGGGGTTCACGAGGAAGAAGAAGGGGGGGTGGGGTGGGGGGTGGGGGGGTGGGGTGGGGGGGGGGGTGGGTGGTGGGGGGTGTGCCACATCATCAAAAGATAACAGTGTTAACCCTTAACTAACAGCAGGGACTAAAAGTAGTAACGTTTAGTAATTGCAGGGACTATTTTAAAAGTTTTGGAATTGCAGGGACTAAACTGGATTATTGTGACATTTGCAGGGACTAAAAGTACCTTTAAGCCTATTTTTAATTAAAACGATTTTTTTAAAAAAATAATTTTTTTTTTTAAAAATAATAATAATTTTTTTTTTAAAAAAAATGGAACTTTGCGGCGGATTTGTGTCGTTTGCGGCGGAATTTTAAATAAAACGTTTTTTTAAAAAAAATATATTTATTTTTTTTAAAAATAAAACGGGTGCTTTGCGGCGGATAACGGGTACTTTGCGGCGGATAGTTTGCGGCGGATATTGGGCACTTTCCGGCGGATATTTTGCGGAAAAATTTGTCCCCTTTTCCGGCGGATTATCCGCCGCAAATTTGCGGTGGATTTTGCGGCGCCAGTACATCCGCCGCAAAGCGTTTGCTTCGAGCTGGCTACCGGCGGAAAAATTCCGCCGCAAAGTCCAAATATCCGCCGCAAATTTGGCTTTTGCGGCGGATTTTGCCCGCCGCAAAGTCCAACTTTTCTTGTGGTGTTTGTATATTTTGGACCTCTATTTACAACGACACAATGAACCTGAAAAATGATGAAATTGAACAAAATTAGGTTTCCAGAGATGTGTTATTTATGATTCCAGATTTTAAAACCATAAACCATTTAGGTGTACTAGTTATTGACAACACAAATGTGGAATCAAAGGTGCACGGGAATCGCAAGCAGAGCTGGACAGATGTGGAAGATGAGGATCTATTTTTTTTTATTCAAACTTAATGTATTATATATTTGTAGCTGGCTTTTTGTAACCAAGTCATGATGTAGCTTAGTGGTATTTTAAAGCCTCTCTCCACTTTGAGGTCATGGGTAAACTTAAAAAGACCCAATTTTATAGGGACCAAAAACATATTTTACCCTTATAACAAATATCCCATACAGCTTCCATAGAATCCTTAGCAAGTGAACCATAACAATGTGGATTTGCAGACAATGATAACAGAACTCTTCTTTTAACACATTCAGGTTCATGAGCTCGTAATTTCATAAATCCTCGTAAAAGTTCTCTTTTGTAATGACAATCACCACTTAGATGACTAGCTCTTATCTCACTACAAGCATGGTGAGCACAATTTTTCCACTTCAAGTTTGCAGCCCGACATTCATCAAATGCATGAATTAGCTCATGAATTATTACCAGATTAACAGTGTCTTGATGTTTAATCCTATTGCCGCATACAACTATCCCCTCACCCGGAAAGTAACCGCCAGAAGTTTTCCCATTGCAGTTAACAGCTTTGAATTTTGCCAAGTGTTCCCCAAGAACCTAACCGTCGGTAACCTAAGACTCTTTTGAATCATGCGCTCGCAGTCCTTAAGAGACGAATTGCCATCGGCGGAGCGAGTGTTATCCTTTGTCATTCAGAACAGCCTTTTTTGGATCTTCTTTTGGTAATAAGAACTGATGAACCTTTCAATACCTCCGAGTTTTGCAGCACAAAGTAATAAACAAAGGGATCCCCCCCCCCCATTAAACCCCAATATGATGGCCGGTTTACCTCCCTAAATGACCAAACGAACGAAACTGTTCCTTAAATCCACAAAATTTCTGAAAATACCTCAAATCTAGATAAATTCGGAAGTATATTTTTTTGATTTTCCGGAAAATATCGCATTTTACGGTATTTCCGGAACACATTTCCTTCCGAATTTATCCCAATTTGATGTATTTCCGGAAATCCCTTAAAATTGCCTTCCGAATTTATCATATAATATGGTGTTTCCGGAGTGCAAAAATAAAAAATGAAACATTTATTTGGTTAATTAAAAACGTCTTCTACATTGATTTAAAATAACAGATTGCAACAACAAACAACGAAAACATAATAGAAACTACTGAGATGGTGGAGTGAAACGACGAATGATCTCAGCGACGGTCCTTCTGGTTTCGACGTATAAATGCAGATAACCTTTTCATTTAAAGATAAATGAATGGCCATCATGGCTTGGACGTCATCGTCGTTGTTGACATCCATTGCAGACTAGTGCACACGTCCATTAACCCAAGCTGGTTTCCGATAAATTATACTAATTATTTAATGCTCGTCGCCCTCCGGTTGCACCTTGCGCAGTAGTCTCTCTTTCAGGGCAGCGAATGTTATGCTGTGTTTTAACCTACACTGGAACGTGTCTCGCCCCTTGACACAGACATCATCATCTTCGTTGATGATGAAGCCCTGATGATCAATGAGGCCCTGATGAGTAAAAATGATAGTGAGGGAAGACTCTTCGTTGGCCATAGCCATCATCATTTTGTGTTGTGTGTATGAAAGAAGTGAAACCCAATGGGTCTATTTATAGGAAAAATCTGAAATCCTAAAGTGAATTTCCACCGTTGGATGAAAAGTGGTCGGCAAAATCTAGACCGTTAAATAGTGTCGGCAAAATCTAGACCGTCAAATAAAAAATTCGTGGAATAAAATTTAATATAATATAAACTCGTAGAATAAAATATAATATAATACAATCATTTAATGGAAATGTAATCAACATCAGCTGGGAGGGTCGGTTTAACATGTTCTGGGACAAAAGAACACCATAACTGTACACGTCCAAGGTACGGATATAACCACGATCTAGCTTCGGCTGAAGCATATGCACCCCGAGTAGGATGAATAAGAGGTACTGGACTAGTAGCGTTTAACATAACCCGAACCCAATGATTCCCATGGACAAACCCAACACAGAACAAACGGCTCTAACTAGGAACATAAGCTCCTCTCAAAGCGAAGAATGTCCATGACCCACCATCATGAAGTGACAACATAACAAGGTCTATCTGATATCTAGTCGCTATAACATGTCCCATGTCAGGCATCGACATCCACTTCTCACGAGGTTGAAAGTCTTGTGGGAGAGCAACTAATGATTCCCTAACTGTCTGAATGTTGTTACCCATCACCTCTGAGTATTGAAACCAATTTGAGTCCATCTCTTCAATCAAATCACTGCAAACTATTTGCCAGCTATGCTCCGAGTAATCAAGTGAGGCAGAAATGCATCTGAAGCCACAGTTTGTCAGTTTCCATCCCCAATCACATTGATAATGTCATCAATGTACTTATGCATATGCTCTGGAAAGTGACTTACCAAATGGATGTCATGTTGTGCTCGCTCAGCTGCTGACTGTAACACCCCGGTATTTTTATCAAGTAAAAATACCCAAGTGTACCAAACCTAAATCATCAGAGATATATTTCCTGTTTAAATACTGAACACCACTATAAAATTTTTCACTAAATAACAACAGGACAGTCTTAAACATAAATAAGACTACAAACCATCAGTGAAATGCAGTGTTCAATATCGTACAAGAAAGCGGAAATAAATACATAACTTTTACAACAGCTAAAGCCATAATGTTGTGATACATAACTAACAAGGGGAAAATATAACTTAAGCATAAAAGCTAAGTCTTCAGCAACCATCCGAGTACCACCTACTCGTGCCTCTTGGATCTCCACTTTCCCTGTTATCTGTAAAACCACAACATATAAACAATGAGATACAATCTCAGTGAGTTCTACCGAGACCCCTACTAACGCTCTCGGTCCTTTATGAAATTCATTTATAATTCAATGCGTCATCGACTGCCCCGAGACTAATCCCGACGGATCTGCTATAACTCAGTGCGTCACCGACTGCCCCAAGACTAATCCCGGCGAACCACACTACACAACAACAGTAACGTACCACCGACTGCCCCAAGACTAATCCCGGTGAACGTTACTCAATACTCTTTGACACACCACCGACTGCCCCAAGACTAATCCCGGCGAACCCCTTACCAATAATAGTTTAACTATTGGATCGGAGCCTAGGGTGGGGGATCATGACTGCCCCTCCTAGTATGTCAACATGGGTCGTCACCCATACCACGTAAATATATATTAAATATATCTACACTCGATGACCTGTTAGTTCACCTATACTCAATGAATATTTAGTCCATCTACATGTGACCGTTAGTCGAACATAATACCCGCATCGGGCCGTTTCCCATAGTCGATATAATATATATATCGTGAATCGTAGACCGTTTTAGATGATTTAAATAATAATCATCCCGCGTCGGTTAAACCATATCACGTAGGACTCATAGTCTGCTTTATTATTAATAAAACATATGTTCGCACACGAGTACTATTATTCGATTTTTCGAAATAGTTTACAACTTCAAAGACAGTCCATTATGCCATTTAATTTATATAAATAGATAGATCTTTGAATAAGCTTTCCGACGCCCCTGAGAACACCTCAATCGGGTTCCCGGATCAAAAGTTATTGCGAAACGAAAAACAGTGTTTGGTTGCTGAAATTCTGTTAACTGGCGCGCGAGTGGCGCGCCGCGCGCAAGTGGCGCGCGAACAGACAGCAAGTTCTGCCCAATGGCGCGCAAGTGGCGCGCCGCGCGCAAGTGGCGCGTGGGTTGACAGCAGGGGGTCTGTCAAGGGCAGATTTTGGCGGTTTCGCCCGAAAATCGCGATTCCGCTTAATTCCGATTCTCGTTCCGATTTAAAACAGTTTTCACACACATATAATCAAACCCAATCAACATCAAACAATCAATCAAATTCTTAATTAAATCGAAGTTTATCAAAATACGACGATTTTCCAAATAACGGTTTTAAATCAAAATCTCTCGAATCAAATCACCCAAAAATTCCATTTTAACGCGACGCAACCCGAGACTCGCCCCAATCGATTCCTAACCCGAATCAGACAATATCAAGTAATATTCCAGACCAGCGAAAGCGATAAAACAGTTAATCAATTAATTCGAAAAACAAAAATCCTAAATGTGAGTAGAACTCACCCTCGAAGCGTGTGCCGACACCGAGACTTCAAAATCGCCGACACTTCGCCAAATCACCGAGACTTTCCGCGACACCGCTTTTCTGACAAAACCACACGAACGTTCCCCGAATCAACTACACGCTCCTGCGACGTCCGCAACCGCTCCCAAAGTTTCCCACTCGACTTCGAGGCATCCTTTTGACCGAATTACCGAATTCCCCGAAATCCTCCATGAATACTATTCATCATCTTCTCCAACTTCTAATCACTATTCACAAAACCCCAAATCACCCAACTCGCTTCCAATCTTTCAATCGAACCTCAATCAACGATCCATCATCCTTGAGTTCGCGCCAACCACCATCCCAAGCTATCCTTGAGCTTCAACCATCAAAACCTCAATTTTTTCCTCTCAAATTCGAAAATGGTGGAATTGAGGAGAGTGAGTTGATGATGAAGATTTTGGTACCAAAACGAAGAGGAAGTAACGCTGAGCATTTTTCGTGTTGGACGGAAGTCGTTTTGATGAGCCTAACTTTCCCCTTTTTCCTCTTCTTCTTCCTCACCCTTCTTTCTCTTCTCCTTTCTTTTCTCTCCTTTTCTCTGTTTCTCTCTTCTGTTTCTCGCGTGCAATTCTTTCTTAATTCTTTCCTTTCTTTCCTTTTAACACATACACACACACACACACACTTATTTATTTATTTAATATATATGTGGTAGCGTGGTCCAATTACCATATTGATCTAAATCTCCTATTTCGATTCCAAAACTTCCTTGATCCATATTATCCGGTTAACGATCCGATGACAACAAATAAATAATTTTAGCACTCGATAAATTTACCAGTCAAGTACTAAATTAATTCAATTGAGTTAACATCTAAATAATTCTATTAATTATTTTGCGGATGTTACATTCTCCCCAACTTGAAAGAATTTTGTCCTCAAAATTTCGTTAAGTCTTCCATCCGACTAACCGAGGATCGACATCCTCAGAAAGGTCTTAAATTTGCTGGAAAACATTCTTGAATTAACGAAATGAGTGTAGAAAATCTTCCCAAGTTGGCACGCCAATCTTTAAGTATCTTCGACTACTACCCTAGAACGCTTCTAAGATTATAGTCCGAACTCTCTTACTACGAATCGACACGAGAAACTCTTCTTTCGCCTACATAAGCTCGGCACCGCATTTGAAAACACTTCTGAAGCTTCATTCTAATTATCCTCGCTTGCTCCCCAACTTTGATTAATCTAAATCAAATGGTCTAATACAAGACACTTGATAGAATATATGTTGAATATGAGATCCACAACTGGCACTCCTCGGCAGAGGTAAAAACAAACACGATTTTCTCAAAGGGTGTAAACACGTTCTCCGCAAATTTTCTAAAATCCATAACAGTTCCTGTACACATTGAAAAATGTGACGGAAAAGTCACTTGTGAAACTTCTTGACTCGCCCCCAAGATTTCGAGATAACACTTCTCGAAAGAAGATGGAATGAGGATTTACCAGAAACATTTATCTTAAACGTAGAAATAAACCACGGGGACATCAAATAAATTGAACGTAATGAAAATCACCTCAGTTGTTCTCCAAACAACTATCAAACAGAACTCAGAGCTCCTTTTCTTATATTGCAACTTCTTCACGAGGTTTTCACCAACGACGTACCCGATTCCTTTCCGAATTAGTCAATAGCATTGAGAGCTTCCCCTCAACCTAAGTAATCCTTCTAGGATTTTCCTAAATCAGATTTCATTAGCCTCTAGATTCGTTCCCAAAAATTAACTTTAGCATGCGGGTTTTCACAAAAATGATTTTTTTTTTTTTAAAACTACCATACCGCACGCCAAACTTCACTTTGGAAAGTTCAGTCCCTTGCAGCAGATCCATCAATTAGTCCTTTGGTGCTTATTTGCAATGGGTAAAACAGTCAACCGTCAACTCATTTTCATATTCGAATTCACGTTTGACTTGTCAAACGGAATCACATAATACTATCTCCTTGTTAACCTTCACAAAGGAGAGGTTAACAAACTAATACCTCGCCACTAATACATCTGCTTTATATTCTGTACACCCTAGAACAGAATATAAACTTCGGTGTGCTTCCTCTAACACTTGCCTTTTATTGTTCTCATCATCGGACGCACAGATTCTACCGTTGAAACAACTGACTCCATCACTATCCATAGTAAAATCTGGAAATACCTTTTGTGAATGTAGCTTCACATCAACTTCCTGTGCTAAGCGTATAGAATCCCTTAGGGAACTAGAGATCCTCATATGGCTCAACACTAACCGATTCCTTCTTGATCTTGAATTCGGATTTAAGTCTCTAAAAGACTCTGATAATTCCATCTCATGCATCAATAAACTCGGCCATGTGGATGGACTTCCTACTCAGTGCATCAGTTACAACACTGGCCTCTCTTGAATGCTACATCAACACTAATTTATAATCCTCCAGAAACTCAACACACTTCTCTGCCTGCTATTCAGTTCTTTCTGATCAAACAGATACCTTAAACCATTGTGATCACTAAAGACATCGAAACGAGACCCATACAGGTAACGTCTCCAAATCTTCAGTGCATACACAATAGCTGCCAACTCATAATCGTGAGTCGGATAACTCTTCTCATGAGACTTTAATTGCCTGGACGCATAGGCTACCACTTGTTGATTTTGCATTAGAACACATCCTAAACCCTTCCCTGAAGCGTCATCGAAATTTTGAAATTTCAATGACGGATCGAAAGAATCAGGATTGGAGCAGAAGTCAAAATCTTCGACTCTTGAAAACATTCTTCACAATCGGCATCCCACGTAAACGGATGACCCTTACGAGTTAACCGAGTAAGTGGAAAACTAACTGTGAGAACCCTTTTACAAATCTCTTATAGCAACCGGCTAGACCCAGAAACTTTTGATCTCTGCGGCTGATGTCGGTCACTCCCATTCAACACCACTTCCTTTTTACTGGGATCTACAGAAACTCCCGACTTGGGGAATCACATGTCCCAAAGACTTTACCTCTGACACCCAAAAATCACACTTCGAAGGTTTCAAATACAACTTATTTTCTCGGAGTACTCTCAGAACAATGCGGAGGTGTTAAACATGCTCCTCGATGGTCTTCGGGTACACCAAGATATCATCAATGAAAACATCCAGAAAGTCATTCACAACCTGAACGTTCGCCAAATCTAAACTAGTTTCAGTGGATGCAGATAACATACTAACATGTGCTCCCGCACCTTGGAATGAAGATTGACCGTCTAAGGTGAACTAGGTAACCGCTTTAGAATTTGTCCTAGACAATTCAACTTATTCTGAAGAGAAACCGATAGTTGATTAACACAGTCGATTGCAACATGATTTGCAGTCATCCAATTCATACCCAAAATGGTGTCCACACTTCTCATAGGCAAACAATAAATTCTACAACGAAATTCCTGCCTCCTATGACAAGTAGACAATTCTATACAAAGATTAGGTCTGGACACGACCCTTAGCAGCAGTTAAAATAGTTATCGGCTCGGATAGCGATGATAAGGCTAATCCCAACCGATTCACACGCGATCGGGACATACAGCAATAGGTTGCACCCGAACCATATAATATACTGATCGAGTTTTTGAAAACTGATCCCATACTCCTCAGTAGATTGTCTGCAGTTGTAACTGTCTAAACATCCAGAGTGTTGACTCGTCCTCGTCTTGGAGCTGCTTGTGACTCCCGGGAACTCTTCCTTGCAGGGCACTCTTTTGCATAGTGTCCCTCATCCGCATATACTACTATTTCTAAATTGTGTTGCTTTCCACAATTAAAATATCTTGACCTTTTGGAGAATCAAAGAATTGCATCTTCTTTTCCTTTGATGAAATTATCTTAGGACTTTGCATTCGGAGTTGATATTTCAACTACCTTCCTCCCTTTCCCATATTTCCTATGAGATCATCCTCGGCGACATAGGCTGATTGCACCAAGGCAACATAATTGGTAACAGTATAAGAACTGAGACCATAAATCATAAAAGAACTTATGCCCGTCTTATACTTCTGCATTCTCCATTCGTCATCCGAAGCTTACTTTACCACTTGGTAAAACTGAGACAACTTCTCAACTTAGCGGTGTATTCTTCCACCGTTATGTCACCTTTCCTGAGGATGCATCGGTTGGAGATTCCGATCTTGGTCGAGGATTGCGTCTTGATCATCCTTCCATAATTCCGCTTATGATGCACTAAGTATTAAGTTGATCAGGCTCAATGTCTCTTAGCATCACAAGTGTAATTACAACAAGGACTAACAAGGAATCGACTCAACCCTAAACTAAGTCCGACTAGGTCGAACTGCTCTGATACCAACTGTAACACCCCGGTATTTTTATCAAGTAAAAATACCCAAGTGTACCAAACCTAAATCATCAGAGATATATTTCCTGTTTAAATACTGAACACCACTATAAAATTTTTCACTGAATAACAACAGGACAGTCTTAAACATAAATAAGACTACAAACCATCAGTGAAATGCAGTGTTCAATATCGTACAAGAAAGCGGAAATAAATACATAACTTTTACAACAGCTAAAGCCATAATGTTGTGATACATAACTAACAAGGGGAAAATATAACTTAAGCATAAAAGCTAAGTCTTCAGCAACCATCCGAGTACCACCTACTCGTGCCTCTTGGATCTCCACTTTCCCTGTTATCTGTAAAACCACAACATATAAACAATGAGATACAATCTCAGTGAGTTCTACCGAGACCCCTACTAACGCTCTCGGTCCTTTATGAAATTCATTTATAATTCAATGCGTCATCGACTGCCCCGAGACTAATCCCGATGAACCGCATTATATTACACATAGCATTCCACCGACTGCCCCGAGACTAATCCCGGCGGATCTGCTATAACTCAGTGCGTCACCGACTGCCCCAAGACTAATCCCGGCGAACCACACTACACAACAACAGTAACGTACCACCGACTGCCCCAAGACTAATCCCGGTGAACGTTACTCAATACTCTTTGACACACCACCGACTGCCCCAAGACTAATCCCAGCGAACCCCTTACCAATAATAGTTTAACTATTGGATCGGAGCCTAGGGTGGGGGATCATGACTGCCCCTCCTAGTATGTCAACATGGGTCGTCACCCATACCACGTAAATATATATTAAATATATCTACACTCGATGACCTGTTAGTTCACCTATACTCAATGAACATTTAGTCCATCTACATGTGACCGTTAGTCGAACATAATACCCGCATCGGGCCGTTTCCCATAGTCGATATAATATATATATATCGTGAATCGTAGACCGTTTTAGATGATTTAAATAATAATCATCCCGCGTCGGTTAAACCATATCACGTAGGACTCATAGTCCGCTTTATTATTAATAAAACATATGTTCGCACACGAGTACTATTATTCGATTTTTCGAAATAGTTTACAACTTCAAAGACAGTCCATTATGCCATTTAATTTATATAAATAGATAGATCTTTGAATAAGCTTTCCGACGCCCCTGAGAACACCTCAATCGGGTTCCCGGATCAAAAGTTATTGCGAAACGAAAAACAGTGTTTGGTTGCTGAAATTCTGTTAACTGGCGCGCGAGTGGCGCGCCGCGCGCAAGTGGCGCGCGAACAGACAGCAAGTTCTGCCCAATGGCGCGCAAGTGGCGCGCCGCGCGCAAGTGGCGCGTGGGTTGACAGCAGGGGGTCTGTCAAGGGCAGATTTTGGCGGTTTCGCCCGAAAATCGCGATTCCGCTTAATTCCGATTCTCGTTCCGATTTAAAACAGTTTTCACACACATATAATCAAACCCAATCAACATCAAACAATCAATCAAATTCTTAATTAAATCGAAGTTTATCAAAATACGACGATTTTCCAAATAACGGTTTTAAATCAAAATCTCTCGAATCAAATCACCCAAAAATTCCATTTTAACGCGACGCAACCCGAGACTCGCCCCAATCGATTCCTAACCCGAATCAGACAATATCAAGTAATATTCCAGACCAGCGAAAGCGATAAAACAGTTAATCAATTAATTCGAAAAACAAAAATCCTAAATGTGAGTAGAACTCACCCTCGAAGCGTGTGCCGACACCGAGACTTCAAAATCGCCGACACTTCGCCAAATCACCGAGACTTTCCGCGACACCGCTTTTCTGACAAAACCACACGAACGTTCCCCGAATCAACTACACGCTCCTGCGACGTCCGCAACCGCTCCCAAAGTTTCCCACTCGACTTCGAGGCATCCTTTTGACCGAATTACCGAATTCCCCGAAATCCTCCATGAATACTATTCATCATCTTCTCCAACTTCTAATCACTATTCACAAAACCCCAAATCACCCAACTCGCTTCCAATCTTTCAATCGAACCTCAATCAACGATCCATCATCCTTGAGTTCGCGCCAACCACCATCCCAAGCTATCCTTGAGCTTCAACCATCAAAACCTCAATTTTTTCCTCTCAAATTCGAAAATGGTGGAATTGAGGAGAGTGAGTTGATGATGAAGATTTTGGTACCAAAACGAAGAGGAAGTAACGCTGAGCATTTTTCGTGTTGGACGGAAGTCGTTTTGATGAGCCTAACTTTCCCCTTTTTCCTCTTCTTCTTCCTCACCCTTCTTTCTCTTCTCCTTTCTTTTCTCTCCTTTTCTCTGTTTCTCTCTTCTGTTTCTCGCGTGCAATTCTTTCTTAATTCTTTCCTTTCTTTCCTTTTAACACATACACACACACACACACACACACACACACACACACACACACACTTATTTATTTATTTAATATATATGTGGTAGCGTGGTCCAATTACCATATTGATCTAAATCTCCTATTTCGATTCCAAAACTTCCTTGATCCATATTATCCGGTTAACGATCCGATGACAACAAATAAATAATTTTAGCACTCGATAAATTTACCAGTCAAGTACTAAATTAATTCAATTGAGTTAACATCTAAATAATTCTATTAATTATTTTGCGGATGTTACACTGACCTCTGTGATGGTAACTGGGAGACTTGCTGTGAACCGCTGGGGAAGTCTCTGTGATGAAATCTGGGTGGGTTTCTTAACTGAGCTCAAAGACGCATCCACGTGCTCCCAATAAGAAGGATCTCTCTTCACATCATACTCTTTCTTCTTCTTTGGTGCACCCCTAGTCTTGACTTTGTGCTTAGGTGGAACCATGGTTGTAGTGCTTTTAAAGACATAATCATCAAGACCCCTCTTCCAGACACATCTCTCCTCAAGAGACATCTCAGCCCTACAAACCTCCTCTATTGTATAGCTTAAGTCACATTCAAGTGACGCTTGTTTCACCCGCTCCTCATCCATACTTTCAATTTTAGCCTTCTTAATTTTAGCATTCACATTGTTGTTAATGTGATACCGACAAATCAAATTAACTGCTTCGGGAAACACAACCTTGATAGCATTTATCAATCCCTCCTCACAGTCAGTGAGGATAACCTGAGGAAGTGGGATATCTAATACCATCAAATCTTTTAGGCTCTGCAAAACCCATGTCTAGTCATCATATCTCTCGTGAGACAAGTAAACAAATGCAATAGAAAATGTCAACTCAGTAGAAGTGACACCAACAATCTCAAGTAGAGGCAATGCATATTTGTTGGTCATGAAGGTGTAGTCCATAATCTAGACATTAGGAAACATCCCCAATAGCTTGATACTATCGGGGTGTGACCACATGATCTCCTCAACAATATCAGTTCCTTCAAGCCATCTGGTCCAACAAATATAATGATGAGACTGAATCAGTGTCAGAAGCTCCTGCATCTCAGTCCTACTTCCTCGCTTTCCCTTCCGGAGACTATTGCGGGTTCTATACAGCTGTGAAATGTTACTCAAATTGTTGGTAAATCTCCTCTTTATTGACTCTAGAATTTTTGCTGCTTTCACTCCCAACCACATATGCTCCTCAACTGCTAACCGCTCCTCCTTGTTGGACTTACCAAATATTGCTGCTCCAAGGATAGTCTTAAGATGCTCATGGTTGTGAATTCCACACATAACTTTGACCTTCCAACAAAGACTAGGAGGATCGAGTGGTTTAGCTTTCAATCTAAATGGACAACCACACCTTTTAGAGGTCTTGTGTCTACTAGAACACCCAACATCTACTCCACTATATCTCCCATGCCTATCACAACCAAAAACAGTCTTATTTTTCTTCCCTTTACCATTCTCACTCGACTCGGATCGAATAATAATGACAATTACCCTGTTGGCTTTCCCGATATCTCTAGCCCAACGGGTAACAATATCCCGAGTAGGAAAAGCCTGTGATGTGGTAAACGCATCCGATAAATCCATAAAGGGGCCTCTGCCATCTGTCGTAGCCATATCCAGAATTTTTTTTTTGTATTTCCGGAAATACGTTAAACAACGGTATTTCTGGAAGTTTAAAAAATAAAACTTTCCGGAAATACGTCAAAAAAGGTATTTCCGGAAGGTTAAAAATTTGAATTTCCGGAAATACCTAACAGTGGGTATTTCTGGAAGCATAACTTGTATTCCGGAAATACCCTATTTCCGGAAATTTGAACTGATAATATTTCCGGAAATACCTTTTTTTAGATATTTCCGGGAATCTTACAATTTTAGAAATTGTAAGATCTCAGCAAACACAACACTCTTGATTTTTAATTAATTTAGATGAAGATCTGATTTTATGAAGATCTCGTGAGATTCGCAATATGCATATATCCAGTTTGTGTGTTATTGGTGTTGATGTGTGTTTCTGAGATATGCGTGTTGTTGGAAGATGAAGAGGGAAAGAGAGAGGAAATTAGGGTGAGGAAAAAGGAGAGAAGTGAAAGGGAAGAGAGGACTTGTGAGAGGAGAAAAGTCAAAGTGATGAGGTGGCGTCCACGTTGGCAGCCACGTCACAACCCCCATTAACACTGTTAGCCAAAAACTAACAGCAGGGACCAAACTAGAAGCGTTTGGTATTTGCAAGGGCTTTTTAATTTTTTTTTGCAGGGACCAAACTGGATTATTGAGATATTTTCAGGGACCAAACATACCTTTAAGCCTTTACTTTTTTGTCAATTTTGTCTCTGACATCTGCCACGCTGGAGTAACTATCCTTAGCTTCCTCGACACTGTTAACTAATCAATCAATACTATCAATAATCAATACTATCAATAATAAAACAAAGTACTAGGATAATGTTCAATTTAGACATTGTAGAAATTTGCCATTTGTCAAAATACTATCAATAATAAAACAAAGTGCTAGGGACACAGCTCAGGAGCTGAAAGACTCCCTCGCTAATATCTTAGGGGTGTTTGAATGTTTTGGGACCAGTAACTATCTTGGACTACCATCCATGGTAGGAAGGAGTAAGAAGAGTTTGTTTGCATATCTCAGAGACCAGACTTGGAAGAAAATTCAGAATTGGTCGAGTAGGCACCTTGCAAAAAAAGGTAAAGAAAGTGTTGGTGAAGTCTGTTGCTCAATCAATCCCAGCCTATTGTATGAGCTCCTTTCTCCTCCCTAAGTCTTTGGGGGAGGAATTGGAGAGAATAGTCAACTCCTTTTGGTGGGGTACGAATAGTGGACCGAGCGGATGCATTAAGTGGCTAAGTTGGGAGCGGTTAGCAGTGCGTAAGGAATACGATGGTATGGGTTTTCGTCATTTCCATGGTTTTAATCTGGCTATGCTAGGGAAGCAGGGTTGGAAGCGTGAAACCAATCATGATACTATTGTTTCTCGTGTCTTCAAAGCTAAATACTTCCCAAATGGGGACTTCATGGGGGCTCGCTTGGGCCATAATCTCAGTTATATTTGGCGTAGTATCCACTCTTCCCAGGTAGTAGTGAGACTGGGGGCTAGATGGAAAGTTGGGAATGGTCACCGCATAAATGTATGGAAGGACCTGTGGCTATGGGATAGGGCTGACTCCTTTGTGAGAACGCCGGTGGTGGAGGATCTGGAGGATCTTTGTAACACCCAAAAATATTTAATTAATTGATTTAATTAAGTATTTGGGAATTTAAATTAATTTATTTGATATAATTTAATTAATTAAAATTTTATTAATTTTGGTGGTATTAGGAGGGAGTGGAGGCGCCACTTGCATGACTTGGGCTTGAGTGAAAGGCCCAAGCCCATGATCCACAAGTATGCGAAGTGGACTAGTGATTAGGGGTTAGGGTTTGTGGTGGCCAATTGCGAAATTTTGGAGACAAGAGAGAAAAGAAAGAGAGGAGCGTGAGAAAGAGAGAGGAAGAGGCGGCCAAGAGGAGAAGGAGAAGAGGAATTTCGAAGATCAAGGAGAGAAGAGATCTCCATTGTAGCTGAGGTTCTGTTGGTGACTGCATCCTAGGGCATCGAATTCTTCTTCTTAAAAAGGTTAGGGGAGCTCTATCCTTCCATCTAATAGATCTCATGATAGGTTCTAGATCTAAGGTTTATACTAGATCCATGTGGTTCTTGATGTTCTTTTATGTTCTTGATGTTCTTGGTTTGCTCATGATGATGATTTTCATATATATATATATATATATATATATATATATATACATGTGTATGCCATATGCGAATTGACCTTAGTAATTGAACCTTGAGGTGATGCGACCCATGTGTGTGTTTTGATGATTTTGGCACTTGTGTATTCATGAAGTTATGATTTGGTGTGTTGGATGCTTGAGTGGTTCATATGTGTGTGCATAGGTGCCTAGGGTGCCAAAGTGTTGATGTTGATAATGAGTAAAAATGAATTTTGATGATGTGAATAAAGTTTGATTTTTGGTGGTTGGAATTTTGGGTTGATCATATGAAAAATTTTGAGAAAAATAATGTTTTGTGCTGAAATTTGGCATAAATCTGGTGCTGGCACTGTTTCTGGGCGCCAGGCGCCCTGTGCTGGGCGCCAAGGGCGCTGTGCGTGTGTCTGTGCGTGTTGCTGGGCGCTGGGTGCCAGCGCTGGGCGTTGAGCGCCCGTGTGCGTGTGTGGCGCTGGGCGCTGAGCGCCCATGTGCGCTGAGCGCCCATGTGCGCGTGTTCCTGTGTTGCGCCTAGGCGCTGGGCGCCAGTGTGCGTGCGTGTTGCGTTTTGCTGGGCGCTGGGCGCCAGGTGCCTGGGCGCTGGGCGCCCAGGGCGCCAGTTTTTCAGGAAATCCCAAACGTTTTCGAAAACTGTTTTCGCTATAACTTTTGACCCGGATATCCGTTTTGAACGATTCAAAAAGCGTTGTGAAGCATTTTCAGTTGTCTATCTGTGTGTTCCATTTTTAAAAATAAAAACTTAGAATTTCTGAAGGTTGCTGGGGCGCCCCAAGTGGCTGTTCCCGGTGATCGTTGACGTGACAATGAAAAGATGTTTTGGGTGTCTTTAAAAATTCTCTTTTGCGTACGACCGGTGGTTTTAACAAAGTAATGTCAAAAATGATGATTTTGACGATGATGCCTTAGGGGCTAGTTAAATGACTGTTTCGCCCTTAGTGGCTATTATTATTATTATTTATGACGTGTAAAAGACTGTTTTGCCCTTAGTGGCTATTAGTACTTATAATGACGTGTAATTGACTGTTTTGCCCTTAGTGGCTATTATTATTTATAATAGTGTGCAAATGACGATGATGCCCTTGGTGGCTAGTAAATGACGTTTTTGCCCTCAGTGGCTATTGTTTGAGTTGATGATATTATGTATAAGTGACGATGAAAACCCAGTGACGTTTGAGGCCCGAAAGGCCAAGTGATGTTAAGGTCTAAATGGCCAAGTGACGTTGTGTGTTGATTGTGGATTTGGCAGGTGCTGTGCTCCTTGTGAGCAAACCGGTAAGTGACGGGTCACATAGTTGACTATGATTTGAGTACTTGTGTGTTTGTGTGTTTGTGAGTGGTGCATGTCATAGTGTCTCATGCCCATATGCATAAACCCAGTGACGTTTTTGAGGCCTGAGTGGCTAAGTGACGATGAGGCCTTAAGGGCTAAGCGACGTTTGTGAAAAGGTACCTCATGCATATGCCCGCGAGTGGGTTGCATTTCATAAGCCTACATGACATGGGATGAGTTATTGTAAGTGATGTGAATGTTGAGTGTTTTGGATGCTGATTGTTCTAGTGCGTAGCCTACGATTAGTACTTATCATATTTTCTATTATATGGATTGAAATGATGCTCACCCTTTCCTGTTTGAATGTTACCCCCGTGTTGGTAACGTGCAGGTGATTCCCAGTGAATGCCTTAGCTTCACTTCTTGAGTCGAGTCGTCATGCTCTGATACGTAGCACCTGGGGGGATCTATTTGATGTTTTGCTGATGTACTTGAATTTTTATACTGTTGATGAGTTGATTTACTTTCCGCTGCGTTGATGTTGGATTTTATTACGTAGTTTTCGATGTTTTGAGGTCTCCCTATTGTGGAGTGCTATGTATTGCACCTTTGACGACGTATTATTTTATTTGAGACGTGAGGTTTTTATTTTGACGTATGTGTGACACCCTCGTGGTGAAATCGAAAATGATTTTGAACTCTGATTTTCTTAAGTAAAATGAAAGGGGTAGAAAGGGGGTGTTACAATCTTCGGTTTTGGACCTGATTGATACTAGTAGAGGGCGTTGGAATACTAGTCTCATTGATCAAATTTTTGTCATGGAGGAGGCTATGTGCATCAAACGCATGCCATTATTGCGTCTGTATGATGATGCGCTAATTTGGAATCGGAGTCGAACTAGCGCATATACAGTTCGGTCAGCATATTACATGATCATGGAGGACATAATCAATAATATGCACTTACGGAGAGTGGGTGATTGACTGAGTATTTGGAAGTTGTGTATTCCCCAAAAAGTTAAGTTCCCACAAGGTGCAATCTCCAAAAATGATATGTACCTTGCCCGAGGACGTGCCCGCAGTGTGATGATTCAGATGAGGATGAGCACCATGGTTTTTTCGGTTGTAAGAAAGCGGAAGAAATGTTGCATCATGCGGGGTTATGGCGTGAGGTGTGTGACAAGCTGCAAGCTGGTGGTTTTGTTGATGTGTTCTTTGCGCTCCTTTCTTGCGGTAATGTCGTCCAAGCAAAAGCTACAGCTATACAATTCTGGTGCATATGGAAACGACGGAACGAGCGAGTTTGGGAGAATGTGGATAAACCGGTTGTTGTCTCAGCCAGAATAGCGATGAATATCCTATATGATTGGGAAGTTGTTCGTACTATTCGTGCTTCAGATCCTATGTACAGCGACCTCCGGCGCAGGTGAAGTGGTCGAAAGTGGTGACGGGTGAGCTTAAATGTAATGTTGATGCGGCACTCTTTGAAACACAAGGTATGTTTGGTATTGGTTTGTGTGCTCGTAATGTCAAAGGCGGGATAGTTGCTGCGAAAATAATGAAGTTTGTCGACATTCCAACCCCCAAGAGGCAGAGGCAACTGGCGCATATGAGGCTATTATATGGCTCAATGATTTAGGAGTCCAGCGAGTAACCAATGAGCTGGATTGTGATCCGGTGGTTAGTGGAATCAACGAAAACCATCTCATGACTACGGAAGTAGGCTCTATCATTGATAGTTGCAAGTATTTGCTAGCTACCCATCAAAACTATAGCTTTAGTTTTTGTGGATACCTTGTATTGCAGGTAACCTAATATTACAGGTTAAGTTTTGATGATGAAAAAGACAAAGCCAAAGTTGATGGCCAAAGTTAATAAAAGTGACGAAACATCAAAGTCACAATCCAAGACAACCAAGCTCAAAGTATTGAAGATTCAAGGTTAAGGGTAGTCCTTAAATATAAGGGTAGTCCTTAGGGTTTGGGTGTGTCTTAGGAAAAAGTGTAAGCTCTTTCGAAGGTCAGCTCGCCTCTCAAAGTCTCACACACTCACAAGTTTTTCAAAGATGCATGCATACTTACGTAAAACATAAAAAGCATTTTTGAAACATAAAAATCGATTTGCACCTTGCATATACCTACATCAAAATCGATTTTCAGGCCAATCATAAAGCATATTATCGATTTTCACTTCATGTGATTTCATTAGAGAATCGATTCCTAAGCTAAACAATTTTTAAGGAAGAATCGATTCACACCTTTTTGTACTAAACTGAGAATCGATTCCTACATGTCTCAGGCAAGCCAAGAATCGATTCATACAAATTACATTGAGTATAAGAATCGATTCCTAGCCTTCCTGGATCTCAAGAATCGATTGTCCCCATTTTTCAAACAAAGCAAAATCGATTCCCAGCTAAAAGAAGAATCGATTCCTAGATCCAATGCATTCAACAAAGAATCGATTCCTACATCTTTTTTAACGTAAACCTTATTTTTTCATAGCCAATAAATAGAGGCCTCATAACCTCCATTTCTCACCAACCCATTTCACGAAATCAGAGCAAATTTTGAGAAAAACTCTTCACACTTTTATTTCTGCGCGTCACGCACTGTTGGTCCGTCTGAGCTGATCTTTCGCTAAGAGTTAGTTGGGGTTGCGTTCTTCAAGTTGTAATATCTGCCTTCGTTAGAGGTATTTCTGTCTTTACGTTTGTTATTGTTTAAATTTGTACTAGGGAGTGGGGTATCTCTCTAGGGTAGTTGTTTGTACTAGGAAGTGGGGTATCTTTCTGGGGCAACTGGTTGTAACAGGGATGGGGTATCTCTTGTTATTGTTGTAATAGATTTGAGGGCTCTCCATAGGTGGGGTATCCTAGGAGGAGTGTAACGCCCAAATATTTAATTAAATATTTAGGTATTCAATTATTTATTTATTTATATTAGTTGGTGTAATTAAATTAGCGTTGGATTAAGAGGTGTGTAATTGGATTTTAGGTGATGGTGTTAGTAATCGGGCTTAAGCTGGAGGAAAGCCCGCGATCCATATCCATGAGTTAGGCGCTTAGGCATATGGGGGTTGGGGTTTCAGCAGAGAATTTCTGAGAAAATATTTTCCTGAAGACGTCCGAGGGAAGAAAGAGATAGAGTTTTTGGAGCTGAAGCAGGGTGGTATGTCTATGACTGCCTATGCGGCGAAATTTGTGGAGCTAGCAAAATTTTATCCACACTACAGTGAGGCTACAGCTGAATTTTCTAAATGCATCAAATTTGAGAATGGGTTGAGGCCTGATATTAAAAAGGCCATTGGTTATCAGAAGATTCGTGTGTTCGCAGATCTGGTTGACAGTTGCAGAATCTTTGAGGAAGACAGTACTGCTCATTACAAAGCTACTTCTGAGAAAAAGGGTAAGTTTCAGAGTCGAAGCAAGCCGTATGAGGTTCCTGCGGGTAAGAGTTATCAGAAGGCTGCTGGAGGTAAGGGTTCTAGTGGGGGAGATGCCCCTGCTAGCATTGTCTGTTATAAGTGTGGCAAGCCTGGCCACAAGAGTACTACATGCAGGTCTGATGAGAGGGTTTGCTACCGTTGTGGCAAAAAGGGTCATATGGCAGCCGAGTGTAAGGTCAAGGATGTGGTGTGTTTCAACTGTGGTGAGTCTGGGCATATCAGTACAAAGTGTACAAAGCCGAAGAAGGAAAGGTCTACTGGGAAGGTATTTGCATTGGCAGGAGAGGAGCCTGATGATAGTGATGGTCTGATTAGAGGTACATGTTTTATTAATGGTACTTCTCTGAAATCTCTTATTGATACTGGTGCTACCCATTGTTTTATATCTGTTGATTGTTGTAAAAGATTGGGTCTTGTTTTATCTGCTATGTGTGGGGATATGGTTATCGATACTCCTGCGAAGGGGTCGGTGATTACGTCCCAGGTGTGTTCTCAGTGTCCCGTGTCGATCTTCGGCAGGGACTTTATTGTGAATTTTGTCTGCTTGCCGTTGAGAGGTCTGGATGTAATCTTAGGCATGGACTGGTTAGAGAATAATCACGTTCATATCAACTGTCGTAGCAAGTCGGTTAGTTTCGGTGAAGAAAATTCTGTTTTGGTATCTGCCGGTCAGTTGAAGAAGTTGAAGAAAGAAGGAGTTCAGTTATTTGCGTTGATGGCTTCGTTGTCTACTGAGAGTCAGGCTGTTATTGAAGAGCTGAGAGTGGTGCGCGAGTTTCCTGAAGTTTTTCCTGATGAAATTCCGAGTGTGCCACCGGAAAGAGAAGTTGAGTTTTCGATTGATCTTGTACCTGGTACGAGGCCTGTGTCTATGGCACCGTACAGAATGTCGGCGTCGGAATTGTCTGAGTTGAAGACGCAACTTGAAGAATTGCTTGAGAAAAAGTTTGTGAGACCGAGTGTATCACCGTGGGGAGCTCCGGTATTGTTAGTGAAGAAGAAAGATGGGAGCATGAGGTTATGTGTGGACTATCGTCAGTTGAATAAGGTAACTATCAAGAATAAGTATCCGCTTCCGAGGATCGACGATCTGATGGATCAGTTAGTGGGTGCCCGTGTTTTCAGCAAAATTGATTTGAGGTCTGGATACCATCAGATTAAAGTAAAGGATGAAGATGTTCAGAAGACAGCGTTCAGGACAAGGTATGGGCATTATGAATATTCAGTGATGCCGTTCGGTGTGACCAATGCTCCTGGTGTATTTATGGAATATATGAACCGTATTTTCCATAATTACCTAGATCGGTTTGTGGTGATCTTCATAGATGACATTCTAGTTTATTCTAAGTCAGAGGAAGAACATGCTGAGCATCTGAAGACAGTGTTAGAAGTTCTGAAAGAGAAAAAGCTGTATGCTAAGTTATCAAAGTGTGAATTCTGGCTGAAAGAAGTGAGTTTCCTTGGGCACGTGATTTCTGGTAATGGTATTGCGGTTGATCCGGCAAAAGTAGAAGCAGTGTTGGAGTGGGAAGCTCCGAAGTCCGCAACAGAGATTAGAAGCTTTTTGGGTTTGGCTGGGTACTACAGGAGGTTCATCGAGGGTTTTTCCAAGTTGGCCCTTCCGTTGACTCAGTTGACTTGTAAGGGTAAAGTTTTCGTTTGGGATGCTCGCTGTGAGGAAAGTTTTATGGAACTGAAAAAGAGATTGACAACGTCGCCTGTTTTGACGTTGCCTAATCCGGAGGAACCGTTTGTGGTATATTCTGACGCTTCGAAGATGGGTCTTGGGGGTGTGCTGATGCAAGATGGGAAAGTCGTTGCGTATGCGTCGAGGCAGTTGCGAGTTCATGAGAAAAATTACCCTACGCATGATTTGGAGTTGGCTGCTGTGGTATTTGTGCTTAAGATTTGGAGGCACTACCTTTATGGTTCGAGGTTCGAGGTGTTCAGTGACCATAAGAGTCTAAAGTATCTGTTCGATCAGAAAGAGTTGAATATGAGACAGCGTTGGTGGTTGGAGCTCTTGAAGGATTATGACTTCGGTTTGAATTACCATCCCGGCAAAGCTAATGTCGTGGCTGATGCTTTAAGCAGAAAGTCTTTGCATATGTCGGCTATGATGGTGAAAGAATTAGAGTTGATCGAGGAATTCAGAGATTTGAGTTTGGTTTGTAAAATGGCACCTCGCAGTGTCAAGCTGGGAATGTTAAAGATCGATAATGATTTCCTGGGCAGCATCAGGGAAGCTCAGAAGACAGATGTCAAGTTAGTAGATTTGATTAATGGGGTTGGTCAATCTGAAGATGAAGATTTCAAATTAGATTCCAGAGGTGTATTGAGGTTCCGGGGTAGGATCTGTGTTCCGGACGATGAAGAGATGAGAAAGGCAATTTTAGAGGAGGGTCACCGTAGCAAGTTGAGTATCCATCCTGGAGCGACGAAAATGTATCAGGATCTGAAAAAGATGTTTTGGTGGTATGGTATGAAGAGAGACGTGGCACAGTTTGTGTATGCCTGTTTGACCTGTCAAAAGTCGAAGGTTGAACACCAGAAGCCAGCAGGGTTAATGCAACCGTTGGAAGTTCCAGAGTGGAAATGGGATAGCATTGCGATGGATTTTGTGACGGGATTGCCGAATACAGTTAAGGGTCATGACGCTATTTGGGTGATCGTTGATAGGTTAACGAAGTCTGCTCACTTTATTCCTATTAATATCACTTATCCGGTGTCGAGGTTGGCAGAGGTCTATGTCAAAGAAATTGTGAAGTTGCACGGTGTTCCGAAGAGTATTGTGTCAGATAGGGATCCGAGGTTCACTTCTGAGTTTTGGACGGGTTTGCAGAAGGAGTTGGGTTCAAAGTTAAGAATGAGTTCGGCGTATCATCCTCAGACAGATGGTCAGTCGGAGAGGACAATTCAGTCGTTAGAAGATTTGTTGAGGGCTTGTGTATTGGAACAACGGGGTTCATGGGATTCCTACCTTGCGTTGATTGAGTTTACCTATAACAACAGTTACCATTCCAGTATCGGGATGGCACCGTTTGAAGCATTGTATGGTCGAAAGTGTAGAACGCCATTGTGCTGGTATGAGTCGGGAGAGAGTGTAGTGTTGGGACCGGAGATTGTCCGGGAGACTACAGAGAAGATCAAGATGATCCGTGAAAAGATGAAGACTTCGCAGAGTCGTCAGAAGAGTTATCATGACAAGCGGAGAAAGGATTTAGAGTTTCAGGAGGGTGAGCATGTGTTCTTGAGGGTTTCTCCTATTACCGGTGTTGGGCGAGCGTTGAAATCGAAGAAGCTCACTCCTCGATTTGTTGGTCCTTATCAGATTTCTGAAAGAATCGGAAATGTGGCTTATAGAGTGGCTTTACCGCCAAATCTTTCGAATTTGCACGACGTGTTTCATGTGTCGCAACTTCGAAAGTATGTGTCAGATCCATCTCATGTGATCCATATGGATGATGTGGAGGTGCGGGATAATCTCACTGTGGAGACGATGCCCGTACGGATTGAGGATCGGGAAATGAAAGCGCTTAGAGGCAAAGAGATTGCATTAGTGAAAGTGGTTTGGCTAGGAGCTGCCGGCGAGAGTATGACTTGGGAGCTAGAGAGCAAGATGCGAGAGTCCTATCCAGAATTATTTGATCAGGTAAATTTCGAGGACGAAATTATTCTAAGTGGGGGAGAGTTGTAACACCCTAAAATATTTAATTAATTGATTTAATTAAGTATTTGGGAATTTAAATTAATTTATTTGATATAATTTAATTAATTAAAATTTTATTAATTTTGGTGGTATTAGGAGGGAGTGGAGGCGCCACTTGCATGACTTGGGCTTGAGTGAAAGGCCCAAGCCCATGATCCACAAGTATGCGAAGTGGACTAGTGATTAGGGGTTAGGGTTTGTGGTGGCCAATTGCGAAATTTTGGAGACAAGAGAGAAAAGAAAGAGAGGAGCGTGAGAAAGAGAGAGGAAGAGGCGGCCAAGAGGAGAAGGAGAAGAGGAATTTCGAAGATCAAGGAGAGAAGAGATCTCCATTGTAGCTGAGGTTCTGTTGGTGACTGCATCCTAGGGCATCGAACTCTTCTTCTTAAAAAGGTTAGGGGAGCTCTATCCTTCCATCTAATAGATCTCATGATAGGTTCTAGATCTAAGGTTTATACTAGATCCATGTGGTTCTTGATGTTCTTTTATGTTCTTGATGTTCTTGGTTTGCTCATGATGATGATTTTCATATATATATATATATATACATGTGTATGCCATATGCGAATTGACCTTAGTAATTGAACCTTGAGGTGATGCGACCCATGTGTGTGTTTTGATGATTTTGGCACTTGTGTATTCATGAAGTTATGATTTGGTGTGTTGGATGCTTGAGTGGTTCATATGTGTGTGCATAGGTGCCTAGGGTGCCAAAGTGTTGATGTTGATAATGAGTAAAAATGAATTTTGATGATGTGAATAAAGTTTGATTTTTGGTGGTTGGAATTTTGGGTTGATCATATGAAAATTTTTTGAGAAAAATAATGTTTTGTGCTGAAATTTGGCAAAAATCTGGTGCTGGCACTGTTTCTGGGCGCCAGGCGCCCTGTGCTGGGCGCCAAGGGCGCTGTGCGTGTGTCTGTGCGTGTTGCTGGGCGCTGGGTGCCAGCGCTGGGCGCTGAGCGCCCGTGTGCGTGTGTGCGTGTGTGGCGCTGGGCGCTGAGCGCCCATGTGCGCGTGTTCCTGTGTTGCGCCTAGGCGCTGGGCGCCAGTGTGCGTGCGTGTTGCGTTTTGCTGGGCGCTGGGCGCCAGGTGCCTGGGCGCTGGGCGCCCAGGGCGCCAGTTTTTCAGGAAATCCCAAACGTTTTCGAAAACTGTTTTCGCTATAACTTTTGACCCGGATATCCGTTTTGAACGATTCAAAAAGCGTTGTGAAGCATTTTCAGTTGTCTATCTGTGTGTTCCATTTTTAAAAATAAAAACTTAGAATTTCTGAAGGTTGCTGGGGCGCCCCAAGTGGCTGTTCCCGGTGATCGTTGACGTGACAATGAAAAGATGTTTTGGGTGTCTTTAAAAATTCTCTTTTGCGTACGACCGGTGGTTTTAACAAAGTAATGTCAAAAATGATGATTTTGACGATGATGCCTTAGGGGCTAGTTAAATGACTGTTTCGCCCTTAGTGGCTATTATTATTATTATTTATGACGTGTAAAAGACTGTTTTGCCCTTAGTGGCTATTAGTACTTATAATGACGTGTAATTGACTGTTTTGCCCTTAGTGGCTATTATTATTTATAATAGTGTGCAAATGACGATGATGCCCTTGGTGGCTAGTAAATGACGTTTTTGCCCTCAGTGGCTATTGTTTGAGTTGATGATATTATGTATAAGTGACGATGAAAACCCAGTGACGTTTGAGGCCCGAAAGGCCAAGTGATGTTAAGGTCTAAATGGCCAAGTGACGTTGTGTGTTGATTGTGGATTTGGCAGGTGCTGTGCTCCTTGTGAGCAAACCGGTAAGTGACGGGTCACATAGTTGACTATGATTTGAGTACTTGTGTGTTTGTGTGTTTGTGAGTGGTGCATGTCATAGTGTCTCATGCCCATATGCATAAACCCAGTGACGTTTTTGAGGCCTGAGTGGCTAAGTGACGATGAGGCCTTAAGGGCTAAGCGACGTTTGTGAAAAGGTACCTCATGCATATGCCCGCGAGTGGGTTGCATTTCATAAGCCTACATGACATGGGATGAGTTATTGTAAGTGATGTGAATGTTGAGTGTTTTGGATGCTGATTGTTCTAGTGCGTAGCCTACGATTAGTACTTATCATATTTTCTATTATATGGATTGAAATGATGCTCACCCTTTCCTGTTTGAATGTTACCCCCGTGTTGGTAACGTGCAGGTGATTCCCAGTGAATGCCTTAGCTTCACTTCTTGAGTCGAGTCGTCATGCTCTGATACGTAGCACCTGGGGGGATCTATTTGATGTTTTGCTGATGTACTTGAATTTTTATACTGTTGATGAGTTGATTTACTTTCCGCTGCGTTGATGTTGGATTTTATTACGTAGTTTTCGATGTTTTGAGGTCTCCCTATTGTGGAGTGCTATGTATTGCACCTTTGACGACGTATTATTTTATTTGAGACGTGAGGTTTTTATTTTGACGTATGTGTGACACCCTCGTGGTGAAATCGAAAATGATTTTGAACTCTGATTTTCTTAAGTAAAATGAAAGGGGTAGAAAGGGGGTGTTACAATCTTCGGTTTTGGACCTGATTGATACTAGTAGAGGGCGTTGGAATACTAGTCTCATTGATCAAATTTTTGTCATGGAGGAGGCTATGTGCATCAAACGCATGCCATTATTGCGTCTGTATGATGATGCGCTAATTTGGAATCGGAGTCGAACTAGCGCATATACAGTTCGGTCAGCATATTACATGATCATGGAGGACATAATCAATAATATGCACTTACGGAGAGTGGGTGATTGACTGAGTATTTGGAAGTTGTGTATTCCCCAAAAAGTTAAGTTCCCACAAGGTGCAATCTCCAAAAATGATATGTACCTTGCCCGAGGACGTGCCCGCAGTGTGATGATTCAGATGAGGATGAGCACCATGGTTTTTTCGGTTGTAAGAAAGCGGAAGAAATGTTGCATCATGCGGGGTTATGGCGTGAGGTGTGTGACAAGCTGCAAGCTGGTGGTTTTGTTGATGTGTTCTTTGCGCTCCTTTCTTGCGGTAATGTCGTCCAAGCAAAAGCTACAGCTATACAATTCTGGTGCATATGGAAACGACGGAACGAGCGAGTTTGGGAGAATGTGGATAAACCGGTTGTTGTCTCAGCCAGAATAGCGATGAATATCCTATATGATTGGGAAGTTGTTCGTACTATTCGTGCTTCAGATCCTATGTACAGCGACCTCCGGCGCAGGTGAAGTGGTCGAAAGTGGTGACGAGTGAGCTTAAATGTAATGTTGATGCGGCACTCTTTGAAACACAAGGTATGTTTGGTATTGGTTTGTGTGCTCGTAATGTCAAAGGCGGGATAGTTGCTGCGAAAATAATGAAGTTTGTCGACATTCCAACCCCCAAGAGGCAGAGGCAACTGGCGCATATGAGGCTATTATATGGCTCAATGATTTAGGAGTCCAGCGAGTAACCAATGAGCTGGATTGTG
Source organism: Astragalus membranaceus (assembly GCA_039519185.1). Taxonomy (NCBI): domain Eukaryota; kingdom Viridiplantae; phylum Streptophyta; class Magnoliopsida; order Fabales; family Fabaceae; genus Astragalus; species Astragalus membranaceus. Next base: position 32,853,449 of record CM076846.1, on the reverse strand, counting down.
ATCCGGTGGTTAGTGGAATCAACGAAAACCATCTCATGACTACGGAAGTAGGCTCTATCATTGATAGTTGCAAGTATTTGCTAGCTACCCATCAAAACTATAGCTTTAGTTTTTGTGGATACCTTGTATTGCAGGTAACCTAATATTACAGGTTAAGTTTTGATGATGAAAAAGACAAAGCCAAAGTTGATGGCCAAAGTTAATAAAAGTGACGAAACATCAAAGTCACAATCCAAGACAACCAAGCTCAAAGTATTGAAGATTCAAGGTTAAGGGTAGTCCTTAAATATAAGGGTAGTCCTTAGGGTTTGGGTGTGTCTTAGGAAAAAGTGTAAGCTCTTTCGAAGGTCAGCTCGCCTCTCAAAGTCTCACACACTCACAAGTTTTTCAAAGATGCATGCATACTTACATAAAACATAAAAAGCATTTTTGAAACATAAAAATCGATTTGCACCTTGCATATACCTACATCAAAATCGATTTTCAGGCCAATCATAAAGCATATTATCGATTTTCACTTCATGTGATTTCATTAGAGAATCGATTCCTAAGCTAAACAATTTTTAAGGAAGAATCGATTCACACCTTTTTGTACTAAACTGAGAATCGATTCCTACATGTCTCAGGCAAGCCAAGAATCGATTCATACAAATTACATTGAGTATAAGAATCGATTCCTAGCCTTCCTGGATCTCAAGAATCGATTGTCCCCATTTTTCAAACAAAGCAAAATCGATTCCCAGCTAAAAGAAGAATCGATTCCTAGATCCAATGCATTCAACAAAGAATCGATTCCTACATCTTTTTTAACGTAAACCTTATTTTTTCATAGCCAATAAATAGAGGCCTCATAGCCTCCATTTCTCACCAACCCATTTCACGAAATCAGAGCAAATTTTGAGAAAAACTCTTCACACTTTTATTTCTGCGCGTCACGCACTGTTGGTCCGTCTGAGCTGATCTTTCGCTAAGAGTTAGTTGGGGTTGCGTTCTTCAAGTTGTAATATCTGCCTTCGTTAGAGGTATTTCTGTCTTTACGTTTGTTATTGTTTAAATTTGTACTAGGGAGTGGGGTATCTCTCTAGGGTAGTTGTTTGTACTAGGAAGTGGGGTATCTTTCTGGGGCAACTGGTTGTAACAGGGATGGGGTATCTCTTGTTATTGTTGTAATAGATTTGAGGGCTCTCCATAGGTGGGGTATCCTAGGAGGAGTGTAACGCCCAAATATTTAATTAAATATTTAGGTATTCAATTATTTATTTATTTATATTAGTTGGTGTAATTAAATTAGCGTTGGATTAAGAGGTGTGTAATTGGATTTTAGGTGATGGTGTTAGTAATCGGGCTTAAGCTGGAGGAAAGCCCGCGATCCATATCCATGAGTTAGGCGCTTAGGCATATGGGGGTTGGGGTTTGGCTTGTCATTAGCCCAAACCCTAAGAGAAAAGAAAAGTTGCGAAATAGAGAGAGGAGAAGAGAGAAAGGGACGGCGCGCATATCCAAGGGAGAGGGAGAAGAAGAGTTCGCGAATCAAGGAGAAGAGAAGAGGCGCCATTGTTGCTGAGGTTTTGTTGGTGACGTGATCAAGAGAATTGGTGCTCTCCTACTATAAGGTAAGGGTGGGGTTCTTCCTTATAATGGGGTTTCATGATGGGGTTTATGTGGGGATAGGTCCTATAATACCCTTTGATCAATTTTAATGTTTGAATTGGTGTTAGTTGAATTATAACTAGGTTGGATTGAAATTTGACGTTTGTTGGTGATAGTTGCGACTCTAGAATTTGGTGCTCATTGTTGTTGTTATTAAACGCATGCTAGGTGTTCGATTAAATTGTTGTTTGGTGTTGTGAGTGATAAATTATGATGATTGACATTGGTGATTGAGGATTGGTGATTTGAATTAGTGAATTAATGAAATTATCGACCCTAGGGCGCCATGGGCGCCATTGTCTTAGATGCTGTTTTTGGTGCCCTGTGCCTGGGCGCCGTGCCTGCCCATGTTGCTTGGTGTTTCTGTTGCTGTTTCTGGCGCCCAGTGCATGGGCGCCGTGTCTGGTGTGTGTCTCGTGTGCCAGGATGGTTGTTGCTGTTGTATTCTGAGTCATGGGCGCCATGGGCGCCAGAGTTGCTGTTGTTGTGTTCCATGTGCGTGTTGCAGTTTTTGGCTCCCTGTGCCTGGGCGCCGTGTCTGGGCGTGTTCCCTGTGCCATGTTGCGTTTTCGTTTGTGCTGTAGGCTGTCTAGGCGCCAAGGGCGCCAATTCCTGTGTTTTGGTGCGGTTCTGTGTGTTTCCAGGTGGACTGGGCGCCAAGGGCGCCATCTCCTGCAGTGTTGCTAGGCGCCCTGCTCCTGGGCGCCAGATTCGGTGTGTTGCCTGTTGCTGGGTGCCCTGCTCCTGGGCGCTAGTTTTTCTGTGTGGCTGTTTCCTGCTAGGTGCCCTGTGCCTGGGCGCCGTGTCAGGGGTGTGTTCCATGTTGTGTTGCGTTGCTGTGTCATTGTCCTGAGTTTCCTGGGCGCCAAGGGCGCCAGTTTCGGTGTGTTGGCCAGATTTTGCGTGTTGCTTGCTAGGCGCCCAGTGCCTGGGCGCCATTTTCAGCATATGTTTCAGCTTTGTTCCTATTTTGTTTTTGACATATCTTTTGACTCGGAAGTCCGATTTAGACGTTTCAAAATGTTTTGGAAAGCTTATTCAGAGGCCTAGCTGAATATTCTAATTTGAGGCAAAGTAGTCCATTTTTCTGGAAAATTTGTTAATCGTTTGTGTAGTCGTTAAATAGTGATGTTTTAAAAAGAAAGCTGTCATGTCTCAAATACTTTGGAAAAATTGTCGTTCGTCTCCGGTGTCGGGAAAAACCCTCGCGTCTCAAATGTTTAGGAAGATTGTTGTCATCTTGGTGTCTTGGTGTTGTTTTGGAAATTGTTGTCCTCTTGGTGTCTTGGTGCGGTTTGAGCTAGGTGTGAAGGCTCAAACCTTGGTGTTGTTGGAACTAGGTGTGAAGGTTCCAAGTCTTGGTGTTCTGTTGTGTCGGGTAGTCTTGGTGTTTCGGTGTCGTTGTGGCTAGGTGTGAAAGCCCAACTTTGGTGATATTCGGTGATTAATTTTTGGTGTGTCACGTTGTGACTAGTTTGGTGATTGTCTGTGTGCATTCATGGTGTCGCATACAGCATATAAATTTATTTTGGTGAAGGCCTTTGGTCTTGGAGTTGGGTGTGAAAGCTCAATTTTTATAAAACTAGTGAGCCTGGTGTGAAAGCTCAATTTTTGGTGAATTGGTGAGCCGGGTGTGAAAGCTCTCAATTTTGGTGACGCCCCTATTTACGGGCAAGGCTTTTGGTGATTTTGGTACCACATGCATATGCCCGTTGGTGTGGGTTGCATTCATGCATCATCATGACATTTGGTGACTAATTGAGATTGTTCATAATTTGATGTAATGTTTATAATTGGACGTATGTTTATAAATTGATGTGTGGAGTGAAGTGGTAGATATAGTATCATATTCTAGCATACTTCCTATCATTTTATGCTATTATATTGAAGATATCTCACCCCTTCTGTTTGAATGTTACCCCTATGCGGTAACGTGCAGGTGATTGCGAGTGAAGGCTTAGGTACCTTCGCTATTCTGAGTCGGTGTCGTCGGTGTCCTTGCTTTGATGTGTAACACTCAGGGGGGATAAACGCTGAACTTAGTTTATATTTTATTGTTTGGAGTCCATTCAGGACGTTGTTATTTCATGTTTTAAAACTTATGTTATATTCCGCTGCGTGGTGATGTAATTTTTGGTGATGTGGTTAATTAAACAGGTGTTATGGGCTTAGTCCCTTTTTGATAAGTTATTTATATCATATAAGACATTTTATTTAGTGATGAATGTGTGACATCCTTTTTCGAATTATGAAATAAATTTTTGTAAACTCTGATTTTATTAAATAATTATCGGGTAGAAAAGGGGTGTTACAAGGAGAGTGCCTGAGTCTGTAAAGGTTTCCAAGGCACCCGTAAGCCTTGTGTTGTGTTAGTGGAAAATCTCACAAGGGTGTGAGAACTGGACGTAGGTCACTGGGAGGTGACCGAACCAGGATAAATCTCTGCGTGCTTTACTGCTTTATTTCTAATTCCTTCGCTTCCATTTAACCTGCGCGATAATTAATCTAAGTCATTGAAAAAGGGGAAAAAGCTTTCAAAAGATCTGAAAAGTTTTTAAATCTCAATTCACCCCCCCTGTTGAGACTGAAGCCACTTGGCAACAAGTGGTATCAGAGCTAGACTCTTGTATAAAGGGCCTAGCAGCTTCAAGAGAAATGGCTTCAGGTTTGTCTACGCAAGAGGGTGCTTCTCTTACCCGTCCTCCGGGATTCAACGGGAAAGATTACGCATATTGGAAAGAAAGAATGAGAATCTTTATTGAAGGGGTAGACTTAGATGTTTGGGATGCTGTGGAAAAAGGACCCTATGTCCCCACGCACATAGTAGATGGTATTCTTACAATAAAAAGTAGAAATGAATGGTCTGATGATGAGAAAAGAAAAGTGCAACATAATTTACGTGCTTAAAATATTATTACTTCTGCTTTGAGTGCTGATGAATTTTTTCGAGTTTCAAACTGTAAATCTGCCCAAGAAATGTGGGATAATCTCCAAGTTACTCATGAGGGTACAAGTGAAGTGAAAAGGGCAAGAACAAATACTCTTACCAGAGAGTACGAATTGTTTAGAATGAATACAGGTGAAACAATACCAGAGATGCAGAAAAGGTTCACTCACATAGTGAATCAACTGAGTTTGTTGGGAAAATCATTTCCTGCTGAAGATCTGATCAACAAAGTACTAAGGTGTCTAAACAGAGAATGACAACCCAAAGTAACTGCTATATCTGAATCCAGAAATTTGGCTACTATGTCACTTGCCACCCTATTCGGTAAATTGCAAGAGCACGAACTAGAACTCACCCGTCTGGCTGAGCATGAAGATACAGATAAGAAAAAGAAAAGCTTAGCTTTGAAAGCATCTAGTTCTAGTCGGCTTGGTGATAGCGATGACTCAGATAATGAGGTTGATGAAAGTATGGCTCTCATGGTTCAGAAGTTCAAAAGGTTCATGAAAAGCAACAATTATCCAAGGAAGAACTTCAATTCAGAAAGGTTCTCTAGCAAAGAAAGCTCATCCGGTCCTCCTACTTGTTATGAATGCGGGAAACCCGGGCACATGAAAATGGAATGTCCTAATCTACAGAAAAAGGATTCCAAATTTGAAAAGAAAGCATTCAGAGATAACAAAGGAAGAAAAGCCTACATCGCATGGGAAGACAACTGCATGGATTCATCAGATGAATTAGAGGATGAAGAAGCTCAAGTTGCATTAATGGCTGATCATGACAGCAACGACGAAAATGAGGTATATTCTAACTCTGAATCTTTACAAGATGCTTATGATGAATTATATGAAGCTTTCACTGAATTGCATGATAAATCTTCAAAATTAGCTAAAGCTCTAAGCAAATCTAAGAAAGTTATCACTCATCTTGAAAATGAAATTATTGCTTTAACTAAAGAAAAATTAGAGCTTAGAAAAGAAAATGATAGCCTTGTATGTTTTAAAGAAAATTATACCTGTGATTAGGGGTGTTCGCGGTGCGGTTTGGTTCGGTTTTGGGCAAAAAAGTGGACCGAACCGCAAGGCCTAAATAGAAGCGGTTTGGTTTGGTTCGGTTGACTTTAAAAAAAAAAACCAAACCAAACCAAACCAAACCAATGCGGTTTGGATTGGTGCGGTTTGTGCGGTTTTTAGCGAGACGAAACAATACATTAAAGCCTGCCAATTAAAACATTATTCAGAATGGCAGTCTGGTAAAGTTGATGATTTAAAAACAAACCATTCACATTATTCAAAACCTGCCAATTAAAATCCAAATAAAATCCAAATAAAAACAAGTCTCAAATTAAATCCAAATAAAAACATTCTCCAAACAAAATCCAAATAAAAACATTCTCCAAACACATCATTCAGCAAGTCCAAATAAAATCCAAATAAATTCAAGCACATCATTACAAATCATTAATACAAGTCTCAAATTAAAAGTCAAATAAAAACATTCTCCAGCAAGTCCAAATAAAATCATTCTCCAAAAGCATTCTCAACAAGTCCATAAGTCTCAACAAGTCCTACAAATAAAAAATAGACAAATAGATGTACAAAATTAGTAACTATTAAGCAATTCAATAACTAATAGAGTAATAAAATATAACAAGATTCAATCAAATTAAAGTACATACCATCTAGTCTTCATCAGTTTCAATATCAGAAAGCCCCTCATTAAGTTGTGGGATTGGAGCAAGTTCTAAGAATGTATCAAATAAATAAACAAAAGTTAGACAAAACATATAATTGTAATTTCACAAAACAGAATTTACAACACATATATACCTTCTTCCAGCTTTTCCAAGTCTTCCAAGAGCTCTTCAATATCCACTGACAAAGGGGAAGATCTCAACCAATTTTGTGCACAAATTAAAGCTTCAACAGTTTGTGGTGTAAGGGAGCTCCTATAAGAACAAAGAACTCTACCTCCAGTGCTGAAAGCAGACTCTGAAGCAACCGTGGATATGGGCATGGCCAATATATCTCTGGCCATTAGACCAAGAGTAGGGTATTTGGTAGAATTTACCTTCCACCAGTTCAAGATGTCAAAATCTGGACATTTCTTCTCCCTAGGCTCCGTGAGATACATATCCACTTCATTTTTACTCATAGTCTGATCATTGTCCATGTCCTTATCAAATGCATCATCAATTCGACTAGAAGATACAACATCTGATAATTCTATTTCTTGTGTAACAATTTCAGCTTGGCCTTCATTATAGAAATCCCTATAGCTTTCAAACATTTTGTATAATGTTTCCTTTACCTTTTCACACAAAGAATCATCAACATCCTTCTCATAACCTCGAGTCAAGCCCCACCTAATAAACTGAAACTTACGCTGAGGATCAAAAATTACAGCAACAAAGACCAACATATTCATCTTTGTGACGTCCCACCAATACTTGCTATATTTAGTTTTCATATTTTCAGCCATTTTCGCAAGTAATGGGTCACGAAGTCCCATCCAAGTCTTGAATGCATCCAATATCACACAATGTTCAATAAAATAAGCAGAAGATGTTACATAAGTTGAACCTGACACCTTCTTAGTGATTTCAAAAAACAATTTCAGAAATTGCACAAAACACTTTGCATTATCCCAATCCTCTGTTTTTGGGATACCACATTGCAACGTCGCATAATCAACATGCTTCTCACCTAATCTCTTAAAGGCCTTTTGGAACCTCAATGCACGTTCAAGCATAAGGTAGGTTGAGTTCCACCTAGTAGGGCAATCCAACTGAACCGTAGACTTATCTTGTATCCTAGCTTCCTTAACACATGTTTTAAACCTATCCAAACGACCAGCTGATCCACGAACATATCGAACTGCACTCCTAATTTTTAAAATTGAAGAATGCATGTCCTTCAATCCATCATTGACAGTAAGGTTAAGAATATGCGCACAACACCTAACATGCAAATGTTCCCCTTTTAGTGGATGTGAATTCCAATCCTCCATTCTACCTTTTAGGTAACTAATAGCAACATCATTAGAACTAGCATTATCAACCGTAATGGTGAAAACCTTATCTATTATCCAACCTTCCAAACACTTTTCAATCTTTTTTCCAATCATTTCTCCCCTATGAGACGTAATTGGACAGAAATTAAGAATTCTTTTATGCAACTTCCAATGTTGATTAATGAAATGTGCAGTAAGAACCATATAATTAATATTTTGCACAGAAGTCCATGTATCAGTTGTTAGACTAACACTTTGATTTGTTTTGCTAAACATGCTTTTTAACTTATGTTTCTCACTTGTGTAAAGAGTCAAACAGTCCCTAGCAATTGTAATCCTTCCGGGAATCGGGAGTCTAGGTTGTGCAACACCCATAAAATGACGAAATCCTTCATTTTCAACAAACGAAAAAGGCAACTCATCCACAATTATCATTCTAGCTAAAGCTTGTCTACATGCATCAAGATCAAAATGAACACCAACAAGTGCACTACTTTTCCCATCTTCTTTGTTCAATCCTTGAACACTAAGAGTGCTTTGAGTAGGATCAAGCAAACTTTTGGGAAACTTCTTACATTTATCTAAATGTTTTTTTAAAGTAGAGGTACCATTTAAATGTGAATCAGATGCATAAGATGCCCCACACCAATTACATGTAGCTCGCTTAGTCAAAACATCCTTTGTAAAATATTCCCAAACCCAAGATTTAGGCCTACAAGATTTTCGTTTACCTGTATCTCCATCATTTGCAGTTGTAGGTGCTTCATTGACTTTCCTCTTCTTTTGAGCATTGGAACCTTCCAAATCAATAGTTTGCGGTGGTTCTGTTGTTGGCATGGGTGATTGGCTATTTTCAGCCTGCAAATTAGATAAAAAAAGCACATTAGATAAAGTAAGAACGACAACTTGTTCTAAAACTGTATTCAAATTTATGAAACTATAATAGGGGGGAAAATCAATTACCTGATTTTCAATCGGAGAAACATCAGGGACAGCAACAGAGTAAGAGTTTACTTCATTGTCAATCGTCATTATCAACTGTCAATACAACAACAGATTTAGATTCAGTACAGATTTAGTTTTCAGATACAACAACAGTGTGAGTGAACTAGTGATACAACAACAGATTTAGATTCAGATTCAGTACAGCAACAACAATAAAAAAGACTAAGATTGTTATAATCTGTTCACAAATGAACTAAACAAATAAACCTGCTATATCCTGATTACAATACTCGATTACAGACAGATTCAGATCCTGATTACAGACAGCTATATCCAACAGATTCAGCTATATACAACAATGACTAAGATTGTTGTATTGTAATCAGATATAGCTGTTTGCAGATTCGCAGATTCAGATACGGTGTGATTACAGACAGCTATATCCAACACTGAAAAAAGACACAAATAGCAGACAGCTATATCCAACAGATTCAGCTATATACAACAATGACTAAGATTGTTATAATCTGTTCACAAATGAACTAAACAAATAAACCTGCCAAACCCATAGATCATTCAGAGACACCCCAGAAACTAACTTAAAAATAAAAAATCATAAACCATCAGGTTTCCCAAATCAAATTATCATTACATAAAAAAAGGACAAGCTGATACTACAATTTCTGCAATTTCTGAAATTGTTTTTTGAACAACAATCAGTACAACAAATGATAGAGTCTTCCATAATGTGTCTTAGATTATGGAACCTTTTCCCTTGTCTGCTATTTGTGTCTTTAATCAGTACAACAATTAGTGAAATCGAAAACGAACAGTTTGCAGATTTAGTGAAATCGAAAACGACAGTTTGCAGATTTAGTGAAATCATCAACAACAACAACAATCATCAACAACAGTTTGCAGATTTAGTGAAATCGAAAACGAACCTGTGAAAGAGATGAGAGAGATGGGTGATTCAGTTGCGTCGGTCACGGTGCTTCAGTGAGAGAGATGGGTGGTTCGGTGAGAGAGACAGTCACGATGCTTCAGTCCAGTGAGAGAGACGGTAGAGAGACGCGTTGAGAGATGAGAGATGAGAGACGGTGGAGTCGTGGTGAGACGCGTTGAGAGATGAGAGATGAGAGACGGTGGAGTCGTGGAGAGACGCGTTGAGAGATGAGAGATGAGAGACGGTGGACGGGTGGAGTCGTGGAGAGATGAGAGACGACGGTGGGTAGAGACACTGTCTGAAACTAGGGTTTCTAATTTTGCAAAGGAATGAGAGAATGAGATAGGGTGGGTCGCATACTCGCTTAACCCTGAGGCCCAAAAAATATTAATTATACAATATTGCGGTTCGGTTCGGTTTGGTTCGGTTCCTGAAAGCAGAACCGCAAACCGAACCGAACCGCGCGGTTCAGCAGAAAATAAAACCAAACTAAACCAATAGAAAGCGGTTTCTTGCGGTTTTCGGTTTGGTTTGGTTCGGTTTGCGGTTTTCTATTGGTTTGGTTCGGTTTTGAACACCCCTACCTGTGATAAATGTGCTGATTTTGAAAAGAAAATTCATGAATTAGAATGGACTGTTGGGAAAGTGTCTAGCTTACAAAATGTGCATCATAGATTTCCTAGAAACAAACCCATAGAAAAGCATGTTCATTATAAACCAAAATTTTCCACTAGCCTTTATATTAAATGTTATTACTGTGGTAAACCTGGAGATACTGCTTCCGTTTGCAGAGCAAGAGGTAAACAAACTATGAAAAAGGTATGGGTTCCCAAAAGGACCATACCAAACACTAACCCACAAGGACCCAAAGGGATTTGGGTACCTAAAGCCTTGTTTTGAATTAATGCAGGTATGCTTCAAGGAGCCTTTCTCGCAAATGAAAGGTGATGCATTTTTATTACACCTGGACACTCTTTCTCGCAAATAAAAGTGATGCATTTGGAGCCTTCAAGAAGCTTGCTCGTAGCATTCAGAATGAGAAAGAATTGAAAATCATCTCCATTCGATCCGATCATGGTGGAGAGTTTGAAAATGAAAGGTTTGAAAACTTATGTGAAGAACTTGGCATCAATCACAACTTCTCAGCACCTAGAACTCCTCAACAAAATGGAGTCGTTGAAAGGAAGAATAGATCATTGGAAGAACTTGCCAGAACAATGCTAAATGATCTCGACATCCCAAAATATTTTTGGGCGGATGCTGTAAGTACTGCTTGTTATGTTATGAATAGAATTTTGATTAGGCCTATTTTAAAGAAAACTCCCTATGAACTGTACAAGGGGAGAAAACCAAATATTGCACACTTACACACTTTTGGTTGCAAATGCTTTGTGTTAAATAATGGAAAGGATAACTTAGGAAAATTTGATGCTAAGGCTGATGAAGGAATTTTTCTTGGTTACTCGGCATCTAGCAAGGCCTTTAGAATTTTCAATAAAAGAAATCAACTAATTGAGGAATCTGTGCATGTTACATTTGATGAAACTAATCCCAAAAGGCTGGGAAAGGTTATTGATAATGTTGCAGATGAACCGGAACAATCAAGGTTAGATGAAAAGGAGAAAGAGGAAGGGACTAAGTCCACTTCTCAAGAAGGAACTGAAGAAGAATCAAGCAGTGAGCTACCAAAGGAATGGAGAATTCCCAGGGACCACTCGCTTGAAAATGTTATAGGTGATGTAACAAAAGGGGTAACTACTCGTAACTCTCTTAGAAATGCATGTAATCATATGGCTTTCGTATCTCAAATTGAACCTAGAAATATAGATGAAGCTGTAGTCGATGAACATTGGACTATTGCTATGCAAGAAGAGTTAAATCAGTTTGAAAGAAACAAAGTGTGGGATCTAGTTCCTACACCCGATAAACATCAGATAATAGGCACAAAATGGGTGTTTAAAAACAAGCTAGATGAGTCAGGTATAATAATTAGGAACAAAGCTAGACTAGTTGCTAAAGGTTATAATCAAGAAGAGGGAATAGGCTATGATGAAACATATGCTCCTGTAGCTAGATTAGAAGCTATTCGCATGTTACTTGCTTTTGCATCAATTATGGATTTTAAATTGTATCAAATGGATGTTAAGAGCGCTTTCTTAAATGGTTTCATTCAAGAAGAAGTATATGTTGAACAACCACCTGGCTTTGAAAATTTTGAAAAACCAGATCATGTCTTTAAACTTAAAAAGGCACTATATGGTCTGAAGCAAGCTCCCAGAGCTTGGTACGAAAGATTGAGAAAATTCTTACTCAATCATGATTTTCAAAGAGGGAAAGTTGATACTACACTTTTCATAAAAAGATCAAAAGATGACATCTTACTTGTGTAAATCTATGTGGATGATATTATTTTCGGTGCTACTAATGAATTGCTTTGCAAAGAGTTTTCAAGTATTATGCAGAGTTAGTTTGAAATATCAATGATGGGAGAACTCAACTTCTTCCTTGGGCTTCAAATAAAACAAACAAACAACGACATCTTCATATCCCAATCAAAGTACTGCAAAGAACTATTCAAAAGGTTCGAAATGAACAAAGCAAAAGAAATGTCTACACCAATGAGCACCTCCTGCTACTTAGACAAAGATGAAGAAGGTAAACCAGTAGAACTAAGCAAATATCGAGGTATGATTGGTTCTCTTCTCTATTTAACTGCTAGTAGACCGGAGCTCAAAGTATTGAAGATTCAAGGTTAAGGGTAGTCCTTAAATATAAGGGTAGTCCTTAGGGTTTGAGTGTGTCTTAGGAAAAAGTGTAAGCTCTTTCGAAGGTCAGCTCGCCTCTCAAAGTCTCACACACTCACAAGTTTTTCAAAGATGCATGCATACTTACGTAAAACATAAAAAGCATTTTTGAAACATAAAAATCGATCTGCACCTTGCATATACATACATCAAAATCGATTTTCAGGCCAATCATAAAGCATAGAATCGATTTTCACTTCATGTGATTTCATTAGAGAATCGATTCCTAAGCTAAACAATTTTTAAGGAAGAATCGATTCACACCTTTTTGTACTAAACTGAGAATCGATTCCTACATGTCTCAGGCAAGCCAAGAATCGATTCATACAAATTACATTGAGTATAAGAATCGATTCCTAGCCTTCCTGGATCTCAAGAATCGATTGTCCCCATTTTTCAAACAAAGCAAAATCGATTCCCAACTAAAAGAAGAATCGATTCCTAGATCCAATGCATTCAACAAAGAATCGATTCCTACATTTTTTTAACGTAAACCTTATTTTTTCATAGCCTATAAATAGAGGCCTCATAGCCTCCATTTCTCACCAACCCATTTCACGAAATCAGAGCAAATTTTGAGAAAAACTCTTCACACTTTAATTTCTGCTCGTCACGCACTGTTGGTCCGTCTGAGCTGATCTTTCGCTAAGAGTTAGTTGGGGTTGCGTTCTTCAAGTTGTAATATCTTCCTTCGTTAGAGGTATTTCTGTCTTTACGTTTGTTATTGTTTAAATTTGTACTAGGGAGTGGGGTATCTCTCTAGGGTAGCTGTTTGTACTAGGAAGTGGGGTATCTTTCTGGGGCAGCTGGTTGTAACAGGGATGGGGCAGCTAGGAAAATGTCCAATTTAGACATTTTAGAAACTTACCATTTGTCAAACAATGGGGGCAAATTTGTAAAACTGCCACAAAAAGACAAACTTTTTGCAGCTTTTTAGAGCTTTTTCCAAAAAACAAAAAACAAAAAAAGAAAAGTGGGGATAGCGGCTGACGCGTGTCAGTTTATTTTTAAACTTAATTTTTTTTAAAAATAATAATTTTTTTAACTATTTTTATAATCTACTCAAACTACTAAAATCAATCAATTTAATCACTACCAGTTGTCAAAAAAAGCCATACATCTAACAAAAATTTCAAAAATATTATTTATAAAAAAATCAACTATTAAATTAATATTATAATCAATAATTTTTGTAACGGCTAGGGCTTGTAGTACTAAGCCATTTGCTTAGTAATAGTTACTAAATCATTACTAGTCATTAGATTGACAAAATTTCAATGAAATTCAATCTAATGCCTAGTATTTAATAAGGGTATTTGTGTCACATCCCTTTTTTTGTTTTAATTACATTAAATAATTTAATAAATGTGCCTTTTTTTAGGGATTACTAAAACAAAACAGTTTTTTGCTCCTTGATTTTCTCTTCCACTATCTTCTCTCTCACAATTTTCTCTTACGCTCATCTTTCACGTTATTCTTCTTCTTCTTCTTCTTCTTTTTCTTCATGATATATACATATCTCTTTCTTTATTTTTCACGCAAAAGAATTCTAAAAAACGCACTCACGCAAAGAGAGATGAAACGATCCTTGAAATGATGATTGACCAAATATTTTAAGGCAAGGTCATCATCTATCCAGTGGCCATCACCATTGATGTAAGTCGCATTGAAACACATTATCATGGATATCGAAAAATATTGTAGTGCAATAATAACCATAGAAATAGTTTAGATTGGTTATTATTGTACTAACCAAACAATTGAAAGGTTTGGTTAGGAGAATAATAACCATAGGAATAGTTTAGAGTGGTTATTATTGTACTAACCAAACTATTGAAATGTTTGGTTAGTGCAATAATAACCAGGAAAACACTGTACTTTGGTTAGGTGTCATGGTGACGGTGGTTGCGTATCTGTGTGATGGCGTAGTCGACGAAGATGAAAGCGTTTTAATTTTGTTTGAATGAAATGGGAAAGAGAGATGAAACGATCCTTGAAATGATGATTGACCAAATATTTTAAGGCAAGGTCATCATCTATCCAGTGGCCATCACCATTGATGTAAGTCGCATTGAAACACATTATCATGGATACCGAAAAATAGTGTAGTGCAATAATAACCATAGAAATAGTTTAGATTGGCTATTATTGTACTAACCAAACTATTGAAAGGTTTGGTTAGTGAATAATAACCATAGAAATAGTTTAGAATGGTTATTATTGTACTAACCAAATTATTGAAATGTTTGGTTAGTGGAATAATAACCAGGAAAACACTGTACTTTGGTTAGGTGTCGTGGTGACAGTGGTTGCAAATTTGTGTGACAGCGTAGTCGACGGAGATGAAAACGTTTTAATTTTGTTTGAATGAAATGAGAAAGAGAGATGAAACGATAGTGAAGAGAGACGTTGTTTCAGAAAAATAAGGAAACAATTACAATTAAAACGGTTCCAATATTTTAGTAATAGGCGCATGATTTTTGGGTTAGTCATTAATATAGATTCCTTGATTTTTTTAGGCTTTCTTTTTAATTAAAATAGAATTTACATCTATGACCATTTAGTAATTGTTACTAAACAATTGTTTAGTAACATAAGTCATACTCATGAGCGACAACAAGAGCGGCAACGGGAGCGCCAACAGAAGCGGAAACGGGAGCGACAACAGGAGATGCAACGGGAGCACATGTCTTATATTAAATCTCATTTTCTTTTTTCCTAATTTTTACTCTATTATTAATATTATAATAAGATTCCAACTTTTTTTAAAAAAATTAATAATTTATTTTAACTATTTTTATAATCTACTCAAACTACTAAATCAATCAATTTAACCACTACCAATTGTTAAAAAAAGCCATACCTCTAACAAATTTTCAAAAATTTTTCTAAAAAAATCAATTATTAAATTAATATTATAACCAATAAATAAATAATCTAAAATTTATTATTTACTATAATCTCTATATTAAAACTACTAAAATCAATCAATTTTTTTGATCAAAAATAAAATCAATCAATTTAACCACTAACAATTGTCAAAAAGATTTAACCACTACCAAAAATTACAAAATAACATTTTTATAATTTAGTATTTTATTAATAAAATTAGATGATTAAATTAATATTAAATCTTATAAAATGAAAGGAATAAACAAGTGGCAACGGGAGCGGCAACGAGAGACTAACAATGGGATCGACAACAGGAGCGGCAATGAGATCGGCAATGAGAGCGGCAACTGGAGCGCCAAAGGAAGCGAAAACGGGAGCGCCAACGTGGGTGCATATCTTATATTAAATTTCATTTTTTTTCCTAATTTTTACTCTACTATTAATATATATTATAATAAGATAGCAACTTTTTTTTAAACTTTTTGCAACACAAGTATTTTAATAAATTTGAAATATAGTATTTGATCAAGTTTTTCCTATTTATTTTATTATTACATTTTGCAACTTTCAACGTATTTATAATTTCTTAGCAAATATAACAAATACAGTGTCACCCGTGCGGATGCACGGATAAAATACTAGTAATACTTAATAGAATGACTACATTAATACACATTTGTAAATGTGTTAGGGACTAAGTATGAATAATTGAAAAGGTTTAGGGGGGGGGGGGGTGTATTGGTTTAGGATTTTCAACGAATTTTAAAAGACTTTGCAGAATTTCGTGACTTTTAGCTAGGATTCTACAAGACTTTCAAGACTTTTTAGTCAGGATTTTAATGAATTTTGTCATAAATACTCTGCAGGACTGCAGGACTTCATGGACTTTGCAGGATTTGTGGGATTTGATAAGACTTCAAGGAATTTTTACAAATTTGGACCATTGTTTTGTCTAAAAAAAGTCTTTTAAAATCATTTAAATATGTTTTTGGTCCATACAAATATTAACAAATTTTATTTTAGTGCTTACAATTTTTTTTAAATAACTCCGTGCAAATATCGACGTTTTTGTTTTAGTCCCTTTGTTAACATATCCCCTAAAAATGTGGAAGTGGCAACTTTTTGTCCTCTATGGCTTTTCCATGTCATATTCATTTTTTTAATTTGAAAATGTGAGTTGGAATTATACACCTCAATGATGTCTTCAACCTCCAACCCCCAACCCCAAACTCCATCACCTTTCCTTCTCAAGGACTCTCCTCTATTTACTCTCTTTCTCTCCACTCTTTTGTTTTCTCTGCAATGCTCTAGCTAGCCAGCTAGATTAAAAATATCGTGTCTTAATTATATGCCTTGTTTGTTCCAGTAAGTTTCCTCCTTCAGTCATATTGGTTGGTGTTGGAGATGGACCATTGGACATGATGAATGAATTTGATGACAATATTACAGCACGGGCTCTTGATATGTGGTCATTTTAATTAATGTTAGAATAAAAGGCATAAAACATGGTGCCACACATTCTGATATGTGGTCATTTTAATTAATGTTAGAATAAAAGGCATAAAACATGAAGGAGCAGAGATGTTTGCGGTTGATGAACAAATATGGGGAGGTTTATGTTGTTTTATTTGTTGTGAGATAAACGATTTGTGTTTTGACAAATGAAACTCAGCACAACAAAAGCAAAATCGAAAAGGGAAACAAGTGGATAGTTATTGAATTGCAAATTAAACTTCTGGGCATCTGACCTGAAATTATTTCGTACTTTGAATTATTGTGATAACACTGGTATCCTGACCCGTGCATATGCACCGGAGAATTGATGTTTGAAAATGTCAATTTTTTTATAGATTAAGTTATTTTAATAATATGGATAGTTATAGAATAGAAAACCATAAAAAAAATAATAAATTTTTTTTTTTCGGACCATTGCTGGCTACATACGGAGTGTCCTAACGCTTTCAATGAACGACTAACCCTTGCTTGTGCTTAGGATCAAATTTCGCACTGGCCCACATCAAGTTTGGCAACTGCGAGAATTGAACCCAAGAGCACTTGGTCGAACTCGTGTCCTAGGGTAGATTAAACCACTGAGCCAACAGTGTTGGCTATAACAATAATAATAATAATAATAATAATAATAATAATAATAATATAAATAAAAGTGAACAAATTCGGTGAAATGAAAAAGAGTAGCCCACAACTGTAACAAAAAAAAAGAGTCGCTAACAATATAGACCCGAGAAATGAAAGCAAAAAACAATAAAATGATAGAACTATTTTTGGGTATTTTATTTAAAGCTAAGGCAAATCGTAAAATTAATTATTAGATTTGAATAAATGTAAATTATATTTTTATAATAAAATAAATCAAATAGTTACCTTAGTAATTGATAAAAAATAATGATTTTCCTAACTATTAATATTTAAATTGTTATTTTTGAGTTTGTATGAAAAGACAAAAACAAACAGAAAATAATTCAATATTGACCATAGTTTAATTCGTTAAGTACAATTAATATTCTTCAGTATAAAAATTCTTCAATTTTTACACTACGGCATTTTCAAATGATTCACATGAACCAAACCCGGATTTCTTCGATTATTCCTTGGGATGGCAATGGGGGGAGTTGAGGCGGGGAGTACTCCCCCACTCCCCATCACCGCCTCCCAAATTGTCCCCATCCCCGTCCCCAATCCTCGTCGGGGGATTTTCTTCCCTCTTCCCCTTCCCTACGGATCCCCACGGTCCCTGCGGAGATACCATAAATTTATTAAAAATTACCAAAAATATGAATTGAAATGGGAAAAATAAAAAAGTAAGACTAAAAAAAATTAAAAGTTTCACATTTTAATATAGAAAATATAAAAGTTACTCTTACTTTGATATTTTAATTTAAAAAGTACAAAAGTAAGAGTAAAAATATAAAATTAGCAGAATTCAATATTTTGATAATATTTTTAATTAAAAACACATAAAAAGACGAAAAAGTCAATTACTTATAATATAATTTATATCTATAATAAGAATATTTATGTAATATACTCAGGGCAGGATCCCCACCGGGGGGGATATGCTCCCCAACCCCAAATTGATTGCGGGTGGGTTTTATCCCCCGTCCTCGTCCTCATGGGAAAAAAATTCTCCACCCATAGAGCTCCTAATGGGACTGTTCTGTACCTAGCAGTATTTTGGTTGACTGCTATTGGTAGGTCTCTTGCTACCCTGGTAAGAGGTCAGTGAGCGCCCCCCGGGGGGGGGGGGGGGGTACCTGCAAAGCCACTCCGACGCTCAAGTCAGTATGAGAATAAGCTAGTGAATTTGCAAGGGAAGAGTGTGTACCTCGTGAGTGGTTATGCGAGCCGGAATTTATAGGAAATTGCTGTTCGTTGTGGATCGTCGGATCAGTGGAGGCGATCTGAACCCTCCAAGTGTATCGGGCTTGCATGTAGCGGATATGGGCCAAGTTGATTGGGCTGATCCATATCTCATCGCTAATCGCACCCCCTGGTATTGCTATTTGGACCTCTTGGTTGAGTCCAGAACAGGGACGGTCCTCGTTGGGATCCTACTAACAGTTGGAAATTTCCATCCCTAATTATGCCCACATTTTCTTCATTATTGATGTAGATTTTCTTGTTTCATTGAAGAGAAAGATGAATAATATTAGATGAAATTGAAACTTTCACTACAAAAAAATTAGCCAATAGCGACGGACATTTCCCTCGCAAAATGACATAAAACCGTCGCTAATGGTCATTTGCGAGGGAATTAGCGAGGGACTAGTTCCCTCGCAGAATCCCTCCTCGCTATTGAGATTAGCGAGGGAATTTGGATCCCTCGCTAATTAGCGAGGGACTATGCCGTCGCTAGTTCCCTCGTTAATAACTGCAGCTTTTTAGGTGATGGGATTCAGTTGCAGGGGTTGTTAAATGCGCAGGAATTAGCGAGGGACAGTTCCCTCGCTAATTCCCTCGCTAATGACTGCAGTTTTCAAAAAAAAAATGACACGTGTCCCGTGCTGAATGGTTTGTTTTTTTATATATATTTATTATTAATTAATGAATATTATATTATATTATTAATTTTGTGGTGATGTGTGGTGGTGGTGGTGTGGTGGTGGCGTGGTGGTGGTGGTGGTGATGGGTGGTTTAGAGTAGAGAGAGAAGGAGAAGAGAGAGAGAGAGAGAGAGAGAGAGAGAGAGAGAGAGAGAAGTGAGAGTGGTGGTGGTGGTGGTGGTGTGGTGGTGGTGTGGTGGTGGTGGTGGTGTGGTGGTGGTGGTGATGGGTGGTTTAGAGTAGAGAGAGAAGGAGAAGAGTACGAGAGAGAGAGAGAGAGAGAGAGAGAGAGAGAGAGAGAGAGAGAGAGAAGAGTGAGAGTGGTGGTGGTGGTGGTGAAGAGTAAGAGAGAGTGAGTGAGAGTGGTAGGAGGTATGTGGTGGTGGTGGTGTTGGAAGAGTGAAGAGAGAAGAAGAGTGTGAGAGGACGTGATGATGATGGTGGTGGTGGTTGTGTGGTGGTGGAGAGTAGAGGAAGAGGAAGGGAAGAGGAATGGGGAAGAGGAAGGGAAGAGGAAGGGAAGAGGAAGGGTGAAGAGTGAGTGAGTGAGAAAGAAGAGGGAGCGTGTAAACGGTTTTAAAGAAAAAAAGAAAAAAAATTGCGAGGGAATTAGCGAGGGAACTGTCCCATCATCTGAAAAGTTAAATTTAGCGAGGGAATTAGCGAGGGAACTATCCCTCGCTAATTTCTGCACATTTACCAACCACTGCGCTGAGTCCCATCATCTGAAACGGCAAATTTAGCGAGGGAATTAGCGAGGGACTTAACATTAGCGAGGGCATTTCCGTCGCTAAAGCCGTCGCTAATCGCAAAAAAATTGACAGCCCTAGGCCCTCGCTAAAGCCGTCGCTAATCGCAGTTTTTGCGAGGGACAACAAGTCCCTCGCTAATGGCCGTCGCTAATACCAGTAATTTTTGTAGTGTTTAACTAAAAACTGAATAGAAAATCATTGAAATGCTATCATTGCATTCCTACTTACTTTGCTGTCAAAGAAACATTCCCCCTTACAACTGTATTTCAAGGGCGTATTCAAACTTGGAGGAAGATGAGAGTATAGAGTATAGTTCCTCCTCATTATGTAGCAGCAAAAAACTTTTGCAATTTATGTGAATTTT
Source organism: Astragalus membranaceus (assembly GCA_039519185.1). Classification (NCBI taxonomy): domain Eukaryota; kingdom Viridiplantae; phylum Streptophyta; class Magnoliopsida; order Fabales; family Fabaceae; genus Astragalus; species Astragalus membranaceus. The sequence goes on along the minus strand of CM076846.1, from coordinate 32,833,077 downwards.
AGCCTGAATGGGAATTATTTGTATGTTCCTACAAATTCAGACACATTCCTTGTGCATCAATGGAAAATGCTAACATTTCAATATTTTGTGACATCCACATGTCAAGCATTAGTGACATTGATATTCTGGATCTTACTAATTTTTCAAAGGAATAAGTTTACAAAACACTTACATGTCTTCTTTCAAATATAATTATGTTTAGAGGTTGGAAAAGTACAATCTCTCTCAGTAAATTTGGTTACACATAATAGAACAAAGATAATAACTTAAAAAGAACAAATCGTAGGTACAATAAGCTTCTCTCATCTTTCCACAATATGAGTACTATAACTCAAGAAGATAAAGACACTGAAATAATCATCTTCTGCTCTTTTAACTTTTCTTCCTATCATCTTGCCATATACCATCAACAATGTCAAAAGTACATGAAGTGACATAAAAATACTGAATTCGTAGGTGAAGCTACATCACTCAGAAAACAATAAAAATAAATTTGCTCCAATCATGATGCCATGGGCCACTCTCACTACATCATTTTTGTTAATCGTTCTCTTTCTATTATTTCTATTATTAGACTGTATACAGAAAACAATTCTCTTTCTATTGATAAATAGTATAGAGAAAATTATTCTCTTTCTATAGGAATATTTCTTTTTCAGAGCATCAAAGACATCCCTGACGGACTTATATGTACTGTAATAATCATAAAGATCTGTTTCAGTGGAACCAGCACCAGTAATTTCTTCGGTTGTCATGACTGAATTAGAAACGTCATAAAAATGTTAATCCGAGAGTAGGTTCCCAAGAAAGAGATGTGGGTCACAATGGACACTCTTAAGTACCAAGTCTTTCCTAGCCAGAACTTTCCCCAAACAACACTGGTTTCAAGAACAAGCCGAAGAGATTACTTGGATGAGTCGCGGACTAGGTCGCTCTCTTTAAGACTTTTGGTGGCACTGCTCCAAGGTGCAAGCAGACTATCAACCACGACGTCCCCAGGATAAAACAGCCCAGTCGAAACTGCTACGAAAGTTCACTGCACCGTGAAAATTCACTCTAAGATATACACCTTCAATATTGTTATGAAAAACTACTCTTTAGAAACTAAGCTTGGAAATGCTTCAAGCTTTCTAGAGAAGAAAGAAATTTTGGTTATGAAAAACCACTCTTTAGAAACTAAGCTTGGAAATGCTTCAAGCTTTCTAGAGAAGAAAGAAATTTAGGGAGAAGAGAGAAAACTTGAGGAATGATTTATCATCAAGTGGTGTGAGTAAGAAGTGAGGAGGGGTCTTCCTTTTATAGGCATAAGAAGAGATAGCCGTTGGAAGGAATTTAATAGCCAACGGCTCTTTTGACCAAAACTGTTACGGTTTGACTTTGACCCGGTCAACATGACCGTTGGAGACTTTGACTCGGTCAATATGACCGTTGGGAGACGCGAAAAATTAAAAAATAATTTTCGGAAATATACACCACAAGGCCCAAGCCCGGCCTGGCCGGCCGGTCGGACAGCGGCGGCGCGGGCGCGCGTGTGGTGGTCATTTTGTGTGTGTCCTCTCCCATTCACAAAAATTGGGTACTCCATGGGGTCCAAACCCATGTGTGAGTTTCCCACTTATAAACACTCTCAAAGTGTCTATTCTATCCAATGTGAGACTTTTTCAATTCACACATAACATCAAAGTTCCAACAATCCCCCACTTGAATTTAAAAAGGAGTTTCAGACGTAGCGTCAAACGCTTCCATAAGATTGTGCATAAATAGAGGTGTCTTACGACTTGAACCTTTGCATAGCGGTTAGGATTTAGATTCAACAAGAGTGATTCGTAGTGTTGAACTCTATCTCTAACATCAAAACCACACACAACCTTTTCCATGGGTGTATTCTTATAATCCCGTGCTTTTATGGCCATGCACGTCTATCCCAAGTTAGTGAACGCTCTAGAAATCCTGCCAACGATTCCATAGGAAGAGGCCCCACTTCCACATTCACAAAGGTGAGTCTATCAAGAGTACTCCTGTAGCTAGGTACTCCACTCCACATAGAGTATAGATCTCATTAAGAGTTTCTATTACCTCAACCTTACGTCGCTTCAGGAATCATGCTTCTTTCCTCATAATAGCATGTTCATCTCGTATCACTTCACAACTTGTTATTACCCATTGAACCTAATTCTTGGGATCTCCAGTCTTTTAGGTCGGGTTACCATCGTGAGTGACCCATGATTCTAAAGGCAGTAGTCCTATCCTTTGAGATGTATTTTGGACTTTATCCCTAGCTAATCCTTTCGTCAAAGGATCAGCTAAGTTATGATCAGTGCGTACATGATCCACTCTCACAGTGCTATGCTTACGACGTATTTGTCGTCTTTTACCGTTTAAATAACGGTTCTTTATTTTTGGAATAGCCGTGGTACTATCGCAGTGGATCAACACAGCTGGCTTCGGTTTTTCCCATAAAGGGATCTCTGCTAGTAAGCATCTCAACCAGCTAGCTTCTTCACTAGCGGTTGCCAATGCTATCATTTCAGACTCCATATTGGACTGAGCCAATATGGTATGTTTCTTAGATTTCCAAGAGACAGCACCACCAGCTATAGTAAAAATATAGCCACTGGTTGCTTTGGAATCACCTGATAAAATATTCCAATCTGCATCACTGTATCCTTCAAGTACAGCTGGAAATCTCTGGTAATGTAGCCCGAGATTCATGATCCTTTTAAGGTATCTCATGACTCTCTCGATAGCGTGCCAATGCTCTATACTAGGTCGACTAGTAAACTTGCATAACAATCCCACAACATAGGCAATGTCGTGTCTAGTACAATCAGTTGCATACCTTAGGCTGCCAATGATGCTTGCATATTCTGTTTGTCTTACACTGTCACCAGTGTTCTTAACGAGCTTGACACTCGGATCATATGGTGAACATGCAAGTTTACAATTGAAATAATTGTATTTCTTTAAGATCTTCTCAATATAATGAGATTGATCCAATGAAATTCCTTTCTCGGACCTAGTGATCTTAATACCAAGTATTATACTTGCTTCTCCGAGGTCTTTCATATCAAAGTTGTTGCACAACAGTGATTTCACTTTATTTACAGCATGAATGTTTGATCCAAATATGAGTAAGTCGTCTACATAAAGACATATGATAGTGCAAATATCATTCTCGGTTTAGTAACAAATGTATTTGTCACTTTCATTCACTTTAAACCCATTCGATAAAATCAGATTATCAAACTTCTCATGCATTGTTTAGGAGCTTGTTTGAGACCATACAGAGACTTATCCAACTTACAGACCTTGTGTTCTTGTCCAAGAACTACAAAACCTTCAGGTTGTTCTGTATAGATTTCTTCTTCTAATTCACCATTTAAAAAATCAGTTTTGACATCCATTTGGTGTACTTCCAAATTGTAAATAGCGGCCAACGAAATTAGTACCCTTATGGATGTAATTCTAGTAACGGGTGAATATGTGTCGAAGAAATCTATATTCTCTCTTTGTCTAAAACCTTTGGCTACAAGGCGAGCCTTGTATTTATCAACAATGCCGTCAGGTTTTAGTTTCTTTTTCAAAATCCATTTACAACCAATTGGTTTGCAACCAGGAGGCAAGTCCACTAAGTGCCATGTCTTGTTAGACTCTAGAGAATCCATCTCGTTATTGATGGCTTCTTGCCACAAATCGGCATCCAAAGAAGACTATGCTTCTTGAATGCTAGTTTGATCCTCTTCTAACGTATAGACCATATAATCGGGTCCATAGTCCTTAGCAACACGTGCTCTCTTACCTCTTCGAGGTTCTATTTCCGTTTGTTCGTTGTTTCAACGTTTCTAGGCACAGAAACTTGACTAGTTCCGGTGCCCCCACTATTTCTATATTTAAAAGGGAATTCATTTTCATAAAAGTCAACATCATTTGACTCTATGATCATTTTAGCTTTAAGGTCATAAAACCTGTAAGCTTTACTGTTTACTGCATACCCGATGAATACACATTCATAGGCTCTTCTGGCGAGTTTAACTCTTTTTGGATCTGGGATCCTGACATAAGCCAAGCAAACCCCAGATTCGGAAATAAGACACATTTGGTTGTCTTTCTTTATGATCTCATAAGGAGAAATTTTGCTCTTAGACTTTGGAAGTCTATTCAGGACATAACATACAGTTATCAAAATTTCCCCCCACTAGTGAGATGCAACGCTAGAATAGAGCATAATAGCAACTACCAATTCGGTAAAAGTTCTATTCTTTCTTTTTGCTTTACCATTCATTTCGGGAGAATATGGTGCAGTCGTTTCATGTATAATTCGTTTCTCAAACGCTATAAAAACTCTTAACCTTTCTACTTAATTGATTTTCAAAATCTGTAATGGAAAACTTTGAATATGTCAAGCACTTCACTTTTATTTTTCACAAAGTATACTACAATGTAGTCAATTCAATTATAAATAAAAGTCGTAAACTATCGTTATCCATTTCTGGTTAACGTTCTATCTTCTTCGCATATATCTGAGTGAGTCAAAACTCATACTCAGATTTCCTTACTGATTTATGCGAAGTTCTGAAAATTCTCGCTTCACTACAAAAATCACAATTTTTTCTTTAAGTCATTTAAGAAAATAACTTTTTGAAAAAAGCTATCTGGCTCTTATTGAAAAGAATGTGTTTGTTTACACGTCAAAGTCAAAGACTTGTAAAAGTTAGTATAGTGAACAAACTTTCGATAGATGAAGTAAACAATACGTTAAAAAAATATCATTGTTTAAAAAAAATTCACCAGACTCAATTAGTTTTCTTATTTTCAGCAACAGTGTATGTTTAAAACATAGCATGATCACGGCGAGCGAAGCCCGTAACCATCCACCGACTTTCGCCTTCACCAACAGTGTTGATTTCAGAAATTTATAGCAACAAATTGCTATTCAATCAGGTTAGCCTGCAAGGCGGAGCTTGACCTGTTCCTACACTTGCGTGTCATATGACCTGGTCTCTCGCAATTGAAATAATTAAACGAAAGAGTAGCGTCATTTCTAGGTGGTATAGAGAAAACAATTCTCTTTCTATTGATAAATAGTATAGAGAAAATTATTCTCTTTCTATAGGAATATTTCTTTTTCAGAGCATCACAGACATCCCTGGCGGACTTACAGGTACTGTAATAATCATAAAGATCTGTTTCAGTGGAACCAGCGCCAGTAATTTCTTCGGTTGTCATGGCTGAATTAGAAACGTCTTAAAAATGTTAATCCGAGTAGGTTCCCAGGAAAGAGAGGTGGGTCACAATGGACACTCTTAAGTACCAAGTCTTTCCTAGCCAGAACTTTCCCCAAACAACATTGGTTTCAAGATCAAGCCGAAGAGATCACTGGGATGAGTCGCGGACTAGGTCACTCTCTTTAAGACGTTTCTTGGCACTGCTCCAAGGTGCAAGCAGGCTATCAACCACGACGTCCCCGGGATAAAACAGCCCAGTCGAAACTGCTACGGAAGTTCACTGCACCGTGAAAATTCGCTCTAAGATATACACCCTCAATATGGTTATGAAAAACCACTCTTTAGAAACTAAGCTTGGAAATGCTTCAAGCTTTCTAGAGAAGAAAGAAATTTTGGTTATGAAAAACCACTCTTTAGAAACTAAACTTGGAAATGCTTCAAGCTTTCTAGAGAAGAAAGAAATTTAGGGAGAAGAGAGAAAACTTGAGGAATGATTTATCGTCAAATGGTGTGGGTAAGAAGTGAGGAGGGGTCTTCCTTATATAGGCATAAGAAGAGATAGTCGTTGGAAGGAATTTAATAGCCAACGGCTCTTTTGATCAAAACTGTTACAGTTTGACTTTGACCCGGTCAACATGACCGTTGGAGACTTTGACTCGGTCAATATGACCGTTGGGAGACGCGAAAAATTAAAAAATAATTTTCGGAAATATACACCACAAGGCCCAAGCCTGGCCCGGCCATCCCCGACTGGACGGTCGGATGGCGGCGGCCCGCGCGTGGTGGTCATTTTGTGTGCGTCCTTTCCCATTCACAAAAATTTAGTACCCCTTGGGGTCCCAATCCATGTGTGAGTTTCCCATTTATAAACACTCTCAAATTGGCTATTCTATCAAATGTGGGACTTTTTCAATTCACACATAACTTCAAATTTCCAACAATTTTCCTTGGAAAAACTTGCTCATCAAAACTCATGAGAAGCACAAAATTCATTCTTCACAATATCGTGTAGCAGACCCAATCAATTAGTCAAAAACAATTTAACACCAAAACATCATAATGGAGCATGTCTTCTATCCACCTCTACACCAAGCAGGAGACTTCTCATCTAATACAAAGACGTATTTGATAAGTGAGTACAACAACTCTGAAAAAATAATTAACTAACATTGAAAACTGGTCATTGTGATTGAATATCTAAAATATTAAAAAAATTGTCATGAGAAGATAAATTTATGAAAAAGAAATCTTCTTAACTTCAAAAATCTGCTAATTTGTATCAAGTTGGTTGCATTCACCATACAAAACTATAAGGACCGAACCTTTAAGCAAAAAGTTATTGGCTGCTAGCCAAGATATTGATAATTTCAGCAGTAAATTTTCTACAAATTTAAAACACACAAAAATTAAGATAAGTAAGAAGCATAGTGCGTGGAAATACAAAAAAAAATGATAAAAATGAATCATTATACACATAGGAAGAGGGACCTCCTTTTTAATGCGAAAAATATAAGGTATAAGTATTGGTTTTTAAGCAAAACCCTAAAACTCTAACAGCTATTTTTCAAACAGAAATAGCCGTTGGAAATAATGAAAAAATGTCCCTGTTTAAACAGTTTGTTTACAGCGAAAGTTAGTTACTAACTAACTGCTAGTTTGTTAAAATATTTAACAAACTGAGTTTGTTAGCTACAACAAACTCTAAACTAACAGCTAAGTTTCCAAGAGAAAGCTATAAATACACAAAGAAACATACAGTGTAGTAAAATTCTTTACATTGCAATTTTACAAAGTTTTTCAAAGCTTCCTTGCATCTTCTTTATGCTTCTGTCTTTCTGAGTTCTGTGAGTGAGTTTTTTTTGGTGAATCTTGTTGTGGTAAAGTTGTACCTCGCATGCATCATAAACACAACAGTGAGTGTTGAGTATAAATCACAAACAGAAAAGAGAAAACGAGAGAGAAAGCGAGATTATACCTTTTTCGTACTTGTAAGGCTGCAATCTTCACAAGAGGTGAAGATCATTGCAAGTTCAGTGGTGGAGAAGATTATAATCAAGCAACAATATAAACAGTTAGGGTTTGTGTTGAAAAATCAAGGAAGAATTGAAATAAGAAAGAAAATAGTGAAAGTAAGAAGATCTACCTTCGTTGAGGCTCGTATCATCTTCGTGTTGGATCTTGTACCTGGAAATCACAAAACACAAGGTAAAATGGTGTAAAAAGGTACTTACAAGGCGTAAAAAGGTAAAATGGTGGAAATCACAAATCACAAAACCGTCTTTATATTAGCTACTTACAAGGCGTAAAAAGGTAAAATGGTAGCCAACTAATCTAACTAATCATTAACAACTAATACAACAAACTAACAGAAAGTTTGAGACTAACTAACTATATATCTAACTAACTAACTATATATCTAATAGTCTCCCACAAGCTACAAGTTATTCACAACACTTCTAGCTTGACATGAACAATAGAAAGATACATCAAAACAAAAGAAAATTACAATGAAAAATTACAACGAGAAATGTCGGGAATACATCGGCAAAAAATAAAAGCCATAAGGCAAATGCTTAACCATCAAGGAAGCATCAATGCTATAACCACTCGAAAAAGCCTCAATAGAGCAGAAGCTAACAATGTCAATTCTACCCATGTTCAAACAAGCCACCCATGCTATAGTTGAATAGCTTAATGACATCACAGCTGCTGCTAAAGAAACACCAACAACAGAATTGAAATCAGAATTGAAAAAAAAATTCTATCTCTTTGAGGCATTTAAGCAAACAGCTTAAATGTTGTTTATCGTGACCTGGATCTCGACGTAGACGGCTCAAAAATAATAATTTAAGGAGTCGCCACCCAATTTATTTTTAAATCGGAAAATTGAGAAAAACCTAAACCTAAGATTATCGGCCTGCGTAACTAGGTTGGACTCGGGAGTCGGTTATGCGAAGGGAAGGGGTGAAAACTAGTTTCACTACACCCCTAACACATCTGTCCTAGGACAGTTACCCTAAATTTGATTTGTGCAATAATTATTAAGTCGTTTAATTATTTGTTTACCCAAAAAATAATACTTAATGAGATTTAGTAAAAAAAACAATTATTTACAAAGGGTTAATTTAAGAAAATTTTATTTTGACTTTGACAGGGAGGCCCTGTGCCTACGTACTCTCCGGTGCAATGAGAGACTCAAAAGTCGCGTAGTTCTTCCTGAAAAATTTTGGTTGGTTGGTTGATTTTATTTGTGAAGGGGTTTAAGATCAAAGCCGTACAGCTAAACTCTCTTAAACCGGGATTGACAAGATGTACATCTCGGTCAACCCCATTTTTATTAGTTTTTAGGAAAATAGGTGTTAAAAGGAAAAAAAAAAGCTAATTATTTATGGGGGATAAAAAAAAAGCTAAATTATAGTTTTGGTCCCCTTATTTTTAAAAATTCAGATATTTGGTCCCCTTATTTTAAAACTCAGACATTTGGTCCCCCAATTTTAAAAAATCAAAGACATTTAGTCCCAAGAGGAATTTTCTGTTTTTTATGACTAATAATCAAAGACATTTGGTCCCTTAATTTTAAAAATTCAAAGACATTTGGTCCTTCAATTTTAAAAAATCAAAGACATTTGCTCCCTCTTTGGACTAAATGTATTTGATTTTTTAAAATTGGGGGACCAAATGTCTGAGTTTTAAAATAGGAGGACCAAATGTCTGAATTTTTGAAAATAGGGGGACCAAAACTATAATTTAGCCAAAAAAAAAAATTAATTTGGCTTGACGGGGAGGCCCCGCTCCTACGTATCTCTGTGTGTGGAGAATCAAAGGCTACGTAGTTCTTCTAGAAAATATTTGTTTGTTGATTGGGTTTAATTTTTTTTTTTGAAAAGGGTTTAAAGACCAAAGCTGTACAGCTAAAGTCTCTTAAACCAGGATTGACGAGATGTACATCTCGGTCAAACCCATTTTTTTTAGCTTTAGTAAAAAAAAAGAAATTATTTAGAAAAGAAATGAAAAAAATAAAATAATAAAAAAAACGAAAGAGGGCGCAATAGTAAAATGGGGGTGTAATTAATAGAAGCGTTGTATTTGGAAAACGGGGGGGTGCGAATGGCAGAGGCTTGCTTGTTGTTTTTTTTGGGCTGATATGCGTTGCAAAAAATAAAAAAGCCTCAAGAGGGGGGGGTGTAACACAATCCGTGGGATGTAACATGCATTCAGTTTGCAGGATTAATCAAAATAAAAGAAAAGACCAACACACTATAAATACTAACTAGCAAATGAAAACCCTAATCTTTCACCCTTCTTCAGCGCCGTTCTCTCCTGCTGCTGAGAGAGAGAACATGAAATTTCAGAGAGAAAAAAAAATATATTTTGCGAGATTTGGGGAGAGATTTTCGGTTAGGGAGAAAATGAGGGAGAGAGAAAACGAAAGGGCAAAGGATAGAGGAGAAGAGGGAGGGTTCGACCATGGTGGTTAAGGTGAAGAGGTGGCGACCGGTGGTTCGCTGGAACTGGACGACAGTGTTTACAGCACCATCACCCTCGACGGCGACATGACGGCACCGGAGCAGAACGCGAACGGCGAAGTGCGTTTCCGGCGGAGGCTTCGAGAACGCGACAGTGATGGGGGTTCACGGTGGTTGTTGACGGTCACGCAGCGGCGGTTTTTTTTGGGCGAACGATCGGCGACATACACCGGTGACAAGGCTTTCGGTAGGAGCGGACGGCCACCGTGTATGGTGGCCGGAGCTAACGGGTATTTTTTTTCAAAATCTTTGCTTTTTTCGGATTTGGCCTTCTTTTTTTCTAATCTACCTACTGTCTTTGTTGTTTTTTTTCTTGCTTGTCTTCAAAAATTAATTATTTTTTTTCATCACTGTACCTAACTAAACAACATATTTGAAACTAAATCCCTTGCAGAACAGAACCTTGTTTCCAACTCTTGCTTTCATCTTTTGAATTTTTTTTTACTGATCCTAGTTTAAATATAAAGCTAAATTCGTTCCCCTTTTTTTTTATGCATATATAAATAGAGAACTGATTCTGAAAATAATAATAAACACAAAAAAAACAAAAAAACTAATTTGTTTCTAATACTAATGCTAATATATTTTACAGTAGAGCAAAATGCCCATTATTAATAAAACGCATACCGGACTTGCTACTACTAATAAAGAAGACTAAAAAAAACCTGACTTGACGAAACCCTTTCTTTTTTTTCAGCCTCAGATTTTTCCTTCAATCTGCTGCTACTGCTCCTAGCTTCCTTGATTTAGTGTGAATTTTTGTGCATCCGTATTACAATATACGAATTTTCTGTTTGAATTCTCCCCCCCTTCTCTGGTTTTCAGATTAGCATTTTATAGCACTATTTTTGAAACCGAAAATTAATGTTTTTGATTACTGATTAATTGCATTGTCTCTGGACAGCTAGTAGCTGACTCAGGGCTGACTCCACCTTCCCCCTTTTTTAGCTGCTGATTTGAATTGGCTATTTTTCAGGTGCTTGGGCAGCTGGAGCAAGCTTGCTCTGCAAGCTCAGGAGCAGGAGGTGCGTACGGCTGCTGGCAGAGATTAGGGTTTATTTGGGCCTTTCCCCTCTTTAGGAGCAGTTAGGTGTAGTAAAATTTTTTTTGGGCCCATTTGAGGCCTGTTTTCTTTTTATAACTTTGGCATATGTTTGGGCCAAGTGTAACTAGACATTCTGTAAAAGAAAATTTCACACACCTCCTATTTTATTATTACCATTATTATTACTAACCAAGGGAACTAAAAGGAAACGCGACAAAACATGTTGGACTAAACACGAAGAAACGCTAAAACAATGACGCAACGAATACGTGCTCAAACCAAAAATTTTGTCAAAGGGATTTATTTCATTATTATTACGTAAAAGAAAAAAAAAATAATAAAAAAAATGCACCGATTAAAAATTGGTGTTCACAGATGCCCCTCTGTGCTTACTTTCTTACGAGATAATACATAAAACCATGTTTTCTTGTATTATCAAAGTAAGGAAAAAGTACAGATATGAACCTCAATTTTAATCGGTGAGATATGCACAATTGTCTTTTGACTGTTAAAGTTAAATGGGTAACCGTGCCAGAGCTGAACGGATAGCACGAACTTAGCACAAAACACATGCCAGGGGGAGACCGATAGCATGCAAATTAAAAGCAAATGTCAGTGCGAGACCGATAGCAGAAAATTAAAAACAAATGCCAGGGCGAGACCGATTGCAGAAAATTAAAAACAAATGCCAGGGCGAGACCGATAGCCGAAAATTAAAAGCAAATGCCAGGGCGAGACCGATAGCAGAAAATTAAAAGCAAATGCCAGGGCTGAACCGTTAGCATGAAGAATTAAAAGACAGTGCCAGGGCTGAACCGTTAGCATAAAAATGTAAAAAAAAACAATGCCAGGGCTGAACCGTTAGCAAGGGATTTTAAAGGACAAATGCCAGGGCTGAACCGTTAGCATGAAATTTAAAAGACGAATGCCAGGGCTGAACCGATAGCAGAAAATTAAAAGCAAATGCCAGGGCTGAACCGTTAGCATGAAGAATTAAAAGACAGTGCCAGGGCTGAACCGTTAGCATAAAAAATGTAAAAGACAATGCCAGGGCTGAACCGTTAGCAAGAAAATTTAAAAGACAAATGCCAGGGCTGAACCGTTAGCACGAAATTTAAAAGACAATGCCAGGGCTGAACCGTTAGCATGAAAAGTAAAGCAGTGTCAGAGCTCGACCGTTAGCACGAAATTTAAAAGACAATGCCAGGGCTGAACCGTCGGCAAGAAATTTTAAAAGACAAATGCCAGGGCTGAACCGTTAGCATGAAAGGTAAAGCAGTGCCAGGACTGAACCGTTAGCACGAAATCTAAAAGACAATGCCAGGGCTGAACCGTTAGCATGAAAGGTAAAGCTGTGCCAGGGCTGAACCGTTAGCATGAAATGTAAAGCTGTGTCAGGGCTAAACCGTTAGCACGAAATTTAAAAGACAATGCCAGGGCTGAACCGTTAGCATGAAAGGTAAAAGACGATGCCAGGGCTGAACCGTTAGCAAGAAATTTAAAAAGACAAATGCCAGGGCTGAACCGTTAGCATGAAAGGTAAAACAGTGCCAGGGCTGAACCGTTAGCACAAAATCTAAAAGACAATGCCAGGGCTAAACCGTTAGCATGAAAGGTAAAGATGTGCCAGGGTTAAACCGTTAGCATGAAATTTAAAAGACAATGCCAGGGCTGAACCGTTAGCATGAAAAGTTAAAAGACAATGCCAGGGCTGAACCGTTAGCAAGAAATTTAAAAAGACAAATGCCAGGGCTGAACCGTTAGCATGAAAGGTAAAACAGTGCCAGGGCTGAACCGTTAGCACGAAATCTAAAAGACAATGCCAGGGATGAACCGTTAGCATGAAAGGTAAAGCTGTGCCAGGGCTAAACCGTTAGCACGAAATTTAAAAAGACAAATGCCAGGGATGAACCGTTAGCATGAAAGGTAAAACAGTGCCAGGGCTGAACCGTTAGCACGAAATCTAAAAGACAATGCCAAGGCTGAACTGTTAGCATGAAAGGTAAAGATGTGCCAAGGTTAAACCGTTAGCACGAAATTTAAAAGACAATGCCAGGGCTGAACCGTTAGCATGAAAAGTTAAAAGACAATGCCAGGGCTGAACCGTTAGCAAGAAATTTAAAAAGACAAATGCCAGGGCTGAACCGTTAGCATGAAAGGTAAAACAGTGGCAGGGCTGAACCGTTAGCACGAAATCTAAAAGACAATGACAGGGCTGAACCGTTAGCATGAAAGGTAAAGCTGTTCCAGGGCTAAACCGTTAGCACGAAATTTACAAGACAATGTCAGGGCTGAACCGTTAGCATGAAAAGTAAAGCAGTGCCAGAGCTGAACCGTTAGCACGAAATTTAAAAGACAATGCCAGGGCTGAACCGTTAACATGAAAAGTAAAGCAGTGCCAGGGCTGAACCGTTAGCACGAAAGAATGTGCCAGGGCTGAACCGATAGCACGAGGATGAGAAGGGAAATGCCAGGGCTGAACCGTCGGCATGAGAAGTAAAGCAGTGTCAATGCACGTCTTGCTTTGGAGGACTCTTTTTTTATTACTTTATTTACAAAGTACTGAACACAAATGTATGATTCTAATCATGAAGTGGAATACATGGATGGACATGAAATGTATGCAAACTATGACATGAAATGCATGAATTATGCATGATCTTGAGTTGAAATTAAGATGCACTTGTCTTGAAAGCTGGATTCACTGAGAATTTTTTCTTTTTGTGCAGGCTTTATTTGAAACCAATCAAGCTTGTCCTCATAAGGAAGTTTATCTTCAACATAGCTAACTTGCTTAGGCCCTTTTTCTCTTTTTATGACCACTTCTCTCCTTTCAAGCAAATCACCCTCAAATTTGACCTTCTATCTCTTGTTTTTTTATTGTCATTAGCTCTCTAAATCACATTACTGATTCCAAGTTGACTATTTTTGAAGCATTACTTAATGAGCATGCATGGATTCACAGGTATTTAAGAGCTGGAACTTTTTGGGTTTGGATTTTTGGTTTGAAAGTGGAGGGTATTTTGGAGGGAAAACATAGGGAAGACAAAGGCGACACAGGATGGTAGGGATAAAAGGTATTATGGCAACCTCGAGTTTATTGGGGATTCCATTTACTTGAGGTTCCTGACTTGCTGGGAATTGGCTGGGTATTGGAAACAAGTTTTACCAAAGGGGAGACTTCCAGAGGTAGCAAGCAAAATCTAACTCACGCTTATGCAAACACTTTTGCCCCGGTGTTAGTAGAAGGTATTTCCCCAAGAGAAAGCTACACGGGTGTACCAAACAAAGTTTGACTCATGAAAGGACCTGCAAAGATTTTGCTTCAAACAGCTCAGGTGTGGAAAAGAAAGTTTTGACTCATGACAAGTCTTACACAGGTTTTGCCCCAGTACTGGTGAAAGTTGTTGCTCACAAGAGTGCACTGGTGTGGCAAACTTGACGGATGTAGGGTATGGTAAGGATTTTGCCTCATTCTGGTGAAAGACATTGCCCTGAGAGAATACTGCCTGATGTAACAAGAAACATTTGACTCTTAAAGGTCTTACGAAACTTGCCCCAGTGTGGGGTTTTCTCGAGACTTTCAAGCTTATCATTCAAAAAGTTGCCCAAATGTACACTATTGTGTGGCCCAAGTAGAAGAAATTTCCTAGTGAACTACATAAGCTTCTCATTGTAAGTCTCATTCCCCTTTTGTGCCCTAATTTTTGCCTAGACTGCCTTTGCAGGTTTTCAGTCTAGCGGGCTTTATTTTTCTCTTATTCTCCCTAATTTTTGCCTAGACCGCCCGTTCGGGTTTTCAATCTAGCGGGATTTTTTTTTCACTTCCTTTTTTATTAGAGCAAAGAATAATTTAAAAGAAGCAAATGATTTATCTCAAAATTAACATTAAGAAAATGAAAACGATCATTCATCAATCAGAGTGGGATTTTGGAAGCTTGTAATGTGACTATGGGTTATGGGTTATGAAAGAAAGACGATTAGAATGCTCAAGGAAACGTCTTACGGGCATGAGTTATGGGCTATGGAAGAAAGATGGTTAGAAGGTTCAAAGAACGGGCATGAGTAACAGGTTATCGGGATGGATTGATTGGGAGGCTTAAAGGAATGCTTTACAGGCATGGATTATGGGTTATGGAAAGGAAATGAGTAGAAGGTTCAAAGAAATGTTTTGCGAGTATGGGTTACATGCTATGGGAGACAAATGAATAGAGGGCTCAAAGAAAGGTTTTAGGTTATGGGTTATGGGAATGGATCAAGGATCTTTAGTGCATTCAGCTTTCTATTGTGTTCCCCAGACCTCATATCATTCACTTTTTTTTTATTTTTATTACTTTTTTTTCACCCCCTCTGGTTTTTGATCACTCTTTCTTTTGTGCCCTAATTTTTGCCAAGACTGACAATACTTGCTTTCAGTCTTGCGGGCTTTATTCATTTTTCTCCTTTTCTTTTCTTTTGAACTTTTTCCACCATCCCTATAACTTTGGAAAACTGAATGCACTAAATTCTATTGTAGTGTCGATCCTTGTCCAGGGTTTAGTGAAGGGACGTTACAGGCTCAAAGGGGATGGTAAGGGATATATTTTGTTTGGGATAGAGAAAGACGACCACTCTTCATTTGAAATCATGATTCCACGTTTGCAAAATTTTAATTTTGAAATAACATCTACTCTTTTACACATTCTTTGCTCTTCATTTCTTTTGATTTCTTTTTTGTTTTTTTTCTTTGTTTTTTTTGGGAAATGGACATTTGATATCCGATATTCGCTCACCGGTTCATCCCTGAATGACGCAACTAAAAGGGCCTTAAGAATTATCACTTGAGGCAAGAACTCAAAAGGGGTCGGTGTTTTAAGGGGACACGGGGAGAAAGGATGGAGATGGGTTTTTAAATCCATGCAAATTCATTAGCATAAAACTTCAACTAAGTCAACTTGGTTTCGAACTACATGATTAAAGAAGTGCTAATGACAATCATCTTTTTCCTTCTCTTTTTGAGCAAAACATAATTACCAACCTTATGTCCCCCTTTTTTCCAATATGCCCGAGTATTGTGCCCCATGATATATTTCCTCTCACATTATTTCTCTACACCTCTAATGATTAATCTTCCCAACAAGTCTCAAGCGAATGATCCAATTCCACGAGTCTAAGCTTGATTGGAACACAAGCACAAAAATTTCAAACTCCTTTTTAATTATTTTCTTAAAGAAAAAATTTATGAGAAGGAGTCAAAGAGACCAATATGTTATGAAATGCATGGTATGTATGCAAGTATTCACCCTAAAATGCAACATGTGTTGTTCTGTAATGGCTTTTTTTTGTAATCCTTTTAATGCAAGAAATGAAATGAAAAATTTTTTTTGCCCCATTTGAAGGGAAATGCTATGAGTATTGACAAATGATAATGTGCTTTGTTTTATTCACTCACAAAAGTATGCATAACAAGCAAAGATTTTTATATACATGCAAAGAGAAAAAAAAATGAAATATGGAGAAATTTTATGATGAATGATTTTTGACAAATGATAATGATGATGCACTACCCGCAGAAAAAAACAAATTTTCCTAAGGACTTATGCAAAGAAAAAAGCAAATTCTATTTTTTCTACATGAAATGCACTTGTATTTTACAATGCAACATGTTTTTTCTTATGCTTTTTATGCATGAAATGTAATGCAATTTTTATGTTGTTTATGCATGACATGCAATATGATTTTTAATTTTATAGAAAAAAATGAGTGATTCAAAAGTTTGTTTATGGGGAAAAGATTTTTTTGTTTTGTTTTTTTTTATGAAAAAAATAAAGTAAGAGGTGGAGTAGCTCCCTTTATAACCTAAATTGGTTGGCCCATGCTATTGGGCTTTGGACCCTATGGATCTAAGGTTTTCTATTGTGATACTCACTGGGTTAGTAGTTATAACCTACGGAGATTTCAGGTCTCTAGAGTCAAGTATTCTCCTAGAAAGATTAAACACGCCAGGATGTACATCCAAAACGTGAATACTTTCAAGGGAGAATCGTACTTTAGATGAGGAATTCATGGCAGACACCAGGATGTACATCCAAAATGACTACCACTACACAACCTCGTTCTAACTTAAGTGTTTTTCTTTAGGCTCCGGTATAAGCCCAACTCAATGTGTGTGCTCACAGTGTATGTGTGTGTGTGAAGGGAACATACAAACCTCAAACCCTAATAAAAAACCAAGAAACACCTGCAAACGATCATAAAGATACAACCAAGCAACAATATTCAAAATCCTCTACCCTAGGGTTTGAGCAGCGTAATAGACGAGTATATACAACAATTAAGCATAGGGTAAACAAAATAATAACTCAGAAATATATTGCACAAATAAATTAAACCGGCTTGACTCTCACCAGTCCCCAGTGGAGTCGCCATCTGTCGTGACCTGGATCTCGACGTAGACGGCTCAAAAATAATAATTTAAGGAGTCGCCACCCAATTTATTTTTAAATCGGAAAATTGAGAAAAACCTAAACCTAAGATTATCGGTCTGCGTAACTAGGTTGGACTCGGAAGTCGGTTATGCGAAGGGAAGGGGTGAAAACTAGTTTCACTACACCCCTAACACATCTGTCCTAGGACAGTTACCCTAAATTTGATTTGTGCAATAATTATTAAGTCGTTTAATTATTTGTTTACCCAAAAAATAATACTTAATAAGATTTAGTAAAAAAAACAATTATTTACAAAGGGTTAATTTAAGAAAATTTTATTTTGACTTTGACAGGGAGGACCTGTGCCTACGTACTCTCCGGTGCAATGAGAGACTCAAAAGTCGCGTAGTTCTTCCTGAAAAATTTTGGTTGGTTGGTTGATTTTATTTGTGAAGGGGTTTAAGATCAAAGCCGTACAACTAAACTCTCTTAAACCGGGATTGACAAGATGTACATCTCGGTCAACCCCATTTTTATTAGTTTTTAGGAAAATAGGTGTTAAAAGGAAAAAAAAAACCTAATTATTTATGGGGAATAAAAAAAATTAATTTGGCTTGACGGGGAGGCCCCGCTCCTACGTATCTCCGTGTGTGGAGAATCAAAGGCTACGTAGTTCTTCTAGAAAATATTTGTTTGTTGATTGGGTTTAATTTTTTTTTTTGAAAAGGGTTTAAGACCAAAGTTGTACAGCTAAAGTCTCTTAAACCAGGATTGACGAGATGTACATCTCGGTCAAACCCATTTTTTTTAGCTTTAGTAAAAAAAAAAGAAATTATTTAGAAAAGAAATGAAAAAAATAAAATAATAAAAAAAACGAAAGAGGGCGCAATAGTAAAATGGGGGTGTAATTAATAGAAGGGGTTGTATTTGGAAAACGGGGGGTGCGAATGGCAGAGGCTTACTTGTTGTTTTTTTGGGCTGATATGCGTTGCAAAATATAAAAAAGCCTCAAGAGGGGGGGTGTAACACAATCCGTGGGATGTAACATGCATTCAGTTTGCAGGATTAATTAAAATAAAAGAAAAGCCCAACACACTATAAATACTAACTAGCAAATGAAAACCCTAATCTTTCACCCTTCTTCAGCGCCGTTCTCTCCTGCTGCTGAGAGAGAGAACATGAAATTTCAGAGAGAAAAAAGAATATTTTGCGAGATTTGGGGAGAGATTTTCGGTTAGGGAGAAAATGAGGGAGAGAGAAAACGAAAGGGCAAAGGATAGAGGAGAAGAGGGAGGGTTCGGCCATGGTGGTTAAGGTGAAGAGGTGGCGACCGGTGGTTCGCCGGAACTGGACGATGGTGTTTACAGCACCATCACCCTCGACGGCGACGTGACGGCACTGGAGCAGAACGCGAACGGCGAAGTGCGTTTTCAGCGGAGGCTTCGAGAACGCGACAGTGATGGGGGGTTCACGGTGGTTGTTGACGGTCACGCAGCGGCGGTTTTTTTTGGGCGAACGATCAGCGACATACACCGGTGACAAGGCTTTCGGTAGGAGCGGACGGCCACCGTGTATGGTGGCCGGAGCTAACGGGTATTTTTTTCATAATCTTTGCTTTTTTCGGATTTGGCCTTCTTTTTTTCTAATCTACCTACTGTCTTTGTTGTTTTTTTTCTTGCTTGTCTTCAAAATTTAATTAATTTTTTTTTCATCACTGTACCTAATTAAACAACATATTTGAAACTAAATCCCTTGCAGAACAGAACCTTGTTTCCAACTCTTGCTTTCATCTTTTGATTTTTTTTTACTGATCCTAGTTTAAATATAAAGCTAAATTCGTTCCCCCTTTTTTTTATGCATATATAAATAGAGAACTCATTCTGAAAATAATAATAAACACAAAAAAAACAAAAAAACTAATTTGTTTCTAATACTAATGCTAATATATTTTACAGTAGAGCAAACTGCCTATTATTAATAAAACGCATACCGGACTTGCTACTACTAATAAAGAAGACTTAAAAAAAACCTGACTTGACGAAACCCTTTCTTTTTTTTCAGCCTCAGATTTTTCATTCAATCTGCTGCTACTGCTCCTAGCTTCCTTGATTTAGTGTGAATTTTTGTGCATCCGTATTACAATATACGAATTTTCTGTTTGAATTCTCCCCCCTTCTCTGGTTTTCAGATTAGCATTTTATAGCACTATTTTTGAAACCGAAAATTAATGTTTTTGATTACTGATTAATTGCATTGTCTCTGGACAGCTAGTAGCTGTAACACCCCAAAGTGATTAAATATTTATTTTGTATTTATTTATTTAATTAATTAGGATTTGGGTAAGAGAAGTAATAATGATAATATTAAAATAATTATGGGTTATGTTTATTAATCAGGAGGTGGTATTCTATTAGGAGGTGGTGCCAATAATTAAATTGGGTTCAGGTGAATGGAGGCCCGTGATCCAGGCCCACATTTTGACCTAGGCGCATATGAGCTAGGGGTTAGGGTTTGGATGTCTCACTTGTGCACTGTAGAAAAAAAAGAGAAAAGAGAGAGGAGAATAGAGGGAGGGGCGCGGCACTCTTGGAGAGAGCATTCGAAGAAAAGAGAAAGAGAGAGATCGCAAGAGAGAAGAGGAAGAAGGAGCTTTTGTTGCTGTGGCTACTTTGGTGCTTCGTAGAAGATCTCTTCGTTTCGGAGCATACGTTTAAGAGGTAAGGGTGAGCGTTTCAATTTAATGTAATTGGGTATATGGTGGGTTTGTGGGGTTTCGGTGTTGGATTGATTTTGTGATTTATATGTTAAGAGGAATGAAGGATTGGATTAGTTGTGGTGTTATATGATGAATTATTAGTGTTAATATGCGATTTTCCCTTAGGAGATGATGAGAAGAATTTTCGATTTTTATGGTGAACTTGGTGTGGTTGGTAGCGAATTTATGTGTATGGTAATGGGAATATATGATTGAGTAAATTGTGATTAAATTAGGAGCTGTGATAAATTAATGGATGTGCTTACAATTATTGGAAAATACTACCAAAAAAATTGAGAATAAGATAGTGTTGCTGTTGCTGTGTGTCAAACAAAATGTTGCTGTATGTCACTTGACAGTGTTGCTGTTGCTGTGTATTAAATTAAAAATGTTGCTGTATGTCACTTGACAGTGTTGCTGTTGCTGTGTGTCAAATAAAATGTTGCTGTATATCGATTGGCAGTGTTGCTGTATGCTGTTTTACTAAATTAAAAATGTTGCTGTATGCTGTTTCACTAAATTAAAAATGTTGTTGTCCATAAATTAAAAATGTTGCTGGTTGCTGTTTATCAAAACAAAGGGGTTGCTGTCTTACTGTTATTTTTATATAGGAGTTGCTGTTTATGAAGGAAATGCGCCACTATTTCACAAAAAGTGAAGCGCTGTTTTTGTGTACAAATCATATTGTTTCATCCTGCTGTTTTGCGTAAAAGGCTACTGTTTTTCCCTTCTGATTTGTTGCTGTTTGCAAACCGAATTTCTGCATTTTGTAAATGAAAGGAGCGTGTATTGTTACTTAAGATTTAAGGCAATTAAACAAGAACTTAATCCAACTGTTTGGATTCCACTTTCCACAAATTGGAATCTGTGGTAAGTGACTGTTTGGATTCCACTTTCCACGAATTGGAATCTGTGGTAAGTGGCCTCTAAGCCCCACTTACCACAGATTACAATTTGTGATGAAATGTTTGCCCAAAATTTAAATATGTTGCTATTCGAATTTTTTTAAATAGGTTGTCACTTAAATTTTTATGTCCAGTTACTTACATTTAAATGGTTTGTCACCTAAATTTTTAATGTGTTGTTACTTAGAAATTTAGGAGTATTGTTACTTAAGATTTAAAAATGCCGTTACTCCAATTTTTGAGTGTGATGTTTATGAAGAAGTTGTGATATTAATATGGTGACTATGACGAATACACTCTATGAGTGTTTGATGATGATGATGATGAGTACTCCAGGTGAGTGTTTTGATGAAATGCACATGTGTATATAGAGTCTCATGGCATGTGCATAATGTGAAGAATAGGCTTCGGCCTCTTGTGAAGAATAGGCTTCGGCCTCCTGTGAAGAATAGGCTTCGGCCTCTTAATTGTGACGAATATGGTACCATCATGCATATACCCAGGAGTGGGTTGCATTTTCATGCACGTACGTGTTTATGACGTTGTGTGATTGTCTGCTATGAAGTTGATGATAATGATGATGTTGTGTGACTGTTGCTCATATTACTCTATTATACGCTTAATTATGTTTTATTGAAATTCTCACCCCTTCTGCTTGGAATGTTGCTCTATTGTGGCAACGCTGCAGGTAACCACGAGTGAAGGTCCTACTACCTTCTTTGATAGCTGTTGGGATGTCTGTCGAGTCGCTCTCTGATACTGTAGCACCTAGGGGGCGTGGTTGAAGTCTGATAGTTTAATTAATTAACTATTTAATGACTATGTGGAGTATATGAGATGTGTTTGAGAGGCTCAGTGAGTTATTCTCTTATTCCGCTGTGATGTGTTGAATTTTTGTGAAGTCTAATTTTTATGACGGTGGTTTTATTGCACAAACTTTAATGAGTGCAAATGATGAGTTTTATAAATGACGATGTGACATTTCTTTTCTATCAGTTAAAATCAATATAAATGAAAAAGATTTTTGTACTCTGATAAATGACGTGTAAGCTATGGGGTAGAAAAGGGGTGTTACATTAGTGGTATCAGAGCAGTTCGGTCTGTCCGGCCAAGTCGTATAGTCGTAGTGTCCTTTGATGATTGAGTAGTGCTAAATTAGTTCTAACCATTGTCTGTGTAGTAAGTGATGTTCCTGCAGGTGGAGGACAAACCGAGTACTGCTGATGGTAAGTGAATAAGTGGGGGAGATACCCCTGTTGATGATGTGTGTTGTATTGTGTTTCCAATGTGTGAACTCTGTGTCTTTTGTTTTTGGATGTCTCTGCTGGTTTGGAAAATGCTTGGTTTTCGAAAGATGCATTAGCTACTCCTTTTGAAACCGAAGGAAAATGTTATCGGGATTAGGAAGAATTTTTCAACATGGTATTTCAGGTCATCCTAGTCATCATATCAAAAGAAATATTTTGCCGCTCTAGGCTTTGATGTTCTTATAAATAAAAAAATTTATGATTTGAAGAGCTAATGACACCTTTCACTTGCGAAAATCATTTCCAAAAATGAATTGTTGATTGTGTTGAGAAACAATTTTTACTCATTTTCGCACTTCCAATTATAAATATTTTTTTTGAAGTAGAGATGTCATATTTATGGATATGTCGATTGTGTGATTGTTATTTGACTTGAATCTGGTCCATGACTTTTGTTGTTGTTGTTGGGTCAATGTGACCAAAGCGTTGTTGTTGATGTGTTGAGTCGAATAAGACCAAGTGTTGATGTTGTTGTTGTTGGGCTAATTAATGATGTATTTGTGAATTAAATGACTGTGTATCTAATGATGGTGTATTAAATGATGAAATTGTGGTGTTGAGGTGAACTATGAACATATGTTGCCTACAAGTTGTTTTGATGATATTACCCTAAGAGTTTTGAAGGTGAAATTTCTATGCTTAAGTAGTATTTGATGTTGAAAATTGATATTTTTGGTGGGTAGGTGAATTTGGGGTGTCTTGATGGTTTAATTGGGTTGTAGTCAAAGTGTGCACATAGGTGTATGACCAAATGTCAATATGTTGATTGAATGCCCGAGTGTTGTTTGATGACATGAATTGTTGAATTTGAGCATTGTTTGAGATTACTGTTTCGTGACTAAACGTGATGAATTTTACTTGTTTACGGTTTGGTGCATTTCTGGACACTGCTTCGTTTTTCAAAAACTGGCACCGTTTAGTCGATCCAAAAATTATGTGGTCGATTGTTTTTGAAAATAGATTTAACGCCGGTCGTTTTGCCACTGGTTTCGTAAAGTTTCATTAAGAGATGAGAAAGATAATTTGGTTGAAAGTTGAGTAAGAAGTTCTGTCCAAGTTGGTACCTCCGTGTAGTATTTTGAAAAACTGTACCAATTGGCTACTTATTTTAAAAGACGAAAACCATAGGTAGAAACTACACTCGGAGAGCTTTCCAACAAGTATTTATTTGTCGAAATCCGACACCGTTTACTATTTTAATTGATTCGCCAAAGTAGACGCATAGTTACAGAATTTTCTGCACCCGAGTTTGTGAAGATTAGCAAAAACGTTTGAACCGTAGGATTTAAAATGTGCATTTGCACTGTTTGTGCCCTTCTTTGAGTTACCTTTTGTTACCGTATGTTCTTAAGGATGTCTTATCCCGAAATGTTTAAGCCGATGTTCAGTCTGGTAAGGAAAAAAAATCAATTTCTATAACATGTTTTATTTCCCGTGACGAAAGAATCCTAAATAAGTATGTTGTGCATGTATGTGATTGAACCTTTCGTATATTTGCCTTTAGCTGTGAAATGATGTTTCCATGGATTGGCCCTTCTAGCTGTTTTAATGTTTTAACTGCTGTTTCCACGAGATAAATTATTTTTCCCACACCGAACTATATGGATGGTTATCATTAACTCTAAAAGGCCACTTTCCTTTGTGATTAGTAACTGCTACGTGCTGGCCATGATTCTTTCTTAAGTTGACAATCATACCATGATGCCTTGATTGAATTCGTATGATTGATGAATAATAATATGTACACCTCATGTTGCTGTTCTCCGAAAATTATTGTTAGTGTTTTTCTGAAAACTACTGCCGTTGTTTCTGAGAATAATCGTTGCTGTATTCTGAAGCTTACTGTTACAGTCCCTAATTTTATGCACTGCTCCTATTGTTATGAGTTGTGCCTAATTTGGTTGTGGTCGTGCTGTGTGGTCGTTATGATAGCGATGTTTTTGTTGTCGTCGTTGATGTGCCTGGGTGACAAGTTCAGTTGGTTGTTGGCGCATTAGCGCCCATTGTCGTGATTATGTTGACGTTGATGGTTGTTAATGATGTGTTGACGATTATGTTGGTATTAATGATGTTGATGTTTTGTTGTTGTCTTGGGTACCGCCGAATGGCCCAAGTTATGTTGCTGTTTTGTTGTTGTCTTGGGTACCGCCGAATGGCCCAAGTCATTATGTTGTTGTTGTTGTGGGTATCGCCGAATGGCCACATTGTCTTGTTGAGGGTACCGCCGAATGGCCCACATGGTCTTGTTGTTGTTATTATTGCTGATTTTTGTTGTGGGCCTATGGCCATTGTTTAAAAAAGGATATTTGGTCCCGGGGTTTGACTGTGTTGACGATACCTGTTGTTGTAATGACATTGATTGTTGTGGCATGCTATATGTTGTTTGTTATAATGACATTGTCATAGAAACCAAACCGTTAGCAGTCTGTTAGTGTGCGAACCCGTGAGGATGGAGGAGTGAGGTAGAATGCAAGTCAGTTTACTAGAGTGGCACAGCGGAGTAGAGAGTGAGCCTGATTACTACTGCTTGAAGTTACCTGGCTGAACCAGTAGGAGGGACGGCCGCCCAATCACTTATCGCCGGTAATCAAAGGAATAATAATCAGCGTGTTAGATGGCACTAGTTGTCTAGATGGTCGCAGTTGGCTAGTGGGGGAGTGTTAGCATTGGCAAGGAAAAATTTCGAGGACGAAATAATTCTAAGTGGGGGAGAGTTGTAACACCCCAAAGTGATTAAATATTTATTTTGTATTTATTTATTTAATTAATTAGGATTTGGGTAAGAGAAGTAATAATGATAATATTAAAATAATTATGGGTTATGTTTATTAATCAGGAGGTGGTATTCTATTAGGAGGTGGTGCCAATAATTAAATTGGGTTCAGGTGAATGGAGGCCCGTGATCCAGGCCCACATTTTGACCTAGGCGCATATGAGCTAGGGGTTAGGGTTTGGATGTCTCACTTGTGCACTGTAGAAAAAAAAAGAGAAAAGAGAGAGGAGAATAGAGGGAGGGGCGCGGCACTCTTGGAGAGAAAAGAAGGAGAGAGAATTCGAAGAAAAGAGAAAGAGAGAGATCGCAAGAGAGAAGAGGAAGAAGGAGCTTTTGTTGCTGTGGTTACTTTGGTGCTTCGTAGAAGATCTCTTCGTTTCGGAGCATACGTTTAAGAGGTAAGGGTGAGCGTTTCAATTTAATGTAATTGGGTATATGGTGGGTTTGTGGGGTTTCGGTGTTGGATTGTTTTTGTGATTTATATGTTAAGAGGAATGAAGGATTGGATTAGTTGTGGTGTTATATGATGAATTATTAGTGTTAATATGCGATTTTCCCTTAGGAGATGATGAGAAGAATTTTCGATTTTTATGGTGAACTTGGTGTGGTTGGTAGCGAATTTATGTGTATGGTAATGGGAATATATGATTGAGTAAATTGTGATTAAATTAGGAGCTGTGATAAATTAATGGATGTGCTTACAATTATTTGAAAATACTACCAAAAAAATTGAGAATAAGATAGTGTTGCTGTTGCTGTGTGTCAAACAAAATGTTGCTGTATGTCACTTGACAGTGTTGCTGTTGCTGTGTATTAAATTAAAAATGTTGCTGTATGTCACTTGACAGTGTTGCTGTTGCTGTGTGTCAAATAAAATGTTGCTGTATATCGATTGGCAGTGTTGCTGTATGCTGTTTTACTAAATTAAAAATGTTGTTGTATGCTGTTTCACTAAATTAAAAATGTTGTTGTCCATAAATTAAAAATGTTGCTCGTTGCTGTTTATCAAAACAAAGGGGTTGCTGTCTTACTGTTATTTTTATATAGGAGTTGCTGTTTATGAAGGAAATGCGCCACTATTTCACAAAAAGTGAAGCGCTGTTTTTGTGTACAAATCATATTGTTTCATCCTGCTGTTTTGCGTAAAAGGCTACTGTTTTTCCCTTCTGATTTGTTGCTGTTTGCAAACCGAATTTCTGCATTTTGTAAATGAAAGGAGCGTGTATTGTTACTTAAGATTTAAGGCAATTAAACAAGAACTTAATCCAACTGTTTGGATTCCACTTTCCACAAATTGGAATCTGTGGTAAGTGACTGTTTGGATTCCACTTTCCACGAATTGGAATCTGTGGTAAGTGGCCTCTAAGCCCCACTTACCACAGATTACAATTTGTGATGAAATGTTTGCCCAAAATTTAAATATGTTGCTATTCGAATTTTTTTAAATAGGTTGTCACTTAAATTTTTATGTCCAGTTACTTACATTTAAATGGTTTGTCACCTAAATTTTTAATGTGTTGTTACTTAGAAATTTAGGAGTATTGTTACTTAAGATTTAA
Organism: Astragalus membranaceus; assembly: GCA_039519185.1. Lineage (NCBI taxonomy): Eukaryota > Viridiplantae > Streptophyta > Magnoliopsida > Fabales > Fabaceae > Astragalus > Astragalus membranaceus. The sequence continues at coordinate 32,806,575 of CM076846.1, read as the reverse complement.
AAATGTCGTTACTCCAATTTTTGAGTGTGATGTTTATGAAGAAGTTGTGATATTAATATGGTGACTATGACGAATACACTCTATGAGTGTTTGATGATGATGATGATGAGTACTCCAGGTGAGTGTTTTGATGAAATGCACATGTGTATATAGAGTCTCATGGCATGTGCATAATGTGAAGAATAGGCTTCGGCCTCTTGTGAAGAATAGGCTTCGGCCTCTTGTGAAGAATAGGCTTCGGCCTCTTAATTGTGACGAATATGGTACCATCATGCATATACCCAGGAGTGGGTTGCATTTTCATGCACGTACGTGTTTATGACGTTGTGTGATTGTCTGCTATGAAGTTGATGATAATGATGATGTTGTGTGACTGTTGCTCATATTACTCTATTATACGCTTAATTATGTTTTATTGAAATTCTCACCCCTTCTGCTTGGAATGTTGCTCTATTGTGGCAACGCTGCAGGTAACCACGAGTGAAGGTCCTACTACCTTCTTTGATAGCTGTTGGGATGTCTGTCGAGTCGCTCTCTGATACTGTAGCACCTAGGGGGCGTGGTTGAAGTCTGATAGTTTAATTAATTAACTGTTTAATGACTATGTGGAGTATATGAGATGTGTTTGAGAGGCTCAGTGAGTTATTCTCTTATTCCGCTGTGATGTGTTGAATTTTTGTGAAGTCTAATTTTTATGACGGTGGTTTTATTGCACAAACTTTAATGAGTGCAAATGATGAGTTTTATAAATGACGATGTGACATTTCTTTTCTATCAGTTAAAATCAATATAAATGAAAAAGATTTTTGTACTCTGATAAATGACGTGTAAGCTATGGGGTAGAAAAGGGGTGTTACAGTAGCTGACTCAGGGCTGACTCCACCTTCCCCCCTTTTTTAGCTGCTGATTTGAATTGGCTATTTTTCAGGTGCTTGGGCAGCTGGAGCAAGCTTGCTCTGCAAGCTCAGGAGCAGGAGGGGCCCATTTGAGGCCTGTTTTCTTTTTATAACTTTGGCATATGTTTGGGCCAAGTGTAACTAGACATTCTGTAAAAGAAAATTTCACACACCTCCTATTTTCTTATTACCATTATTATTACTAACCAAGGGAACTAAAAGGAAACGCGACAAAACATGTCGGACTAAACACGATGAAACGCTAAAACAACGACGCAACGAATACGTGCTCAAACCAAAAATTTTGTCAAAGGGATTTATTTCATTATTATTACGTAAAAGAAAAAGTAAAATAATAAAAAAATGCACCGATTAAAAATTGGTGTTCACATTGTTTGGTAAAGAAAACCAAATTTGGTTCAAGATCGAAAACGAAATCGAAACTCGATACAAAATGAAAATGGAACTACGCTTCAGATCACAATCATCGTAAATCAAAAAGAAAGAAGGACAATGAAGCGGAATGCATACAGCGATGTGAAAGAACGCCAAAAACGTAACGCGGCGCACATCAACAGCAAAGATTAAGAGAGAATGATCCAAGAATCAAACCGATTCAAGAACCAAAAACGCGAATTGAACTGAAAAGTGTTCGTCGCAAAAGGAGACGCGATCGAGATCAACACTCGAAGAACAAATCAAGATCGCAGCTGCAAATCGCAGAAGAAAATGAAATCCAAATCGCAAAAATTGAAAACGAAATTGCAAATCACGGAATTAAACCGACACAGAATTGGAATCACAAGCAAAAATTGTGATCGTGAAGGAAACAAAAGCGAACAGAACAAATGTTGAAATGAAATTGCAAGATGCAAGAATGAAATTGAATCACGAAGAAAAAGGAAACTGTAAAACCTGCGAAACTGAGATTGATGGAACTCATGTTTGAATTTGGAGAATCCAAAACAAAACAAAAGAGAATCAAACAAGAAATTGAAGATCGAAACTCAAGTGGAGATGATATCGAAGAGTTGCAGAGTGCGAAAGAATCTTTAATTTACATCTGATACCATATTAAACATAACAGAATTGGAAATGAAAACTGAATATTGGATTGATTGATGAATCAATTGAATTGAATGAGTTACAAAGAGTGCAGTAGCTAGTCTTTATATTAGCTATTTACAAGGCGTAAAAAGGTAAAATGATAGCCAACTAATCTAACTAATCATTAACAACTAATACAACAAACTAACAAAAAGTTTGAGACTAACTAACTATATATCTAACTAACTAACTATATATCTAATACTTTCCGAACCAACACAGTTTCATTCATATGTCAAACAAAACTTCTGTCAAAGCATATGAGGGGTGAAGACATTATCATCATAGCTCATATATATATATATATATATATATATATATATATATATATATATATATATATATATAATTTGATAATAAAATAAAAAGTTAGTTGAGAGAGAGAGAGAAGGGACTCATGAGCAATAGGATATTGAGAAGATGACATTTTAATCGATAGAAATTTCATCACACAGTTTGCAACATGATACTCCCTAATAAATGATAGGCTAAATAGCACTTTTGGTCCTTTATGTTTGCTCCAGATTTCACTTTGGTCCTTTATCTTTTTTTTGGTCCGTTTTGGTCCCTCATGTTTCATTTTTGTTTCATTTTGGTCCCTGACGTTAGTTTTGACTAACGGACGCCACGCTGGCAGTTAACTGCTGACGTGGCGTCATCAAATAATTAAATGACGTGGCATTTTCCCTTTTCTCTCTTTTCACTCTTGGATCTCCAACACAGAATGTAATTTCACTTGAATGTAATTTCACAATTCTTTCTACAATTCTCACAATTCTCACCTGACGTCCTTTTTCTCTCTTCCACCACTTGAATGTAATTTCACAATTCTTTCTACAATTCTCTCTCATCAATCACGCTTCTCTCTCGTCAATCACACTTCTTTCCACAATTCCAAATTATGTTTCATGCTTCATGCTTCTTCCTCCCCTCTGCACAAAACAAAACGAAACAAAATGCAAAGCAAAGGAATCAAAACGAAGTCAAAAACAAAGGCAAAACCAAGGCAAAAAGAAAACACGGATCTGGGGAAAAAGAAGTCAAAAACAAAACGAAGTCAAAAACGCAGATCTACAAAACGAAGTCAAAAACAAAGTGAAACCAAAAGCGAAACCAAATGCAGATCTGGGAAAAACAAAACGCAGATCTGGGAAAGGCAAAAACGAAAAGCAAAGGCAAAACGCAGATCTACAAAACAAGTCAAACAATCAAAACGAAAAGCAAAACAAAAACCTAGATCTGGGAAAAAGGAATCAAAAGCGAAACCAATCAAAAACCAAAAGCTAATCTGAAACGAAACCCAGATTTGGGCAAAAACGAATCAAAAGTCATATCAACGTTTTACTCTGAAACGAAAACCAGATCAGCGTTTTAAACATTGATGAAACTGCAAACGTGAGGATTTCCATCGTGAGGATCTTTGAAGAAGAGTAACTGCTTTGCTTTGATTGTTTGAACCCTAATTCCCAATTTCTAGTTCCTGGGTTTTTTTGAAGAACAACACCTTTCAGATGCAGATGAACATTGTTTTATTTTGTTTTATTGTTTTATGTTTTATTTAAATTAAAAAACGAATTTGCTGATGTGGAAATGACTGTCACCTATACCTGCCATGTCATTTAATGATTTGAGGACGCCACGTCAGCAGTGAACTGCCAGCGTGGCGTCCGTTAGTCAAAACTAACGTCAGGGACCAAAATAAAACAAAAATGAAACATGAGGGACCAAAACGGACCCAAAAAAAGATAAAGGACCAAAGTGAAATCTAGAGCAAACATAAAGGACTAAAAGTGCTATTTAGCCTAAATGATAATAAGGGTTTTTAGATGCAGAGGGGGAAACTTAACATAAAGAATTGGATAGAAGGAATAGAGAAAGAAGCAGCATACCACATATTTTGTTCATCCTAGATTATCAAAATCACGGAATGATGAAATATGAGCAAAGAAAAATTTTGAAATGATATAAACATGACTGATTATTTTTTGGTCGAGACCAGGTTATCCACCGCCGAACGCAGTGACTAATCCCCTCGCTGGATTGGAGACACCTCGAAGAGTGGGACAGTTGGCCTAGGGATTTAAAGCTGCTCCATACCCAATGTGAGGATCAAACCCTCGACGCTTGATTAAGAGAGGATGAGCCCCAACCGCTCAACCACATCCCTGGGTTATTATAGTGTGTACAAAATTTCAGTTATTTGGTCATAAAAAAATTCAGTTATGAGAATAAGCCTCAATTAATTGTTATACATACGGGTATGATCATATTCATACGTTATTATTATCCCATGAATTCAATAATATGTTTATTCTCAATGATTTTGTAACTGTGCAGTAGATGGTTTATATTTCTTAATATTTGATTTTGTAACTTCCAGGACATTTATATTTGGCTATCATATACATTTACATTTTAGAATAATAGTAGTACTATTTCAGTTATGCTTTAGGAGTGATTTAAAATGCCATCTTATTCTTGTTAAAAATATAGTAATTATTGTTGGATCAACTAGAGAGTGACATGTGTTAAGATAAATAGATTATTTTCAATTGTTTTATATATATATGACTGAAATTATACAGACAAACTAAAACAGAACACAAGAATTATCAAGAAATGGAACTACGGATTAAAAGTATACATGATTAAAAGTTAGGCTAAATTGTTGTTTTGGCCCTTTATCTTTGGGGTTGTGGTCACTTTGGCCCTTTATCTTTTTTTTTTCTCATTTTAGACCCTCATGTTTTTTGTGTGTGTCATTTTGGCCCCTGCCGTTATCATTTTGGTCCCTTATGTTTTTAATTGATTTCATTTTAGTCCCTTATGTTTTTAATTGATTTCATTTTGGGCCCTTATGTTTTTAATTGATTTCATTTTCGTCCTTAAAAATTTGCTACAAAAAACATAAACATAACGGCAGGGGCCAAAATGACACACACAAAAAACATGAGGGTCTAAAATGAGAAAAAAAAAGATAAAGGGCCAAAGTGACCACAACCCCAAAGATAAAGGGCCAAAATAGCAATTTAGCCTAAAAGTTAAAACAACTGAAATTAAAAAACTGACAAGCTTAAACATTTATGTTTTATACCAAATTTTCCAAAACAGCTTGTTTAATTTAAAAATGAGAGACAACAAAAGTATCATTTGGGAAATCAAAGAAAATGGATGAAGTACTCAGTGCTCTCCCAACAGAAAAGCAGTCTCTGCCTCACGTTTCCCATCAAATGATCAATGGCTTAGTCGATATTTCTCCTACAAAATCATAAAACCAAGAAGTTAAGGCAGCTGCAGAAACACAAATACAAACTAAAACAGAACACAAGAATTATCGAGTGACATTTTATAAAAACATGGTTGAATTTGAAGAGTACTTGGTTGTTGAAGACCACACGCCCGCTTCAAATTTCTCGAAGCAGAAGTTTAGAAACTCGAGATAAAAAGGCATGTGAGTACTGAAATGAAATACAATTCAATTAGTAAAGTAAGCTTTACCTGTGTAATTAGATTCAGCCCCTAAAGTAGTAACAATAATTGGTAACAATACATATCAAAACCCTAAATTGATGCAAAAAATGATGCAAAAATTGCAAACCCTAAATTGATGCCTTTGTTCCCAAATCAAAACTCAGTTCTCAATTCCCAAATCCACAAACCCTAAACTGATGTGCTGTAGCAAAAACGAAAACGAAATTATTAAGAAGGAAAACAAAGAAGATGAACCGAAGAAGAACGAAATGAAAAACGAAATGGAAACAGAAGTGAACGAAATGCACCAACCTTGAGAAGAATAGAAGTGAAGAATGATGAAGGATTCGCGCCGGAGTAGAGGCTAGCAGCGGCGGAGCACGGAGCAGATGGTGGTGGAGGGTGAGGGTCGAAGTCGCGGCAGCGGCGTGGTGCATAACTTCTATGCAAGGAAAGATAGGGTTATGAGAGAGATACAGAAGTGAGAGTGTGAGATAGGAGGAGAGCGCAACAGAATTGAGAACGCAGTATTCTAATTTTTATTGTGAAGTACTTTTGAAGTCAGGCTATATACCAGCTTGTCTTAAAATGTTAAAACTTTTCACTTTTGAAGTCAAGCATGTTTACGCTTGACTTAAAAACACGCGCATCAAATAAAGATTTTCATCTTAATTACAAGTTTGCCACCGCGTCAATGTATCAAGTCACGCATCTGAGCGTCTGACTTTAAATGTCTAATTCTTTTCCTAGTTTTTCACTAGTGCATAGAAAAAGGTTGTTGAATGCCGAGGTATATGGTTAAAGAAGTTAAATCACAGAGCTTGCTTTTAATCTTTAAGATGTTGCATAAGATTGAATTATTTTAAAGCGAGTTTATATATATATATGACATAGAAAAAGGTTGTTGAATGCCGAGGTATATGGTTAAAGAAGTTAAATCACAGAGCTTGCTTTTAATCTTTAAGACGTTGCATAAGATTGAATTATTTTAAAGCGGGGTTTGTTTCCCTATACGTTGTTGTTGTTGTAGGGTGTTGCATCATATATAGTGTGGAATGAGATATCTGAGTGGGTGTTGATTGGTGCAAAATAAGTGGTCATAGTGGAGTGGGTAATCCAGCTTACCTTTTCAATTAAAAAGAGAGCAAACAGAGTGACTAGAGGGAGAGGGAGGGAGGGAGGGACGAGAGAGAGTAAACAGAGGAGTGTTTGTGTGTATAATCCAACCCACCTTTTCAAAAAAAAATGAAAAAATATGACATGGAAAACTCTTAGAGGACAAAACATTGACACATCAACAATTTTAAACAGAAAAGTTAACAGAAGGACTAAAACAATAAATGTCGGTATTTGTAGGGAGTTATTTTAAAAAAAAAAATTGCAAGAACTAAAATCAAATTTGCCCATATATGCACGGACGAAAAACATATTTAAGCCCTTTTGAAAAGTCATGGACTAAATAGGGTATAACCACCATAAAAAATTGTTAGATTTGATCCTGGTTCATTGATTCAAGCACGGAAACCCAAAAAGAGCTTCGAATCAAATTATATGATTTGTTTAGTTCATCAGTTCTTTTTGTTCTATAATGCAAACATTGTGTTAACAAAAAAACTACTTCAGCTTCCACGCTAATTAACAAATCAGTTTAACAGTGCAAGGATGAAAAAATAACAGAGAAAAGAATGAGAGCAACAAGAATACTGAGAAGAGAGCATGTTACCATGGAATTGCTAGCTTCGTCAGAACCTTTTTGGAAGCCTAGTAAACCCTAACCTAAACCCTAGCCCCAACCTTAAACCCTAAATCCAAACCCTAACCTTAACCCTTAACCATAAATCATAAACTCTAAACCCTACCCTAAATCCTACCATTAACCCTACACTCCAAACCCTAACCCTAAAACCCACAAACCCAAAACCTAAGCCTAAACCTGAAACCCCTAACCCCTAAACCCTAAACATTAAACCCTAAACCCCCTTATACCCTAAGCCTAAACCCTTAAACCTAACCCATAAAGCCTAAACCCTTAAACCTAGCCCCATAAACCTTAAACCTTAAATCCTAAACCCTAAACTCCTAAATCCCGAGTTTAATTATGAATAAGGGTCTTTGCATATCAGATTTGCATGAGGGAATCAATTATGTATGGAGAAGGTATTAGCACTCCACAACATCTTTTCAAAGAAAAGTTACCTTTTAATTAAATGTTTAGCCGCGTTTGTGCGCGTGCAGAGAGAGCGAGAGACAAAGAGATGAAGACTATTTTGTCATCGGAGACGATGGACATCCCGGAAGGGGTAACCATCAAGGTACACGCGAAGATCATCGAAGTCGAAGGTCCACGTGGCAAGCTTGTTCGTGACTTCAACCATTTGAACCTCGATTTCCAACTCATCACCGGTGAGGATGGTCAGAAGAAGCTGAAGGTTGAAGCGTGGTTTGGATCTCGGAAAACCTTCACCGGCGTCACTAAAGGCTACCGTTACAAGATGCGTTTTGTCTACGCTCACTTTCCTATTAATGCTAGCATCACCAGCGACAACTCTGCCATTGAAATCCGTAACTTCCTTGGTGAAAAGAAGGTAAGGAAAGTAGACATGCTTGAAGGTGTTACCATTCTTCGATCCGAAAAGGTCAAGGATGAGTTGGTTTTGGATGGAAATGACATTGAGCTTGTTTCGAGATCTTGTGCTCTCATTAACCAGAAATGTCATGTTAAGAACAAAGATATCCAGAAGTTCCTTGATGGTATCTATGTTAGCGAGAGGGGCACTATACAAGAAGAATAGATGGTGGGAAAATAGGATTATTGATATTTAGTGAGTTACTCATCTGCTTGAACTGTTTAGTGGCGAGTCCTTCTGAGACAGTTTTTATTATTTTGTTGAGATTAATTTACAATTTTGTGTTATGAAAGTTAGGTTTTTGGAAGAAAAAAAAATTAAATGTTTAAAGGAAAATTAATGTGACAATATATTTATTTTACCCTTTTTGTTGTGAATTAAGAATATATAAATTTTTGGAAAAAAAAAGAAGACTTCATAAAACTTATTTACTTTTTGCGCTTGATAGAGGTGCCTTCCCCCTCTACTCCTACCTATATCTAGGTAGTGAATTAAATGTTACGTAGTTCTTAGGCGGAAAAAATTTGTATATTGGTACTTTTTAATTAATGTTTTATATTCTTTCTACAGGGAATTTTTGAACTCCAGAGTTGTCAGCTCATCAATCCTAAATCGCAAATTAATTAAGCTATACAACCAACTTAATCCCTTATTATTAATATTGGTTATACGTTGGGGATGTTTGTTATTTGGGAAAGAGGGATATTTTATTTTGAATTTAATAAGAAGGTTGCATATGGATTAGTTGTTTTCTTTTTAAGAGTAAAAAGACCAAGGATTTAGGCCCACAGTCTGAATAAGGGGATGCTGATACGAAAGGAGCGGGTGTAAGTTGCAGGCAAGATATTGCATTTCATTTTAGAAAGTTTATGGTTGTTATCATTATTTTAGAAGAAAATGAAAAAATATAAAAAATAAAAAGAGAATATAAGAAAATTCTAAAAACTAATTAAAATGGGATATTATTTTGAGTAGCTTCTCATGAAAATGTGAGCCTTACTTAAATTTGCGTCTCTCTCTCTCTACAATGTAGGACTAGGGAATTTGGCACTGGCTTACAAGTAAAAAAGGCATTTTCGGATATTCTGGTTAATCAAAATAGGTATATGTATGTATATATATATATATATATATATATATATATATATATATAAAATTAATAAAAATTAACGCAAGAGGGGATCAGAAAATTTACACTGAGCACATGATGTTGGCCCCAGCTTGTGCATGCGAGGAGGTCCCACCCACTAGCTTGTTTACAAGCTCTCATAATTCTTTAGTATATAAAGACTTTGGTATGTCCAAAGCTAGGCATTGTGGGACTTCCACACTTTTGAGATATCACACAAAATCACTTAAAATCGCAACAATCCCTCACATATTTTAAGAGTTAGAAAAAGAATAAAGAAAAGAAGTTTCCTGGGTTATCATCGTAGATGTAATGCATCATATCTGTATAACAAGCTATGAAACCAGTCCTAGACAGATAAAACTTAACATACAGTGAATTGGTTTGGCAAGCTATGGAACCTAAGACACGTGTTATATGTTACAGGTTTTACCATCACATTACACCCCTACAATTCTTGTTGTTTCAGCCGTTTTGCGCTACTAGGTCCTGCGCGTGCTCGATATTTTGCGCGTGCTCGATATTCATGAGTGCTCTAGAGATCTCGCCAGGATCTCATGCAAGCGGCCCCACTTGACACTCTTATAGGTGATTTCATCAAGTGTATGCTGCAAGTCATACACCACCCATAAGGTCTATGATAATCATTTAAAGCTTAAAGCTTATCCTTTTAACCCTGCAGTCTAGCACTATCACAAGAACACCATAGGAAAGGGACAAAAAATAAAATTAATTAATTTAAGTGCTAGCAGTATTAACAAGCGACTTGTTTTTACCACATTGAATCTTCTTAATGGGATCTCCGATCACAAAGGTTGGGTTACCATCACTTTCTAATTTCATTTGGCTAAAGTTGTAACACCCCATTTCTACCCGGTAAAATAATGGTAAAATCAGAGTTCGTAAAAATCTTTTTCAACGAACAATGGAGTGCCACATTGGCTTCGCGGAAACAATAGACGGGTTAATTCGCTTTTTGAAAACAGATACATAGCGCTTTCGGATGAACCGATAAAACGACATCTCAAACCAGTCAAACTTCTCTTAACTACGCAGCGGAAAATTCAAACGGTTCGACTAAACAATCGTGGCAACTATGCAGAATTCATAACTCAAAATCCAACGGTAAACAACTTAAATAACATAAATAAACGTTCATCCCCCCGAGTGCTACGTATCAGAGCAACAACACCGACTCGATCAAATGAAGGTACAACGACATTCATTCGAGGTTACCTGCACGTTACCAACATAGGGGTAACATTCAAACAGAAGGGGTGAGATATCGAACCATATAATGAATCATATGAAAGACAATATATGTCAGGTCAGGACATCAGATCATCATTTCACAACAGTCAATATCATCATATCACAACAGTCAATATCATCATATCACAACAGTCAATATCATCATATCACAACGGTCAATACCATCATATCACAACGGTCAATATCATCATATCACAACGGTCAAGTCGTTACGTCACAACAGTCAAAGTCATTTCGACCACATAAGTATGCACATAATGCGAAATGTGACTCAACTCAGGGCCACCTGTAACACCCCTTTTCTACCCGGTAATTATTTATTAAAATCAGAGTTATAAAAAATTGTTTCATACTTCGAAAAGAGATGTCACACATTCATCGATAATTCAAAACGTCGCATGCGGTATATAATCACTTTGTCAAAAAGGGTCGAAGCCCATAACACCAGTTTAATTCACCATATCGTCAAAAATGCATCACCACGCAGCGGAAATAGAAATAAGATTCAAAACAATAGAGTCATAACGTCCTGAATGGACTCCAAACAAATAAAATGTAACAGTCAAAGTCTAACGTTTATCCCCCCAAGAGTGTTACATATCAAAACAAGGACACCGACTCAGACTAGCGAAGGTACCTAGGCCTTCACTCGCAATCACCTGCACGTTACCGCATAGGGTAACATTCAAACAGAAGGGGTGAGATATCTTCAATATAATAGCGTAAAATGATAGGAAGTATGCTAGAATATGACAACTATATCTACCACTTCACTACACACATCAAATCATCAACACACGTCAAATTATGAACACCACAATCAGTCACCAAATGTCATGATAATGTATGAATGCAACCCACACCAACGGGCATATGCATGTGGTACCAAATCACCAAAATTTTGCCTGTAAATAGAGGCGTCACCAAAATTGAGAGCTTTCACACCCGGCTCACCAATTCACAAAAATTGAGCTTTCACACCCGGCTCACTAGTTTTAGAAAAATTGAGCTTTCACCCCCAGCTCCAAGACCAAAGTGTCATACCCCAATTTTGTCCGGCTTAGGTCAAAACCCCTAATTTTCCACACAAAAAATATACAATAAATTATGCATTGCATTTTGGGTCCTAGAAACCATTCCAAAGTTTTTGAAATCATTTTTAGAGTTAGAATGCACTTTTCCGGAAATTAGGGTCAAAAAGGGCATTTTGGTCATTTCTCACAAAAGGGTCTATAAAATATTTTTTGCATGAAAACATGCATCATGCATCGAAATTAGGGTTTTTGAAAATATGTTATGCATGCATGGCAAGCTTTGGAAAATATTTTATGCATGCATGGCAAAAACCTAAAAACAATTTTGTGGAAAGCAAGAATCAATTTCTATTATATACCAAAGGCCAAGAATCGATTTATAGTATATTCTAAAGGCCATGAAATCGATTTTCAAGCAATCCTAAAGGCCAAGAATCGATTTCTCAATCATATGTTTAAAGCTTGAAATCGATTTCTACATATACTCAAGGCAAAGCTAAAATCGATTTCCTTCTTTTTACATAGGCCTTGAAATCGATTGTCAAGCCATCCCGTAGGCCATGAATCGATTCCTAATTGTTTTAACTAAGTGAAGAATCGATTTTCACCTATGATAGATGTCCTGAAAATCGATTCCTACTTGTTTTCAAAGAGCAAAGAATCGATTCCCATGTTTTCCAAAGAGTAAAGAATCGATTCCTCACTATTTCAACTATCCAAAGAATCGACTCTTGAGGCTTCTAAAATGATAAGAATCGATTCATCTATATTTTAACTACAATCAACAATCGATTCTTTCATTTCATTAAAATGTTTTTTTCAGATCTACGCTTTCCTAAAGCCTATAAATAGGCTGCCTCAAGTCACTCTTCAGGGGAGGGACAGATTTTTTTCACGAGATCAGAGAAAAAACCCATTTTTCGAAATCTCTCACATTTAAAAAAAAACTCTTCTACGCTTTATTTTTTGCTCTATTCGTTCCGTTGGTCCGTCAGAGTTGATCCTTCGCTAAGAGTCAGATGATTCAACCTCCCCCTTTCAAACCCTTTCAAAAAACATTTTTCATTAGAACTACGTCGCTTTGATTCCCATTTGGGATACGTAGGAGCGAGTCACGTTCTCGTCAAGCGCAACAAATAAAAACCCTTTTCGCAACCATAAACAAATCATTTTCATAAAACAAACAAAAAGGATCGTTTTCAAATCCATTGCTGCTAGTAGCTCATCAGAGCCTTTGTTCGTTTAGCTATTAGTGGCAATGTCCTTTTTCTCATAAGAATAATAAAACGATGATCCATCATAACCTTTGTTAGTTTGATCATTGTGCAAATCAATCTTTTTCGAAAATCACTTTCAAAAAGACAATAAAAACGAGTTGTTATCAATAGTCCATCAGAACCTTTGTTCGCTTGACTAGCGGTACAACTCTTTTTGAGTATTTAGCAGTGATTCATCATAGCCTCTGCTAGTTTAATCATTTGCTAATGCTCGTCCTATTTCAAAAGCTCACTAAAAAAAGATAAAAAAACAAAAACTTTTCAAAAAGAACCAAGAACTACGTAGCTTTGAATTCTTCATCGCACCGGGAGATACGTAGGAGCGGGCCATGTCCCGTCAAGCACTTTTTTTCTAAAAACCCCTTTTTTTCCTCCTTTCTCGCCAAAAATAAAAAAATTTCATTAAGTTCTTTAATTCATTTTCAATAAGAAATAAAGAGGCAAACTAGGTATTTTTTAAATCAACACTTAAAACCACACATTTAATTAAAGGTTCCCTCTCAGTAGAGAGGACGTGTGGGGTGCTAACACCTTCCCCGCGCGTAACTGACCCCCGAACCCTATTCTCTAGTTTCGCAAGACCAATCGCTTTCTAAAAAAGGTTTTTCTAATACTTTCCTTAAATAAGTATTGGTGGCGGCTTCATTGTTTTTTAGAAAAGTTGTAAACGAGGAAGGTTCTCCCTCGGGGGCTTTTTCGGGCGCAACAGCTGGCAACTTCACTAGGGACACTAAAAAAACATTTTTTCAAAAGTGGGTCAAGCCTAATTAATTAAATGTGTGGTTTATATGATTGATTTGAATATCTTGCTTTGCCTCTCTTCTTCTTCCTTTTTCATAAGCATGTTACGTCCATGTGCATTCTTCTTCTATGTTTGTTTTTGCAAAAGATAGTTACTTTTTTTGCTTAGTTCCCTCATTCATTACTTCCCCTTTCTTATCATGTCCCCTTCTTCTTTGCTCCCTTTCTTGAGGTAAGTAGTGCATTGTTATTGGCACCCTAGATTAGTTTATATTGGATCGATATTGAACCCTAGGATAAACAACATGCTATTCGTCTGGACTGCTCTGGATTTTCATTTGCAGGTGGGGAAGGGTAGTTATTCCTAGGTGTTGTGCCCTCGACACACACTTCACATCCTATACTTGTGAGCATTGAGTGGGGCCTAAAACCCAAGGTCTGAACAAAAACCTAGGAGAGTGGGAACGATTAGTGACTGCCATTCGTAGACCTTTGTCTGTATGGCTCTCATGAAAGTTCCGCCCAAGAGTGCGCTTTATCATGATGCCTCACACTCGGTAGCTTTCTACGATTGTGGGTGCCATCATGAGAGAGACTTTAGCTCTTGGTTGCCATTGTAAGGAAGTGATTAGAACCTACATGGGAGGATTACCCCTTTCGTTGACTTTAGACCCTAGGATTCCCACCCTTTGTAGGACACGAGGGTACGCCTTTGTTTGTTGCATTAGTTTAGGCATTCCTTTTTCTTACACTCTATTTCAAAAAATCGTAGAAAATAATATCCTTATTTTCTTACCCTCTTTTTATGTAAATGACACATCATTTCGCATCCATATCATTTCACACCATTGCATTTGCATCTAACAAAAGTTTGAAAAAAAAAAAGAAGAAGGGGACTTTCATCATTTGCATTCTTCATGCATTAAAGCTTGTTTGCCGGAGATCGCAACATAACATCGAACCTTGTCATAGGTGTGTAAGAAGCAACATGGAATCCAAAGGCAAAACCGCATTCAATTCGAGGTTCCCCATTGTAAAGAAGATTGATGTAACTAGTTTGAAGGAGTATGCTTCCCTATTAGGTCCTATTGAGATTCGGTCCTTCGACAAAACTAATGGGAACATCCGCAAGTTATTACAGTTAGAAGTACAAGAGAGTGCCATCGCCGCCCTTTGTTGGTTCTATGACTCTGAGATTAGATGTTTTCTTTTCAAGAACTTCCAAATGGCACCTACCCTAGAGGAGTATGAGAAGATTCTGGGTTTTGATCGCTCAGAGGCTAGACCTTACCAGTATCAGAGGCAGTATTATTCAGATGAGAAGTTTGCTTCCTTGTTACAAATCAGTGTAGAAGAAGTGCGGTCCCACAAAATTAAGCGTAACAAGATATTTGGGTTTCTTCAGGAGTACTTTGAGAGTTTGATGACTAGTTATGTAGCATCAAATGATTGGGTTTCTTTCAAGCAAGTACTAGCTTTGACCATCTTCGGCATTGTTCTTTTCCCTCAGATTGAGAAACATATAGATGAAACCGCTGTTGGTGTGTTCCTAGCTTTCAAGAGTGCAAAAAGTCTCATCAACCCGGTTCCCGCTATTCTCGCTGAGACCTATCGTGCCTTCACCCGCCATCATGAGTTCCGAAAGGATAAGATGTGTTGTTCCTTCCCTGTGCTATACGCTTGGTTGATCAGTCATGTGTGCATTAACAAAAGTGAAGTTGGGGACCTGCTTTCCTACACCTTGGGTTGCAATCCGAAGACTATGAGCCCTCATGAGTGGAAGGATACTCTTAAGAACCTTGATGCTCTTCAAATTCGGTGGTACTTGCACAAGTTTTGGGAAGATAGACCCTCAGTGATATTCCAATGTGGCAGTTTCCAAAACGTTCCTCTCATGGGAACACAGGGATGCATCAATTATAACCCGTCTTTGACCTTGAGACAACTCGGGTACCCTATGCGGGACTCACCCTCCGAAGCTATGTTGTTCCGTTTTTACCTCCATGAGGGGATCCCTAAAGACGAGGGCTTACTTCGGCGAGTCTTGCAAGCTTGGGAAACCGTGGTGAGGAAAGACAAGGGCGAGTTATCTAAAAGGACCACTGCTATCTCCTTCACTCAATGGCTTGAAAAGAGGATTAAGGAAACTCGATCATTCAACCAAGGAATTCCATCACTTGAAGAGAAAATACCAGAACTCCACGTTCCCCTAATTGAAGAACTAGAAGAGGTTAAATTGGCCTTATTGAAAGCGGAAGAAGAGAAAAGGGCTTTACAAAACAGATTGGGAAAGGTGATGCAAGACAAACGGAAGCTAGAAAATGAAAATGCTCTTCAAGCCGCCACTATTGAAGCAACCAATAGGAAGCTTAAAATAGGAGAAGAGAGCAAGAGGGGAATTCAGAAACATTTGGAAGGAGCTAAAGAAGAAGTAAAGAGGTGCGCCTCAAAGACGAATGAGGCTGTGGCGGAAGCAAGTGAATGGAAGAAGTCATATACCAAGTCAAAGAGGGATGAGAAAATGGTTAGAGAGGCGCTAGCTAAGTCAAAAGAGGGATTCCAAAGGATGAAGTCTGAAATGGAGAACCAAGTGGAAAACATCACGCATGATAGAGAGTCTATCATAGGGATCTTGAAAGAATATCAACAAGCTTTGGAGTTTGAACAAGGAAGGTCGGAAGAATTGAAGAGGAACGTCCGATGCCTAAGGGAATCTTATGGGCAGGTGCAAGCAGAGAGCCAGTACTGGGAGGAACGCTTCATGGCATTAATTGGCAGAATAGAAGACCAAGAAGTTACCAAGAAGTAATCAAGCTGTGAGAGGTGTTCCCAAGAAGCTAAGAAGAGCTGAAGCGGAAATGAACCCTTGCAACACTCCGGCCAAGGTGCATGAGTTTGTCGAGTATTGCAAGATCCTGACAGAAGAACTCATGGAGAAAGCCAAGGGGCGGCCGAAAGCAAGAAGAGAAAGAGGAAGGAGAAATTGAAGGCTATATGCCTCTGAAGTTCACTTTAGAACATTGCAATAATTCTTAGGAAATTGTAATTTTCTCTAAAAAGTTGTAATTTTCTTTGGATATTGTACTTTGTCCTCAGAATATTGTACTTTGCTCTTCTCTCGAGTTTGAAGTATTCTTTCCTTTTGAATAAAGTGTGTTCGTTTTGCCTATTGCTTCCAACTTCGTTGCAAAAAATAATAATAATAATAAAAAAAATAAAAAATAAAAATGTTAAAGCTTTAGACCTACACGCCTATGACAAGACGAATTACACCGCGATTCCCGGCACCCAAACAAACATAAAATCATACATATTGCATTGCATTTGCATTCATTTATTTAATTCTCGTGCTCATAAAGTGTATTCCCTCAATAGAAAAAGGCAAGCTGGTTCGCCAACATCGATACCTGACTCGTCTACAAGCAAGGCTCATGGCAACTAACCAGAATGACCGGGGCCGTCCTGTTATTGAAGACTTAGGAAGTGGGGAATCAGACCATGGTAACACCGCTGCTGAGGTTCCCAATCCAGAGCAATTGGCTCAAGAGAATCGGGAGTTGAGAACGAAAATCGGGGAAATGGGAGCACAGATGACGGAAATGATGGGCATACTACAAACTTTGAGGAACGGAACAGCCGTTGAAAGTCTCGCCGTCACTACCGGAGTTGCTGTCACTCTTCCCCCTCCGAGTCTCGAGACTAACACCTTTGCTCATACTTCAGGAACCAACAACCAGGGCCAACCAGTTATGCATGGGATGCCTTGGGGACTCCCATCTGGATACGCACCTCCAGGAGCCGAGGCTAATGCGGGAAGTAATCCCCTTAGTGTTGCAGAACAAGTCCGACCCATCTCAGCCACAAACAGTGGAGGAGCGGGAGCGCCTCAGGGCCAAATTCAGATTCCTATCCCGCCGGGAACTCCGTTTGACTTTCATTCACCAGTAACGGTCCATCCCCCAATTCAAGGACCAATTCCTGGGAATATCACTCACTCACGTGACCCACACGTGAACCCAGCCGTAGTGTCGATGAGTAATCCTCACTACGGTGTGAATGGTTTTCCTCAGAACTATCTGTTGAAGCTCCTCAAGCTAGAGACAGGTATCATATGTTAGAAGAGCACTTAAGAATGATTGAAGGGGCGAGCTCTAGAGCAAGAGAAGCTTGTGATCTGTGTCTCATCCCTGATGTGGTTTTACCTCCTAAATTCAAGGTGCCCGACTTTGACAAGTACCGAGGCGTGACTTGCCCTAAAAGCCATCTGACCATGTACTGTAGAAAAATGGCTGCACATTCTCATGATGACAAGTTGTTGATCCATTACTTCCAAAGAGAGCCTTGCGGGAGCATCTCTCAACTGGTACATGCAGCTAGAACCATCCCATATCCATTGTTGGAAAGACTTGGCTGATGCTTTCCTCAGACAGTACCAGTACAATACAGATATGGCGCCAGACAGAACACAGTTGCAGAGTCTGGAAAAAAGAGATAATGAGTCATTCAAAGAGTATGCCCAGCGGTGGAGGGCTTTGGCTGCACAGGTAACACCCCCTTTGTTAGAGAAAGAATTAGTCTTCATGTTCATGGAAACCCTGCCGCCGTTATACTACGATCGGTTGATTGGTAGCGTGTCTTCCAATTTCTCAAACATGGTAATCATCGGTGAAAGACTAGAAAACGGAATGAGAAGCGGCAAGATTGCCCAGGGTTCCACAGGTACAACCACCCAGAAAAAGCCATTCCCCGGATTTTCAAAGAAGAAAGAAGGAGAGGCCAACGCCATCACCATAAGCCAACCTTATCAAACACAAAACATCCCTGTCCCCACTCAAACACGACCAACCCTTCCACCACAAAATAACTACCACAAAAGCTACCTAGACAAAAAACAGACCACCTTTGATCCCATCCCCATGTCCTATACTGACCTCTTCAACTATCTTTTTACAAGCAAACTCATCAATACCAGACCCATGAGACCAGTTCAACCACCCTACTTCCGAGGCTACAATCCCAATGCTACCTGTGCATTTCATGAAGGGGCAGTTGGACACGTTGTTGAAGACTGCAAGGCCTTTAAAATTGTAGTGCAAGATCTGATTGATGCCAAAGGGATAACCTTCAAACAAGAAAGCCCAAGCATCACAACTAATCCGCTGCCTGGTCATGAGAAACCTGCAACCAATGCCATCCATGATATGGGGGGTCAATCCTTAATCAGAACTGTGGAGTGTATCCAGACGCCCCTAGAGGTTATTCATGCAGAGCTGTGCAAGTTCGGGGTCATCAAGAGAGGTTGTGCTCAGAAAGAAGTATGTGTTGATGATAACTGTGTCGGAGCATGTGAGACCTTCAAGACAGTCTTGCAGGACCTATTGGATCGTCATGTAATCCAAATAGGTGTTCAAGAGAAAGAGGAGGATGTGCTGACCTTCGAATCAGATAAGAATGGAAATGTTCAGGTACCTATTGAGGTCCCGTATAGCCGGAAGCCGATCGTGGGCCCTTTACTAAAAAGAGGAGGCGCCTTTTTTTGTAACATCTTGGGCCCTTTTCTTACTTAGTAGGCTACCCAGCGATGCACTCATGGCCTTCTCTACCCCCCATGTAGAGTTTTTGCCTTCCGTGGGAATCGAACCTTGTACCCTGAGGCTTAGGTACAAGCTCAATGCATTCCCACTACCAATTGAATTGTAACACCCCGTTAATTTCTATCTTGTAGAAATTACCGAAGCGCACTACTGGCATACATCAGAGTGACTTCCTTTTTAAATACTGAACACATACTAATACTCGATGCTAAAAACCCACCAAGTTCGCTTACATAACTGACATAAAAAAAATACATAGAGCGTTCTTACACCACTCAACTAGTGTTCAGTACCAAAAACCGAAAGTCTGCGGAAGCGATTTACAACTTAAAAACATAAGTCGTACCATCGTACATCTAAGAAACTGAATACAAAATACAGAGATACAAGGGAAACTGAAATACAAGACATAAAGAATAAGGATAGCGGCTGCTCCTCAAGCATCTTCATAGCCGTGCCTCACGGTCTTCAACTTTCCCTGCTTAACTGAAAAACAACAACAATGGATTGGGTGAGACAACTTGTCTCAGTGAGTTCTATCGCGACCCCTTACTAAACCTCTCGGTTCAATTATGCTTGATTCATTATTCTGATTCTAACTCATAGTCCTCAAAATTGACTATGTGGCTAACTAACTGAAGTTGTCCTTATAACCCTTAAGCCGGTTACAAGACGCAACTCATAAGCTAAGCTAAACGTTGTCCTCATAACCCTCAAGCCGGTTACAAGAAACAACACTAACTAAAGTTATAGCGTGTCACCGGTCACTTGGCATAATAACCTTCCGGTGAACCCGTCCCCACTAATCGGCTGGGTCCCTAATGGGGCCTAGGTTCATAAGGCTCATGACTGCCTCTCCCCTAGCACACTAAACTGAATAGGGTCGTCACCCCGACTAAAAGGTATATATGATGATATACCTGAACTGAACTCAACAATGAACTTAAACATACCAATAACTTAACTGAACAATGAACTGAACTGAACATAAACTTATTACTAAGGTGATCTAATTACTAACTAAGTCTAATTATTAAGTGATCTCTCATGGATTACTAAGGTTTGCTAACTTATCTTATCAATCTTACTAAACCAGTCAATCCAGCACAATACATCAAACACGAATTCATAACATGAAATCAATGGTCAATCACATGAGCATTCACTTAACCTGAACATAATCCAAACATAACCAATTGTATGGTACTAACATAATTTGGATCCAATCACAATCAATTACCACTCAATTCAGGGCAATTCAATCACAGTAACTTTGGGGAAGGTGGAAGGAAGGATTAGAAAGCAATTGGAATCGTTCGGAATGATTTAAAACACTTTTTAAAAGAGGCAACCCGAAGACCACGCACGACTCGTGCGCCCATACACACGATCCGTGCGTGACTATCATTTATCGTATCATTTCGTTCCGATCCCTAATTACTTCCCGATCGACACTACCACTTCAGTCATAGCCACAACACATCAATCACATAAAGCAATATCCATGGCATACACTTATCTCAATCACAATCATAGCATGACAATCAAATCCATAACACATTCCATGAACCTGAATTGGGCCGTTCATAAAACCATGGACCGCAAGGGCCGTTAATAAAACCGTGGGCCGCAAGGGACGTTTATAAAAATAAACATAATCATGGAATTATACAGTATAAATTATATATATATAGGTAGGTCTTTGAATAAGCTTTAAAACGCATCTGAGAACACATCAATCGGGTTCCCGGATCAAAAGTTATTGCGAAAACAAGTTTAGGGTATTTTGCTGAAAAACTGCAAAGCATCGCGACGCGAACTGGTTCCGTCGCGACGCGAAAAGTGACAGAAAGTTTTGCGTTGCAAAAGTTAAGGGAGGCCGCGACGCGAAGGCCATGGGCCGCGACGCGAAATTACACAGAATTTTACCCTAACTTGTGATGCTCATATCTTGAGCTACACAATTCCAAATTCAACCAAATCAGGACCAAATTGACGAGTATTCAGTCTAGTTTCTAAAGCAATTGACCATATAATTTTTGGATACCTATATCATCCCCAGATGCTCAGAAACCGGACCTATTCTCAAACTGTCTCCAGAATTCTACCCTAACTTGTGATGCTCATATCTTGAGCTACACAAGTCCAAATGCAACCATTCCAAAGCCAAAATGTCAAGCCTTCGATCTAGTTTCTAAAAAGGTAAGTCACATAATTTTTGAACAGGTAAAACAGTCCCAGTTACCAGAAAACCGAACCTATCCTGAAAGTCTCCACACAGTGAACTTACCAACACAAATAGCATCCAATTTCAGTCATCAAACACATATTCATCAAGGAACAATCAACACATATCTTTGTACAGAATCAAAACATAATAAAACCAAGAATGCATGACTCATATATTAACAATGATTTCCCTAGTGAGTGTAGAACTCACCTTGGTGTGATGTACTCCACGAAACCGAAACTCAGCTACCCAATTTCGAACTTCAGCACTTTGAGCTACTGATTTCCTTACCCAAACTATACCAACTAGCAAGGTGACTTCTCCCCAAGGTTGTATTATGGTTCTATGGCGACATGCAAGCGAATGGAAGTCCCAAAACTCTATCTTTGCTCCACTTGAGCTTGGGTGGTCTTTAATGGTGATTTGTGGAGGAGGTGGATGATGATTATAAGTTTGGTATTAATGGAAAGGAGGTGAAGAGCTGATTCTGAATATGCTAAAAGATTGAGCATGCATGGGAAAAATGAAAAACCCTCTTCTTCCCTTATCCTCCTCTCCTCTCTATCTCTCTTTCTCAGCCCCTTTCTAATTTCTGAAACTTGGTCTAATGAGAGGGATGAGGTTGACTTAGATTTCAGCTGGGTTAAATAAATTAATGTTCAATGTCTCTTATGCCCTTCAATTACCCATCCCCTCATTCTAACTAACACATAACAATGCACTTAATCTAACTTAACAATTAAGCACACAATTACTAACAAGTAATTAAATAAATAATCCACTTCCTAAGCATAATATATTCGATTATGTTAATTAATAACTTGACCTCTCGCTAATCACGATTATAAGACTACATAATCCATAACCGTTATTCGAATATCGATCGACAAAATTTCTAAAAATTAGGGGATGTTACACCGGTTCAGCTGCAAGAGTACAAAGATAGGCGTGGGTTAGGATATTGGCCCACTCAGGCTGACAAGAAGAGAATGGCTGAGGAAAAGCGAGAAAGGAGGCTAGCTAAGCTTCAGGGACGGGAACCAAGCTTGAAGAAGATTCCTATCTATGGAGCTTTAGGAATGCGGGTATGCTGGATCCCAATCAGGTGGCCGTCATTGAGGAAGAATCAGTTGTGGAAGACAAAGGCGTGGACTTGGTGCGTCGCAGTGCAGCAGATGAAGAGCTTGATAATTGGAAGATCATTGGTTTCCCTGTTATTTTCATTCCAAAGTAATGATTTTGTAATGCAAATTCTTTGGCTCTGCCCAAGGCCTTAGGATATTTCATAAGGGCATGCACGTTTTTCCTTCAAATATCATCTATCAATAAAATGTTGTTTTGGATTCTCAAATGAATAAATTTGCTTTTCATTATCATGCGTCTCCATCTTGTGTTTCTATTTTTTGCCTGTTCATTTCTTTCTATTCCCGCGAATGCAGATCTAAAATGAATATCTTTGAGAATAACGATGCCAACGATTCATATGTTAATTTTGATCACCCCGTTAACCAAGCTGAGGAGGATGTGGAGGATGACTGGGAAACTCCTCCAGAGTTGATGAGAATGGTTGAACAAGAGGAAAAGGTTATTCAGGCACATGGGGAGTCCGTTGAGATAATTAACCTAGGCACAGAGGACAGCAAGAAGGAAGTAAAGGTGGGTACTTCAATGAAGGAAGGTGAGCGCAAGAAACTAATTGAACTCCTACATGAGTATGTTGATGTCTTTGCATGGACTTATCAAGATATGCCAGGTTTAGATACTGACATAGTGGTGCATAAGTTGCCAGTCAAGCCAGAATGTCCTCCGGTAAAGCAGAAACTGAGAAGAATGAAGCCAGAAATGTCCTTAAAGATCAGAGATGAAGTGAAAAAGCAGTTTGACGCTGGGTTCCTAGTAGTAGCCAAGTATCCGCAATGGGTTGCCAACATCGTGCCAGTTCCGAAAAAAGACGGGAAAGTTAGAATGTGCGTTGATTACAGAGATCTGAACCGTGCTAGTCCCAAAGATGATTTTCCCCTGCCCCATATTGATGTCTTAGTGGATAGTACGGCGCAACATTCACTGTTCTCCTTCATGGATGGGTATTCAGGGTATAACCAGATCAAGATGGCTCCGGAGGATATGGAGAAGACGACTTTCACAACTCTTTGGGGAACATTCTGTTACAGAGTCATGCCATTCGGGTTGAAGAACGCCGGTGCTATCTATCAAAGGGCTATGGTAACATTGTTTCATGACATGATGCACAAAGAAATAGAGGTCTACGTGGATGATATGATCGCCAAGTCTAAAACTGATGAGGAACACATTGTCAATTTGCAAAAGCTCTTCGAGCGGTTGAGAAAATTCAAGCTCAGATTAAATCCTGCCAAGTGCACCTTTGGCGTGCGATCAGGAAAGTTGTTGGGGTTCATCGTCAGCCAAAAGGGGATAGAGGTCGATCCAGACAAGGCGTGTGCGATTCTTGAGATGCCAGTCCCTAAAACAGAAAAAGAGATTCGGGGTTTTCTCGGAAGACTGAACTACATCTCTAGGTTCATATTCCAGTTGACTGCCACTTGCGAACCAATCCTCAAACTTTTGTGCAAGAATCAAGAGACCAAATGGAATGATGATTGTCAAGAAGCATTTGAAAAGATCAAAAAATATCTTCAGAATCCACCTATCTTGACGCCTCCTGTACCCGGCAGACCTCTGATCCTGTACCTAACCGTGCTAGACAGCTCAATGGGTTGCATGTTAGGGCAACATGATGAATCTGGGAAGAAAGAGCATGCCATTTACTATTTGAGCAAGAAATTCACTGACTGTGAGACAAGGTACTCGCTGCTAGAAAAGACTTGTTGTGCTTTAGCTTGGGCTGCTCATCGTTTGAGGCAGTACATGCTAAGTCACACTACTTGGTTGGTATCTAAAATGGATCCTATCAAGTATATCTTTGAGAAGCCCGCACTTACAGGGAGACTTGCCCGTTGGCAAATGCAGTTATCAGAATATGATCTCCTATATGTCACTCAAAGAAATTAAAGGTAGTGCGCTGGCCGAGTACCTGGCACACCAGCCTGTTGAAGATTATCAGCCTATGCAGTATGACTTTCCTGATGAAGATATCATGGCTTTGTTTGAAGAAGGGAAATCCCCAGAAGATGAAAGATGGAGAATGGTGTTCGATGGTGCCTCCAATATATACGGGCACGGAGCCGGGGCAGTGCTGATTTCCCCTGATACTCGCTTCATTCCATTCACTGCCAGACTAAGCTTCTACGTCACTAATAATATCGCAGAGTATGAGGCATGTATTCTTGGTATCCAGGCAGCCATTGATTGGAAAGCTAAGAGGCTTGATGTGTATGGAGATTCAGCTCTAGTAATTCACCAAGTGAACGGTGATTGGGAGACCAGGGACTCCAAGTTGATCCCTTATCGAGATTACATTCTAGGGCTGGTTGAGCTTTTTGAGGAAATCACATTCCAGTACCTTCCTCGCAATGAGAATCAGTTGGCTGATGCACTAGCCACTCTGTCTTCAATGTTTAATATCAGCTGCGACAAAAGCTTGACTCACATCGGGATTCAGCATCGAGATTTGCCAGCGCATCATTATTGCATGGTCATCGAGGAAGAGTATGATAACAAGCCCTGGTATTATGACATCAAGCAGTACATCATGAACAGAGAATACCCTCCTGGAGCGTCAGAGAATGACAAGAGAACCCTCAGAAGATTGTCAAGGAATTTCTTTTTGAGCGGTGAAGTTCTATACAAGAGAAATTATGACATGGTCCTTTTAAGGTGTGTGACAGAAGAAGAGGCAACAAAAATCATGAGAGAAGTCCATGAAGGCTCATTTGGGGTTCATTCCAGTGGGCACACCATGGCAAGAAAAATCTTAAGAGCTGGCTATTATTGGTTGCAAATGGAATCAGATTGCTATAGTTTCGTAAGAAGATGTCACAAGTGTCAAATCTACGCTGATCATATTCATGTACCACATGCTTCCCTAAATGTCTTGACTGCCTCTTGGCCATTCTCAATGTGGGGCATGGACGTCATAGGTCCTATCGAGCCTAAGGCGTCAAATGGGCATCGCTTCATCCTGGTCGTTATTGATTACTTCACCAAGTGGGTTGAAGCTGCTTCATATTCCAGCATTACCAGCTCTGTGGTTGCTAAGTTTGTAAAGAAAGATTTGATTTGCCGCTATGGGCTTCCGTATAAGATTATCACAGATAATGGCAGCAACTTGAACAGTAAGATGATGAAAGAGTTATGCGAGGACTTCAAAATCCAACATCATAATTCTTCTCCATACCGTCCCAAGATGAATGGGGCAATTGAAGCGGCCAATAAGAATATCAAGAGGATTGTGCAAAAGATGGTAGTGACCTATAAAGATTGGCACGAGATGCTTCCTTTCGCCTTGCATGGGTATCGTACCTCAGTGCGTACTTCAACCGGGGCAACCCCTTTCTCTTTGGTGTATGGGTCGGAAGCAGTCCTCCCCATTGAAGTCAAGATACCTTCTCTGCGGGTACTGATGGAAACCAAGTTGGAAGAAGCAGAATGGGTCCAAGCTCGTCTGGATCAGCTGAATTTCATTGAGGAGAAAAGAATTGCTGCCCTGTGTCATGGCCAGTTGTATCAACAAAGGATGAAAACAGCTTTCGACAAGAAAGTTTGTCCCCGAGAATTCAGCGAGGGAGACCTTGTGCTCAAGAAGATTCTGCCTATCCAGAGTGACTCCCGTGGGAAATGGACTCCTAGCTATGATGGGCCATATGTGGTAAAGAAAGCCTTTTCTGGAGGAGCATTGATACTCACCAACGTGGATGGTGAAGAACTCAGAAACCCAGTCAATTCAGATTCAGTCAAGAAATATTACACCTGAGAAAAATAAAAAGGAAAAAGAGAAAAAATGAGCCAAGCAAGAATTAGCTCGCTAGGTTGAAAACCCGAAAGGGCGGCCTAGGCAAAAAAGAGCGACCCGGTGGACTGAAAACTCGCAAAGAGCGGTCCAGGCAAAAATTAGGGTCAGAAAGGTTGGACTTAAAAAAGGTAAAAGAGGCAAGCAGCGTCTCCAAAAGCTTGGGTAAAAGGGTGATCAAGAATATAAGTATGGGTGATTGGCATCAACACTCCAAAGACAAAAAACGCTCATAAGATCTGTTGCGTCCATTTTTCTTGTTTTTTTTTAGTTTCAAAAATTCTCAATGTACTCTTTTCAGTCGGCGCGACCTTTTGCGTGTTCGATCTCCATATGAATAAAAGTCCAAACTCTTCACTTTGTCTGCCCATTGTTTTGCTTCCTTTTCATTGGCACTTTAAAACGATGTTTTATGGTAGATGATAAATGAATTATGAAAACATGCATAAGTCAAAGCATTAAAATCATTGCGAAACTTTTGAAAATCATGAGAAAGGAAATAATCTCTTAATCAGGTAAATTCACAAAAGTCAAACAAAAGCACTGATTGTGTCAAAATAATTCATAAAAGGCTGAAGTATGACCCTCACACCATTATGGGCGATCCTCGTGCCTCGTAGCGCAAGTCCTACGATTTGGTTGAACCGGTGAAAGAAAAGCCAAAAAGAGCAAAAGAGCAAAAAAAAAAGAGCAAAAGAGCAATAAAACGAATAAAACTCATGTGTTGCATTCACCAAACATAGACAAAAAAAAAAATTCATGCAAGCAAGAAGAAACTCCTGCATCACATTCATCCCATCCAAAAGCAATCATAGCATTCGCATTGCATGCATTTGTTCATATCACTTGCAGGTACAAGGACGGATAAATACTTAGGTGTTAATCCTCGCCCTCAGTTCCCAGAAAACGCTCCTTTAGTTCGGAGTTCAAATGCTTTTCAGTTCAGCGCTCAAGCGTGCATTGCAGTTTGGAGTTCAAAATCGCTCTCGTCAGAGTTCAACGCTCCCTTCTGTCCAGGTCTCACGTCGCGTACGAGCAACGCGATGGACCGCAGCCCCATGTGAGGTTCAACGGAATAATTGTATCAGCCTAAGATATAGTGGATGCCGTGCATTGATCAGTATATCAGTTCCGGAGCTGATGACGATCCCCCCGGTCGCTCGAAAAGGCCAACAGGAAGCGTGCTCCTCAAAGCCACGTGCAAACTCGGATTCATCAAGAGTTCGTTTAAGGATTACAGGTTTTAGGCAGCTTGGGCAATTTACCGCTTTACCGCACGCCAAGTGCCCATTTACCGCTTTCTGCACGCCAAGTGCCCATTTTACCGCTTTCTGCACGCCAAGTGCCCATTTACCGCTTTCTGCACGCCAAGTGCCCATTTTACCGCTTTCTGCACGCCAAGTGCCCGTTTTTTTTTTGCTTTCCGCACGCAAGTGCCCATTTTACCTTTTTTGCCCAAAAAAAAAACAAAAAACAAAACAAAACAAAACAAAAAAAAGAGAGAAAAAGGGAAAGAAAACTCAGATTTCTATAGGTAGACAAAATTGGTATAATTTCTGAATTCTTTATCTTCATTTTGCCTTGGAATATGTTTCAGCCAATTCATATTCCTCGTTAAAATTCAGATAAAGAGGGGCAGCTGTCATACCCCAATTTTGTCCGGCTTAGGTCAAAACCCCTAATTTTCCACACAAAAAATATACAATAAATTATGCATTGCATTTTGGGTCCTAGAAACCATTCCAAAGTTTTTGAAATCATTTTTAGAGTTAGAATGCACTTTTCCGGAAATTAGGGTCAAAAAGGGCATTTTGGTCATTTCTCACAAAAGGGTCTATAAAATATTTTTTGCATGAAAATATTTTTGCATGAAAACATGCATCATGCATCGAAATTAGGGTTTTTGAAAATATGTTATGCATGCATGGCAAGCTTTGGAAAATATTTTATGCATGCATGGCAAAAACCTAAAAACAATTTTGTGGAAAGCAAGAATCAATTTCTATTATATACCAAAGGCCAAGAATCGATTTATAGTATATTCTAAAGGCCATGAAATCGATTTTCAAGCAATCCTAAAGGCCAAGAATCGATTTCTCAATCATATGTTTAAAGCTTGAAATCGATTTCTACATATACTCAAGGCAAAGCTAAAATCGATTTCCTTCTTTTTACATAGGCCTTGAAATCGATTGTCAAGCCATCCCGTAGGCCATGAATCGATTCCTAATTGTTTTAACTAAGTGAAGAATCGATTTTCACCTATGATAGATGTCCTGAAAATCGATTCCTACTTGTTTTCAAAGAGCAAAGAATCGATTCCCATGTTTTCCAAAGAGTAAAGAATCGATTCCTCACTATTTCAACTATCCAAAGAATCGACTCTTGAGGCTTCTAAAATGATAAGAATCGATTCATCTATATTTTAACTACAATCAACAATCGATTCTTTCATTTCATTAAAATGTTTTTTTTCAGATCTACGCTTTCCTAAAGCCTATAAATAGGCAGCCTCAAGTCACTCTTCAGGGGAGGGACAGATTTTTTTCACGAGATCAGAGAAAAAACCCATTTTTCGAAATCTCTCACATTTAAAAAAAAACTCTTCTACGCTTTATTTTTTGCTCTATTCGTTCCGTTGGTCCGTCAGAGTTGATCCTTCGCTAAGAGTCAGTTGGGGTTGCATTCTTCAAGTTGCAGGATCTGTCTTCATTAGAGGTATTTCTGTCTTTACATTTGTCATCCTTTAATTATTGTGATCCGTGCCAAAACTGCCCTATGTGATTCTACTTAGCTTTAGTACTTGTTTACTTGTTCTTGTATATTATTGTCCATTGTTGATGATGGATCATATGATTCCCACTTATGCCTAGTGCATCATGTTCTAAGTGGTGAAGATGATCTCAGATGATTCAACCTCCCCCTTTCAAACCCTTTCAAAAAACATTTTTCATTAGAACTACGTCGCTTTGATTCCCATTTGGGATACGTAGGAGCGAGTCACATTCTCGTCAAGCGCAACAAATAAAAACCCTTTTCGCAACCATAAACAAATCATTTTCATAAAACAAACAAAAAGGATCGTTTTCAAATCCATTGCTGCTAGTAGCTCATCAGAGCCTTTGTTCGTTTAGCTATTAGTGGCAATGTCCTTTTTCTCATAAGAATAATAAAACGATGATCCATCATAACCTTTGTTAGTTTGATCATTGTGCAAATCAATCTTTTTCGAAAATCACTTTCAAAAAGACAATAAAAACGAGTTGTTATCAATAGTCCATCAGAACCTTTGTTTGCTTGACTAGCGATACAACTCTTTTTGAGTATTTAGCAGTGATTCATCATAGCCTCTGCTAGTTTAATCATTTGCTAATGCTCGTCCTATTTCAAAAGCTCACTAAAAAAAGATAAAAAACAAAAACTTTTCAAAAAGAACCAAGAACTACGTAGCTTTGAATTCTCCATCGCACCGGGAGATACGTAGGAGCGGGCCATGTCCCGTCAAGCACTTTTTTTCTAAAAACCCCTTTTTTTTTCCTCCCTTCTCGCCAAAAATAAAAAAAATTCATTAAGTTCTTTAATTCATTTTCAATAAGAAATAAAGAGGCAAACTAGGTATTTTTTTTAAATCAACACTTAAAACCACACATTTAATTAAAGGTTCCCTCTCAGTAGAGAGGACGTGTGGGGTGCTAACACCTTCCCCGCGCGTAACTGACCCCCGAACCCTATTCTCTAGTTTCGCAAGACCAATCGCTTTTTAAAAAAGGTTTTTCTAATACTTTCCTTAAATAAGTATTGGTGGCGGCTTCATTGTTTTTTAGAAAAGTTGTAAACGAGGAAGGTTCTCCCTCGGGGGCTTTTTCGGGCGCAACACAAAGGCCTTCACCAAAATAAATGCGTATCCTGTATGCGACACCATGAATGCACACAGACAATCATCACCAATTAGTCACAACGTCTCACACCAACAACAATCACTGAATATCACCAAATTGGGGCTTTCACACCTAGCCCAACGACACTGAAACACCAACTACCCGAAACAACGGAACACCAAGATTTGGAGCCTTCACACCTAGCTCCGACAACACCAAGGTTTGAGCCTTCACACCTAGCTCAAACAGCACCAAGACACCAAGAGGACAACAATTTCCAAAACATTTGAGACGCGGTGATTTTTCCCAACACCGAAGACAGGCGACAATTTTCCAAAACATTTGGGACTACGACAATTTTTTTCAAAGTATTTGAGACATGAGAACTTTCTTTTTAAACATCACCATTTAACGACTACACAAACGGTTAACAATTTTTCCATAAAAATGGACCACTTTGCCTCAAATTAGAATATTCAGCTAGGCCTCTGAATAATCTTTCCAAAACATTCTGAAACGTCTAAATCGGACTCCCGAGTCAAAAGATATGTCAAAAACAAAACCGGGGAAAAATTGAGGGACATCCTGAAAATGGCGCCCAGGCACAGGGCGCCTAGCAGGCAACATGCTGGAAACTGGCCAGCAACAGAAACGTAACATGGCAGGATATGGCGCCCTTGGCGCCCCTGCGCCAAGACACAGCGCGCAACACACCCACTGCACACTGGCACACACCCACCACACACAGGGCGCCAGAAACAGCAACACACACACTGCACACTGGCACACACCCACCAGACACGGCGCCCATGCACAGGGCGCCAAAAACAGCAACAGAACACTACGAAAAATGGTCAGGCACAGGGCGCCAAAAACAGTTTCTAGAACAATGGCGCCCATGGCGCCCTAGGGTCTATATTTTCGTTATTTCACCAATTTAAATCACCAATCCTTGACCACCAATGTCAATCGTCATAATTTGTCACTCACAACACCAATCAATAATTTAATCGAACACCTAGCATGCGTTTAGTAATAACAACAATGAGCACCAAGTTCTAGAGTCACAACTATCACCAACAAATGTCAAATTTCAATCCAACCTAGTTATAATTCAACTAACACCAAATCAAACATCAAAATCAATCAAAGGGTATTATAGGACCTATCCCCACATAACCCCATCATGAAACCCCATTATAAGGAAGAACCCCACCTTTACCTTATAGTAGGAGAGCACTAATCCTCTTGATCAAGTCACCAACAAAACCTCAGCAACACGGCTCCTCTCTGCTCCCTGGAATTCGCGAACTCCTCCTCCTCCTCTTCTCCCTTAGGTGCGCCGAAACCCTTTCTCTCTTCTCCTCTCTCTATTTCGCAACTTTTCTTTCTTTCTCCAAGCAATTCGCGAATGAGCACCAAACCCTAGCCTAGGCGCTTCACCTATGCGCCTAGCTAGTGGACTTGGATCACGGGCTTTCGTCCAGCTTAAGCCTGATCACTAACACCATCCCCTAATATTTAATTACACACCTCTTAATCAAACGCTAATATAATTACACCAACTAAAATAAATAAAAAATAATTGAATACCTAAATATTTAATTAAATAATTTAATTAAATATTTGGGCGTTACAACTCTCCCCCACTTAGAATGTTTTCGTCCTCGAAAACTCACCTGAATCAAACAGCTCTAGATAGGACTCCCGCATCTTACTCTCCAACTCCCAAGTCATGCTCTCACCGGCAGCTCCTAGCCATACCACCTTCACCAATGCAATTTCCTTGCCTCTTAACACCTTCACCTCATGGTCTTCAATCTGCACAAGCATAGTCTTCACCGTGAGATTATCCCGCACCTCCACTTCATCCATGTGGATCACATGAGACGGATCCGAAATGTACTTCCGAAGTTGCGACACGTGAAACACGTCGTGCAAATTCGAAAGATTTGGCGGTAAAGCCACTCTATACGCCACATTCCCAACTCTCCCGGAAATCTGATAAGGACCAATGAATCGAGGAGTGAGCTTCTTCGACTTCAAAGCACGGCCAACGCCGGTCACTGGAGTAACTCTCAAAAATACATGCTCACCTTCCTGGAACTCTAAATCTTTTCTCCTCTTGTCGTGATAACTCTTCTGACGACTCTGCGAAGCCTTCATCTTCTCACGGATCAACTTTATCTTCTCGGTTGTCTCCCGAACAATTTCCGGTCCAAGCACCCCACTCTCTCCAGACTCATACCAACACAGCGGGGTTCTACACTTCCGACCATACAATGCCTCAAAAGGTGCCATCCCAATACTAGAATGGTAACTATTGTTATACGTGAACTCTATCAGTGGAAGGTAGGAATCCCACGAACCTCCTTGTTCCAAAACACAAGCCCTCAACAAATCTTCTAATGACTGAATCGTCCTCTCTGACTGACCATCTGTCTGAGGATGATATGCCGAACTCAACCTCAGCTTAGACCCCAACTTCTCTTGCAAACTCTTCCAAAAATCTGAAGTGAACCTCGGATCTTTATCCGAAACAATACTCTTAGGAACCCCATGAAGCTTCACAATCTCCCGGATATAAATCTCTGCCAACTTCGACACCGGATACGTGATGCTGATAGGAACAAAATGAGACGATTTCGTTAACCTGTCAACAATCACCCAAATTGCATCATACCCTTTCGCAGTATTAGGCAATCCCGTTACAAAATCCATCGAGATGCCATCCCATTTCCACTCTGGAATTTCCAACGGTTGCATCAACCCAGCAGGCTTCTGATGCTCGACCTTTGACTTCTGGCAAGTCAAACATGCATAAACGAACTGCGCCATATCTCGCTTCATACCAGGCCACCAAAACAACTTTTTCAGATCTTGATACATCTTCGTAGCTCTCGGATGAATACTTAACTTACTTCGATGACCCTCTTCTAAAATCGCTCTCTTCAGCTCTGCGCCTTCAGGAATACAAATCCTATCACGAAACCTCAAAACACCATGCGCATCCAACTTAAAATCACTACCCTCAGGCTGATCATCCCCGACCATCAAATCCACCAACTTGATATCCACCTTCTGGGCTTCTCTGATACTGTCAAGGAACTCATTATTAATCTTCAACATACCCAACTTAACACTCTGAAGCGACACTTCACAAACCAAACTCAAATCCCTGAATTCCTCAATCAACCCTAACTCCTTAGCCATCATTGCCGACATATGCAAGGACTTTCGACTTAAAGCATCAGCCACGACATTAGCTTTGCCTGGATGATAGTTCAAACCGAAATCATAGTCTTTCAACAATTCCAACCACCTTCGCTGCCTCATATTTAGCTCCTTCTGGTCAAACAAATACTTCAAACTCTTATGATCACTGAACACCTCAAATCTGGAACCATACAAATAGTGCCTCCAAATCTTCAGCACAAAGACTACTGCAGCCAACTCCAAATCATGCGTTGGGTAATTCTTCTCATGAATCCTTAACTGCCTCGACGCATAAGAAATCACCTTCCCATTTTTCATAAGCACGCCACCTAGACCCATCTTCGAAGCATCACAATACACTACGAACGGCTCTCCCGGATTTGGCAACGTCAAGACAGGAGACGTCATCATTCTCTTCTTCAACTCAAGGAAACTTTCTTCACAATGAGCATCCCACACAAAAGTCTTACCCTTACAAGTCAACTGCGTCAACGGAAGGGCCAACTTAGAAAAACCTTCGATGAACCTTCTGTAGTAACCAGCCAACCCTAAGAAGCTTCTAATCTCCGTAGCCGACTTCAGACTCTCCCACTGCATCACGGCATCAACCTTAGACGGATCCACAGCAATACCACTACCAGAGATGATATGACCCAGAAAACTTACTTCTGACAACCAGAATTCACACTTAGACAGCTTTGCATACAGCCTCTTCTCTTTCAGGATCTCCAATACTAATCTCAAATGCTCTGCATGCTCTTCCTCCGACTTCGAATAAATCAGGATGTCGTCAATGAACACAACCACGAACCGATCCAAGTAAGTATGGAATATACGATTCATGTACTCCATAAATACACCCGGTGCGTTAGTGACACCGAACGGCATCACCGAATACTCATAATGCCCATACCGCGTCCTGAAAGCAGTCTTCTGCACATCTCCATCCTTCACCTTGATCTGATGATAACCTGACCTCAAATCAATCTTGCTGAACACTCGAGCACCCACCAACTGATCCATCAAATCGTCTATCCTCGGCAGTGGATACTTGTTCTTAATGGTCACCTTATTCAGCTGCCTATAATCAACACACAACCTCATGCTTCCATCCTTCTTCTTCACCAGCAACACAGGAGCTCCCCACGGCGATACACTCGGCCTAATAAACTTCTTCTCAAGCAGATCTTCCAGTTGCTCCTTCAACTCAGACAATTCCGATGCAGACATCCTGTACGGTGCCATAGACACAGGCCTCGTACCGGGTACAAGATCAATAGAAAACTCCACTTCCCTCTCAGGCGGCACACTTGGAATCTCATCGGGAAAGACTTCCGGAAATTCGCGCACCACCTGCAACTCTTCAATGATAGCTTGATTCTCAGCAGACAGCGATGCCATCAGCGAGAATAACTGAACTCCCTCCTTTGCTAACTTCCGCAACTGACTAGCAGATAACAACCCAGACTCTTCCTCTCCAAAGCTCACAGACTTGCGACGACAATCAATGCGAACATGGTTATGCTCCAACCAGTTCATGCCCAAAATTACATCTAATCCATTCAGCGGCAAACAAACAAAATCCACAACAAAGTCTCGGTCGAAGATCAACATGGGACATTGAGAACATACCAGAGAAGTGGTTACCGACCCCTTAGCTGGAGTGTCGACAACCATCTCTCCATTCATAGCAGACAATACAAGATTCAACCTCTTACAACAATCAGCAGCAATAAAGCAATGAGTAGCACCAGTATCAACAATAGACTTTAAAGGAGTACAATTAATGAAGCACGTACCTCAAATGAGTCCATCATCTTCAGTAGGCTCTTCACCTGCTAAAGCGAACACCTTTCCACTGGACCTTTCTTTCTTCGGCTTCGGACACTGAGTACTAATGTGCCCCTCTTCACCACAGTTGTAGCAGACCACTGCCTTGCGCTCACATTCGGCCACCACATGACCATCCTTACCGCACTTGAAACACTTCTTTACGTCGCTTCTGCACATGACACTCTTGTGGCCAGGCTTGCCACACTTAAAACACACAATGCTAGCAGGGGCATCTCCCCCACTAGTCCTCTTGCCAGCATCAGCTCTCTGCTTACCCTTGCCCGTAGGGACCTCATACGGCTTACTACGGCCCTGAAACTTGCTCCTCTTATCATTCACAATCTTATAGTGAGCATTACTATCCTCCTCAAAAATTCTGCAACTATCAATCAAGTCAGCAAAGACACGAATCTTCTGATATCCGATTGCTTTCTTGATCTCGGGCCTCAAACCATTCTCGAACTTGATACACTTGGAAAACTCAGCAGTAGCTCCAGTGTAATGCGGATAGAACTTTGCCAGCTCCACGAACTTTGCGGCATACTCCGATACAGACATACTCCCTTGTTTCAGCTCCAGAAACTCAATCTCCTTCTTCCCTCGGACATCTTCCGGATAATACTTACGGTTAAACTCTCTGCTGAACACTTCCCAGGTAATCTCTTCATAGCAGTCTCCAACCTCTGCCTCGCCTCCAACCACCAATCATCAGCTTCCTCAGCTAGCATATGCGTACCATAGCAGACCTTCTGTGCTGGAGTACAATCCATCACTCGAAAAATCCTCTCCATTTCCTTCAACCAAGCTAAAGCACCATCGGGATCATACTTGCCCTTGAAGGTAGGCGGATTCTCTCTCTTAAATGTAGCCAGACTCCGAGACCCAGCATTCTCACCAGCATTCTGATGATTCTCCACAGCCTGCGCCATAGCAGCTAGAGCAGCAGCAATTGCAGCATCGTTCCTCCCAGCCATTTCAACTCACTTGCTACAAGGCAAACAACAGTTAGATATAATTGACAACACACCATTGTCAATTGGCACTACGACTGGACAACTTGGCCGGACAGACCGAACTTTTGCTCTGATACCACTAATGTAACACCCCTTTTCTACCCGGTAATTATTTAATAAAATCAGAGTTATAAAAAATTGTTTCATACTTCGAAAAGAGATGTCACACATTCATCGATAATTCAAAACGTCACATGCGGTATATAATCACTTTGTCAAAAAGGGTCGAAGCCCATAACACCAGTTTAATTCACCATATCGTCAAAAATGCATCACCACGCAGCGGAAATAGAAATAAGATTCAAAACAATAGAGTCATAACGTCCTGAATGGACTCCAAACAAATAAAATGTAACAGTCAAAGTCTAACGTTTATCCCCCCTTGAGTGTTACATATCAAAGCAAGGACACCGACTCAGACTAGCGAAGGTACCTAGGCCTTCACTCGCAATCACCTGCACGTTACCGCATAGGGTAACATTCAAACAGAAGGGGTGAGATATCTTCAATATAATAGCGTAAAATGATAGGAAGTATGCTAGAATATGACAACTATATCTACCACTTCACTACACACATCAAATCATCAACACACGTCAAATTATGAACACCACAATCAGTCACCAAATGTCATGATAATGCATGAATGCAACCCACACCAACGGGCATATGCATGTGGTACCAAATCACCAAAATTTTGCCTGTAAATAGAGGCGTCACCAAAATTGAGAGCTTTCACACCCGGCTCACCAATTCACAAAAATTGAGGTTTCACACCCGGCTCACTAGTTTTAGAAAAATTGAGCTTTCACCCCCAGCTCCAAGACCAAAGGCCTTCACCAAAATAAAAGCGTATGCTGTATGCAACACCATGAATGCACACAGACAATCATCACCAATTAGTCACAACGTGACACACCAACAACAATCACCGAATATCACTAAAGTGGGGATTTCACACCTAGCCCAACGACACCGAAACACCAACTACCCGAAACAACGGAACACCAAGATTTGGAGCCTTCACACCTAGCTCCGACAACACCAAGGTTTGAGCCTTCACACTAGCTCAAACAGCACCAAGACACCAAGAGGACAACAATTTCCAAAACATTTGAGACGCGATGATTTTTCCCAACACCGAAGACAAGCGACAATTTTACAAAACATTTGGGACTACGACAATTTTTTTCAAAGTATTTGAGACATGACAACTTTCTTTTTAAACATCACCATTTAACGACTACACCAACGGTTAACAATTTTTCCAGAAAAATGGACCACTTTGCCTCAAATTAGAATATTCAGCTAGGCCTCTGAATAAGCTTTCGAAAACATTTTGAAACGTCTAAATCGGACTCCCGAGTCAAAAGATATGTCAAAACCAAAACCGGGGAAAAATTGAGGGACATCCTGAAAATGGCACCCAGGCACAGGGCGCCTAGCAGGCAACATGCTGGAAACAGGCCAGCAACAGAAACTGGCGCCCTTGGCGCCCAGGCAACACAAAAACATAACATGGCAGGATATGGCGCCCCTGCGCCAAGACACAGCGCCCAACACACCCAGACACAGGCACACGGTGCCCACACACAGGGCGCCAGAAACAGCAACACACACACTGCACACTGGCACACACCCACCAGACACGGCGCCCATGCACAGAGCGCCAAAAACAGCAACAGAACACTACGCAACATGGTCAGGCACGGCGCGCAGGCACAGGGCGCCAAAAACAGTTTCTAGGACAATGGCGCCCATGGCGCCCTAGGGTCTATATTTTCGTTATTTCACCAATTTAAACCACCAATCCTTGACCACCAATGTCAATCGTCATAATTTGTCACTCACAACACCAATCAATAACTTAATCGAACACCTAGCATGAGTTTAGTAATAACAACAATGAGCACCAAGTTCTAGAGTCACAACTATTACCAACAAATGTCAAATTTCAATCCAACCTAGTTATAATTCAACTAACACCAAATCAAACATCAAAATCAATCAAAGGGTATTATAGGACCTATCCCCACATAACCCCATCATGAAACCCCATTATAAGGAAGAACCCCACCCTTACCTTATAATAGGAGAGCACTAATTCTCTTTATCAAGTCACCAACAAAACCTCAGCAACACAGCTCCTCTCTACTCCCTGGAATTCGCGAACTCCTCCTCCTCTTCTCCCTTAGGTGCGCCGAAACCCTTTCTCTCTTCTCCTCTCTCTATTTCGCAACTTTTCTTTCTTTCTTTCTCCAAGCAATTCGCAAATGAGCACCAAACCCTAGCCTAGGCGCATCACCTATGCGCCTAGCTAGTGGACTTGGATCACAGGCTTTCCTCCAGCTTAAGCCCGATCACTAACACCATCCCCTAATATTTAATTACACACCTCTTAATCAAACGCTAATATAATTACACCAACTAAAATAAATAAAAAATAATTGAATGCCTAAATATTTAATTAAATATTTGGGTGTTACACCACCGCCCTATAATGCATGTGGTACCATAAATCAAACCTGTAAATAGGGGTATCAACATCGCAACATCGTCGTCGTGGTTTGAGCATAGCTCCATCGTAAAAATATGCTATGCATGCGAAGCTATGTAAATGCACCAACAAATAACGACGGTTACATAGCAACGCAACAACATCGAACAGCAACATTGGTCGTAGGCCTACAACACATCACCTTCCAATGAATAGAGGCAAATTCGTCTTCGTACAACCTTCGTCGTCAACAATTTATAACTTAGCAATTTTCAACATTTTGGCAACATCGCAATATTTTAGCAACTTTCAACATTTTGGCAACTTTGGGCCTAATCACATATTCAACATCATTTTAAATAACAATCGTGAGATTCACATTTGGGCAGCCACAGCAACAATGGAAACAACGGCAACAGCAACAATAGCAACAACGGCGACACAGCACAGCAACACAGCAGCAGCAACATAGCACAGCAACAGCAGCAGCAACACAAGGGTGTGGCGCCTAGGGACAGGGCGCCAACACCAGCAACGCATAAGCAGGGTGTGGCGCCTAGGGACAGGGCGCCAACACCAACAACAATGAAATAGAGCATGGCGCTTAGGGACAGGGCGCCATCATCAATCACACAGAAATAGGGTGTGGCGCCTGGGGACAGGGCGCCAACACCACAGCACAAAAATAGGGTGTGGCGCCTAGGGGCAGGGCGCCAACACCAACAACACAGAATTAGGACATGGTTCCTAGGGATAGGGCGCCATCATCCGCAGGCAACAAAACATAAGTCACAGAGCGCCTAGGGCGCCAGATTCAGCAACACAACAGGGACTGGGCACCTAGGGCGCCAGTTTCAGCAACAACAACAACATGGTCTGGGCGCCTAGGGCGCCAACTTCAGCAACATCAACAGGTACTGGGCGCCTAGGGCGCCAACTTCAGCAACATCAACAGGCACTGGGCGCCTAGGGCGCCAACTTCGGCAATAGGGAACATCACTGGGCACCTAGGGCGCCTTTCTCAGCAACACAAAAAACAATACTAGGCGCCTAGGGCGCCACTTTCAGCAACATCAAAACAACATTGGGCGCTTAAGGCGCCACTTCCAGCAACATCAAAACAGCATTGGGCGCCTAGGGCGCCACTTCCAGCAACATCAAAAAGCACTGGGCGCCTAGGGCGCCACTTCCAGCAACATCAAAACAGCACTGGGCGCCTAGGGCGCCACTTTCAGCAACATCAAAAACAGCACTGGGCGTCTAGGGCGCCACTTCCAGCAACATCAAAACAGCACTGGGCGCCTAGGGCGCCACTTTCAGCAACATCAAAAACAGCACTGGGCGCCTAGGGCGCCACTTTCAGCATACCAATTCGACTTCTCATGATCATGGCAAAATACAAGAATAATTCTAGGGCATAGGAATATCAATCACACAAACATGATCATTCAACGGGGCATCCAATGCATATATGATCAAACATAAGACAATTATCAAACCCTAACCCCCACATAAAGTAATTCATATATCCCATTATAAGGCTTGAATCCCACCATTACCTTAGCCTTAGAATATCACGAACCCTAGCCTCCTCTCTCCTCTTGGCGTCGCTCCTCTCTCTCTATTTCTCTCTTGGCCGTCGCTCTCTCCCTCTTCTCTTCTCTCTTATTTATACTTATTTAATTTTATGGGCTTTTCTATAGCTTATGCGAATTACATCATGGGTCTCACTTAACACTTCTCATTTTACTACTCTCAACCCTAACAATAGGCCCACATCTACTAGCATTATTATAATATTTTATTATTTTTCTACCAATTAAATTCCCAAACAATTCAATTAAATAAATAATTAAATTTTGGGGCGTTACATAAGTCCCATTCCCCTCGATGTTTCACAAATTAATTTCTTCTCTAGGGGTATTGTCAGAGGATCGGCCAAATTCACTTCTGACTTCACATAATCGATCAATATTGTTTCATTTTTTTGCAATTGTTTAACAATATTATGTCTCAATTGCACATGTCTATTTTTGCCATTAAAGGTCTTATTCTTTGCAACAGCTATTGCCGATTGACTATCACAATGTATTGACACTGATGGTGTCGGTTTTACTCCCAAAGGAATCCCAGCTAAAAGGTTCTTCAACCATTCAGCTTCACTACCAGCCAACTCTAGAGCTACAAATTTTGACTCCATAGTCGATCTTGCTATTATCGTTTGTTTGGCTGATCTCCAAGTTACCACACCACCACCAAGTGTAAAGGTATAAACACTAGTGGATTTTGTCTCATCTGAATCAGTTATTCATTTAGCATCATAGTATCCTTCTAATACTGCGGAAAATCCACTATATACAATACCATAATTCAAGGAACCTCTTAAGTATCGCATGATGTGAGCAAATGCCTTCCAGTGATCCAGACCAGGATTGTGAGTATGCCTACTCAGACAACCAACTGCGAACGCAATGTCTATTCTAGAAAAGTTCATTAGATTCAGTAAGCTCCCAATTACTTGGGCATACTGTGGTTGGTCAACTGGATCACCTCTATTTTTCTTTAAGTGAGAGTTAGCATAAAAAAAAGGGGTACTCAAAGGGGTAGAGTTATAGTGACCAAACTTTCTAAGAAGTTTCTCAACATAATGTTCCTGGGATAGTATAATACTATCACCTTCCCTAATGACTCTAACTCCTAATATTACACTTGTCTCACGCATATCTTTCATATCAAAATTAGATAAAAAGAAAAGATTTGGTTACAATAACAATATCAAGACAAGTACTAAAAATAAGCATGTCATCTACATACAAGCATATAATAACATGTTCTCCATTCACAGATTTAGTGTAAACACACTTATCAACTTCAATTGTGGAGAAACCATCGTTAATCATTATTTGATCAAATTTTTCATGTCACTGTTTTGGTGCTTGTTTTAAACTATATAAAGACTTAAGGAGTTTGCACACTTTATTCTCTTGACCAGAAACCGTACATCATTCGGGTTGAGTCATATAAATTTCTTCTTCTAAGTCACCGTTCAAAAATGCAGTTTTGACATGGTGAATGACAAGTTTGTAAATAGAAGCTAAAGCTATCAAAACTCTAATAGTAGAA
This sequence comes from Astragalus membranaceus, assembly GCA_039519185.1. Classification (NCBI taxonomy): domain Eukaryota; kingdom Viridiplantae; phylum Streptophyta; class Magnoliopsida; order Fabales; family Fabaceae; genus Astragalus; species Astragalus membranaceus. The sequence goes on along the minus strand of CM076846.1, from coordinate 32,764,710 downwards.
ATTCTTGTTACTGCAGCAAAGGTATCAAAATAGTCAATATTTTGTTTTCGAGAAAAATCTTTCGCTACTAATCTATCTTTATATTTATCAATAGACACATCGGGCTTGTATTGTCTTTTGAAAATCCACTTACATTCTATTGGTTTAGCTCCAGAAGTTAAATCAATTAAAGTCCAAGTTTTGCATTTTGAAATTGAATCTATTTCAGTTTTAATAGCTTTTTTCCAAAATTTTGACTCAGAAGAGGAAATTGCTTCAGAAAAAATTTCGGAATCCTTCTCAACAAGATAAGTATAAAAATTATTTCCGAAAGAATTTTTCTGAATGTTTCTTTTCATGGTCTTTTACTTCTCCTTAATTCTTCACATGGTTCCTCGCGTGTATCGTCACTAGTAATTACTAATAGTTGTCTAGATGTACTATCATATTTTAAAGGAAATATGTTCTCAAAAAATCAGCATTCTTTGTTTCTACAATTGTATTATTATCTAGAACATCACTTTTCACAACAATGAATCTATAAGTAGTGTTATATTCAGCATATCTTATCTTATAAACATACAATGAGAAGTTTTGCAATCAATTTTTCTTTTCTTAGGATCAAACAACATAACTTTAGCTAAACACCCCCACACTTTTAAATATTTCAAGTTAGGTTGATAACATTTCCATAGTTCATAGGGGGTTTTTCGATTTTCCTATGAGGAGTCTCACCCCAAAAGTTGTTTGGCGCATAAGAACTAACTAACATGGCATTCATCATTTCTTTCAATGTCCTATTTTTCCTTTTTGTTGCGCCATTAGATTCAGGTGAATAAGGGGGGAGTTGTTTCATGTATAATACATTCCTTTTCACAAAAGTCATTAAACGATATGTACTCTCCTCCGCGATCGGATCCAACTCGTTTAATCTTCCTATCTAATTGGTTTTCTACTTCGGCTTTATAAGATAAAAATGCTTCAAACGCTTCATCTTTATGCCTTAATAAATATACCTTAGTGTATCTCAAAAAATCCTCTTTAAGGTCACATAATAATATTTACCGCCCTAGTTGTTTTAAGTCTCCTAAATCCATATGAATTAAATTAAGCAGGTCAGATTCACGATGTACCGGGGGACATGTTTTCTTAGTTAACTTGGATTCAACACAAACATTGCATTTACTATGTTGTTTATCACTAATCGTAATAATACCAAGACGTTGCAATTTAATAACATAAGAAAAATTAATATGTTCTAATCTAACATGCCACATATTATAAGAGTCAATCAAATACGCATAAGAAGAAGCATTGTTATTAAATTCAGAAGTGCTGAGTACAAAAAGTCCATGATCATAATATCATTTTTCCACAAAGTTATTGTTCTTAGTCAAAACAATCTTACCAGATTCAAAAGTTATGTTGTTCCCAATCCTTAACAATACACCAACTGAAAGCAGGTTTGCCCTTATATTAGGCACACGAAGCACATTTATGAGAGCCAATGTCTTTTCCGATGTGAGCTTTAGAAGAACTTTTCCTTTTCCCTAAACTGGAGCAGTTTGTGAATCACTACGGTAGATATGTTCTTCTCCATCCCCTACAGCAGTGTAGGAGGTAAAAGCCTTTCTATTAGCACAGATATGCTTGGTGGCTCCAGAATCTACCACCCACTTGTTCACATCGGTCCCCATATTGACCAGAGAAACAACAGCAGCGATGACGTCGTCATCATCATCATCTCTGCTAGCATCGGCCAAGTTGGCATTTGCCTTAGGAGGATTCTCGTTTTTCACTTTATGCCTGCATTTAGGTGCATAGTGTCCTGGCTTTACACAAACAAAACAGAAGCCCTTTTTCTTGAAATTGGGGTTAGCAACAGGGATATGATCATGATTATTATTTTTGCGATTCTTATGGTGATCAGATTTCTTGTGATCATACCTTTTGTTTGAAGACTGAGGTTTCTTGTTGTCGTACCTTGAAGACTTATTCAGCACCATGTTTGCTCATGCAGCCATTTGGTTGTAGTCCTTCCGTGATTCGGGCAGCTCGTGAACTTAATTACTTGAGAATTTTCAAATTAGGTCTCTAAACTAAATTATATATGTTAAAATTCCGTGTAACTTTTGTAGTAGAATATTATAGTTTTAGTTTATTCATTTTATTATTAAATAATTATTAAAAGGGTAAAATATGTTTTCGGTCCCTATAAAATTGGGTCATTTTAAGTTTAGTCCCTACATTAACGAAATAGGCGTTTTGGTCCCCATCTTATTTTTCTGTTTTCATTATTAGTCTCTGACTTTAGTTATTGCTGACTGGGCTACTGTTTTTCTGAGTTGTCGTGTACATGTGGCTTTTTTTAATCCACGTGGCACAATTAAATTAGGTGTCACTCACTTTTTTATCCATGTGGCTTTTTGTTTTTTTTACCAAATTTTTTTTTCAGAAAAAAATCATCTTCTTCTTCCCTACACTGCTGCAGCCATGAAAACCTAGAAGCTTCACTCCTTCACCCACGGTCTCCTTCATCTCACCACGACAAGCCCCCAAATTCCACATACTGACTCGAGATTGGCCTCTGATTTCGTTTCCAGCCTTGGTTCCATCGATTGTGGCTTTGTTTCATTGATTTTCATCGCCCCCATTCATTAACCCCAAAACGCGAAGTTGCTGCATATTTCCCCCAAAACGATTCCACCGCTCTTCGACTCATTTCCATTTCTTCTCCCAAATCGATCGAACTAGTAAATTATAATCCCACTTTGCAGAAAACTATGCAACCTAAATGTATTAATTGAATTGAGAATACCAAGATGATGATTGTGATGCTTTAATTTAAACCCAATCGAAAAGTCACGGGATCGATCGGGGTGTGAGTGATGAGAAGTAACGAAACCCAAATGGAAAAACGAACTGGAGATTTAAAAATTTGTAAAATTTTGTGGAAAAAAGAATGAAAGAAAAGTAGTCTAGAAGATATTTCAATTTGGAAACACAGAACGAATTGGACTAACAGAAGTTCCCATTTGTGATTTTGATTTGTGTTTTCTTGTTCTGTCAATTTTTTTTGTGTTTTTCTTATTTTTGATTAGGTGAATGTCACGTCAAAAAAAAGATTAGGTGGATGCCTTGTCATCTAAACTGCTGATGTGGCAGTGTTGATTGGGACTTCCGTTAGTCTAATTAACGTCGGGGACTAATATTGGAAACGAAAAAATAAGATAATGATCAAAACGCCTATTTCGTTAATGTAAAGACTAAATTTAGAATGACTCAATTTTGTAGGGACCAAAAACATATTTTACCCTTATTAAAATTAATTAAGTATTAGATTTAGTATAACCAATGGTTGTTAAACCATATATACAAGTAACAACTATTATTGTGGAAATGAATTTGGAGATTGGAGGCTCCTGAGAAAATTAAGTTCTTCATTTGGAGTGCATGTCATGAATCTCTTCCAACTAGGTTGCTTCTAAATAGAAGGGGTATGCTTAACTCTGCTAATTGTCCTAGATGTTCTAATGTGTTGGAGACTATATTGTATTGCTTGAGGGATTGTGATTTCACTAGACGACTTTCGCTATCTATTGGTTTTGAAAACATCAGCTTTTTCTCTGGGCAAGACATTATAGATTGGTTAAGGCATGGGATTCGGTCTAATAGACCTCATTTGTTCTTAGCTACTTGTTGGTGGCTTTGGAGGGCGAGAAATCAATTGTGTATGGCTAATGAATCTATGTCAGCCCATTACTTAAAACTGTAGATCTACAATCTTTCTAAGCAAATATTTGATGCTTTTCATTTGCCCGATGCAACAACACTGACCGCTAAATGGGTATTTGGTGGTGTGTTACGCCAACCGAATGGGACTTGGATCAATGGTTTTGCTGGCTCGATCGGCCTTTCCACAATCCTTCATGTAGAGCCCTTAGCTTTATATTTCAGGTTGAAGGTTGCTTGGGAGAAAGGCTTTAGAGAATTGATCTGTTACTCAGATTCTATGCTTGCTATCTATCTAGTTAGCAATGATCTCAATCCTTGGCACCACTATGCGTCAATCATTAGTAACATCAAATAATTGCTGGAGAAAGATTGGAGAGTTTAGATTATTCATACTTGGAGAGAAGCCAATGCAGCCACAGATTGCTTGGCTAAAATTGGTTCATCGGGTTCAGCTTCTTGGCAAGAGTTTCTGCTACCTCCGGCCGCAGTGTTGCGGGTTTTACAAGATGCCTCTAGGACTCTAGTTGCTAGGCGCTAGATTGTTTCTGTTTTTCTTTTTTTTCTGTTTTGCTGTATTTTTTCTTTTGATTTTATCTTCCTCTACCAAAAAAATATACAAGTAACAACCAAGTAAATTCTGGATTTAGTGTACAACACATAAGGCTGGCAAAAAGTAATAATATGAAAATCTTCCACATGGAGTTACATCTTATTACAGATAAAGAGATCTAAGCTATAGATAAAGTCACCATTCTCTTCAATTTCTATCACATTTCTAGTCACCTTAGAAAGTTTCATGCCAAAGAATGGAACCAATGGCTGATAAAACCATATGGCAGTAACAACCATTTTTTAAGGAGCTCTATCAAAAGGTTGTGTATCATTATAACAAACATCCCATACAGCTTCCATAGAATCCTTGGCAAGTGAACCGTAACAAAATGGATTTAGAGACAATGATAACAGAACTCTTCTTTTAACACATTCAGGTTCACGAGCTCTTATTTTCATAAATCCTCTGAGAAGTTCTCTTTTGTAATGACAATCACCACTTAGATGAGCAGCTCTTATCTCACTACAAGCATGGTGAGCACAATTTGTCCAATCCAAATTTGCAGCTCGACAATCATCAAATGCGTGAATTAGCTCATGAATTATTACCTGATTAACATTATCTTGAAGTTCAATCTTATTGCTGCACACAACTATCCCCTCACCAGGAATGTAACCGCCAGTGGTTTTCCCATCGCAGTTAACAGCTTTGAAGAAATTCTCTCCTATGGCACACCCAGATTTTGCCAAGTGTTCCCTTAAGAACTTCACTGTCGGTAACCTAAGACTCTTCTGAATCATGCGCTCACACTCCTTCACGGACAAATTGCCATTGGCGGAGCTAGTGTTATCCTCTGTCATTCAGAACGGCTTTTTTTGGTAATAAGAACTGATGAACCTTTTAAAACCTAAGAGTTTGTTGTTGCAGCACACAAAAAAAAGTAGTAATAATAAGTATGAATACAAGTAAGAGACAATAAACAAAGCTAGAAGCTCTAATCCGTCTTCCAAGAGGATTAGAGCAAGAGGAAAAATGTTATTGGAAAGGCAAGAGGATCCAAAAAAAAAGGGCTACAACAGGTTACACATTGCCAAACGAATAAAGGGCCCGTTTGGATTGGCTTAGTTGACCTTATCTACGGCTCTGTAGTTAATAGAAAATAGCGTAGCGTAGCGGCCGACCCCTAAAGGGCTATTGCGGTGTAGCGGGTAGCGCTACGACCGCTACGCCGAAGTCTAGGCAAACAATATTTTTATGTTTTTTAGCCTTTATATGTGTATAGTATAAATCTGGTATATTGTTTGCCTAGACTTCGGCGTAGCGGTCGTAGCGCTACCCGCTACACCACAATAGCCCTTTAGGGGTCGGCCGCTACGCTATTTGTTATTAACTACAGAGTTTAAATTACAACAAAGCTCAGATAATAACAAGCATTATTCTCTGACGTAGTTCAACATCAACTAATATAGCAGTTCACAATAATTTTGATAAAATAGCAGTTAATCGGAAGCTTCATACATTTAATCATTTATGAAAAAAGGGAATCAAAATCAGCAGCAATACGCAGACATAAAAGTCCGCAAGATATCTAATGAGAGAAACAAGCATTAAAAATGTAGAGGAGTGAAAATGTAAGCCTTATATAAGATTATATTATATAGATAAACTTTGATAACGGATAAAAAGAACTCAACAGTTGAATCCGGAAACAAATCGAAATCCTACACGAATTTCCTGAGATCAATTTGAATTATCAAACATTTAAAATGAATAAACCTCCAGACACCACATCACATCTCATGAATGGAAGTTCAAACAATAAAAGAAAAAAACGCACCATGACACATTGAAGGTTGGTTGGCATTGAAATCACCGGGAGAAAAAATCAGGAAACGAAACCATTCAAAGAAAGAACAAATGAAAACTAAATCAAACCCCCACAACTAATGATTCCAATTCCAACAAAAGATAAAACAAAAATAAAAAGTAAGAGAGAAGAGTGTTAACGTGACTAAATTAAGTATTCATTTCATATACAAAGTGAGGTGAGGCTGAGCTGAAATGATAGTCCAGCATGCCAATTTGGGATACTCTCAATTTAGTCCAAGATTGGAACATTTGAATTTGAAGGAATCAGAAACATTAGAAGCCTGGTGGATATGTTTTTGAAAGAATGAAGATTGGTCCTTTCCTCTTAAGACATGGAAAGAAAATAGAATAAGTTGTAAGTTGTCCATGAGTAGGAAACTAGCAAGAATGATGCAAACATATTTGATGGCTTATGTACAGAGTTACAACCAAATTATGAACACAACCAAATGCTCCTATTAATGTTCCAAATAGAAATGAAGAGGATCACCAAGTTTTTACAAATGACAACAGTGGAAGCCAGTAACCTCACCCTAAAAAGTGGACATGGACAGTACTGTTAAATGCCAGTGTTGTCAATGGGCGGATGGCGGTTTATGGCGGCGAGCCAAATATCCGCCATAAACATATGGCGGATGGCATATCGGCATATGGCGGACACCATGGCGGACCAATTTAATAAAAATATATACTAATATACATTTCAAAAACTGCATAAAAAATAAAAAATAATTCAAAAACCTTAAACTTAATTGATAGAAAATATGATTTGTCTCCATCAAATTGTCATAAAAAACTATCTTCTAATTAAATCTAACACATCAAAATAACAACAAAATTATAAAAAAAAACAAAGAAAACGCAATAATTTTCTCTAATCCTCTTCCTCAACCCCAACCTAATCATTAAATTAAGATATATGAAGCATATAGAAACAGAACCAGATAGAAGAGCAGAAAACCAGAGAATAGAGAGCAAATATGTAGAGAAGCAGAGCCACAACCTGTGAGCAGAGATCGTGAGTAGAAAGCAGAGAAGAGGGCGAGCCTAGAACAGATGGCTCCGTCGCAAACGAACAGCAGGGTGGGAGGCTGCGCCGTCGCAAACGAACAGCAGGGTGGGAGTCGGCGCCGTCGCGAACGAACAGGAGAGTGGAAGGGAAAGGAGACGCGAACGATGGTGAGAGAAGAACCAGAAGCGGAGCGTGAGAGAGAAGGAGGTTTGTTAGCGTATACGTGTGAGAGAGGAGGAGACTTCTTTGTTAGCAGCGTATACAGAAAGTTTATTTTTGACTTATTTTTTAATAATGTAATTACTGAACCATTTTTACTCACGGTAAAACAAACTTTTTGACAATACTGTTAAATGCAAATACTGAACCATTTTTGACAATACTGTTAAATGCAAATACTGAAAGTCACTTATCCCAAAAAAAGGCTAAATATATATTTTGGCCCTTTATCTTTGAGGTTGTGGTCACTTTGGCCTTTTATCTTCTTTTTTTCTCATTTTAGACCCTCATGTTTTTTGTGTGTGTCATTTTGGCCCCTGCCGTTATCATTTTGGTCCCTTATGTTTTTAATTGATTTCATTTTAGTCCCTTATGTTTTTAATTGATTTCATTTTGGGCCCTTATGTTTTTAATTTATTTCATTTTCGTCATTAAAAATTTGCCTAAAAAAACATAAACATAACGGCAGGGGCCAAAATGACACACACAAAAAACATGAGGGTCTAAAATGAGAAAAAAAAAAGATAAAGGGCCAAAGTGACCACAACCCCAAAGATAAAGGGCCAAAATATATATTTAGCCCAAAAAAAAATACTGAATGTCACTATAGCAAGCTTCTTTTATTCACATACAGATATATTGAACTTAAGACAACACATTGATATAAGAGGATGGGAAACTGAGAGCTTCTTATTAGACAATCTAGATGCAGAGATAGCATGTACATAAGCATTTTTCACCTGAACATGTTTGTTATACAAAGCTACCTCTAGGCTCTAACACAAATCAAATAGTCAAGTAGAAAAATGGTAGTTTCATCAGAAAATGAATAAAATGATCACTTTTTTTTTAATTTCTGAATCAAAAAAAACTGAGCATGTGAATCACTGAAGAGAGAGAGTAGTACACAGTACACAGCAAGAAACTCTTTCCTCACTCCAAAAAGTATAGTAAACACTAGAAAAATCTTCAATAAACATCGGCTCCAAAAGGAAATCAAGAAAAAAAGAAGATTGTGAACAGATAAACACAAAGATTAAACAAATTAGGAAAAATGAAATGAAAGAGAAAGGCAGATCGGGATTGAGATCGAAACCTACAGAAAACGCAGAGCACAAAAACGAAAGCAGAGAAGCAAACAAAACAATAAGCATTACCGCGGTGGGCTCGTCGGCGAGGGACTCCCTCGCGGAGGTTTCTGACCGGCTGTGAGAGGGTGCTCTGATAGTTGAGGTTCACGCGAGAGAGAGCATGAGCGGGGGAGGGAGTTCACGGGTGCTGACGTGTTTTGTGAAAGGTTATGATTTATTATATACCCCCACTTGGCACATATACCCCTCCACAATCCATTTTAATTCAATTTTACCCCTCTCATTTTTACCAAAACGCACGGACTACTGTCAAATTACAACTAAAAAGGTAATTTCGGAAGACATTTTTTTAATCTTTTTCTGGAATCATATGTTACACATAAATCCAGAACTGAAAAGTCGTGTTTCGAATTTACGGTGTAACATAATTCCAAAAATATGTTTTTTGTCCCTCTAAATTTATCTTAATGGATGATTCCGGAAGTATATTTTATGCTTCCGAATTTATCTGAAAAACATAAATCTGAAAATATGTTTTTTTGTCCCTCTGAGTTTATCTGAAAACATAATTCCGGAATTAGTTTTTTTTGCTTCCGGATTTATGTATGTTTTGTAAATTCGGAATTGTTATATTTTGATAATTAATTATTTTTTGTTTTAATTTAAACAGATATGAATTCAGTTGATCTTTCGGTTACCAACAAGGGTCAGTTGCGTATCGTATTGCCTTGCCACTATCATTGTCAAACTTTCATGATGTGTTTCATGTGTCCTAGCTGCGAAAATACGTACCGGATCCAAATCAACCGCTAAGTTTTGAGGAGGTTGATCTTCGACCCTATCTTACCTTCCAACTGTATCCAAGTCAAATCATAGAGCGTGGTGAAAAGACACTCTGAACCAGAACGATTTTGATTGTCAAGGTTGTTTGGAATGAATTCTCACCCGAAGAAACAACATGGGAACTCGAGGATGATATAATGAGGTAAGACTCGACAAATTTTGAAGACAAATTTTTTCCAGTTGGGGTGTATTGTAACATCCCCAAAGTGGCTAATTCTAATTTTTGGAATTAGTAGATGATTTTAACTAATTATTATCTAATTGAATTTGTAATGGATGATTTAAGTTGTTTTATAAATAATTAATTGAATTAATTGTGAAATTGTTGGTGTGTCAAATTAAATTGCATTGGGTAGTGTAGGAGTAATTGGAGGGGTGTGCTTAACTTAGGGACAAAATGGACATCTCCACACCCACCCACTTAACCTTCAGCTGGAACAATAAACATATTTACTCTTTCCTCACTCTCACAAAAACCTAACCTCACTTCCACACACTTCACACTTTTTCACAAACAACACATAAAGAGAGAAAGAGAGGGAGACCTACGAAGAAGAGAAAGAAGAGGAGAAAAGGGAAAATATCTCAAACCCTCACCCATCTCATCAAACAAGCTGAAATCATCCATGTAGTTCCTTCTCCTCCCTCTCTAGCTCAACCTAGTGTGATGATTGTACACTAAAGTTCATCCTTCAACTTCCATTTTCTTCTTCCAAGTCTTTGTTTTTCGAAAATGCCATGGATGGAGTAGATTGAGTTGAGATTTTTGAATGGATGTTAGTTTGGAAGGTTCCTAGAGGTTTAGCATCAGTCACCTTGTAGATTGAAGAAGGTTTGAAGCTTGATCTTTGAGTTTGGGGGTACTTGGGAGATTGTTGGTGCCTGGGGTTCGATTTGGGTACTAGGAAGCTTAGAGCTTGACTCGATCTTTCATCTTTCGTTTTCCTTCGTGTTGATTCCGGCATTGAGGTGAGTTCTTACTCCGTTCTAGGTTTTTGGTTGTGAAAATTGTGTTGCTTGTGGTTGATCTCGTGTGACTTGTGTTTTTCTCGAAAAACTGAGTTTCATTTTCGAAAACCGTCAAGGAGGACTAGAGCAAGAGGAAAAATGTTATTGGAAAGGCAAGAGGATCCAAAAAAAAGGGCTACAACAGGTTACACATTGCCAAACGAATAAAGGGCCCGTTTGGATTGGCTTATTTGAGCTTATCTACGGATATAAGCATTTGTGAAACTCTTTGGGAGAGTTTATGGAAACAGCTTATGAGATGTTCATAAGCTGTTTTCAGCTAATTTTCATAAGCTCCCTAGGATAGCTTATGAAAACAGCTTATAGCTTAGCATTATTTTATCTTTTATTATAGAAAAATAGGATAGCTTATGAAAACAGCTTATATAAGTGCTTATGCCATAAGTGCTTAATTAAGCTGTTTATCCAAACGGGCTCAAATTCATGTAGTATTATGCCAGTAATCTTGAAAATGCTATTAATGTTTTTGGGCCTGTTTGGATTGGCCTATTTTTGAGCTTATCAAAAACAGGTTACGAAGATAAATAAGTTTTTATGTTAATTCACTAACAAAAGTTATATCTCCACAAATTGTTTTTTCATAAACTACATTGACAAGTTTATGAATAATACAAAAATAGTCAATCCAAACAGCCCTTTATCTTTTTGTTTCAACGGATGAGAACAACACTCCAACTATTTATGCATTTGGTATTTATGAACAAACCACTGGTAATTTTCAAAGGACACCTCTTTCACTAATCACACCTAGTACTTTACATCCCTTTGCATATTAACAGATTCAATTAATGATTACAACATACACCACCTCATACAACTACATGTTACTGTGAATTCAATATACAGACTTCTATAATCTGTGACACATCGAAATTCATAAGGAAATGGTCATTAGCTGAGTTTATACATTGAAAATAATTTTCTACACAGTAATTTACATAAGATAATATGATTTATTTACATATAAATAATCCTATAACAGCTAGGTTAACTCATTAATATGCTCCACAATCAAGACCATCAATGTTGCTTCATGAAAACCTCATCGCAGGAAATTCTCAAATACAACTCGCGCATAAATAAATCTATAAATAAGAGAAATTAACGAGAAAGACAAACAAAAAATTGTTAGATTTGATCCTAATTGATTGAATCAAGCACTGAAAACCGGGAAGAGCTTCGGATCGAATTATATGTTCTCTCTAGCTATTGGTTGTTTTTTAGTTGTATAATGCAAACACTGTGTTAACAAAAATACTGTTTCAGTTTCTATGCTAATTAACAAATCAGTTTAACAGTGCAAAGATGAAAAAATTACAGAGAATAGAATTGAGAGGAGATAGAGTGGGAGCAGCAACAAAATAGTGAGAAGAAGAAACAGAAGGAAAAAGGATGTTACCTTAGAATTTCTAACTCCGTCCAAAACCTCTCCCCGTATCGCCTTGACGCCCTCACCACCGCCGCCTCTCTAGGCCTCTTTTCTTGCTGTGTGTGGCGCACTCCTCTCCCCTTCAGTGTGTGTTTAATTATAGGGTAAGGTACTTTGTGTGTGTGGGGATTTTAATATTAGATTAATTTTTTATTTCTTTTATTGCTTTTGTTTTTTACAATTTTAATTTCATCGTTTAATGTTCATTTTACTGCTTTTTTTAATACCGTATCTGTAACCATGTGCCTCCTCTTTCTTTTATTAATTATTTTTTAAGGTTCGATTCCGGGCATGCAGCAGTGTTTATGTTTTAGTTACTATATAGTCTTTGTATATAAGTAAATTAACATTGTTCACCCTCTGACATAATCTACCCTGGGATATAAGAGGTTGACTTGGTGCTCCTGAGTTCGATTTTTGTAGTGAACAAACTCGGTGTTAGCCAGTACGAAATTTATTCTTATCATTAAAAGTATTGAAATACTCTGTATGTAGCAAGTAATGACTCTAACCAAAAATGACTACGGTATTTATATAGTATATTCTTTTGTTGTTGGCAAACTAATGCTTCAAGTATTTGGATCGATGAAACTTGAGATTTGATGCTTTTAAAGTTTGCTATTCATTTTGGTCAAAAAAAAGTTTGCTATTCATTGCATTTTGAATAAGATATCAGATATTTCTTATAAGATGGTAGGTAGAGGTGTCAATTTGGCCCCAAGCCCAGCCCCATTGGCCCCCTAATTTAGCCCCAAATATTTCAGCCCCTTATTAATGGGGCTTTGTTTAGCCCCAACCCACATTTTCAATTTTTTAGTGGGTTGGGGCCAGGGAATTGTGGGTTGGCCCCCAATTTTTTTTTTATCATTCTTTTCCTACTACTTACACCTCTCTTTCATTCTTTTACCCCATTCCTCCTCTCCATCACTCTCACCACCACCTCATTCTCTCTCTCACCACAACCATCACCACCATCACCATCTCCCACTCACCACTACCACCACCTCCTTTTTCTTCTCACCACCACCACCACCATCACTACCACCTCCTTTATATTTTTAAAACATAAAAAATCTTTCACTAAAAAAATAATCTTATTAGTAAAAAATACTTTTAAACATCATTTTAATATATTTTTATACTTCATATTTTTTTTATTATTTATATTTTTAATATTTGTAAATGTATAAATATAATATATATATATATATATATAAATATATATTTATATTTAAATATGGAGGTGGTGCCGGGCGGCTCTCCGGTGGCCCCACGGCAGCGCTTCGGCGACCCCACGGCGGCCGGAGGCGGCGCTCCGGCAACACCGTCGGCGATAGACAACGGCGCTCCGTGATCTCACGGCGGCGCTCCGGCAACCCACACGGCGGCGGGAGGCGGCGCTCCGGCGGCCACCACGGCGGTTGGTGGTGGCTGATATATATTATATAATATATAATATATTTTATATATATATATATATATATATATATATAGTTTCTGAATTTGAAAAAAACTGAAAAACTTAAATTTATTTTTTTTGTTAAAAAGTATTTTTATAATTATCCAATGGATTTAAAAAATATATTGGATGGATCACAACCATCCACAAAATTAAACAAAAAATTATGGGCCTTGGGACTGGCCCTGGCCCACTGGGGCTTGGGGCCATGTGGGCTTATGAAACATGTATTAATATATATATATATATATATATATATATATATATATATATATATATATATACCATATAAAAAAGTTTGGTGTTCCCAAAATTTTGGGGCCATGTGCGGTTGCTCCTCACGCACGCCCTCAGGAACCCCCTGCAATATGGTGGTAGTGTTTTGCTCACCATTTTTCAATCTTCAATAAAAATAACTCTCGCCATTCATGGTTTCATGAAGATGAAAAACTTTGAATGGTTGTTATTTTCATTTTTTTTTTGCTAGTCTTGTTGCAAAGATTATCCTTTTGCATTAACCATTATGTACTTCTTCTAATTCCTCTAGGACGCACTTGAATACAAGGGACGTATTCTTGTGAATTTGAAACTTGAAAGATGTGTCTTTGGGGGAATTTGTAATTACTTGATGTGTTGTTTATGTTGTCGTATATGCAAAGACATATGCTGTCGAATCAACTCTGCTGAGACAGATGCTGTCGAATCAACTCTGCTGAGACAGATTCTGTCGAAACTGCAGAGACAGATACTGTCGAATTGCAGAGACAGATGCTGTCGAATGATGTTGTTGAATTGCAGAGACAGATGTTGTCGAATGATGCTGTCGAATGAACTCTGCTGAGACAAATGCTGTCGAAACTGCAGAGACAGATGCCGTCGAATTGCAGAGACAGAAGCAGTCGAATCTGCAGAGACAGAAGCAGTCGAATCTGCAGAGACAGAAGCAATCGAATCTGCAGATACAGAAGCAGTCGAATCCACAGATACTGCTGTAGTCGAACCTACAGAGACAGAAATGATGCGAACCAAACCTGCGAACAAAAGAAACGTTAGATAAACAACCGGAGGCGCCTTGCGACTGCCCTGAAGAATTTATCCGCCTCTACAACGCAAATTCCCCGAGGTACAACCGGTCTCGTCTCAATCGCTATAGCGAGAGAGGGTTCCGAACTAGCAAGAATAATTCAGTATGTAACAGGAGATGAAACCAGGACAGTGCGTTTTAGAACAGTGAAAAAGAAATTGTTCTATATCTGTTTCAAGTGCTACTGGAGCACGTTTATATAGGCTTCTGAATTAGCCCCTTGAAGCATAGCTCCAGCATCCATTTAATAGCCAGTCAAAATCCGTTACAAAATAAATTGTAATAAGGCTGGTTTAATTTTGCAGTTACGAAATAATCCGGTTTGAATGAAAATAGCTGTTGTACGAAAATTAAACTCAGTTTGCAGTTACGAAATGAATTATCCGTTACAAAGTTATTTTGCAAACCATTTCGACTAAAACTGGGCATATTCGGATTAAATTAAAATAGCTGTTAAAGAACCATTCAGCTTAGTCTGTGTCGAAATATTATTGAGTGTCGAAATCTATTTGTGTCAAAATAAGTTTGTGTCGAAATATTTGTTTTTGTCAAAATATTATTGTTTCACAAAATTCACTTAGACATTTTGAAATATCACAAAATTTACAACAATCCCCCACATATTTCAAAATTTTAGAAGTGAATAAAGAAAAAGAAGTTTACTGGGTTAACATCGTAGATGTAATGCATCGGAGCTGTATAGCAAGCTATGGAACCAGTCGTAGACAGATAAAACATAACATACAGTGAATTGGTTTAACAAGCTATGGAACCCAAGACACATGTTATATGTTAGAGGTTTTACCATCACATTACACCCCCACAATTCTTGCTGTTTCCGCGGTGTTGCGCTACTAGGCCGTGCGCGTGCTCGGTATTCATGAGTGCTCTAGAGATCTCGTCAGGATCTCATGCAAGCGGCCCCACTTGACACTCATATAGGTGATTTCATCAAGTGTATGCTGCAAGTCATACACTAAAAGCTTTAAGCTTAACCTTTTAACCCTCGAGTCTAACACTATCACAATAACACCATAGGAAAGCGACAATAATAAAATTAATTACTTGAATTAATTTTTCAGTGCTAGCAATATCAAGAAGTGACTTGTTTTTACCACATTGAACCTTATTCATGGGATCTCCAATCACAAAGGTTGGGTTACCATCACTTCTTAATTTCAATTGGCTTTAGTCCCATTCCCCTCGATGTATCATAAACTCATTTCTTCCCTAGGGGTTTTTCAGAAGATTGATAAAATTCACTTCTGGTTTCACATAAATTAAGGATATAATCCTTCTCATTTATTTGTAGCTACTTTACACAACTTTGGAAGACACTCATTCTTTTATATCATCAAGCTTTGAGTAATAACCTTAATCTCTATAAGGTAATTATACAGGTCTACTTAGAAAATTTCTAAGTGACAACCATTCATAAATAAATCCACTTTTAGATTTATTCTCTTGTGAATCAAACATGGCTATCATCATAGTATCATTGAAATACAATGGATATTCACTGAATATAGTGACATAGCCTATGATGCCTCTATAAATGCCTAGTAATTTCTAAGCCACATCACTTTCATAACATACTCATACATACAAGTCTGCTTTAGATGATTTTCAAGTGACAACATTTCCATAAAATATTTATAGATTTTCACAAGTATGTTATTGATGTCTCATACTTCAAATATCAGTAAGTGGTCTCAAAATATGTATATTACATATATCCAAACAAGATTCCTATAACTGATAATTTATCCATGTTTTTTTTATTTAATCTAAAAGACTTGTTATAGTCTGTCACTTGAACATGTCAAAAGGTGATTCCCATCTAAAATATTTCAATTTCGCATTAACGGTTAAACCTTGTCACACCTGCTACATGTCTCTAATGCACTTTCTCATAAGACTTAATAATATAGTTACCATGCATAGCATAACAAGGGAACACTTAAATAATTCAATTTCACATGAAGCATGAATCCAAGATCAACCACCCACAATGCCTCACGTATCATAACATTCCAAAATCACATATTAATAAAATGAAAATATTACTTGCAAATTGAAACTCTATATAAAACAATTTGCATTGTATTAAGTTCAAATCGTTAGCAGATTTGTGTGCATATAATTCCTTTGATAGAATCACCTTCAATTTCTCAGTTTCACATTATTGTACCAATATGATATAAAGGACAATATCGCAATTACAAATAATTCACATTTCTTGAGCTTAAACAAAATTTTGAAAAAGCCAAGGTTGAAAATGAAATTTTGAAAGAAACTTTAAAAAGGTTTGAGGTTGGTGAAAATACCTTAACCAAGATACTGCACTCCCAACATGAATATGTTGATAGGAGAGATATTGGGTGTGAAGGTAGTTCCACCTCCTCTGTTTTGAAAAAGAAAATGACTTTTGTAGCTGCTACTTCAAGTTATACACCTACTGTTTTCTCTTGCACTTACTGTCAAAAAGGGAACCATAGCTCTCATAGATGCCCTATTCGTAAATTATGTGAGCTTGGTACCCTTATACATGCTTGTGAGAAACCAAGGTGGATTGTGAAAACAAACCCCTTGATGACTAACCCCAAAGGACCCAAAGAGAATTGGGTACCAAAACTTTCTACTTGATTTTAGTGCAGGTGTATGCTTCAAGGTATGGGGGATTGGTACCTTGATAGCAGAGACTCGAAGTTCATGACTGGAGACGCAAAAAGATTCTTAATACTCAGAAACAGCAGTCATGTGA
This sequence comes from Astragalus membranaceus, assembly GCA_039519185.1. NCBI lineage: Eukaryota > Viridiplantae > Streptophyta > Magnoliopsida > Fabales > Fabaceae > Astragalus > Astragalus membranaceus. The sequence continues at coordinate 32,747,644 of CM076846.1, read as the reverse complement.
CTCGTAATATCAACAATAGAGGAAGAATCACCGGTAAAGGTTAGATTGGTAAAGTTCTATTCACCTTTATTGAAAGTTTTTTTGTTATCTCTCTATTGTGCTGGATCATTAATGCAACATATTTTGAAGTTAAATATGGTACCTATATTGTTGAACCAAGTATGACATATCTCATGGGTATCCTAGTTTCTATAATATCTTTTTTAAACTGTGATGGTCCACCTTCTTTTGGCTAAGCTTTGCTTTCTACAATCAATCAGAGGGATCATCAAGTAAGGGGGAGCATAGCATTAAACTGTTTTTGATCTATCTTATGCTATGTGATACTGTTGCGTGATTTTGCAAGTTTATAGTATGATTATGTATCTATGTGTTCACCCCCCCCCCCCCCCTCCTTTTTGATGAAAACAAAGGGGGAGAGAATATGCATGTTATTAGATAAAAGGAAGAAATAAATAATTGCTGCTATCCTGCTGCTGTGCTGTTTATTATGTTATGCTTATGCTTAGGGGGAGCTTCTGCCATTGTTTCTTGATTAGGGCCTCCCTATGCATAATGTAATTTGTTATCATCAAAAAGGGGGAGTTTGTTGAACCAAGGACAAACACTCTTTGTTTTGAATGATAACAAATTACATCTTGTCTACTAATGGTTGCAGCTGTATGAAAGTACAGGTTCAAGTTGAATAAAGTACAGATTGGGAATCAAAAAGCATGAAGCATTAAAGTGGAGCAGCTTGGAAAAGAAACCACCTTTGAATATGAAGACCTAATTGTTTATCCGCTTTCTTTAGGACACAGTGTAAGGTCCTATCACTTAAGGTCTATGACATTTTAGTAGCTGAGAGATGACTTTTGAAAACATGCATGATGCATCAAAATTAAGGTTTGAAAAAATATTTGTGCATGCATGCATGCATAAGGTGGCACCTAAACCTAAAAACGATTTTGTGGAAAGCAAAAAACAATTTCTATTTTGTTCCAATGGCCAAGAATCGATTTATACTAATTTATAAAGGCTATGAAATCGATTTTAGGCTCACTTATAGGCCAAGAATCGATTTCCTTATCCTATGTTTGAAGTATGTAATCGATTTCTACATATACTCAAGCCAAAGGTAAGAATCGATTTCCTTCTATTTTAAAAGACTATGAAATCGATTTTCAAGCAATCCTATAGGCTATGAATCGATTCCTCCTTATTTTAAACAAATTCAAAATCGATTCCTACCCTATTCAGGATGTCCTGAAAATCGATTCCTACCTATTTCCAAAGAAATAAACAATCAATTCCTATGTTCTCCATATGTAAAGAATCGATTCCTATCTTTTTTAACTAGCCATATAATCGATTCTTATGTCTTCTAAAATGATAAGAATCGATTCATCAACATTTTAACTTCATCAAACAATCGATTCATCATTTCTTTAAATGTTTTTTTAAAAATCTTACGTTTTTCTAAGCCTATAAATAGGCAGATTCAAGTCTCATTTCAGTACACCACAAATCACAACAATTCTCTCTTCTTCTCTCATTCGAATTTCTAGATCTGAGAAAGAGAAAAATAGAGCTATCACTTTCATATCATTTTCTATAGATCTAGTCACTCATCTCTCTCAGCTATTATATTGTCATACTATCTGAGGTGATTAGATCATAGCTTCTATATTATAATCTCCATTGTGAGGTCATTTCGAAATCCTGGGAAGTGTTCTTGGGTCTCTCAATCAGGAGATTGAGTTGGTTTGAAATCCTGGGAGGTGATCTTGGGTCTTTCAATCAGGGAAGATTGAAGTGGTAGTGAAATCCTGGGAGGTGCTCTTGGGTCATTCAATCAGGAGATTGAAGCGGTGTTGAAATCCTTAGCTGTGTGCTCGGGTTCTCAGTTCGGAGGAATTGAGATTTGCTATTTGAAGTTGTCTGTTTGTAAAACATTCTTCATATAGTGGGTTTCAGCAAAGTCCAAAGGTTGCAAAGCCGGAGGCCGAGGACGTACGGCTTTTATCCCGAACCTCGTAAAATTCCTGGTGTATCTCTATCCCTCTCTCTTTACTTTATTTACTGTTTATATCTGTTTATAATTATACTCAATATCACTGCGCCGATCTGTTTATTGCTATCATTACGCTGCTTATAATATCTGTCTATCCTGAACTCTGATAATAGCGTAATATTGCACTGTACCTAATCTGCCTGCTTACATACATCTTATAAGTTTAAATCTCAGATTCCGCATTTGATTTAAACAAGCATTGCAAAGTTTTTGAAAACCGAAAAAGAATTCAAGTTTTGCACATAACCTTATTCACCCCCCTCTAAGGTTATCTGATAGTCCAACACCTGATTCTGTTTTTCTCGTGATTTATACATCCATCTCGTGATTTACACATCTCACTGTTGCCACCACTTATTCCATACTTGAACCTTACAAGATGTAAATTCAACAAAAACAAAATAATTGGATTAGAGAACATTGGAGAGAACTGGATCTGAAATTAGCAGAAATTGAACGAAACCCTAGCACGGATAAGGATTCAATGTGGTTGCGTCAGCCATGAGATAAATCCTTCAGATTGTTGTCGTATATGCAAAGACATATGCTGTCGAATCAACTCTACTGAGACAGATGCTGTCGAATCAACTCTGCTGAGACAGATGCTGTCGAATCAACTCTGCTGAGACAGATTCTGTCGAAACTGCAGAGACAGATGCTGTCGAATGATGCTGTTGAATTGCAGAGACAGATGCTGTCGAATGATGCTGTCGAATGAACTCTGCTGAGACAGATGCTGTCGAAACTGCAGAAACAAATGCTGTCGAATTGCAGAGACATAAGCAGTTGAATCTGCAGAGACAGAAGCAGTCGAATCTGCAGATACAGAAGTAGTCGAATCCACAGATACTGCTGTAGTCGAACCTAAAGAGACAGAAATGCTGCGAACCAAACCTGCGAACAAAAGAAACGTTAGAAAAACAACCGGAGGCGCCTTGCGACAGTCCTGAAGAATTTATCCGCCTCTACAGCGCAAATTCCCCGAGGTACAACCGGTCTCGTCTCAATCGCTGTAGCGAGAGAGGGTTCCGAACTGGCAAGAATAATTCAGTATGTAACAGGAGATGAAACCAGGACAGTGGGTTTTAGAACAGTGAAAAAGAAATTGTTCTATATCTGTTTCAAGTGCTACTGGAGCACGTTTATATAGGCTTCTGAATTAGCCCCTTGAAGCATAGCTCCAGCATCCATTTAATAGCCAGTCAAAATTCCGTTACAAAATAAATTGTAATAAGGCTGGTTTAATTTTGCAGTTACGAAATAATCCGGTTTGAATGAAAATAGCTGTTGTACGAAAATTAAACTCAGTTTGCAGTTACGAAATGAATTATCCATTACAAAGTTATTTTGCAAACCATTTCGACTAAAACTGGGCATATTCGGATTAAATTAAAATAGCTGTTAAAGAACCATTCAACTTAGTCTGTGTCGAAATATTATTGAGTGTCGAAATCTATTTCTGTGTCAAAATAAGTTTGTGTCGAAATATTTGTTTTTGTCGAAATATTATTGTTTCACAAAATTCACTTAGACATTTTAAAATATCACAAAATTTACAACAGTTTACTCTTGTTGTTTCTAACTATTGATCTTGTCCTTGTTAAAAGAGAAAAAGTGGAGTTACTTTCATGATGAGTTCCATTGTCTTATCTTATCTATTAAGCGAGGGTAGTCCTTCAATTGGACTCCCGCCAAAACAACCCCCCCCCCCCTTTTTTTTCTTTCTTCATATTTAACGTTTTCTTTTCTAAAAAAAATATTTGTTTATGCAATTATTTATTTTATATTTAAATTTTATTTTATAGTAATACTTTTTTTTTGCTTATAACTTAATTTGGTCATAAACTTTATCCCACTTCTTTTATTAATTTCACCACTTTAAAATTAATTTATAGTTATACTTCTTCTCTTTATGTTTTTTAGAACCACATTTCTTTTAATTTAAAATATCGATTGGATAAACAATTATTTTAGAATAAGAGGTTTGGTCCTTGAATGTATCAAAATGACAAACACATCTCTAAATGTCTCTTTAGTAAGTTATTATGGTCCTCAAATATGTCTTTTGTTAGATATTTTGTTCCTCACGTGTGTTTTTTGTTGGTCAACTTAGTCCCTAAAATTATAAACAAAAGAGTCATTTAGGGATGTGTTTTCAGTTTTGATATACATTTAGGAACTATAATGACAACACCCCACATATTCAGGGACCAAAATGACTTTAGTCCATCTTGTATAACTATATTGGTGTTTATAATTTTATTTTGGTCTCGCTTTTAAGTATTTGATTGTAAATAGTATTTAATAAATATATAGAAGATGACAACATTGATTTCTTTTGTTTGTTTGTTGAAATTCTTTAGTTCATCTTAAATCCAGTCTTATCGACACATATGGACATTAGAAATTTTGTGCTCTCTCTTTCATTATTTGTTTAAAAATCTAATTAACATTAACCCATGTGTGTTAATTAAATTTTTAAAATAATTATAAACAATAGAAATTTCACCAATTTAAGTTATTTTTAAAATAATTATGAAAGAGAAGCCAATTTTTTTTAAAATAATTATGAATGAGAAGCCACAAAATTTCTATTGTCCATGTGTGTCGATAAGTCTCATTTAAGTTGAACCATAGAATTTAATTGTATTTTAGAATACAAGTCCTTCCATTATGCAGAGAAGGAATGATAGGTTGATGTCTAAAATTTAAAATGTCATATATTAACAATTTTTGTCTCCTTATTAAATTTGGGTATCATTCAATAAGGAATGGATTTGATTGAGCATCCAATATGATTATAATTGGTCGTTTCATGTTCTTATTGGCTCAATAATAATTTGGGGATTAATCATTAAAAGTTGTAACATGTTTTTTTCTATTAATACAAGTAAATAACATATATTACATCAAGTAATAAGGAACATGTATTACATTAAGGTTCATGCACCATTTTATTTTGTGAAAATTTACAGTTAAAGTTATATACAATTTTTAGTTGCCAAACATAATTGTAGAAATGACAACTTTAATATACTGATTGTTTTTATTTATTTATTCAATTCTGCAATATAAAGATTGCGCAATGCTTAGTAGATGCTGAAGGAGTATGGTTTTGATCAAATTATGTGTTAAATTTTCATATTCACATTTAACGATTGTGGATTCTGTTATTAAAATTTCTTAAGATTTTTCTTCTTATTATTATCTATGGATGTTGAATTTCAATGTCTTTATTAATGTTCCTTTTTAATTCTTGATCTTCTTATTTCATTTACAGTTATAATTTAATATTTATTCATAATTTGAGGGTGAGTTCAACCCCTGTGTGTGTTATTAACGCTCAAATATATTCCATTGTCCATGATTGCATGAATGTGTTTGGTGGTTATAACCCAAATTGTATAAGACCTCACAAGGACATCGTGGTGTCTTGGTCAAAGCCCCCTGTTGGTTGGTTCACTCTTAATGTTGATGGTAGTGTTTCGAGTAATCCTAGTGGTGCTGGTATTGGTGGTTTGATTAGAGATTCCATGGGAAATTTTGTGAGTGGTTTCTATGGTTCCTTAGGGATTTCTAATATCCTTAATGCAGAGTTAGTTGCTTTGTTGCGAGGCTTGGAGCTCTGTTGGAGTTTGGGTCTAAGGCGGATTGTTTGCTATACAGACTCGCTTTATACCGTTAATCTGGTGGCTAATGCAAACACGTCCTATCACAGGTATGGCAATGAAGTAGCTTTGTTGAGACAATTGTTGGATCAAGATTGGGAGGTGCATCTCCATCATGCTTTTAGGGAGGCTAATTTTTGTGCAGATTTTCTGGCCAAGCTCGGTGCTAAGTGTAACACTAGTATAGTTCATTTAGAGGTTCCTCCAATTGGACTACATGTGCATCTTAATGCAAATGCTATAGGTGTCTCTTTTTCCGGCCTTAGCCGTGTTTTTGTTTTTTTTCTTTTGTAACCAAAAAAAAAGATTATATATTTTATACAAACCAAATTTAGATGACCCCGTGCATCGCACGGGTATTAGGACTAGTTCAATTTATGTTAAAGATTGAACCGTACCTTGATGGTCTCAGGATAGGTCGATCTGGTACTTGGTCACTATGCTTGGTGATGAAGTCGGGTCAGATTGTACCTGTAAAGACACTTCGACGCCCAAGTCAGGGTGGGAGAAGTCAAAGCAGAATGTGAAATGTGTCAGAATGTGTATCTGTCAGTGGGGGTTAACCACTATTTATAGAGCGGGGTGACGCTCCTGGGCCGTAGGATTAGCCGAGTCGATATCAGCCGTTGATTGCGCCTCTTGCTTATCCTGCATGCCCTGGCGAGTGGAGCTGCAGTGACATCGGCCGGTTCGGGCCATTGCGAGATTGGGCCGCCGGCCCAGTTCGGAAGAAAGATCTTGTAACAATCATACTAGCTTTAAGTTTAATAAGCCAATGGAGATCAGGTTTGGGACTTTTTGTTAATAAGCTTATATATCAGGTATGCTGCAAACAATTATTGTAATCTATTGAGAAAGTAATAAATCTATGTAAATTCCTGAAAAATTCAAGTCAAGCCCAATTATTGGGCCTTCAAGAAATTAGCAAAGAAAATTCTTCCCTCACTCCTCTCCCCACTCTCTGCACTCCCCTTACACTCTTAGTATCTAGATATCGAGTGACAAACGTAAGGGGAGTGAGAAGGAGGAATGCAAGAAGAAAAATTCATTAACAAATGTTGGGCAGCACTCAAGTCACAAAAGAGGCTCCAATTGTCATTCATCACTTTTGTCCAACCCCGGCAAGTTGGGATTGATTCCATGAAGTCAGGGAAATTCTCCAGTCACACAGCAAGCCAATTTCAAATCTTATATGAAGATCAAACACCGAAATTTGAACTCTAATGAAAAAAGCCACATTAGTCTGGATACAAGTTGCAGACAAACAATTAATTTCTAAAATGAGTGTTTATCAAATATGACTGAGAAAACAAAAAAAAAATGGAAATATACTATATGTTTCTAACAATAGAATGGCCAGGGTAGATGATTATTATATATAAAATACTAGATTAGATTTTTTTTTGGTGAATTAAATATTAGATAAGTTAAAATGCAATAGAATGCAATTTTATATAATATAACTATTTATTTAATGGTTGGTATTTAATAATATGTACTAGTATTACTATTTATATTTAAAAAATTCACTCAAAGAATACACACGCTTATTTTTATAATAGTTAATATTTAATCATATAAAAAAATTCATTAATTATTTTCAAGATAATTTTTAAATAGTAAATAGCACCTTTTTTTTCTTGCAAAAATCACAACTAGTCATTGAAAAAAAAATCCAACCAAAACTTGACCAGCCTCGTTGACCGAAAAAAATCCTTGACCAACTTCTACTTTCTGGTCTTTTCCACTCTTTCTCACATACACGATGCACACATTTCTTGAGGGTACGAATGTCGGTCAATGCAGGAACTGTAAACAAGAAAACCAGAAGAGGGAAAAATTATGGAGAGACACAATACTTAGAAGTCACAATATGAAACTTACTGTTCTACATTGCATAGCAACTAAGCAATATGAAGCTTTATTATTAAATTAAATCCAATAATAAGTCAAAATTAAGAAACACTGATGGAACAACAACAACATCATGAGCACAGAAAAATAATCTCATCAAAGGCTTGCAGACTTAGGAGGTTGTTGTGGAGGCACCACATAATCAACCACCACCACACTCTCGAGATGATCCCTAACCTTATCCTTCTCATAATTCACCAACTCGTGATTCGCATCCACAGCTTCCAACTCCCTCTCTCCCGGAAAAACCGCGAGGGAAGCAATTGAGAAACCCTTGGCCCTTGCCGGCGAGAAATTCTCCCCATAAGTAAGTTGAGTAATTTGTTCGAATTTTTCAGGAATCCCTTTTATGACCTCCACCACCTCATTGCCAACTGCATTCTCCTTCAATTTCAAAAATGTCACTCGAATAGCGGAACCCTGTGGGGGAATGAGATCACCGCGAAGGTCCTCTGCGACCCAATCAACGGCCATGATGTCATCGATGATTGGGAGGACGTATCCCTTTACAACGCCGACGTGGCTGGGGTGTGCGGAGTAGGCTTCAAGGTCCTCTTTGGACTTGTAGCGGCTATGGAGCATGTGAGTGAAGGTCAAGGAGGAGGAGCGGTTACGCAGGAGTGGGCCCACAGTAAGGTGGAGGACTTGATCGAGGGAAACGAGAGAGCCAAGTCCGTTCACCATGGCACTCACCTTTGATGGATCAGTGTCATCTTTGACCTTAAACAGCACGATGTGCTCCACGGCTTTGGCTTGGTTTGACATCATCTTAATCGAAGATTTGGAGGGCAACGACCGTATCTGACGTCCGAGGTGTTTTGAAGATGATAAAGGGACACGAAATGAGGAGCAAAACGAAGATGCCAATTGTGTTTTCAGACAAAGCATCCTTTCCTGCTAGGATTCAAATTGTAAATATCACTTAGTATTGTAACTTACGAATAAAGTTGTGATTAAGTAACATAAATATTCAAATGAATGTGTATAAAGTTTTATATTTAACCGTTAATTCAACTAATAATATCTGAAAGTAATAAATGACATAACAATAATGTTTAAATAGATTAATAAAATATAGATAGATTAAGGTTACCCTAGAATTCTAACAGCATAATTGGTCAATAATGACCCACCAATAACATACCTATATTTATTGTTCCACAGCTATCACTTCACACATACCAGACATACACAACAGTTAAATACATAATTCATATAAAAGGAAACAACCCTATTCTTATATCTTGCAAACCAAAACATTTAGAAGCCTAGTTACTTTTGTAACTGACACGAAACATTAACTTGGTAATTGATATTTTATTTCAGCCTCCAATAGCATAAGCCAAAAGAGTTTGCCAGAAGGAAGGCAGCAACACATAAATGTATATTCCACTATCCCCAATTCCCCATCATAACTTGTAAAAGACAATTTGTTGGTAAGCAAGCTAACAGTATAGCTGAAGTACTGAAAACTTGTCCTGTTGTCCATATTGATAAAAGAGAAAATAAACTAATGGCATAGCTGCTTCACTAGAATTAATGACAGAAAAAAAGAAAGCGAGATTTCTTCCCTTGAATTCTAGATGGCATAACAAACTAATCTTCCCGTGTTTTTTGTAGTGCCTTAGCTACTGGTGTGTAAATGTTTGGAACACTATAAAAGAGTCTTAATTAGTTATAAAAATAAGAAACAAAGGGCACATAATTATAAATACCATAGTCTAACTGAAGTACTGCCTACCAGAAATCAGAATGATGCTTATCCAAATAACTTGACAAAAACACAAGCACCTATTTTTACAACTTATACATATGATATCCAGCATTTCAAAATAACTATGGCATACTTACATGATCAGCTTAGTCAGCACCAAAGCTCAAACTGCCATTTACAAAATAAAACCCACTTCAAAATGCTTGGCGTGCAGCGGTTCAAAAAAAACTCAGAGTTCCACAACAACATAACAGTCACTCGAATTCCAACCAAAGACAGATAATTCCAAGCATTATTTTCAAGAAAAGCGTAGAGTTTCACAGCAACATAACATTTACTTAAATTACAAGCTTCTTTTATTTACTTAAAAAAAAATATACTGAAAGTCACTATAGCAAGCTTCTTTTATTCACATACAAATATATTGAACTTAAGACAACACATTGATATAAGAGGAAGGGAAACTGAGAGCTTCTTATTAGACAATCTAGATGCAGAGATAGCATGTACATAAGCATTTTTCACCTGAACATGTTTGTTATACAAAGCTACCTCTAAGCTCTAACACAAATCAAATAGTCAAGTAGAAAAATGGTAGTTTCATCAGAAAATGAATAAAATGATCACTTTTTTTTAATTTCTGAATCAGAAAAAACTGAGCATGTGAATCACTGAAGAGAGAGAGAGTAGTACACAGTACACAGCAAGAAACTCTTTCCTCACTCCAAAAAGTATAGTAAACACTAGAAAAATCTTCAATAAACATCGGCTCCAAAAGGCAATCAAGAAAAAAACGAGAAAAAAAGAAGATTGTGAACAGATAAACACAAAGATTAAACAAATTAATTAGGAAAAATGAAATGAAAGAGAAAGACAGATCGGGATTGAGATCGAAACCTACAGAAAACGCAGAGCACAAAAACGAAAGCAGAGCAGCAAACAAAAAGAATAAGCATTACCGCGGGGGGCTCGTCGGCGAGGGACTCCCTCGCGGAGGTTTCTGACCGGCTGTGAGAGGGTGCTCCGATAGTTGAGGTTCACGCGAGAGAGAGCATGAGTGGGGGAGGGAGTTCACGGGTGCTGAGTGCTGACGTGTTTTGTGAAAGGTTATGATTTATTATATACCCCCACTTGGCACATATACCCTCCTGAATCCATTTTAATTCAATTTTACCGCTCTTATTTTTACCAAAACGCACTAACTGCTGTCAAATTACAACTAAAAAGGTAATTTCGGAAGACATTTTTTTTATCTTTTTCTGGAATCATATGTTACACATAAATCCGAAACTGAAAAATCGTGTTTCGAATTTACGGTGTAACATAATTCCAAAATATAAATCCAAAAATATATTTTATGCTTAATGGATAATTCCGGAAGTATATTTTATGCTTCCGGATTTATCTGAAAAACATAAATCCGAAAATATGTTTTTTTGTCTCTCTGAGTTTATCGGAAAACATAATTCCAGATATCGATCAATGCACATGCTTACACTGCATGCACCCATATTTCATCCATTGTATCCTTAAATGCGTTCAAATATAGATATTTTTATCTGTCAAGATAAATTCAAATTATAATGTTAGCACTGAGCCTAGCATCAGCCTTTTAGACCCCCAACGGTCCTTCAGAGCCCTAGCGCTCCTTCAGATCAACAATTGGTCCTTCAATCCAGATCGCACGTCGCGTTAATCGAGCAACCGACGGATCATCCGACCCCAGGTCCTTCAGCCTAGCTGTGTCCTCCTAAAAAACACAATGCATGTCCTTCGAGGTGCGCAAATCAGGTCAACGACCTGACCTTGCCACCCATGGCTGCTCGAAAAAGGCCATCCCCTCAAGCAGACCGTTTTACTAGTACTGTTGCTAGTTTGCGCTCCTTCAGACCCATTGGTCCATCAGGCTTAGGCATGCCCTTTAGACCCCGTCGGTCCTTCAGTTTAACTCCAGTCAATGTGCCAAGCATCGACTGCGAGATAGACCATCAGAGCCCCAAGTGCTCATTCAGATCCCCGGCGATCCTTATTTACTTTTGTTCTATATCAACCAATTATTTTCCAATAATTTCTGAAAAAGATAGCCTTGACAAAATTAGTGTCTTTTTATCTCTATTTCTATTTTACTCGAGAAACCTGGAAAACCCTCCATATTTCCTAGTAAAATATAAATAAAGAGGGGCAGCTGTCATACCCTAATTTTGTTCGCTTCCTTTTTTTTACCTTTTTACTACTCGTTTAAGTTGTTCGTCTAATTTGCCACTAATCTTTTTGGTTTAATTGGGTCTGCACCTCTTATTTGGGCCTAAGTCTAGTAAATTATTTAGTTGGGCCTATACTTGCGTAATTGGGCATGCTTATGCAACGTGCGCTTGTGTTTATGTGATTGGGATTGTTTAGTCTTTTTGTTTAGGTTGGGCCCAATTCACTCTTTTTACCATCCTCTAATTGAATCGAAAAACCATAAAAGGTTACTACCCATTTATATTACAAAATTGTCCAAAACTCAAAAAAAAGTACAAAAACCAATAATCCAAAAAATTAGGGAAAATGAAAATAACACAAAAAATTTCAAAAAAAAAAGAAAAAAGAAGAAAGGGGGGGCGTAGCCAGCAGCTGCCCCAACTAGGATTTTTTTTTTCTTCTTCCCTTGGATGTTGTCCTTCCTCCATTGTCAGCTATTGTCCTTTGCCCATTCAAATAGTTGTCCTTTTGCTGACTAAAATGGAGCTATCCTTTGCGCCCTTGGCTGTCATTGGCACCCTAAAATTGCTCCAGCTGTTGTCCTTTTTATTCCCTCAAAGATGCTGTCCTTTTGATGCCATTTTTTGCCCTAATTGTTGACTGCCCTCAGCACCCCATCCACCTATAAAAACAGCAACAGTAGCACAATTAAAGGGCAGAAACAATCAACGAAATTGACACCAAAATATACAGACAAAATACGCACACAGAGGCACATAGACAGTCACTGAAATTCACACACAACACAGAGAAACCGATAAAAATTCACACAACATTTCAGAGCCACATTTAAGGTTTCACAACTGAAACCCTAATCTCAGAGTATCAAAATCTTTTTCTGAAATAAGTTGGAAGAGCAAATAGAAGCAGTACCGAGAACACCAATTCAGAAAGTATTAGGAACTGAGGTGGTCATCTATACTCCCTAATTTCTTTCTCAGATTCGTTACTAACTGTTTATTGTGCTAACAGTTTATTGAACACTTTTCTTTACAAATGCATGGCTGACTGTTTATTGTGCTAACTGTATATTGTGATGTGTTTTTGCTCTTGTTCTATTAACTAAGAAAAGAGAGAATGTCAAAAACTTAGAGAAAGAGTTTAAGGAAGGAAGAGGCAAAAAAAGGTGTGAAAAATATCAGAGAAAAGAAAGAGTAAAAAAAAGAGCACTGTGAGAGGAGATAGTGAGAAAAGGGAAAAAAATTTTATCTCCGGGCACCGTTCACGGTGGCCGCCGCCGCAGCCTCGCCATGAAACCACTGCCAGTCACCAACACAGAACCCGCGCCTCACTGCGTAGCCAACCCTCTCCTCCCTTTCGCAACCACCACGTCCTAAAGCCACTCTCTCACCGTCACCACCACCGTAATACACAAGCCCTATTGTCGTACTCCCCCTCGTACGTCAGCTCTGTCGGGACCTCCGGCGAGCTCGTCCTCCGCTTCTCCCCCTCCCTGAAATCAGCACCACCGTGTCTCTCTCATCCCTCGCGTCCCTCTCTCACCGTCACAAGATCGCGAAAAAACTCACCTCCTCCTTCGTCCACCCCCCTCTCACCATCGTCACCAACTCGCACCACCGCCTTTCGCCTTCGCTTTCACTCTCTCTCTCCACTCTCTCTCTCCACCCCCCTCGTCCTCTCCTCTCTCCATTGCCTCCTTCGTTCTTCCTCTACCCACCGTCCCTGTCGTTCACACTCTCTCGCAGATCCTCCATCTCTTACTCTCTTAGTCGCACTCACTCTTTCTCTCTCACCAAAGTATCTCACTCTCTCTACAATTTGGTGGTTTAGGGTGGAAACAAGCGAAAGCTAGGGTGAGTGGAAGAGGGGAGAACGCCGCCAGGAGAGGAAAAATGGGAGTTAGGGTCGAGGGAAGAGGTGTCGCGGTGCTGAGTGTGAGAGGTGAAGATTAGGGTTAGAGAAAAGGGGGAAGCGGCGCTGAGTAGAGGGAAGAATTTTTTTTTAGGGTTTCGGTTTTAGGTTTAGCTTTTATAGTGGGTAGTTTTTTTTTACGTTCGCTTCCTGCACCCTCACGTCTACTTCATACCCCCCACCTCCTTAAGCCCATGCGCACCATAGGCCCATTTCCTGGTTGGCCTTCTGAAAACACAAAAAACGAATTGGACTCTGCTGTCCGCAACCCCTTTTGTTTTCTAATACAACCCCAATTTCTAATTACACCCTTTTTTTAAATACAACCCCTATTTCTAATTACACCCTCTTTTTAAATACAACCCCCTGCTCCTTTTCACACCCATTTTTAAATATGCACCCCCTTTTTCTTCCCTTTTTTTAAATTTCTTTTCTATAAATAATCATTTTCTTTCATAAACCTTTTTTTCCCAAATAGCAAATAAACATTTTCCCAAGCATAAAAGTAGGTTGTTATCAATGGTGTCTCTGAGTTTAACTTGTTTGATCGTCAATAACAACTATATTTTTCAAATAGGCCATGAGTGATGGCTACTCTGAATTTTACTTGTTTGGTCGTCACGAATGCCTATCCCAATTTCAAAATACCTAAAAAACACCAACACACAAATTTTTTCTACCCAAGAACTACGTAGCTTTGATTTCCTCATCGCACCTGGGGATACGTAGGAGTAGGGGCCCACTCCTGTCAAGCACAAAAAACTAAAACTTTTATTAAGTCTTCCTCTTCAATTTTACAAATAATAAAAAGGGTAAATTAGAGTATTTTCTTTAAATTAACTTTCTTTCTACACATTAAATTAAATGCTAACCTTTCTTTTGAAAGGATGCCGTGGGGTGCTAATACATTCCCCACGCATAATCAACCCCCGAACCCAAAAATAAATGTTTTTTTTTCAATATTTTCCTATTTAATAAATATTGATGGCGGCTTCATTGCAAAATAACGAAGAATCCCCTCCTCCGGATTTTTCGGTCGCTACAGCTGGCGACTTCACTGGGGTCAATTTTAGAGGGTCAAGCCTAATTTAATTAAATGTGTAGATTATTGTTAATTTAATACTTTATTAACCTTAGCATTCATATTTTCCAGTCTATTTTATTTATTTATTTATTGCTTTATTGAACCTTAGGGTAGAAGACCTTTGTACTATTATCTGTATTTCTTTTGCAGCTTGTATAGTCTAGGTATTATGCCTGTATCACACACGTCACTTACACATGTTTATTCACACACTTCTGAGTGGGTCCTTATACCCAGGTCTGAAAAATAACCTAGGACGAGTGGAGATGACTAGTGACAGTCATTCTGGATTTTATCTGTCTAACTCTCATGAAAGTCTCAACCAGAGTACGCTCTTTCATGGTATCCCACACCAGGTAGCTCGCTATCGTTGTGGATCATATCATGAAGGGGATTTTAGCTCTGGAAACCTTTGTGAGGACGTGAATAGAGCCACCTGAGAGATTGATCGCGTAAGTGACCCTAGACCGTGACCTATACATAAGACATAACCTGTTTAGGGCACAAGGGCATTTCACCTACCCGCTGCATCATTACAGATAATTTTTTTTTTCTCAAAAAAAATAAAATCATCAAAACCATTTATTTCTTTTTCCCTTTTCTATACATAGGAGGTGACACATAGTTAATGCTTTCTCAAAGTTGAATCACCAAAATTTTTTTTCTATTACTTTTCTTTTTAACACGCGTGACATCATTATTTCATCCATCATATAGCATCATTATTTCACAAAATGTAAAAAAAAAATCCTCACATGCATGTTATTCATCTCATTTAGGTCTGCCGAGAATTGTAAGAGGCTCAAAAGTTGTGTCATAAGCAAGGCAATATGGGATCAAGCGGTGAAGCAATCCAAACCCTGAGTTACCCTACAGTGAAACAGCCCAATCTGACGAGCTTAAGAGAATGTGCGGGTTGGATGCCGCCCATCGAGCGCAGGTCTTTTGATAGAGCTTATGGGAAGATTATTATATTATTACAGTTGGAAGTGCAGACAAATGTCATTGTTGCTCTGAGCCAATTCTACGACTCTTCCTTGAGATGCTTCACCTTCAAAAATTTCCAGATGGCACCTACCCTGGAAGAATATACGCAGATCCGTGCGCCTGTCAAGGACGGTCCGTGCGCCATGTGTCGATCAGAATTCCAAGCTGTTTATATGAAGCACGATCCGTGCGCCTGGGAGGCACGATCCGTGCGTCCCTTCTGATGGCCAAAAATGTTACAACTCTTCCCATTCTGTCTTTATGGATTGTAATTGATATTTAGTGCTTTGTCTCTGATCTTGGCCTATAAAAAAAGACCCCAATGTAGCTTCACATTCATCTGGTACCATTGAAGTTTAAGTTTAAAGTTTAATAGAAGTTCTTGCGTTTTGTTAAGGTTTTGCTTTCTTATATTCTTGCACTTTTTCCTTGTTATTTACATTCTGTTATTTACATTATGCAACTCTCTTCTACTGCCTTGTCTACTATGATCATGAGTGAGTAGACTTCTTTAGTCTTGGGATTATGGGAAACAATCCAACGATGGGTCCCTAAATAACTCCAAGACTAAACCCTATTTTATTTGAGTTTGGGTTTTAATCTAATTTTGTCATGCAAATTGTATAACTCAAATGTCAAGTGAAGGACCGAAAGGTGAAGCTTGACATTGGAACAAATGAAATTAGACAAGGTCAATCAAAGCATGAGAATAGCGGTGATAACCTTGGGACAATAAGGCGGTGCTTAATGGGTTTCGGCAATGATCAACCATGAGAATAGGCTTGATCATTGTTTCGAGACACGTTCTTGTATTCCGAAAGGAAACTTGAATTATACCAAAAGAATGCCCTGTCCTTAAAAACAAACTTAATAATAAGATAGGGGATAGTTAAAGGGTTATTTTCTTAGTACCATCATTGCGATCTAACCATGATCCCAAGGCGCTTTTTATATTCTAAGTTAAAATCAAACATACTTCTACTAAATTATTCTCTTTCAGCTAATCATCACTGAAAACTAGATTGGTAATCACATATAACTCCCTGTGGATTGATATTCTTATTACACGATATAACCGTATACTTGCGGCCTATCAAGTTTTTGGCGCCGTTGCTGGGGAGTTAAGTGATATTAATCAACTTTTTGGTACCGGTTAGACTGAAATTTTTGTTTTCTTTTATTTTCCTGTTTTCTTCTCCTTTGAATGCGAAGAGTCCGAAGTCTCGGAGAAATTGTTCAACCAATTCCTGAGATTGAACGATTCTTACATAGAAGAAGAAGAGAACTGCGCAATAACCAAGAAATGGCGGCTAATCCCAACCATACTCTCAAAGAGTATGCTACGCCTTCTACGGCAGAACCCCATGGTGTTATTGTGCACCCAAATGTTGAAGCTAATAATTTTGAACTTAAACCATCTCTACTTTCTATGGTCCAACAGGATCAATTTTCTGGATCAGCCTCTGATGATCCTAATCTTCATTTGTCTATTTTTCTTGAGTACTGTGGCACTCTAAAACTAAATGGAGTGACTCCGGAAGCCATAAGGCTGAAACTTTTTCCTTTCTCGTTAAGAGATAAGGCCAGGGCCTTATTTCACTTATTACCTAATGAGTCTGTCACAGCTTGGGATCAACTAAGGCAAGCATTCCTTGCCAGATTTTTCCCCAAGCAAAACTGCTCAACTGAGGAATCAAATTACAAGATTCACTCAGAATGATGGGGAGGCTCTTTATGATGCATGGGAGTGTTTCAAGGAAATGCTAAGGCTTTGCCCCCATCATGGACTAGAGAAATGGTTGATAATCCACACTTTTTATAATGGTCTATTGTACACCACAAAAATGACTGTTGATGCAGCTGCAGGTGGTGCTTTGATGAACAAGAATATTGAAGAAGCTTATGCTCTGATTGAGGATATGGCACAGAATCACTACCAATGGACAAGCAAGAGAGCTATCACAGCTCCATCAACACAAAAGAAAGAACCAGGTAAGTACGAAGTTTCTGTCCTTGATCATATAGCTTCTAAAGTAGACGCGTTGTTTGCTAAATTTGATAAGCTGAGTGTAAATGCTGCTTCATCTTCTACTCCATCTTCTTCTTCATCTTGTGAAATCTGTGGCGTAGTTGGTCACATTGGTACAGAATGCCAACTAGGGGCATCTACTACTGGTTCTGAACAAGCAAATTTTGCCCAAAAGGGGGATCCTTTTTCAAACACTTATAACCCCAGATGGAGGAATCATCCAAATTTTTCATATAAAAATCCTCCATCAAACCAACCAGCAGCTAGAACACCCCCCCCCCCCCCCCCGATTTTCAAAACAATCAAAGAGCTCCTCAAAAATCCAATTTGGAAACTTTTGTGTTAACTCAAACCTAACAAAATGAAGAGTTCAAAAACCAAAACTCATTTTTGAATGATACTCTTAATATATAAGTTAACATCAAAAGTGGACTCTATATATCACTACTCACAACAAAATGCTGGAAACCCAAATTTCTCAAGTGGCTCAACAAGTCGCTTCATCCTCTAAATCCTTCGGAATATTTCCTGGACAACCAGAGCCAAATCACAAAGCCCAAACTAATGTTGTCACCTTAAGGAGTGGGAAACATTTAGAGGAACCAAAGAGAACTAAAAATGAGAGTGAAAAAGAGAGTCCACAAAGTGAGGAGGTAGAGGAAAAGAAAGAAAAAGAAACGTCATATGTGTCACCTCCACCGTACAAGCCCACCATTCCCTTCCCACAAAGGTTTGCGAAAACAAAACTTGATGAGCAGTTTAAGAAATTTGTTGATCTTTTGAGTAAGCTCTACATAAACATTCCTTTCACAGATGCACTGTCTCAAATGCCATCTTATGCAAAAATTTTGAAAGAAATTCTGTCTAAGAAAAGAAAAATAGATGACAATGAGACAGTGGCTCTAACTGAAGAATGTAGTGCTATAATTCAAAATAAACTGCCACCAAAGCTAAAAGACCCTGGAAGTTTTTCTATACCATGTGTGATAGGAAGTGAAACCATAAACAAAGCCATGTGTGATTTAGGAGCCAGTGTGAGTTTAATGCCATTATCCCTTTTCAAGAGGCTAGGCCTAGGAGAGTTAAAACCCACCAAAATGACTATACAGTTGGCTGACCGCTCCATTAAATATCCAACCGGAATTTTAGAGGATGTTCCTATTAAAGTAGGACAAATTTTTATACCGGCTGATTTTGTTGTGATGAAAATAGAGGAGGATTCCCAGGTTCCAATTTTGTTGGGAAGACCTTTTCTTGCCACTGCAGGGGCTATAATAGATGTCAAAAATGGTAAGTTGGCATTCAATGTGGGTGAAGAGAAGATAGAGTTTGAATTTGCTAACCTTATGAAAAGTCCTTCTATTAAGGACTCCTGTTGTAGAGTTGATATTGTTGACCATTGCGTGGAAGACTGCTCTTTAGCTACATCTTCACACGATGGTTTAGAAACATGCCTAACAGGTAGCACAGATAAAGAGATGGCTGAAGAAGCCCAAGCCTATGCCAAATTGCTGGACGAAAACCCTCCTATAAAAGGCTTGGGCATTGAAGACTTGGTTGAGGAATCTGATCCTCTTCAAAAAGGAGCTCCAAAGGAGGAACTGAAGCCTCTCCCTACATCTCTGAGGTATGAATTTCTGGGCCTAAACTCTATTTTTCCTGTTATTGTCAATGCAAACTTAAATGAGGTGGAAACAAAGAAATTACTTAATATTCTCAAGAAATATCCTAAAGCTATAGGATATACTATTGAGGATATTAAGGGAATAAATCCCTCATTATGTATGCATAGGATACTACTTGAAGAGGATTATAAACCCTCCATTGAGCATCAAAGGAGATTGAACCCTAACATGAAAGAAGTTGTGAAAAAAGAAGTACTCAAACTCCTTGATCCTGGGGTTATATATCCAATTTCAGACAGTAAATGGGTTAGTCCGGTTCAAGTAGTACCTAAAAAGGGAGGCCTTACAGTTATAAAAAATGAGAAAAATGAATCCATTGCTACTAGGACTGTCACGGGATGGAGAATGTGTATCGATTATAGGAAGCTTAATAAAGTAACCCGTAAAGATCACTTTCCCCTCCCGTTTATTGATCAAATGCTAGAAAGGTTAGCAAAACATTCACACTTCTGCTATTTGGATGGGTATTCTGGATTTTTTCAAATACCCATTCATCCTAGCGACCAAGAAAAAACAACTTTTACTTGTCCTTATGGCACTTATGCTTATAGAAGAATGCCTTTTGGTCTGTGTAATGCTCCTGCTACTTTTCAACGCTGTATGATGTCCATCTTTTCGGATTTTGTTGAAAATATAATGGAAGTTTTTATGGACGATTTCTCGGTACATGGATCAAGTTTTGATAACTGTTTGGGTAACCTTGAAAAAGTTCTTGAAAGGTGTGAAAAGGTAAATCTGGTTTTGAATTGGGAGAAACGCCACTTTATGGTGAGGGAAGGTATTGTACTTGGACATTTGGTTTCTGAACGAGGTATTGAGGTTGACAAAGAAAAAATCGAAATCATTGAAAAAATGTCACCTCCTACCTCGATCAAAGAGGTAAGAAGTTTCTTGGGTCATGCGGGTTTTTACCGCCGGTTTATAAAAGATTTTTCCAAGATTACTAAGCCACTGACAAGCTTGCTCCTTAAGGATGCATCTTTTGTTTTTGATGATCTTTGTCATGAAGCATTTTGCAGGTTAAAAGAAGCTTTGACCACCGCCCCAATCATGCAACCACCGGATTGGAATCTTCCATTCGAGATAATGTGTGATGCAAGTGACTATGCGGTTGGGGCAGTCCTGGGTCAAAAGTAGGATAAGAAGATGCATGCTATCCATTATGCTAGTAGAACCTTGAATGATGCTCAAGTGAATTATGCCACAACAGAAAAAGAACTATTGGCGGTGGTCTTTGCCATCGATAAATTCAGGTCATACTTGGTGGGGTCCAAAATCATCATCTATACGGATCACTCGGCAATAAAATACTTGTTGAACAAAAAAGATGCTAAGCCAAGATTGATCCAATGGATTTTGCTCCTCCAGGAATTTGACTTGGAAATAAGAGATAAAAAAGGTACAGAAAATGTTGTGGCTGATCACTTGTCAAGGTTGCAAGAAAACAATGAGAATGAGCTGCCACTTGATGATTCCTTTCCGGATGATCAGTTATTCTCATTGGTACAAACTGAAGCACCATGGTATGCAGATTTTGTGAACTATCTTGCAGCTGGAGTGCTGCCACCCAATCATCAAAATACCACCCAATACACAAAACCCACCACCAAAAACACTCCATTCACCTTCCAAAGAGTGCAGTAGCTTGTCTTTAGATTAGCTATTTACAAGGCGTAAAAAGGTAAAATGGTAGCCAACTAATCTAACTAATCATTAACAACTAATACAACAAACTAACAGAAAGTTTGAGACTAACTAACTATATATCTAACTAACTAACTATATATCTAATACTTTCTGAACCAACACAGTTTCACTCATATGTCAAACAAAACTTCAGTTAAAGCATATGAGGGGTGAAGACATTATCATCATAGCTCATATATATATATATATATTGATAATAAAAGAAAAAGTTAGTTGAGAGAGAGAGAGAGAGAGAGAGAGAGAGAAGGGACTCATGAGCAATAGGATATTGAGAAGATGACATTTTAATCGATAGAAATTTCATCACACAGTTGGCAACATGATACTCCCTAATAAATGATAATAAGGCTTTTTAGATGCAGAGGGGGAAACTTAACATAAAGAATTGGATAGAAGGAATAGAGAAAGAAGCAGCATACCACATATTTTGTTCATCCTAGATTATCAAAATCACGGAATGATGAAATATGAGCAAAGAAAATTTTTGAAATGATATAAACATGACTGATTATTTTTTGGTCGAGACCAAGTTATCCACCGCCGAACGCAGTGACTAATCCCCTCGCTGGATTGGAGGCACCTCGAAGGGTGGGACAGTTGGCCCAGGGATTTAAAGCTGCTCCATACCCAAGGTGAAGATCGAACCATCGACGCTTGGTTAAGAGAGGATGAGCCCCAACCGCTCAACCACACCCTTGGGTTAAACATGACTGATTATAGTGTGTACAAAATTTCAGTTATTTGGTCATAAAAAAATTCAGTTATGAGAATAAGCCTCAATTAATTGTTATACATGCGGGTATTATCATATTCATACGTTATTATTATCCCATGAATTCAATAATATGTTTATTCTCAATGATTTTTGTAACTGTGCAGTAGATGGTTTATATTTCTTAATATTTGATTTTGTAACTTCCAGGACATTTATATTTGGCTATCATATACATTTACATTTTAGAATAATAGTAGTACTATTTCAGTTATGCTTTAGGAATGATTTAAAATGTATTTTCTATTCTTGTTAAAAATATAGTAATTATTGTTGGATCAACTAGAGAGTGACTTGTGTTAAGATAAATAGATTATTTTCAATTGTTTTATATAAATATATGACTGAAATTATACAGACAAACTAAAACAAAACACAAGAATTATCAAGAAATGGAACTACAGATTAAAAGTATACATGATTAAAAGTTAAAACAACTGAAATTAAAAAACTGACAAGCTTAAACATTTATGTTTTATACCAAATTTTCCAAAACAACTTGTCTAATTTAAAAATGAGAGACAACAAAAGTATCATTTGGGAAATCAAAGAAAATGGATGAAGTACTCAGTGCTCTCCCAACAGAAAAGCAGTATCTGCCTCACGTTTCCCATCAAATGATCAATGGCTTAGTCGATATTTCTCCTACAAAATCATAAAACTAAGAAGTTAAGGCAGCTGCAGAAACACAAATACAGACAAACTAAAACAGAACACAAGAATTATCAAGTGACATTTTATAAAAACACGGTTGAAGTTGAAGAGTACTTGGTTGTTGAAGACCACACACCCACTTCAAATTTCTCGAAGCAGAAGGCCTGTGAATACTGAAATGAAATACAATTCAATTGGTAAAGTAAGCTTTACATGTGTAATTAGAATCAGCCCCTAAAGTAGTAACAATAATTGGTAACAATACATATCAAAACCCTAAATTGATGCAAAAAATGATGCAAAAATTGCAAACCCTAAACTGATGCCTCTTTTCCCAAATCAAAACTCAGTTCTCAATTTCAAAATCCACAAACCCTAAACTGATGTGCTGCAGCGAAAACGAAAACGAAATTATTAAGAAGGAAAACAAAGAAGATGAACCGAAGAAGAACGAAATGAAAAACGAAACGGAAACAGAAGTGAACGAAATGCACCAACCTTGAGAAGAATAGAAGTGAAGAATGATGAAGGATTCGCGCCGGAGCAGAGGCTAGCAACGGTGGAGCACGGAGCAGATGGTGGTGGAGGGCGAGGGTCGGAGTCGCAGCAACGGCGTGGTGCGTAACTTCTATGCAAGGAAAGATAGGGTTATGAGAGAGATACAGAAGTGAGAGTATGAGATAGGAGGAGAGCACGACAGAATTGAGAACGCAGTATTCTAATTTTTATTGTGAAGTACTTTTGAAGTCAGCCTATATACCAGCTTGTCTTAAAATGTTAAAACTTTTCACTTTTGAAGTCAAGCATGTTTACGCTTGACTTAAAAACACGCGCATCAAATAAAGATTTTCATCTTAATTACAAGTTTGCCATCGCGTCAACGTATCAAGTCACACATCTGAGCGTCTGACTTTAAATGTCTAATTATTTTCCTAATTTTGCACTAGTGCATAGAAAAAGGTTGTTGAATGCCGAGGTATATGGTTATCATGAATGACATTTTCAATCGATATTCTAATTTTGCCATTGTCTATATTGATGATGTTCTTATCTATTCTCAGTCTTTCGATCAACATCTCAAGCATATCAGCACCTTCATATCTGTTATTAAAAGGAATGGCCTGGCTGTTTCCAATATATATATATATATATATATATATATATATATATATATATTCATAGAAAAAGGTTGTTGAATGCCGAGGTATATGGTTAAAGAAGTTAAATCACGCAGCTTGCTTTTAATCTTTAAGATGTTGCATAAGATTGAATTATTTTAAAGCGGGGTTTGTTTCCCTATACGTTGTTGTTGTTGTTGTTGTTGTTGTTGTTGTTGTTGTTGTTGTTGTTGTTGTTGTTGTTGTTGTTGTTGTTGTTGTTGTTGTTGTTGTTGTTGTTGTTGTTGTTGTTGTTGTTGTTGTTGTTGTTGTTGTTGTTGTTGTTGTTGTTGTTGTTGTTGTTGTTGTTGTTGTTGTTGTTGTTGTTGTTGTTGTTGTTGTTGTTGTTGTTGTTGTTGTTGTTGTTGTTGTTGTTGTTGTTGTTGTTGTTGTTGTTGTTGTTGTTGTTGTTGTTGTTGTTGTTGTTGTTGTTGTTGTTGTTGTTGTTGTTGTTGTTGTTGTTGTTGTTGTTGTTGTTGTTGTTGTTGTGTTGTTGTTGTTGTTGTTGTTGTTGTTGTTGTTGTTGTTGTTGTTGTTGTTGTTGTTGTTGTTGTTGTTGTTGTTGTTGTTGTTGTTGTTGTTGTTGTTGTTGTTGTTGTTGTTAGGGTGTTGCATCATATATAGTGTGGAATGAGATATCTGAGTGGGTGTTGATTGGTGCAAAATAAGTGGTCATGGTGGAGTGGGTAATCCAGCTTACCTTTTCAATTAAAAAGAGAGCAAACAGAGTGACTAGAGGGAGAGGGGGGGAGGGAGGGACGAGAGAGAGTAAACAGAGGAGTGTTTGTGGGTTGGAGGTTGAAGACAATATTGATGTGTATAATCCAACCCACCTTTTCAAAAAAAATGAAAAAATATGACATGGAAAATTCTAAGAGGACAAAAAATTGACACATCAACAATTTTAAACAGAAAAGTTAACAGAAGGACTAAAACAATAAATATCGGTATTTGTAGGGAGTTATTTTTAAAAAAATAAATTTGCAAGAACTAAAATCAAATTTGCCCATATATGCACGGACGAAAAACATATTTAAGCCATTTTGAAAAGTCAGGGACTAAATAGGGTATAACCACCATAAAAAATTGTTAGATTTGATCCTGGTTCATTGATTCAAGCACGGAAACCCAGAAAGAGCTTCGAATCGAATTATATGATTTGTTTAGTTCATCAGTTCTTTTTGTTCTATAATGCAAACATTGTGTTAACAAAAAAACTACTTCAGCTTCCACGCTAATTAACAAATCAGTTTAACGGTGCAAGGATGAAAAAATAACAGAGAAAAGAATGAGAGCAACAAGAATACTGAGAAGAGAGCATGTTACCATGGAATTGCCAGCTTCGTTAGAACCTTACCCAAAATCCAAACCCTAACCTAAACCCTTAACCTTAAATCATAAACTCTAAACCCTACCCTAAATCCTACCATTAAACCCTAAATCCTAAACCATAAATCCTAAACCCTACACTCCAAACCCTAACCCTAAAACCCAAAACCTAAGCCTAAACCTGAAACCCCTAACCCCTAAAACCCTAAACATTAAACCCTAAACCCCCTATACCCTAAGCCTAAACCCTTAAACCTAACCCATAAATCCTAAACCCTTAAACCTAGCCCCATAAACCTTAAACCTTAAATCCTAAACCCTAAACTTCTAAACCCCAAGTTTAATTATGAATAAGGGTCTTTGCATATCAGATTTGCATGAGGGAATCAATTATTTATGGAGAAGGTATTAGCACTCCACGACATCTTTTCAAAGAAAAGTTACCTTTTAATTAAATGTTTAAAGGAAAATTAATGTGACAATATATTTATTTTACCCATTTTGTTGTGAATTAAGAATATATAAATTTTTGGAAAAAAATAAGACTTCATAAAACTTATTTACTTTTTGCGCTTGATAGAGGTGCCTTCCCCCTCTACTCGTACCTATATTTAGGTAGTGAATTAAATGTTACGTAGTTCTTAGGCGGGAAAAATTTGTATATTGGTACTTTTTAATTAATGTTTTATATTCTTTCTACAGGGAATTTTTGAACTCCAGAGTTGTCAGCTCATCAATCCTAAATCGCAAATTAATTAAGCTATACAACCAACTTAATCCCTTATTATTAATATTGATTATACGTTGGGGATGTTTGTTATTTGGGAAAGAGGGATATTTTATTTTGAATTTAATAAGAAGGTTGCATATGGATTAGTTGTTTTCTTTTTAAGAGTAAAAAGACCAAGGATTTAAGCCCACAATCTGAATAAGGGGATGCTGATACGAAAGGAGCGGGTGTAAGTTGCAGGCAAGATATTGCATTTCATTTTAGAAAGTTTATGGTTGTTATCATTATTTTAGAAGAAAATGAAAAAATATAAAAAATAAAAAGAGAATATAAGAAAATTCTAAAAACTAATTAAAATGGGATATTATTTTGAGTAGCTTCTCATGAAAACGTGAAAAGGAAAATGTGAGCCTTACTTAAATTTGTGTCTCTCTCTCTACAATGTAGGACTAGGGAATTTGGCACGGGCTTACAAGTAAAAAAGGCATTTTCGGATATTCTGGTTTATCAAAATAGCTCAAAATAGGTATATATATAAAATTAATAAAAATTAACGCAAGAGGGGATCAGAAAATTTACACTGAGCACATGATGTTGGCCCCAGCTTGTGCATGCGAGGAGGTCCCACCCACTAGCTTGTTTACAAGCTCTCATAATTCTTTAGTATATAAAGACTTTGGTATGTCCAAAGCCAGACATTGTGGGACTTCTACACTTTTGAGATATCACACAAAATCACATAAAATCGCAACAATCCCTCACATATTTTAAAAGTTAGAAAAAGAATAAAGAAAAGAAGTTTCCTGGGTTATCATCGTAGATGTAATGCATCATATCTATATAGCAAGCTATGGAACCAGTCCTAGACAGATAAAACTTAACATACAGTGAATTGGTTTAGCAAGCTATGAAACCCCAGACACATGTTATATGTTATAGGTTTTACCATCACATTACACCCCTACAATTCTTATTGTTTCTGCCGTTTTGCGCTACTAGGTCGTGCGCGTGCTCGGTATTCATGAGTGCTCTAGAGATCTCGCCAGGATCTCATGCAAGCGGCCCCACTTGACACTCTTATAGGTGATTTCATCAAGTGTATGCTGCAAGTCATACACCACCCATAAGGTCTATGATAATCAATTAAAGCTTAAAGCTTATCCTTTTAATCCTACAGTCTAGCACTATCACAAGAACACCATAGGAAAGGGACAAAAAATAAAATTAATTAATTTAAGTGCTAGCAGTATTAACAAGCGACTTGTTTTTGCCACATTGAATCTTCTTCATGGGATCTCCGATCACAAAGGTTGGGTTACCATCACTTTTTAATTTCATTTGGCTTAAGTCCCATTCCCCTCGATGTTTCAAAAATTAATTTCTTCTCTAGGGGTATTGTCAGAGGATCGGCCAAATTCACTTCTGACTTCACATAATCGATCAATATTGTTTCATTTTTTTGGAATTGTTTAACAATATTATGTCTCAATTGCACATGTCTATTTTTGCCATTAAAGATCTTATTCTTTGCAACAGCTATTGCCGATTGACTATCACAATGTATTGACACTGATGGTGTCGGTTTTACTCCCAAAGGAATCCCAGCTAAAAGGTTCTTCAACCATTCAGCTTCACTACCAGCCAACTCTAGAGCTGCAAATTTTGACTCCATAGTTGATCTTGCTATTATCGTTTGTTTAGCTGATCTCCAAGTTACCACACCACCACCAAGTGTAAAGGTATAAACACTAGTGGATTTTGTCTCATCTGAATCAGTTATCCAGTTAGCATCATAGTATCCTTCTAATACTGCGGAAAATCCACTATATACAATACCATAATTCAAGGAACCTCTTAAGTATCGCATGATGTGAGCAAGTGCCTTCCAGTGATCCAGACTAGGATTGTGAGTATGCCTACTCAGACAACCAACTGCGAACACAATGTCTATTCTAGAAAAGTTCATTAGATGCAGTAAGCTCCCAATTACTTGAGCATACTGTGGTTGGTCAACTGGATCACCTCTATTTTTCTTTAAGTGAGAGTTAGCATAAAAAAAGGGGTACTCAAAGGGGTAGAGTTATAGTGACCAAACTTTCTAAGAAGTTTTTCAACATAATGTTCCTGGGATAGTATAATACTATCACCTTCCCTAATGACTCTAACTCCTAATATTACACTTGTCTCACGCATATCTTTCATATCAAAATTAGATAAAAAGAAAAGATTTGGTTACAATAACAATATCAAGACAAGTACTAAAAATAAGCATGTCATATACATACAAGCATATAATAACATGTTCTCCATTCACAGATTTAGTGTAAACACACTTATCAACTTCAATTGTGGGGAAACCATCGTTAATCATTATTTGATCAAATTTTTCATGTCATTGTTTTGGTACTTGTTTTAAACTATATAAAGACTTAAGGAGTTTGCACACTTTATACTCTTGACCAGAAATCGTACATCATTCGGGTTGAGTCATATAAATTTCTTCTTCTAAGTCACCGTTCAAAAATGCAGTTTTGACATCCATTTGGTGAATGACAAGTTTGTAAATAGAAGCTAAAGCTATCAAAACTCTAATAGTAGAAATTCTTGTTACTGCAGTAAAAGTATCAAAATAGTCAATATTTTGTTTTTTGAGAAAAATCTTTCGCTACTAATCTAGCTTTATATTTATCAATAGACACATCGGGCTTGTATTGTCTTTTGAAAATCCACTTACATCCTATTGGTTTAGCTCCAGAAGTTAAATCAATTAAAGTCCAAGTTTTGCATTTTGAAATTGAATCTATTTCAGTTTTAATAGCTTTTTTCCAAAATTTTGACTCAGAAGAGGAAATTGCTTCAGAAAAAGTCTCGGAATCCTTCTCAACAAGATAAATATAAAAATTATTTTCGAAAGAATTTTTCTGAATGTTTCTTTTCATGGTCTTTTACTTCTCCTTAATCTTCACATGGTTCCTCGTGTGTATCGTCAAAAAAATCAGCATTCTTTGTTTCTACAATTGTATTAGGCTAAATAGCACTTTTGGTCCTTTATCTTTGCTCCAGATTTCACTTTGGTCCTTTATCTTTTTTTTGGTCCGTTTTGGTCCTTTATCTTTCATTTTCGTTTCCCTTTGGTCCTTTATCTTTTTTTTGGTCCGTTTTGGTCTTTTAACTTTCATTTCGTTTCATTTTGGTCCCTCACGTTATTATTTAATTCGATTAAAACATTAAAACAATTAAAACAATTAATTCAATTAAAACAAAATTATTTTAAAACAATTAAATCAAAAATTTGGTCCCCCACCGTGAACCCCTCCCCCCCCCCCCCCCCCCCACCGTGAACCCCTCCCCCTCAAAAATTTGCCTGATCTGACAACTCTTGGTATTCCAAAACGAGGCCATCTTGAAAAGGTGCGCAGTTTATGTGGAGGAATGTAGTTTAAATTCCAGAATCTTATAATCCATGCTAGATCATGGGCACCGAGTTTCATTGTTGGATGAGATACAGTAGTAGCATGTCCTTCTATATGTTATTTTTCTGACAAAGGAAGAAAGGATCTACGATATATGTTCCATCGAAGGGAAAGAGAAGTAGATCTAAAAGGATCAAATACCAGATCTAGATCTAAGATATATTTGTTGGTTAATTGTTGGGTTTTGCTTTTGAACTTTTGTGAATGACTTTGCTTCCTGGGTAAAAGGGGTTTCGCTGCAGCTATGCCAAAGAAGAAGAGGTGTGCGGCGGGTTTCGTTGCAGATCAGGGTTTGGGAGGGGGGAGGGGTTCACGGTGGGTGGTGGTTAGGTGGGTGGGGGTGGGTGGTGGTTGGGTGGTGGTTGGGTGGGTGGTGGTTAGGCGAACCAGATCTGGGTTTGGGAGGTGGTGGTGGTGGGTGGTGGTGGGTGGTGGCTGACGGTGGTTCACGGTGGGGGAGTAATTTCTCTAAATTTTTTTTAATTGTTTTAATTGAATTAATTGTTTTAATTGTTTTAATGTTTTAATTGAATTAAATAATAACGTGAGGGACCAAAATGAAACGAAATGAAAGATAAAGGACCAAAACGGACCAAAAAAAAGATAAAGGACCAAAGTGAAACGAAAATGAAAGATAAAGGACCAAAGTGAAATCTGGAGCAAAGATAAAGGACCAAAAGTGCTATTTAGCCATTGTATTATTATCTAGAACATCACTTTTCACAACAAGAAATCTATAAGTAGTGTTATATTCAGCATATCTTATCTTATAAACATACAATGAGAAGTTTTGCAATCAATTTTTCTTCTTAGGATCAAACAACATAACTTTAGCTAAACACCCCCCACACTTTTAAATATTTCAAGTTAGGTTGATAACATTTCCATAGTTCATAGCGGGTTTTTTGATTTTCCTATGAGGAGTTTCACCCCAAAAATTGTTTGGCGCATAAGAACTAACTAATATGGCATTCATCATTTCTTTCAATGTCCTATTTTTCTTTTTTGTTGCGCCATTAGATTCAAGTGAATAAGGGGGGAGTTGTTTCATGTATAATACCTTCCTTTTCACAAAAGTCATTAAACGATATGTACTCTCCTCTGCGATCGGATCCAACTCGTTTAATCTTCCTATCTAATTGGTTTTCTACTTCGGCTTTATAAGATAAAAATGCTTCAAACGCTTCATCTTTATGCCTTAATAAATATACCTTAGTGTATCTCAAAAAATCCTCTTTAAGGTCACATAATAATATTTACCGCCCTAGTTGTTTTAAGTCTCCTAAATCCATATGAATTAAATTAAGCAGGTCAGATTCACAGTGTACCGGGGGACATGTTTTCTTAGTTAACTTGGATTCAACACAAACATTGCATTTACTATGTTGTTTATCACTAATCGTAATCATACCAAGACGTTGCAATTTTATAACATACGAAAAATTAATATGTTCTAATCTAGCATGCCACATATTATAAGAGTCAATCAAATACGCATAAGAAGAAGCATTGTTATTAAATTCAGAAGTGCTGAGTACAAAAAATCCATGATCATAATATCCTTTTTCCTCAAAGTTATTGTTCTTAGTCAAAACAATTTTACCAGATTCAAAAGTTATGTTGTTCCCATTCCTTAACAATACACCAACTGAAAGCAGGTTTGCCCTTATATTAGGCACACGAAGCACATTTGTGAGAGCCAATGTCTTTCCCGATGTGAGCTTTAGAAGAACTTTTCCTTTTCCCGAAACTGGAGCAGTTTGTGAATCACTATGGTAGATATGTTCTTCTCCATCCCCTACAGCAGTGTAGGAGGTAAAAGCCTTTCTGTTAGCACAGATATGCTTGGTGGCTCCAGAATCTACCACCCACTTGTTCACATCGGTCGCCATATTGACCAGAGAAACAACACCAGCGATGACGTCGTCATCATCATCATCATCATCTCAGCTAGCATCGGCCAAGTTGGCATTTGCCTTAGGAGGATTCTCGTTTTTCACTTTATGCCTGCATTTAGGTGCATAGTGTCCTGGCTTTACACAAACAAAACAGAAGCCCTTTTTCTTGAAATTGGGGTTAGCAACAGTAGGGATATGATCATGATTATTATTTTTGCAATTCTTATGGTGATCAGATTTCTTATGATCATACCTTTTGTTTGAAGACTGAGGTTTCTTGTTGTCGTACCTTGAAGACTTATTCAGCACCATGTTTGCTCATGCAGCCATTTGGTTGTAGTCCTTCCATGATTCGGGCAGCTCGTGGACTTAATTACTTGAGAATTTTCAAATTAGGTCTCTAAACTAGATTATATATGTTAAAATTCCTTGTAACTTTTGTAGTAGAATATTATAGTTTTAGTTTATTCATTTTATTATTAAAATTGGGCCCTTCTAAGTTTAGTTCCTACATTAACGAAATAGGCGTTTTGGTCCCCATCTTATTTTTCTGTTTTCATTATTAGCCTCTGACGTTAGTTATTGCTGATTGGGCTAATGTTTTTCTGAGTTGTCGTGTACATGTGGCTTTTTTTAATCCACGTGGCACAATTAAATTAGGTGTTGCTCACTTTTTTATCCATGTGGCTTTTTGTATTTTTAACAAACTTTTTTTTCAGAAAAAAATCATCTTCTTCTTCCCTACACTGCTGCAGCCATGAAAACCTAGAAGCTTCACTCCTTCACCCACGGTCTCCTTCATCTCACCACGACAAGCCCCCAAATTCCATACTGACTCGAGATTGGCCTCTGATTTCGTTTCCAGCCTTGGTTCCATCGATTGTGGCTTTGTTTCATTGATTTTCATCGCCCCCATTCAATAACCCCAAAACGCGAAGTTGCTGCATATTTCCCCCAAAGCGATTCCACCGCTCTTCGACTCATTTCCATTTCTTCTCCCAAATCGATCGAACTAGTAAATTATAATCCCACTTTGCAGAAAACTATGCAACCTAAATGTATTAATTGAATTGAGAATACCAAGATGATGATTGTGATGCTTTAATTTAAACCCAATCGAAAAGTCACGAGATCGATCGGGGTGTGAGTGATGAGAAGTAACGAAACCCAAATGGAAAAACGAACTGGAGATTTAAAAATTTGTAAAATTTCGTGGAAAAACGAATGAAAGAAAAGTAGTCTAGAAGATATTTCAATTTGGAAACACAGAACGAATTGGACTAACAGAAGTTCCCATTTGTGATTTTGATTTGTGTTTTCTTGTTCTGTCAATTTTTTTTGTGTTTTTCTTATTTTTGATTAGGTGAATGTCACGTCAAAAAAAAGATTAGGTGGATGCCTTGTCATCTAAACTGCTGATGTGGCAGTGTTGATTGGGACTTCTGTTAGTCTAATTAACGTCGGGGACTAATATTGGAAACGAAAAAATAAGATAAGGATCAAAACGCCTATTTCGTTAATGTAAAGACTAAACTTAGAATGACTCAATTTTGTAGGGACCAAAAACATATTTTACCCTTATTAAAATTAATTAAGTATTAGATTTAGTATAACCAATGGTTGTTAAACCATATATACAAGTAACAACTATTATTGTGGAAATGAATTTGGAGATTGGAGGCTCCTGAGAAAATTAAGTTCTTCATTTGGACTGCATGTCATGAATCTCTTCCAACTAGGTTGCTTCTAAATAGAAGGGGTATGCTTAACTCTGCTAATTGTCCTAGATGTTCTAATGTGTTGGAGACTATATTGTATTGCTTGAGGGATTGTGATTTCAGTAGACGACTTTAGCTATCTATTGGTTTTGAAAACATCAGCTTTTTCTCTGGGCAAGACATTATAGATTGGTTAAGGCATGGGATTCGGTCTGATAGACCTCATTTGTTCTTAGCTACTTGTTGGTGGCTTTGGAGGGCGAGAAATCAATTGTGTATGGCTAATGAATCTGTGTCCGCCCATTACTTAAAACTGCAGATCTACAATCTTTCTAAGCAAATATTTGATGCTTTTCATTTGCCCGATGCAACAACACTGACCGCTAAATGGGTATTTGGTGGTGTGTTACGCCAACCGGATGGGACTTGGATCAATGGTTTTGCTGGCTCGATCGGCCTTTCCACAATCCTTCATGTAGAGCCCTTAGCTTTATATTTCAGGTTGAAGGTTGCTTGGGAGGAAGGCTTTAGAGAATTGATCTGTTACTCAGATTCTATGCTTGCTATCTATCTAGTTAGCAATGATCTCAATCCTTGGCACCACTATGCGTCAATCATTAGTAACATCAAATAATTGCTGGAGAAAGATTGGAGAGTTTAGATTATTCATACTTGGAGAGAAGCCAATGCAGCAGCAGATTGCTTGGCTAAAATTGGTTCATCGGGTTCAGCTTCTTTGCAAGAGTTTCTGCTACCTCCGGCCGCAGTGTTGCGGGTTTTACAAGAAGATGCCGCTAGGACTCTAGTTGCTAGGCGCTAGATTGTTTCTGTTTTTCTTTTTTTTCTGTTTTGCTGTATTTTTTCTTTTGATTTTATCTTCCTCTACCAAAAAAAATATACAAGTAACAACCAAGTAAATTCTGGATTTAGTGTACAACACATAAGGCTGGCAAAAAGTAATAATATGAAAATCTTCCACATGGAGTTACATCTTATTACAGATAAAGAGATCTAAGCTATAGATAAAGTCATCATTCTCTTCAATTTCTATCACATTTCTAGTCACCTTAGAAAGTTTCATGCCAAAGAATGGAACCAATGGCTGATAAAACCATATGGCAGTAACAACCATTTTTTAAGGAGCTCTATCAAAAGGTTGTGTATCATTATAACAAACATCCCATGCAGCTTCCATAGAATCCTTGGCAAGTGAACCGTAACAAAATGGATTTACAGACAATGATAACAAAACTCTTCTTTTAACACATTCAGGTTCACGAGCTCTTATTTTCATAAATCCTCTGAGAAGTTCTCTTTTGTAATGACAATCACCACTTAGATGAGCAGCTCTTATCTCACTACAAGCATGGTGAGCACAATTTGTCCAATCCAAATTTGCAGCTCGACAATCATCAAATGCGTGAATTAGCTCATGAATTATTGCCTGATTAACATGATCTTGAAGTTCAATCTTATTGCTGCACACAACTATCCCCTCACCAGGAATGTAACCGCCAGTGGTTTTCCCATCGCAGTTAACAGCTTTGAAGAAATTCTCTCCTATGGCACACCCAGATTTTGCCAAGTGTTCCCTTAAGAACTTCACTGTCGGTAACCTAAGACTCTTCTGAATCATGCGCTCACACTCCTTCACGGACAAATTGCCATTGGCGGAGCTAGTGTTATCCTCTGTCATTCAGAACGGCCTTTTTTGGTAATAAGAACTGATGAACCTTTTAAAACCTAAGAGTTTGTTGTTGCAGCACACAAAAAAAGTAGTAATAATAAGTATGAATACAAGTAAGAGACAATAAACAAAGCTAGAAGCTCTAATCCGTCTTCCAAGAGGATTAGAGCAAGAGGAAAAATGTTATTGGAAAGGCAAGAGGATCCAAAAAAAAAGGGCTACAACAGGTTACACATTGCCAAACGAATAAAGGGCCCGTTTGGATTGGCTTAGTTGAGCTTATCTACGGCTCTGTAGTTAATAGAAAATAGCATAGCGTAGCGGCCGACCCCTAAAGGGCTATTGCGGTGTAGCGGGTAGCGCTACAACCGCTACGCCGAAGTCTAGGCAAACAATATTTTTATGTTTTTTAGCCTTTATATGTGTATAGTATAAATCTGGTATATTGTTTGCCTAGACTTCGGCGTAGCGGTCGTAGCGCTACCCGCTACACCACAATAGCCCTTTAGGGGTCGGCCGCTACGCTACGCTATCTGTTATTAACTACAGAGTTTAAATTACAATAAAGCTCAGATAATAACAAGCATTATTCTCTGACGTAGTTCAACATCAACTAATATAGCAGTTCACAATAATTTTGATAAAATAGCAGTTAATCGGAAGCTTCATACATTTAACCATTTATGAAAAAAGGGAATCAAAATCAGCAGCAATACACAGACATAAAAGTCCGCAAGATATCTAATGAGAGAAACAAGCATTAAAAATGTAGAGGAGTGAAAATGTAAGCCTTATATAAGATTATATTATATAGATAAACTTTGATAACGGATAAAAAGAACTCAACAGTTGAATCCGGAAACAAATCGAAATCCTACACGAATTTCCTGAGATCAATTTGAATTATCAAACATTTAAAATGAATAAACCTCCAGACACCACATCACATCTCATGAATGGAAGTTCAAACAATAAAAGAAAAAAACGCACCATGACACATTGAAGGTTGGTTGGCATTGAAATCACCGGGAGAAAAAATCAGGAAACGAAACCATTCAAAGAAAGAACAAATGAAAACTAAATCAAACCCCCACAACTAATGATTCCAATTCCAATAAACGATAAAACAAAAATAAAAAGTAAGAGAGAAGAGTGTTAACGTGACTAAATTAAGTATTCATTTCATATACAAAGTGAGGTGAGGCTGAGCTGAAATGATAGTCCAGCATGCCAATTTGGGATACTCTCAATTTAGTCCAAGATTGGAACATTTGAATTTGAAGGAATCAGAAACATTAGAAGCCTGGTGGATATGTTTTTGAAAGAATGAAGATTGGTCCTTTCCTCTTAAGACATGGAAAGAAAATAGAATAAGTTGTAAGTTGTCCATGAGTAGGAAACTAGCAAGAATGATGCAAGCATATTTGATGGCTTATGTACAGAGTTACAACCAAATTATGAACACAACCAAATGCTCCTATTAATGTTCCAAATAGAAATGAAGAGGATCACCAAGTTTTTACAAATGACAACAGTGGAAGCCAGTAACCTCACCCTAAAAAGTGGACATGGACAGTACTGTTAAATGCCAGTGTTGTCAATGGGCGGATGGCGGTTTATGGCGGCGAGCCAAATATCCGCCATAAACATATGGCGGATGGCATATCGGCATATGGCGGACACCATGGCGGACCAATTTAATAAAAATATATACTAATATACATTTCAAAAACTGCATAAAAAATAAAAAATAATTCAAAAACCTTAAACTTAATTGATAGAAAATATGATTTGTCTCCATCAAATTGTCATAAAAAACTATCTTCTAATTAAATCTAACACATCAAAATAACAACAAAATTATAAAAAAAACAAAGAAAACGCAATAATTTTCTCTAATCCTCTTCCTCAACCCCAACCTAATCATTAAATTAAGATATATGAAGCATATAGAAGCAGATCCAGAGCAGAAAACCAGAGAATAGAGAGCAAATATGTAGAGAAGCAGAGCCACAACCTGTGAGCAGAGATCGTGAGTAGAAAGCAGAGAAGAGGGCGAGCCTAGAACAGATGGCTCCGTCGCAAACGAACAGCAGGGTGGGAGGCGGCGCCGTCGCGAACGAACAGGAGAGTGGAAGGGAAAGGAGACGCGAACGATGGTGAGAGAAGAACCAGAAGCGGAGCGTGAGAGAGAAGGAGGTTTGTTAGCGTATACGTGAGAGAGAAGGAGGTTTGTTAAAGTTTATTTTTGACTTATTTTTTAATAATTTTTGACTTATTTTTTAATAAAGTAATTACTGAACCATTTTTACTCACGGTAAAACAAACTTTTACCCTAACCGCCATTTGACAACACTGTTAAATGCAAATACTGAAAGTCACTTATCCCAAAAAAAAATACTGAATGTCACTATAGCAAGCTTCTTTTATTCACATACAGATATATTGAACTTAAGACAACACATTGATATAAGAGGAAGGGAAACTGAGAGCTTCTTATTAGACAATCTAGATGCAGAGATAGCATGTACATAAGCATTTTTCACCTGAACATGTTTGTTATACAAAGCTACCTCTAGGCTCTAACACAAATCAAATAGTCAAGTAGAAAAATGGTAGTTTCATCAGAAAATGAATAAAATGATCACTTTTTTTTAATTTCTGAATCAGAAAAAACTGAGCATGTGAATCACTGAAGAGAGAGTAGTACACAGTACACAGCAAGAAACTCTTTCCTCACTCCAAAAAGTATAGTAAACACTAGAAAAATCTTCAATAAACATCGGCTCCAAAAGGAAATCAAGAAAAAAACGAGAAAAAAAAAAGATTGTGAACAGATAAACACAAAGATTAAACAAATTAGGAAAAATGAAATGAAAGAGAAAGGCAGATCGGGATTGAGATCGAAACCTACAGAAAACGCAGAGCACAAAAACGAAAGCAGAGAAGCAAACAAAACAATAAGCATTACCGCGGTGGGCTCGTCGGCGAGGGACTCCCTCGCGGAGGTTTCTGACCGGCTGTGAGAGGGTGCTCTGATAGTTGAGGTTCACGCGAGAGAGAGCATGAGTGGGGGAGGGAGTTCACGGGTGCTGACGTGTTTTGTGAAAGGTTATGATTTATTATATACCCCCACTTGGCACATATACCCCCTCCACAATCCATTTTAATTCAATTTTACCCCTCTCATTTTTACCAGAAAACGCACTAACTACTGTCAAATTACAACTAAAAAGGTAATTTCGGAAGACATTTTTTTAATCTTTTTCTGGAATCATATGTACACATAAATCCAGAACTGAAAAGTCGTGTTTCGAATTTACGGTGTAACATAATTCCAAAAATATGTTTTTTGTCCCTCTAAATTTATCTTAATGGATGATTCCGGAAGTATATTTTATGCTTCCGAATTTATCAGAAAAACATAAATCTGAAAATATGTTTTTTTGTCCCTCTGAGTTTATCTGAAAACATAATTCCGGAATTAGTTTTTTTTGCTTCCGGATTTATGTATGTTTTGTAAATTCGGAATTGTTATATTTTGATAATTAATTATTTTTTGTTTTAATTTAAACAGATATGAATTCAGTTGATCTTTCGGTTACCAACAAGGGTCAGTTGCGTATCGTATTGCCTTGCCACTATCATTGTCAAACTTTCATGATGTGTTTCATGTGTCCTAGCTGCGAAAATACGTACCGGATCCAAATCAACCGCTAAGTTTTGAGGAGGTTGATCTTCGACCCTATCTTACCTTCCAACCGTATCCAAGTCAAATCATAGAGCGTGGTGAAAAGACACTCTGAACCAGAACGATTTTGATTGTCAAGGTTGTTTGGAATGAATTCTCACCCGAAGAAACAACATGGGAACTCGAGGATGATATAATGAGGTAAGACTCGACAAATTTTGAAGACAAATTTTTTCCAGTTGGGGTGTATTGTAACATCCCCAAAGTGGCTAATTCTAATTTTTGGAATTAGTAGATGATTTTAACTAATTATTATCTAATTGAGTTTGTAATGGGTGATTTAAGTTGTTTTATAAATAATTAATTGAATTAATTGTGAAATTGTTGGTGTGTCAAATTAAATTGCATTGGGTAGTGTAGGAGTAATTGGAGGGGTGTGCTTAACTTAGGGACAAAATGGACATCTCCACACCCACCCACTTAACCTTCAGCTGGAACAATAAACATATTTACTCTTTCCTCACTCTCACAAAAACCTAACCTCACTTCCACACACTTCACACTTTTTCACAAACAACACATAAAGAGAGAAAGAGAGAGAGACCTACGAAGAAGAGAAAGAAGAGGAGAAAAGGGAAAATATCTCAAACCCTCACTCATCTCATCAAACAAGCTGAAATCATCCATGTAATTCCTTCTCCTCCCTCTCTAGCTCAACCTAGTGTGATGATTGTACACTAAAGTTCATCCTTCAACTTCCATTTTCTTCTTCCAAGTCTTTGTTTTTCGAAAATGCCATGGATGGAGTAGATTGAGTTGAGATTTTTGAATGGATGTTAGTTTGGAAGGTTCCTAGAGGTTTAGCATCAGTCACCTTGTAGATTGAAGAAGGTTTGAAGCTTGATCTTTGAGTTTGGGGGTACTTGGGAGATTGTTGGTGCCTAGGGTTCCATTTGGGTACTAGGAAGCTTAGAGCTTGACTCGATCTATCATCTTTCGTTTTCCTTCGTGTTGATTCCGGCATTGAGGTGAGTTCTTACTCCGTTCTAGGTTTTTGGTTGTGAAAATTGTGTTGCTTGTGGTTGATCTCGTGTGACGTGTGTTTTTCTCGAAAAACTGAGTTTCATTTTCGAAAACCGTCAAGAAGAGGATTAGAGCAAGAGGAAAAATGTTATTGGAAAGGCAAGAGGATCCAAAAAAAAGGGCTACAACAGGTTACACATTGCCAAACGAATAAAGGGCCCGTTTGGATTGGCTTATTTGAGCTTATCTACGGATATAAGCATTTGTGAAACTCTTTGGGAGAGTTTATGGAAACAGCTTATGAGATGTTCATAAGCTGTTTTCAGCTAATTTTCATAAACTCCCTAGGATAGCTTATGAAAACAGCTTATAGCTTATAGAAAAATAATTTAGCATTATTTTATCTTTTATTATAGAAAAATAGGATAGCTTATGAAAACAGCTTATATAAGTGCTTATGCCATAAGTGCTTAATTAAGCTGTTTATCCAAACGGGCTCAAATTCATGTAGTATTATGCCAGTAATCTTGAAAATGCTATTAATGTTTTTGGGCCCGTTTGGATTGGCCTATTTTTGAGCTTATCAAAAACAGGTTACGAAGATAAATAAGTTTTTATGTTAATTCACTAACAAAAGTTATATCTCCACAAATTGTTTTTTCATAAACTACATTGACAAGTTTATGAATAATACATAAAAATTTATTTATTAGCGTAAGTTATTTTTCATAAGCTCAAAAAATAGTCAATCCAAACAGCCCTTTATCTTTTTGTTTCAACGGATGAGAACAACACTCCAACTATTTATGCATCTGGTATTTATGAACAAACCACTGGTAATTTTCAAAGGACACCTCTTTCACTAATCACACCTAGTACTTTACATCCCTTTGCATATTAACAGATTCAATTAATGATTACAACATACACCACCTCATACAACTACATGTTACTGTGAATTCAATATACAGACTTCTATAATCTGTGACACATCGAAATTCATAAGGAAATGGTCATTAGGTGAGTTTATACATTGAAAATAATTTTCTACACAGTAATTTACATAAGATAATATGATTTATTTACATATAAATAATCCTATAACAGCTAGGTTAACTCATTAATATGCTCCACAATCAAGACCATCAATGTTGCTTCATGAAAACCTCATCGCAGGAAATTCTCAAATACAACTCGCGCATAAATAAATCTATAAATAAGAGAAATTAACGAGAAAGACAAACAAAAAATTGTTAGATTTGATCCTAATTGATTGAATCAAGCACTGAAAACCGGGAAGAGCTTCGGATCGAATTATATGTTCTCTCTAGCTATTGGTTGTTTTTTAGTTGTATAATGCAAACACTGTGTTAACAAAAATACTATTTCAGTTTCTATGCTAATTAACAAATCAGTTTAACAGTGCAAAGATGAAAAAATTACAGAGAATAGAATTGAGAGGAGATAGAGTGGGAGCAGCAACAAAATAGTGAGAAGAAGAAACAGAAGGAAAAGGATGTTACCTTAGAATTTCTAACTCCGTCCAAAACCTCTCCCCGTATCGCCTTGACGCCCTCACCACCGCCGCCGATCCTCTCTAGGCCTCTTTTCTTGCTGTGTGTGGCGCACTCCTCTCCCCTTCAGTGTGTGTTTAATTATAGGGTAAGGTACTTTGTGTGTGGGGATTTTAATATTAGATTAATTTTTTATTTCTTTTATTGCTTTTGTTTTTTACAATTTTAATTTCATCGTTTAATGTTCATTTTACTGCTTTTTTTAATACCGTATCTGTAACCATGTGCCTCCCCTTTCTTTTATTAATTTTTTTTTAAGGTTCGAATCCGGGCATGCAGCCGTGTTAAATCTCTTAAGAGATTTACAATTGTTTTATGTTTAAGTTACTATATAGTCTTTGTATATAAGTAAACTAACATTGTTCACCCCGTAACATAAGCTACCCTGGGATATAAGAGGTTGACTTGGTGCTCTCGAGTTCGATTTTTGTAGTGGACAAACTCGGTGTTAGCCAGTACGAAATTTATTCCTATCATTAAAAGTATTGAAATACTCTGTACGTAGCAAGTAATGATTCTAACCAAAAATGACTACAGTATTTATATAGTATATTCTTTTGTTGGCAAACTAATGCTTCAAGTATTTGGATC
This sequence comes from Astragalus membranaceus, assembly GCA_039519185.1. Taxonomy (NCBI): domain Eukaryota; kingdom Viridiplantae; phylum Streptophyta; class Magnoliopsida; order Fabales; family Fabaceae; genus Astragalus; species Astragalus membranaceus. The sequence continues at coordinate 32,706,390 of CM076846.1, read as the reverse complement.
GATGAAACTTGAGATTTGATGCTTTTAAAGTTTGCTATTCATTTTGGTCAAAAAAAAAAGTTTGCTATTCATTGCATTTTGAATAAGATATCAGATATTTCTTATAAGATGGTAGGGTCGTGCCTGAGATTTTGGGTGCCCTGTGCGAAATTTAAATGTGGTGCCTTAGTTTTATAAGTCGTATATATTAAAATTCGTTGTTTTAACAGAACCTCAAGTAAGATAATATGGAATAAATGTCAAAGTTTACATCAATTTTGAAAATTCAAACCAAAATTTCAATAGAATTAATTATAGAAAAAATAATTATACATATATTTATCAACCAAACATGTATTAATATATATATATATCATAATTATATAAAATCATGAATAGTCCAATTGGACTGTCCATGTAGGCTGACACGCATGATTTCATAAAAAGCCTCGCAATCATCAAAAAATCCACGCATTTATCTATAAAATTAAGTGGCATCCAACTAAGTAATCTCACCAATTTGTACGGTTCTGATTAAATTGTGATGCATTTCTCAAATTAATACGTGGCAACCACCTCACCCAACATAAAAAACGATTTTAAAAAGGAACAATCTGAACGGCTGTAAATGAAATGTTAAAAAAATGGACAGCATCAACGGCTGAAATTGATTTAGATTGCGGCTGCTACTTGACAAAAAAGAAGAAATCATAATGAGGTAATAAGGAACGTAATAAGGACGGTATTAATGCTGATGAATTCAGGCCGCACATCAGGGAACGAAATTATAATGCTATAAGGAATTAAGTCCATCTTTAATACACCCTCCACTTCATCTTCTCTCCCGTCTCTGTATCCTTTCTTCTTCTCACAATTTCTTTCTCATCCCATTTTTTCTTCCACTCTTCCTATCTCTCATCTTTCCCCAATCTGAATCTAAATTCTTACATCTCTTTCTCCTCTCTCTGCAATGCATCATTCCAGCGGCAGCAACAAGGGAGTGCGGCTGTGCAGATCCCCACATTGTCCACATCAAAACCCTAAATCGAAGCACTCACGACGGAGACACCTTGCGCCGTTGTCGCCGGCTGATCGTGGGCTATAAACCGCGATGCATTTCGAACTAGAAAGTAAGACTTCTCTATTTCTCACTTCTCTTTTGATTTTTGTTTGTCATGCATTTCAAATTTGTTCTCTTAATTTTTTTTTTGCCATTTCCTTCTACAGGTGATTATAAGAAGAACGATAAGGATGAGGAACAGAATTAATTTGAAAACCAAAACTAATGTTATTGTATACAATCATTAGAGCAATTGGTAAACTATTTATTGTTTCACATTTTGCAGGGAAACCGAAATTTTGAAAAAATCAACACATTCGGTGGGATCTACCATTTTCTTCTTCGTTGCTGGTATTTCTCTAATTCGATTCTATTTAGGGTTTTTTGTTTCATAAAAATAAAGCAATGTTTGATTCTGTTTAGAGTTTTTTGAATTTCATCTTCCTCAAGTAGTTGTTTCAGATTTCCAATTTTGGTTTACGCTCTCACTATCTTACCGATTTTACGGGTTTTATGGTTTGGGTATTTAACCCAACTTTCTTTGTTATACTAGGGTTTAGGATTTTATTGATTACCAAATTACCAAATTTGAGGGAGATATAGGTTAATCACATATTCGTACAAATTTAGGAAAAATAAGTTTAGTCATTCAATTTAGTCATGTGCTTTGTTTTACTGCTTTATTAGAGGCTAGCTCATAAAATGAATGCTATTTTTTATGTTCATATTTATTTGACCAATTGGTGGTGTTTGTAATTTGGATTGTCCATAATCCAAGTTTCTAATTCAAGTTCTGGATGATTAGAGTTTTAGTCATAGCTATGGAAAGGTGAAACAATCATAGATATTTGTTATGGTTGTATAACAGGTGAAACAATCATCTCTCCGCGTGCCAATCAAATGTTGATACCCCTCGCTATTCCACTGTCAAAAAACAGCCCTGGTATTGCTTTGAGTGATAAAGGCTTTGAGAAATAAAGACTTAGGAATTTGCGAGGGATCTGTAGAAAGGATGGTATCATAGTAAGTATATTATATTATCCATCAACTCTTAGTAAGTATGGTATTCTCATATTTTTTTATCGTTTTCATTGTAATTCTGTTATTTAAACATTTGGGGAAAACCCCTCTTTGCTATATTATTATTTGTTACTCTCAAACTCTTTAAAACCTGTAATTGATTAGTGATTAGAAATTGTAGAATTTATTTATTTATTTATTGTTCAAGGGCTACCATCAAAAGAGTTTATGTTCATTTCAAGTTGGAGGGTTTGAGGGTTGAATTGTTTATTTCTATCCTTCCACTTGCAGTCTCGCCTGTAATCGGATGTGGTGCGACGACATGATGTTCAGATGAAGATGATTTAGCTTGCAGTGTCGCCGGTACTTATATTAATCATTTACCGAAGCATGCAATTTATTCAATCCTAATAAACAAATTTGAGTATAGTATCTGTTTGTTGGTATGTTCTTAGACTAATGGTTCTCTACCAGATAGCTATTTTTGCATTTGAGCAAAATAATATCTTCTAACTCAAATGATACTCTATCAAATAGCGTACTCCATGCCCTTTAGAAAATTACCTGAAGTGCAATCTCAGTATTTCTTTTGTATGATTGTATCCCAAAAAAATTAACCAAAAGTTAAGGTTTGGAGATCAGCCTTTGCAGGCATTATTTGATAGAATCTAGCCATTATATTTAGATTAGAAACAAATGGCTGAGAACAAATAAATAAGAGTCACTTGATTATGCACATGTCTCAAGGATCATTTGTATTTGATTTCTTCATTCCTTATGCATTGATAAGCTAAAGCAGCGTAAAGTTGAGGCCTATAACAAAAGTTCAATACTGCTCTTGACTTCTTTTATTGTTATCATTTTGTTTCTTTGTGGTAGATGTGCATATTTTTGGCATACAATCCATCTTTAGATTTATGCCACTAATAGTATCAACAATGCTATAACCTTTGGTAAGCTCACACCGAGTCTGACTTATGCTACTAAGCTAGTAGCTTAGTAATAGTTACTAAAGGGTTATAGTAGTAATTTACTAAATTAAATAAATTAATAAATGTTTCTTTTTTTTAGGGATTATTAAAATAAAAGCATTTATTTACTCATTGATTTTCTCTTCCACTATCTTCTCTCTCACAATTCCACTATCTTCTCTCTCACAATTTTATCTGTCACGTTATTTTCATCTGTTATTTTTCTTTTTCTTTTTCTTCTTCTTCTTCTTCTTCTTCTTCTTTTTCTTCATGTTACATATATCTTTCTTTATTTTTCACGCAAAAGAAGCCTAAAAAACGCACTCACGCCAAAAAAATAAGACGCCCACGGGTGTTTAAAAAAAGGACTCCGTTGATCCACGCCATTGAAGCACGCCATTGATCATGTCTCGTTATGATGTTGATGAACATGGGACTAAAATCAGTTTTTCATCGTTATGATGTTGATTAACGGACTAACCGAAGTTATGTTATATCCTGGCTAGAAACCCACTAACCAAAGTTATATGTTATTCCCTGGCTAGAATTGGACTAACCAAAGATATGTTATTCCCTGCCTAGAATTCCTCTAACCGAAGTTATGTTATCTTTTGGTTAGAATTGTACTAACCGAAGTTATGTTATTTCCTGGCTAGAATTCCACTAACCGAAGTTATGTTATTCACTGGTTAATGTCTATTAACAAATGTTCCGTACTTATGTGGTCTTTTTTGTTTTTGTTGTTGTAGTACAGGGTTGTCAGCATCAGCATGAAAATCAAACCGACAAGATTGTTTTAGATGCACAAAGTATTATTGATTGCTTTTTATTTTATTTGAATAATGTATTTGCATTGTGAGATGTACATGGTTTTGTGAGAGATACTCATATGAAAGGTGGCTATATTTTTTGGTTAGTACAATTCTAACCAAAGGATAACATAACTTCGGTTAGGGGAATTCTAGACAGGGAATAACATATCTTTGGTTAGTCCAATTCTAGCTAGGGAATAACATAACTTTGGTAAGTGGGTTTCTAGCCAGGATATAACATAACTTCGGTTAGTCCAATTCTAGCCATGAAATAGCATAACTTCGGTTACTATAGTTCTAGCCAGGGAAAGACATAACTTCGGTTAGTCCTATTGTAGCCAGGGAATAAGATAACTTCGGTTAGTACGATCTAACCAAATAAAAATATGACTTACGCGCAAGTAACGATGAAAAACTGATTTTAGTCCCATGTTCATCAACATCATAACGAGACATGATCAATGGCGTGCTTCAATGGCGTGGATCAACGAAGTCCATTTTTTAAACACCTGTGGGCGTCTTATTTTTTGGCGTGAGTGCGTATTTTAGGCTTCTTTTGCGTGAAAAACTAAAGAAAGATATATGTAACATGAAGAAAAAGAAGAAGAAGAATAAGAAGAAGAAGAAAAAGAAGAAGAAGAAAAATAACAGATGAAAATAACGTGACAGATAAAATTGTGAGAGTGTGAGAGAGAAGATAGTGGAAGAGAAAATCAAGGAGTAAATAAATGCTTTTGTTTTAATAATCCCTAAAAAAAAGGAACATTTATTAATTTATTTAATTTAATTAAAACCACAAAAAATGGATGTGACACAATTACCCCTATTAAAAACTAGCCATTAGATTGAATTTCATTGAAATTTTGTCAATCCAATGGCTAGTAACGATTTAGTAACTATTACTAAGCAAATGGCTTAGTATCATAAGCCATAGCCGCTCACACCATTCCTACTTTTTTATTTGGATAACATGAGGCTCATAAGAGTTTAGACTTTATTTATTCTTTCACTTCACTAGACTTCTTTTCCATATAATTTAACCGTGTTCTTAAAATTGTACCAATGTTATTTTGTTATTTTTATGCTAGGAAATCTGAACAGCTCATTAAAATCTTTACTTTTTAAGTTTCTTTTAGCTATTGAAAAAACTGGTGATTCAGAGATGATTTTTCTATAAAGTTTTCTATTAATGTGTTCAATGTGCTTGCTTATGGAGAGAATGGTAGATTAGGAAAGGAAATTGTATCAAGAAGAGAATGATAAAATTTTCTTAATGGAAAATAAAATGATGATTTCTAGAGGAAGCATAGATTAATATCTAGCACATAGAGGCGTTCAAATGAAAACGTAATTTAGGTGTTAGTAATAGAGAATTATAGAATTCATGTGTGCCTTTTCAAATTATAGAAAACTATTGGAAACATGTTGTGTCTTTCCCCTTCATGTTTAAGACAATGAGTTAATTGTCATCTTCGAAAGAAACAGACTTTTAGGTGTTTATCTTCCTATTTGTGCTTCTCTTGGCAACATAACTAATAGACATTAATTTTGAATTAGGCTGTCACCACATGATTCTTTTAGTAGTGCTGCTATTTCTCTCAGTCTGTTAGGCCTATGGAATGTGTATGGCAACTCAGGCATCTTGCATGTGTCTTTTATAGGTGGAAAAACTACGTTTTGGTTTATATTAGGATGTTGCTGTCAAAATTTTCACAACAATAGAGGCTTTGTAGTCATGGCTCAAATTGAGATGGGAGACAATTTTGAGCTTCGCATGGCATTTTTTATATTGAATATAAGAGGTGAGACTTGGTTTATGTTTGGATGAAGCTGCTTTTTAGCTTCACTTTTTGCTTGGAAATGGGATCATTTTCAGTAGTATGCATTGCTAATGTGCACTGTGACAAGGTCCTTTAATGTGTATCCCCTCTATACTGCATAAAATGGTTTGGTTTTGGTTTTCTTTTTTGTTAAGTACAACACTGAATTTTGCTTATGTTGAATAATTTTGCAACCTCTTACTGATGAAATGTTGTTTGTCATTAATTTGTGTATTTTGTTTTCACATGCTTCCCAGGTTTCTAATTTTCGAAGACATGGCAGACAAGGTTTTCATTTCAATTGTTTTGTGAAAAAACAAAGAGGACCAGCTTTCCTTATATTTTTATTTAGCAATTTGTTGGTCTTCCTATATGCTTTCATGATGTATATCAGCACACTAAGTCCTTTGATGAAGTTACTGGACTTTGTTTTTATATTTGTATGCATGAATTATATCCTACTTTGTATTCTTATATATGGATTCTGTTTCCTTTGGTTATTAACAGCCTTTACGTTTTTTTACTTAGTAATCTATGGATTCTGAATTTCAATGATGTTGTTGGTGGTAATATCTTTATGCATATTTGTATTTCTATTTATCAATAGCACAAAAAAAAAATTAAGCAGTAACTTCTTGATTCCTACTACGTAATATTGAAGAGTTGATACCAATGTTTTTCTCATCATTGATGTTATACCCATCTTTTATATCTCATCTAACCGACATAAATATAAAAAAGTTTTTTAAAAATTGTCAAAAAAAAATTATATAATATGTTTAGAAAGCTAATGGAATTCACAAGTAATCTTTTAGTATAACCTATTAAATTAAAAAAATTATTAATTATAAGAATTAGTTATGTATTTTAATATACTTGCAAAATTTTACAGTGTTGCTCAATTAAACAACCCTATTTGATTTATGCAAAATTGTATTTTTGATTTATCAATAGTCAGGGAAAAAATTATTAATTTGCAGTAACTTATTGGTTCCCACTACGTAATAATGATCGGTTGATACAAATGTATTTTTTATGGTTCATGTTATACACAACTTTTATATATCATCTAATCAATATAAATATATAATTGATTTTAAAATATTTAACAACAATTTTTTTTATAAATTATGTTTAAAAAAATGTATACCCGTGCGCTGCACGGGTGATATATATATATATATATATATATATATATATATATATATATATATATATATATATATATATATATATATATATATATATATATATACCATATAAAAAAGTTTGGTGTTCCCAAAATTTTGGGGTCATGTGCGGTTGCTCCTCACGCACGCCCTCAGGAACCCCCTACAAGATGGTGGTAGTGTTTTGCTCACCATTTTTCAATCTTCAATAAAAATAACTCTCGCCATTCATGGTTTCATGAAGATGAAAAACTTTGAATGGTTGTGATTTTCATTTTTTTTGCTAGTCTTGTTGCAAAGATTATCCTTTTGCATTAACCATTATGTACTTCTTCTAATTCCTCTAGGACGCACTTGAATACAAGGGACGTATTCTTGTGAATTTGAAACTTGAAAGATGTGTTGTTTATGTTGTCGTATATGCAAAGACATATGCTGTCGAATCAACTCTGCTGAGACAGATGCTGTCAAATCAACTCTGCTGAGACAGATTCTGTCGAAACAGCAGAGACAGATGCTGTCAAATTGCAGAGATAGATGCTGTCGAATGATGCTGTTGAATTGCAGAGACAGATGCTGTCGAATGATGATGTCGAATGAACTCTGCTGAGACAGATGCTGTCGAAACTGCAGAGACAGATGCCGTCGAATTGCAGAGACAGAAGCAGTCGAATCTGTAGAGACAGAAGCAGTCGAATCTGCAGAGACAGAAGCAGTCGAATCTGCAGATACAGAAGCAGTCGAATCCACAGATACTGCTGTAGTCGAACCTACAGAGACAAAAATGCTGCGAACCAAACCTGTGAACAAAAGAAGCGTTAGATAAACAACCGGAGGCGCCTTGCGACTGCCCTGAAGAATTTATCCGCCTCTACAGCGCAAATTCCCCGAGGTACAACCGGTCTCGTCTCAATCGCTATAGCGAGAGAGGGTTCCGAACTGGCAAGAATAATTCAGTATGTAAGAGGAGATGAAACCAGGACAGTGCGTTTTAGAACAGTGAAAAAGAAATTGTTCTATATCTGTTTCAAGTGCTACTGGAGCACGTTTATATAGGCTTCTGAATTAGCCCCTTGAAGCATAGCCCCAGCATCCATTTAATAGCCAGTCAAAATCTGTTACAAAATAAATTGTAATAAGGCTGGTTTAATTTTGCAGTTACGAAATAATTCGGTTTGAATGAAAATAGCTGTTGTACGAAAATTAAACTCAGTTTGCAGTTACGAAATGAATTATCCGTTACAAAGTTATTTTGCAAACCATTTCGACTAAAACTGGGCATATTCGGATTAAATTAAAATAGCTGTTAAAGAACCATTCAGCTTAGTCTGTGTCGAAATATTATTGAGTGTCGAAATCTATTTCTGTGTCGAAATAAGTTTGTGTCGAAATATATGTTTTTGTCGAAATATTATTGTTTCACAAAATTCACTTAGACATTTTGAAATATCACAAAATTTACAAAAATCCCCCACATATTTCAAAATTTTAGAAGTGAATAAAGAAAAAGAAGTTTCCTGGGTTAACATCGTAGATGTAATGCATCGGAGCTGTATAGCAAGCTATGGAACCAGTCGTAGACAGATAAAACATAACATACAGTGAATTGGTTTAGCAAGCTATGGAACCCAAGACATATGTTATATGTTAGAGGTTTTACCATCACATTACACCCCCACAATTCTTGTTGTTTCCGTGGTGTTGCGCTACTAGGCTGTGCGCGTGCTCGGTATTCATGAGTGCTCTAGAGATCTCGCCAAGATCTCATGCAAGCAGCCCCACTTGACACTCATATAGGTGATTTCATCAAGTGTATGTTGCAAGTCATACACCACCCATAAGGGCTATGAAAATCATTAAAAGCTTTAAGCTTAACCTTTTAACCCTCGAGTCTAACACTATCACAATAACACCATAGGAAAGGGAAAATAATAAAATTAATTACTTGAATTAATTTTTCAGTGCTAGCAATATCAAGAAGTGACTTGTTTTTACCACATTGAACCTTATTCATGGGATCTCCAATCACAAAGGTTGGGTTACCATCACTTCTTAATTTCAATTGGCTTTAGTCCCATTCCCCTCGATGTATCATAAACTCATTTCTTCCCTAGGGGTTTTTCAGAAGATTGATAAAATTCACTTCTGATTTCACATAAATTAAGGATATAATCCTTCTCATTTATTTGTAGCTACTTTACACAACTATGGAAGACACTATTTCTTCCATAAAGGAATATTGACCAAGACGCCTCTTAGTCAATCAATTTCATATATCAAAGTCTTGAGTAACAAACTCATTCTTTTATGTCATCAAGCTTTGAGTAATAACCTTAATCTCTATAAGGTAATTATACAGGTCTACTTAGAAAATTTCTAAGTGACAACCATTCATAAATAAATCCCCTTTTAGATTTATTCTCTTGTGAATCAAACATGGCTATCATCGTAGTATCATTGAAATACAATGGATATTCACTGAATATAGTGACATAGCCTATGATGCCTCTATAAATGCCTAGTAATTTCTAAGCCACATCACTTTCATAATATACTCATACATACAGGTCTGCTTTAGATGATTTTCAAGTGACAACATTTCCATAAAATATTTATAGATTTTCACAAGTATGTTATTGATGTCTCATACTTCAAATACCAGTAAGTGGTCTCAAAATATGTATATTAAATATATCCAAACAAGATTCCTATAACTGATAATTTATCCATGTTTTTTTTATTTAATCTAAAAGACTTGTTATAGTCTGTCACTTGAACATGTCAAAAGGTGATTCTCATCTAAAATATTTCAATTTCGCATTAACGGTTAAACCTTGTCACACCTGCTACATGTCTCTAATGCACTTTCTCATAAGACTTAATAATATAGTTACCAGACATAGCATAACAAGGGAACACTTAAATAATTCAATTTCACATGAAGCATGAATCCAAGATCAACCACCCACAATGCCTCACGCATCATAACATTCCAAAATCACATATTAATAAAATGAAAATATTACTTGCAAATTGAAACTCTATATAAAACAATTTGCATTATATTAAGTTCAAATCGTTAGCAGATTTGTGTGCATATAATTCCTTTGATAGAATCACCTTCAATTTCTCAGTTTCACATTATTGTACCAATATGATATAAAGGACAATATCGCAATTACAAATAATTCACATTTCATAATACACACAACAAGCTTACATTAAACTCAATAATTTGATATTGCAAAAACCTTCAATAGAATTGGTATACATTCTCAGATAATGAAATAGGTTTGTTTCTTTTGACAAAATCATAAAGGATATTCAATGATTTAATTTCAAAGCATCTAAACTTCTAAATTATATCAAGATAAGATTTTGGTGATAGAGTTATCTAACTATACTTCCTTATGGTCTGGCATCGCAAATTACACTTATTCATAGCATGTCTTTCACATCAAAGTTTAGAAGACAAAAATTATTTAACATAAATAATCACATCATTGTTACATCCTTTGACACATAAGCAATAAGAAATTAACAATGAAATATCAATTTATTAAATCCGACAAATGCAATTATGCTCAGCAAAAAGGTGCAATATCAAATCACTCCCACTAATAGTAGGTATCTGTTTTGAGCTCTATACATCACAAAAAGTACACAATATCTTCTATCGAAATTTTTGCATATATAAGTTCCAGTAATTATAAACAGAAACCATCAAGCCATATAAGAAATTATATATCTATAACTCTCTAAATAAATTCTTCTTGGCACACGATGAAGCTATGCTAATAAAAGGAAATTATGACACACCAATGTGGGATTGCCTCAATATCTAAAAGTCATTTGATAACAAGTTGCACATAGAAACACAGTGACAAGGCAAGAGTAATACTTAAAAAAATTGCTTCAAAAGTTAAACACATGATTGTTTGTCAGACTCCATAGCATGATGACATCATGATGACATATAAGTATGTGAATTTAATATGTTGGGTCAATCACTTAACGTGAACCAGCCAATGTAGAATGTTGAACAAATAAATCATAAGGAATACATCTTTTGAGAGCCAAGCGGCCCAAACCAATTAGTCAACAAAATCCAATTTCACAAGTGAGGCCACTCAAAAACAATATGCATAAGATGGATTCAAAAGCACTATCAGGTGCTTCAGTGCAGAGTGTTGATAAAGAGAGTCCTGAATAAACCTATAAGCCACCAAAACCAAGACATAGTACTTGGTAGGCAAGGACAATACGATAAAATTTATGCAATAGAGCCAACCAATTAATCAATCATTTCAATCAGTAATAAGAAGCCTTTTAAGTAAGCATCAGTCGGACTCTTATGAACAAATGCAAATATCTAATTTCACAATTAATTTCCTTAGCTCCTAATGTAAAGTCATAGTGCCACTTTTGACCGTAAACCTAGCCAAACAAAAATGCACACAAAGAACATGAAGAAAGATGAGAACCTGGTGTGAATCAGTATTCTCCTTCATGTCGTCATCGTCTTCAGCGTTGTTTTCACCACACACATAAGATAAGATCGACGTTTGATACCTCAAGGACCACCATTCTTCTCGTTCACTCTCTTTGCAACTTTTCATCTCCTTGATGTTGAACCAAGGACAAACACTCTTTGTTTTGAACGATAACAAATTACATCTTGTCTACTAATGGTTGCAGCTGTATGAAAGTACAGGTTCAAGTTGAATAAAGTACAGAACGGGAATCAAAAAGCATGAAGCATTAAAGTGGAGCAGCTTGGAGAAGAAGCCACCTTTGAAGATGAAGACCTAATTGTTTATCCGCTTTCTTTAGGACACAGTGTAAGGTCCTATCACATAAGGTCTATGACATTTTAGTAGCTGAGAGATGACTTTTGAAAACATGCATGATGTATCAAAATTAAGGTTTGAAAAAATATTTGTGCATGCATGCATAAGGTGGCACCTAAACCTAAAAACGATTTTGTGGAAAGCAAAAAACAATTTCTATTTTGTTCCAACGGCCAAGAATCGATTTATACTTATTTATAAAGGCTATGAAATCGATTTTAGGCTCACCTATAGGCCAAGAATCGATTTCCTTATCCTATGTTTGAAGTATGTAATCAATTTCTACATATACTCAAGCCAAAGGTAAGAATCGATTTCCTTCTATTTCAAAAGACTATGAAATCGATTTTCAAGCAATCCTATAGGCTATGAATCGATTCCTCCTTATTTTAAACAAAGTCAAAATCGATTCCTAGCCTATTCAGGATGTCCTGAAAATCAATTCCTACCTATTTCCAAAGAAACAAACAATCGATTCCTATGTTATCCATATGTAAAGAATCGATTCCTATCTTTTTTAACTAGCCATATAATCGATTCTTATGTCTTCTAAAATGATAAGAATCGATTCATGAACATTTTAACTTCATAAAACAATCGATTCATCATTTCTTTAAATGTTTTTTTTAAAAATCTTACGTTTTTCTAAGCCTATAAATAGGCAGATTCAAGTCTCATTTCAGTACACCACAAATCACAACAATTCTCTCTTCTTCTCTCATTCGAATTTCTAGATCTGAGAAAGATAAAAATAGAGCTATCACTTTCATATCATTTTCTATAGATCTAGTCACTCATCTCTCTCAGCTATTATATTGTCATACTATCTGAGGTGATTAGATCATAGCTTCTATATTGTAATCTCTATTGTGGGGTCATTTCGAAATCCCGGGAAGTGTTCTTGGGTCTCTCAATCAGGAGATTGAGTTGGTTTGAAATCCTGGGAGGTGATCTTGGGTCTTTCAATCAAGGAAGATTGAAGTGGTGGTGAAATCCTGGGAGGTGCTCCTGGGTCGTTCAATCAGGAGATTGAAGCGGTGTTGAAATCCTTAGCTGTGTGCTCGGGTTCTCAGTTCGGGGGAATTGAGATTTGCTATCTGAAGTTGCCTGTTTGTAAAACATTCTTCATATAGTGGTTGTCAGCAAAGTCCAAAGGTTGCAAAGCCGGAGGCCGAGGACGTAGGGCTTTTATCCCGAACCTCGTAAAATTCCTGGTGTATCTCTATCCCCCTCTCTTTACTTTATTTACTGTTTATATCTGTTTATAATTATACTCAATATCACTGCGCCGATCTGTTTATTGCTATCATTACGCTGCTTATAATATCTGTCTATCCTGAATTCTGATAATAGCGTAATATTGCACTGTACCTAATCTGCCTGCTTACATACATCTTATAAGTTTAAATCTCAGATTCCGCATTTGATTTAAACAAGCATTGCAAAAGTTTTTGAAAACCGAAAAAGAATTCAAGTTTTGCACATAACCTTATTCACTCCCCCTCTAAGGTTATCAGATAGTGCAACAAGTGGTATCAGTAGCTAGACATTGCATATAGAGCTTAACATCTCGCAATTTTATTGTATTTATTTATTTATCTCTGATCATGGGTTCTTTTATGAAAGAGAGGATGTCCTTCAATAGGCCACCCATGTTTGATGGGACTAACTATGACTATTGGAGTAGTCGAATGAAATGTCATGTGCAGGCTATAGACTTCACTCTATGGAGGATTATTATTGATGGACCACTGATTCCGATGAAAATCAAAATTAAAAAACCTGGTGGTGTTGTTTACAGAGATACTACAAAAATTCAAGATACCGGCAAAGCAGAAGAAATTCCAGTTGAAGACATCTACACCATTGATCTAAGCGAGCTGAGAAAGTACGAGTTAGACAAAATCTCTCAGAATGCCAAAGCTATGAACATTCTTCACCTATCTCTATGTGAAGAAGAATATGGAAGGGTAAAAGGGTGTCAGACAACTAAAGAGATCTGGGACTGCTTGGAAGCTACACATGTCGGTACAAGCCAAGTAAAGGATACAAAAATCAGAATCCTCACTTCTGAGTATGAATCATTCAAAATGAAGGAAGGTGAATCTGTTGCAGCTATGCACCAGAGACTGAATCTGATTATGAACAACCTAAGGGCACTGGGAAAGAGGTATTCTACAAAAGATATAAATGGGAAGATTCTTGCATCTCTGACAGGTGTATTCTTTCCAAAAACTTGTGCAATCACTGAAGCCAAAGATATCGGCACTCTGCCTCAAGAAGACTTGATTGGGTCACTTCTTGCATTTGAGGTGGTATTGGCTGCTAAGAAGGTTCAGGAAAAAGAAGTAATAAAAGAAAGAAAGTCTCTTGCTCTTGCTGCAAAAACTCCTAAGGTAGCAAGGAAAGAGGTTGAATCTGATGAAGAATCTGATGACGAAGACATGGCTAAATTGTTTGAAGAATTCATGAGATTCAACAAGCTTGGGAAGGGTGACTACTCAAAGCAATCCAAGTACCAAAAGAAGAAAGCTAAGAAAGATACATGGGACAGTTCTGATACTGAAACTGATAAAGAAGAGGAGGTTGCAAATGTTACCTGTTTTATGGAAAATGACACATCTGAGGTAATCCTTAATAACCATAATCTTTCTAATTCAATTGTGCATGATGATTTACTTGATGATATGTATAGTAGTCAAGATTTGAGTGAGGCTTTTGAAGCTCTTTATTTTGAACATGAATGAGCTACATGAAATAAAACCTTTCAACCTTGAGTTTCTTGAGCTTAAACAAAATTTTGAAAAAGCCAAGGTTGAAAATGAAATTTTGAAAGAAACTTTAAAAAGGTTTGAGGTTGGTGAAAATACCTTAACCAAGATACTGCACTCCCAACATGAATTTGTTGATAGGAGAGGTATTGGGTATGAAGGTAGTTTCACCTCCTCTGTTTTGAAAAAGAAAATGACTTTTGTAGCTGCTACTTCAAGTTATACACCTACTGTTTTCTCTTGCACTTACTGTCAAAAAGGGAACCATAGCTCTCATAGATGCCCTATTCGTAAATTATGTGAGCTTGGTACCCTTATACCTGCTTGTGAGAAACCAAGGTGGATTGTGAAAACAAACCCCTTGATGACTAACCCCAAAGGACCCAAAGAGAATTGGGTACCAAAACTTTCTACTCGATTTTAGTGCAGGTGTATGCTTCAAGGTAAGGGGGATTGGTACCTTGATAGCAGAGACTCGAAGTTCATGACTGGAGACGCAAAAAGATTCTTAATACTCAGAAACAGCAGTCATGTGACTCGTAATATCAACAATAGAGGAAGAATCACCGGTAAAGGTTAGATTGGTAAAGTTCTATTCACCTCTATTGAAAGTTTTTTTGTTATCTCTCTATTGTGCTGGATCATTAATGCAACATATTTTGAAGTTAAATATGGTACCTATATTGTTGAACCAAGTATGACATATCTCATGGGTATCCTAGTTTCTATAATATCTTTTTTAAACTGTGATGGTCCACCTTCTTTTGGCTAAGCTTTGCTTTCTACAATCAATCAGAGGGATCATCAAGTAAGGGGGAGCATAGCATTAAACTGTTTTTGATATATCTTATGCTATGTGATAATGTTGCGTGATTTTGCAAGTTTATAGTATGATTATGTATCTATGTGTTCACCCCCCCTCCTTTTTGATGAAAACAAAGGGGGAGAGAATATGCATGTTATTAGATAAAAGGAAGAAATAAATAATTGCTGCTATCCTGCTGCTGTGCTGTTTATTATGTTATGCTTATGCTTAGGGGGAGCTTCTGCCATTGTTTCTTGATTAGGTCCTCCCTATGCATAATGTAATTTGTTATCATCAAAAAGGGGGAGTTTGTTGAACCAAGGACAAACACTCTTTGTTTTGAATGATAACAAATTAAATCTTGTCTACTAATGGTTGCAGCTGTATGAAAGTACAGGTTCAAGTTGAATAAAGTACAGAACGGGAATCAAAAAGCATGAAGCATTAAAGTGGAGCAGCTTGGAGAAGAAGCCACCTTTGAAGATGAAGACCTAATTGTTTATCCGCTTTCTTTAGGACATAGTGTAAGGTCCTATCACTTAAGGTCTATGACATTTTAGTAGCTGAGAGATGACTTTTGAAAACATGCATGATGCATCAAAATTAAGGTTTGAAAAAATATTTGTGCATGCATGCATAAGGTGGCACCTAAACCAAAAACGATTTTGTGGAAAGCAAAAAACAATTTCTATTTTGTTCCAATGGCCAAGAATCGATTTATACTAATTTATAAAGGCTATGAAATCGATTTTAGGCACACCTATAGGCCAAGAATCGATTTCCTTATCCTATGTTTGAAGTATGTAATCGATTTCTACATATACTCAAGCCAAAGGTAAGAATCGATTTCCTTCTATTTCAAAAGACTATGAAATCGATTTTCAAGCAATCCTATAGGCTATGAATCGATTCCTCCTTATTTTAAACAAAGTCAAAATCGATTCCTACCCTATTCAGGATGTCCTGAAAATCGATTCCTACCTATTTCCAAAGAAACAAACAATCGATTCCTATGTTCTCCATATGTAAAGAATCGATTCCTATCTTTTTTAACTAGCCATATAATCGATTCTTATGTCTTCTAAAATGATAAGAATCGATTCATCAACATTTTAACTTCATCAAACAATCGATTCATCATTTCTTTAAATGTTTTTTTTTAAAAATCTTACGTTTTCTAAGCCTATAAATAGGCAGATTCAAGTCTCATTTCAGTACACCACAAATCACAACAATTCTCTCTTCTTCTCTCATTCGAATTTCTAGATCTGAGAAAGAGAAAAATAGAGCTATCACTTTCATATCATTTTCTATAGATCTAGTCACTCATCTCTCTCAGCTATTATATTGTCATACTATCTGAGGTGATTAGATCATAGTTTCTATATTGTAATCTCTATTGTGGGGTCATTTCGAAATCCTGGGAAGTGTTCTTGGGTCTCTCAATCAGGAGATTGAGTTGGTTTGAAATCCTGGGAGGTGATCTTGGGTCTTTCAATCAGGGAAGATTGAAGTGGTAGTGAAATCCTGGGAGGTGCTCTTGGGTCGTTCAATCAGGAGATTGAAGCGGTGTTGAAATCCTTAGTTGTGTGCTCGGGTTCTCAGTTCAGGGGAATTGAGATTTGCTATTTGAAGTTGCCTGTTTGTAAAACATTCTTCATATAGTGGTTGTCAGCAAAGTCCAAAGGTTGCAAAGCCGGAGGCCGAGGACGTAGGGCTTTTATCCCAAACCTCGTAAAATTTCTGGTGTATCTCTATCCCTCTCTCTTTACTTTATTTACTGTTTATATCTGTTTATAATTATACTCAATATCACTGCGCCGATCTGTTTATTGCTATCATTACGCTGCTTATAATATCTGTCTATCCTCAACTCTGATAATAGCGTAATATTGCACTGTACCTAATCTGCCTGCTTACATACATCTTATAAGTTTAAATCTCAGATTCCGCATTTGATTTAAACAAGCATTGCAAAAGTTTTTGAAAACCGAAAAAGAATTCAAGTTTTGCACATAACCTTATTCACCCCCCTCTAAGGTTATCAGATAGTCCAACACTTGATTCTGTTTTTCTCGTGAATTAACCATCCATCTCGTGATTTACACATCTCACCGTTGCCACGACCTGTTCCATACTTGAACCTTACAAGATGTAAATTCAGCAAAAACAAAATAAGTGGATTAGAGAACATTGGAGAGAACTGGATCTGAAATTAGCAGAAATTGAACGAAACCCTAGCATGGATAAGGATTCAATGTGATTGCGCCAGCCATGAGATAAATTCTTCAGATTGTTGTCGTATATGCAAAGACATATGTTGTCGAATCAACTCTGCTGAGACAGATGTTGTCGAATCAACTCTGCTGAGACAGATTCTGTCAAAACTGCAGAGACAGATGTTGTCGAATTGCAGAGACAGATGCTGTTGAATGATGCTGTTGAATTGCAGAGACAGATGCTGTCGAATGATGCTGTCGAATGAACTCTGCTGAGACAGATGCTGTCGAAACTGCAGAGACAGATGCTGTCGAATTGCAGAGACAGAAGCAGTCGAATCTGCAGAGACAGAAGCAGTCGAATCTGCAGATACAGAAGCAGTCGAATCCGCAGATACTGCTGTAGTCGAACCTACAGAGACAGAAATGCTGCGAACCAAACCTGCGAACAAAAGAAACGTTAGATAAACAACCGGAGGCGCCTTGCGACTGTCCTGAAGAATTTATCCGCCTCTACAGCGCAAATTCCCCGAGGTACAACCGGTCTCGTCTCAATCCCTGTAGCGAGAGAGGGTTCCGAACTGGCAAGAATAATTCAGTATGTAACAGGAGATGAAACCAGGACAGTGGGTTTTAGAACAGTGAAAAAGAAATTGTTCTATATCTGTTTCAAGTGCTACTGGAGCACGTTTATATAGGCTTCTGAATTAGCCCCTTGAAGCATAGCTCCAGCATCCATTTAATAGCCAGTCAAAATCCGTTACAAAATAAATTGTAATAAGGCTCGTTTAATTTTGCAGTTACGAAATAATCCGGTTTGAATGAATATAGCTGTTGTACGAAAAGTAAACTCGGTTTGCAGTTACGAAATGAATTATCTGTTACAAAGTTATTTTGCAAATTATTTCGACTAAAACTGGGCATATTCGGATTAAATTAAAATAGCTGTTAAAGAACCATTCAGCTTAGTCTGTGTTGAAATATTATTGAGTGTCGAAATAAGTTTGTGTCGAAATATTTGTTTTTGTCGAAATATTATTGTTTCACAAAATTCACTTAGACATTTTAAAATATCACAAAATTTACAACAGTTTACTCTTGCTATTTCTAACTATTGATCATGTCCTTGTTAAAAGAGAAAAAGTGGAGTTACTTTCATGATGAGTTCCCTTGTCTTATCTTATCTATTAAGCGAGGGTAGTCCTTCAATTGGACTCCCGCCAAAACAACCCCTCCCCACCTTTTTTTTTCTTTCTTCATATTTAACGTTTTCTTTTCTAAAAAAAATATTTGTTTATGCAATTATTTATTTTATATTTAAATTTTATTTTATAATAATACTTTTTTTTTGCTTATAACTTAATTTGGTCATAAACTTTATCCCACTTCTTTTATTAATTTCACCACTTTAAGAATTTAATTTATAGTACTTCTTCTCTGTATGTTGTTTAGAACCACATTTCTTTTAATTTAAAATATCGATTGGATAAAAAATTATTTTAGAATAAGAGGTTTGGTCCTTGAATGTATCAAAATGACAAACACATCTCTAAATGTCTTTTTAGTAAGTTATTATGGTCCTCAAATATGTCTTTTGTTAGATATTTTGTTCCTCACGTGTGTTTTTTGTTGGTCAACTTAGTCCCTAAAATTATAAACAAAAGAGTCATTTAGGGATGTGTTTTCAGTTTTGATATACATTTAGGAACTATAATGACAACGCCCCACATATTCAGGGACCAAAATGACTTTAGTCCATCTAGTATAACTAAATTGGTGTTTATAATTTTATTTTGGTCTCGCTTTTAAGTATTTGATTGTAAATAGTATTTAATAAATATATAGAAGATGACAACATTGATTTCTTTTGTTCTGTTTGTTGAAATTCTTTAGTTCATCTTAAATCCAGTCTTATCGACACATATGGACATTAGAAATTTTGTGCTCTCTCTTTCATTATTTGTTTAAAAATCTAATTAACATTAACCCATGTGTGTTAATTAAATTTTTAAAATAATTATGAACAATAGAAATTTCACCACTTTAAGTTATTTTTAAAATAATTATGAAAGAGAAGCCAAATTTTTTTTAAAATAATTATGAATGAGAAGCCACAAAATTTCTATTGTTCATGTGTGTCGATAAGTCTGATTTAAGTTGAACCATAGAACTTAATTGTATTTTAGAATACAAGTCCTTCCATTATGCAGAGAAGGAATGATAGGTTGATGTCTAAAATTTAAAATGTCATATATTAACAATTTTTGTCTCCTTATTAAATTTGGGTATCATTCAATAAGGAATGGATTTGATTGAGCATCCAATATGATTATAATTGGTCGTTTCATGTTCTTATTGGCTCAACAGTAATTTGGGGATTAATCATTAAAAGTTGTAACATGTTTTTTTCTATTAATACAAGTAAATAACATATATTACATCAAGTAATAAGGAACATGTATTACATTAAGGTTCATGCACCATTTTATTTTGTGAAAATTTACAGTTAAAGTTATATACAATTTTTAGTTGCCAAACATAATTGTAGAAATGACAACTTTAATATACTGATTGTTTTTATTTATTTATTCAATTCTGCAATATAAAGATTGCGCAATGCTTAGTAGATGCTGAAGGAGTATGGTTTTGATCAAATTATGTGTTAAATTTTCATATTCACATTTAACGATTGTGGATTCTGTTATTAAAATTTCTTAAGATTTTTCTTCTTATTATTATCTATGGATGTTGAATTTCAATGTCTTTATTAATGTTCCTTTTTAATTCTTGATCTTCTTATTTCATTTACAGTTATAATTTAATATTTATTCATAATTTGAGGGTGAGTCAACCCCTGTGTGTGTTATTAACGCTCAAATATATTCCATTGTCCATGATTGCATGAATGTGTTTGGTGGTTATAACCCAAATTGTATAAGACCTTACAAGGACATCGTGGTGTCTTGGTCAAAGCCCCCTGTTGGTTGGTTCACTCTTAATGTTGATGGTAGTGTTTCGAGTAATCCTAGTGGTGCTGGTATTGGTGGTTTGATTAGAGATTCCATGGGAAATTTTGTGAGTGGTTTCTATGGTTCCTTAGGGATTTCTAATATCCTTAATGCAGAGTTAGTTGCTTTGTTGCGAGGCTTGGAGCTCTGTTGGAGTTTGGGTCTAAGGCGGATTGTTTGCTATACAGACTCGCTTTATACCGTTAATCTGGTGGCTAATGCAAACACGTCCTATCACAGGTATGGCAATGAAGTAGCTTTGTTGAGACAATTGTTGGATCAAGATTGGGAGGTGCATCTCCATCATGCTTTTAGGGAGGCTAATTTTTGTGCAGATTTTCTGGCCAAGCTCGGTGCTAAGTGTAACACTAGTATAGTTCATTTAGAGGTTCCTCCAATTGGACTACATGTGCATCTTAATGCAAATGCTATAGGTGTCTCTTTTTCCGGCCTTAGCCGTGTTTTTGTTTTTTTCTTTTGTAACCAAAAAAAAAGATTATATATTTTATACAAACCAAATTTAGATGACCCCGTGCATCGCACGGGTATTAGGACTAGTTCAATTTATGTTAAAGATTGAACCGTACCTTGATGGTCTCAGGATAGGTCGATCTGGTACTTGGTCACTATGCTTGGTGATGAAGTCGGGTCAGATTGTACCTGTAAAGACACTTCGACGCCCAAGTCAGGGTGGGAGAAGTCAAAGCAGAATGTGAAATGTGTCAGAATGTGTATCTGTCAGTGGGGGTTAACCACTATTTATAGAGCGGGGTGACGCTCCTGGGCCGTAGGATTAGCCGAGTCGATATCGGCCGTTGATTGCGCCTCTTGCTTATCCTGCATGCCCTGGCGAGTGGAGCTGCAGTGACATCGGCCGGTTCGGGCCATTGCGAGATTGGGCCGCCGGCCCAGTTCGGAAGAAAGATCTTGTAACAATCATACTAGCTTTAAGTTTAATAAGCCAATGGAGATCAGGTTTGGGACTTTTTGTTAATAAGCTTATATATCAGGTATGCTGCAAACAATTATTGTAATCTATTGAGAAAGTAATAAATCTATGTAAATTCCTGAAAAATTCAAGTCAAGCCCAATTATTGGGCCTTCAAGAAATTAGCAAAGAAAATTCTTCCCTCACTCCTCTCCCCACTCTCTGCACTCCCCTTACACTCTTAGTATCTAGATATCGAGTGACAAACGTAAGGGGAGTGAGAAGGAGGAATGCAAGAAGAAAAATTCATTAACAAATGTTGGGCAGCACTCAAGTCACAAAAGAGGCTCCAATTGTCATTCATCACTTTTGTCCAACCCCGGCAAGTTGGGATTGATTCCATGAAGTCAGGGAAATTCTCCAGTCACACAGCAAGCCAATTTCAAATCTTATATGAAGATCAAACACCGAAATTTGAACTCTAATGAAAAAAGCCACATTAGTCTGGATACAAGTTGCAGACAAACAATTAATTTCTAAAATGAGTGTTTATCAAATATGACTGAGAAAACAAAAAAAAAATGGAAATATACTATATGTTTCTAACAATAGAATGGCCAGGGTAGATGATTATTATATATAAAATACTAGATTAGATTTTTTTTTGGTGAATTAAATATTAGATAAGTTAAAATGCAATAGAATGCAATTTTATATAATATAACTATTTATTTAATGGTTGGTATTTAATAATATGTACTAGTATTACTATTTATATTTAAAAAATTCACTCAAAGAATACACACGCTTATTTTTATAATAGTTAATATTTAATCATATAAAAAAATTCATTAATTATTTTCAAGATAATTTTTAAATAGTAAATAGCAACTTTTTTCTCTTGCAAAAATCACAACTAGTCATTGAAAAAAAAAAATCCAACCAAAACTTGACCAGCCTCGTTGACCGAAAAAAATCCTTGACCAACTTCTACTTTCTGGTCTTTTCCACTCTTTCTCACATACACGACGCACACATTTCTTGAGGGTACGAATGTCAGTCAATGCAGGAACTGTAAACAAGAAAACCAGAAGAGGGAAAAATTATGGAGAGACACAATACTTAGAAGTCACAATACGAAACTTACTGTTCCTACATTGCATAGCAACTAAGCAATATGAAGCTTTATTACTAATTTAATTAAATCCAATAATAAGTCAAAATTAAGAAACACTGATGGAACAACAACAACATCGATGAGCACAGAAAAATAATCTCATCAAAGGCTTGCAGACTTAGGAGGTTGTTGTGGAGGCACCACATAATCAACCACCACCACACTCTCGAGATGATCCCTAACCTTATCCTTCTCATAATTCACCAACTCGTGATTCGCATCCACAGCTTCCAACTCCCTCTCTCCCGGAAAAACCGCGAGGGAAGCAATTGAGAAACCCTTGGCCCTTGCCGGCGAGAAATTCTCCCCATAAGTAAGTTGAGTAATTTGTTCAAATTTTTCAGGAATCCCTTTTATGACCTCCACCACCTCATTGCCAACTGCATTCTCCTTCAATTTCAAAAATGTCACTCGAATAGCAGAACCCTGTGGGGGAATGAGATCACCGCGAAGGTCCTCTGCAACCCAATCAACGGCCATGATGTCATCGATGATTGGGAGGACGTATCCCTTTACAACGCCGACGTGGCTGGGGTGTGCGGAGTAGGCTTCAAGGTCCTCTTTGGACTTGTAGCGGCTATGGAGCATGTGAGTGAAGGTCAAGGAGGAGGAGCGGTTACGCAGGAGTGGGCCCACAGTAAGGTGGAGGACTTGATCGAGGGAAACGAGAGAGCCAAGTCCGTTCACCATGGCACTCACCTTTGATGGATCAGTGTCATCTTTGACCTTAAACAGCACGATGTGCTCCACGGCTTTGGCTTGGTTTGACATCATCTTAATCGAAGATTTGGAGGGCAACGATCGTATCTGACGTCCGAGGTGTTTTGAAGATGATAAAGGGACACGAAATGAGGAGCAAAACGAAGATGCCAATTGTGTTTTCAGACAAAGCATCCTTTCCTGCTAGGATTCAAATTGTAAATATCACTTAGTATTGTAACTTACGAATAAAGTTGTGATTAAGTAACATAAATATTCAAATGAATGTGTATAAAGTTTTATATTTAACCGTTAATTCAACTAATAATATCTGAAAGTAATAAATGACATAATAATAATGTTTAAATAGATTAATAAAATATAGATAGATTAAGGTTACCCTAGAATTCTAACAGCATAATTGGTCAATAATGACCCACCAATAACATACCTATATTTATTGTTCCACAGCTATCACTTCACACATACCAGACATACACAACAGTTAAATACATAATTCATATAAAAGGAAACAACCCTATTCTTATATCTTGCAAACCAAAACATTTAGAAGCCTAGTTACTTTTGTAACTGACACGAAACATTAACTTGGTAATTGATATTTTATTTCAGCCTCCAATAGCATAAGCCAAAAGAGTTTGCCAGAAGGAAGGCAGCAACACATAAATGTATATTCCACTATCCCCAATTCCCCATCATAACTTGTAAAAGACAATTTGTTGGTAAGCAAGCTAACAGTATAGCTGAAGTACTGAAAACTTGTCCTGTTGTCCATATTGATAAAAGAGAAAATAAACTAATGGCATAGCTGCTTCACTAGAATTAATGACAGAAAAAAAGAAAGCGAGATTTCTTCCCTTGAATTCTAGATGACTAATGGCATAACAAACTAATCTTCCCGTGTTTTTGTAGTGCCTTAGCTACTGGTGTGTAAATGTTTGGAACACTATAAAAGAGTCTTAATTAGTTATAAAAATAAGAAACAAAGGGCACATAATTATAAATACCATAGTCTAACTGAAGTACTGCCTACCAGAAATCAGAATGATGCTTATCCAAATAACTTGACAAAAACACAAGCACCTATTTTTACAACTTATACATATGATATCCCAGCATTTCAAAATAACTATGGCATACTTACATGATCAGCTTAGTCAGCACCAAAGCTCAAACTGCCATTTACAAAATAAAACCCACTTCAAAATGCTTGGCGTGCAGCGGTTCAAAAAAAACTCAGAGTTCCACAACAACATAACAGTCACTCGAATTCCAACCAAAGACAGATAATTCCAAGCATTATTTTCAAGAAAAGCGTAGAGTTTCACAGCAACATAACATTTACTTAAATTACAATAAAGCTCAGATAATAACAAGCATTATTCTCTGACGTAGTTCAACATCAATTAATATAGCAATTCACAATAATTTTGATAAAATAGCAGTTAATCAGAAACTTCATACATTTAATCATTTATGAAAAAAGGGAATCAAAATCAGCAGCAATACGCAGACATAAAAGTCCGCAAAATATCTAATGAGAGAAACAAGCATTAAACATGTAGAGGAGTGAAAATGTAAGCCTTATATAAGATTATATTATATAGATAAATTTTGATAACGGATACAAAGAACTCAACAGTTGAATCTGGAAACAAATCGAAGTCCTACACGACTTTCCTGAGATCAATTTGAATTATCAAACATTTAAAATGAATAAACCTCCGGACACCACATCACATCTCATGAATGGAAGTTCAAACAATAAAAGAGAAAAACGCACCATGACACATTGAAGGTTGGTTGGCATTGAAATCACCGGGAGAAAAAATCAGGAAACGAAACCATTCAAAGAAAGAACCAATGAAAACTAAATCAAACCCCCGCAACTAATGATTCCAATTCCAATAAACGATAAAACAAAAATAAAAAGTAAGAGAGAAGAGTGTTAACGTGACTAAATTAAGTATTCATTTCATACAAAGTGAGGTGAGGCTGAGCTGAAATGATAGTCCAGTATGCCAATTTGGGATACTCTCATTTTAGTCCAAGATTGGAACATTTGAATTTGAAGGAATCAGAAACATTAGAAGCCTGGTGGATATGTTTTTGAAAGAATGAAGATTGGTCCTTTCCTCTTAAGACATGGAAAGAAAATAGAATAAGTTGTAAGTTGTCCATGAGTAGGAAACTAGCAAGAATGATGCAAACATATTTGATGGCTTATGTACAGAGTTACAACCAAATTATGAACACAACCAAATGCTCCTATTAATGTTCCAAATAGAAATGAAGAGGATCACCAAGTTTTTACAAATGACAACAGTGGAAGCCAGTAACCTCACCCTAAAGATTGGACATGGACAGTACTGTTAAATGCCAGTGTTGTCAATGGGCGGATGGCGGTTTATGGCGGCGAGCCAAATATCCGCCATAAACATATGGCGGATGGCATATCGGCATATGGCGGACACCATGGCGGACCAATTTAATAAAAATATATACTAATATACATTTCAAAAACTGCAAAAAAAAAAAAAAATTCAAAAACCTTAAACTTAATTGATAGAAAATATGATTTGTCTCCATCAAATTGTCATAAAAAACTATCTTCTAATTAAATCTAACACATCAAAATAATAACAAAATTATAAAAAAAAAACAAAGAAAACGCAATAATTTTCTCTAATCCTCTTCCTCAACCCCAACCTAATCATTAAATTAAGATATATGAAGCATATAGAAACAGAACCAGATAGAAGAGCAGAAAACCAGAGAATAGAGAGCAAATATGTAGAGAAGCAGAGCCACAACCTGTGAGCAGAGATCGTGAGTAGAAAGCAGAGAAGAGGGCGAGCCTAGAACAGATGGCTCCGTCGCAAACGAACAGCAGGGTGGGAGGCAGCGCCGTCGCAAACGAACAGCAGGGTGGGAGGCGGCGCCGTCGCGAACGAACAGGAGAGTGGAAGGGAAAGGAGACGCGAACGAGTAAGAGAAGAACCAGAAACGGAGCGTGAGAGAGAAGGAGGTTTGTTAGCGTATACGTGTGAGAGGAGGAGACTTGTTTGTTAGCGTATACAGAAAGTTTACTTTTGACTTATTTTTTAATAAAGTAATTACTGAACCATTTTTACTCACGGTAAAACAAACTTTTACCCTAACAAAAATAACTGAACTTTAAAATTTTACTAACCCTAAACGCAAATGGGCCACAAACTGGGTCTTCTTGACCCGCATTTTTGCTTGCGGGTTGCGCAGCAAAGACACTAAACCAAGAGAACCACACATAACGGCCAAAAAACACACAAATCTTCCGTTTTTCTGCTTTTCACCGCCACGGCCGTTAACCCTTGTGGCGCTCGCCATGGCGCCGCCATTGGAACTCCGCCACATCTCTGCTTTTGTATGGCGGCCAGCTCAAATTCTGCCACGCCATAACGCTATAGCGCCGCCATAACCACCATTTGACAACACTGTTAAATGCAAATACTGAAAGTCACTCATCCCAAAAAAAAAAAATACTGAATGTCACTATAGCAAGCTTCTTTTATTCACATACAAATATATTGAACTTAAGACAACACATTGATATAAGAGGAAGGGAAACTGAGAGCTTCTTATTAGACAATCTAAATGCAGAGATAGCATGTACATAAGCATTTTTCACCTGAACATGTTTGTTATACAAAGCTACCTCTAGGCTCTAACACAAATCAAATAGTCAAGTAGAAAAATGGTAGTTTCATCATAAATCATAAAATGAATAAAATGATCACTTTTTTTTTAATTTCTGAATCAGAAAAAACTGAGCATGTGAATCACTGAAGAGAGAGAGTAGTACACAGTACACAGTACACAGCAAGAAACTCTTTCCCCACTCCAAAAAGTATAGTAAACACTAGAAATATCATCAATAAACATCGGCTCCAAAAGGCAATCAAGAAAAAAACGAGAAAAAAAGAAGATTGTGAACAGATAAACACAAAGATTAAACAAATTAGGAAAAATGAAATGAAAGAGAAAGACAGATCGGGATTGAGATCGAAACCTACAGAAAACGCAGAGCAGCAAACAAAAAGAATAAGCATTACCGCGGTGGGCTCGTCGGCGAGGGACTCCCTCGCGGAGGTTTCTGACCGGCTGTGAGAGGGTGCTCCGATAGTTGAGGTTCACGCGAGAGAGAGCATGAGTGGGGGAGGGAGCTCACGGGTGGTGACGTGTTTTGTGAAAGGTTATGATTTATTATATACCCCCACTTGGCACATATACCCCTCCACAATCCATTTTAATTCAATTTTACCCCTCTCATTTTTACCAAAACGCACTAACCGCTGTCAAATTACAACTAAAAAGGTAATTTCGAAAGACTTTTTTTTTATCTTTTTTTGGAATCATATGTTACACATTAATCCAGAACTGAAAAATCGTGTTTCGAATTTACAGTGTAACATAATTCCAAAAATATGTTTTTTGTCCCTCTAAATTTATCTTAATGGATGATTCCGGAAGTATATTTTATGCTTCTGGATTTATCTGAAAAACATAAATCCGAAAATATGTTTTTTTGTCCCTCTGAGTTTATTTGAAAACATAATTCCGGAATTAGTTTTTTTTGCTTCCGGATTTATGTATGTTTTGTAAATTCGGAATTGTTATATTTTGATAATTAATTATTTTTTGTTTTAATTTCAACAGATATGAATTCAGTTGATCTTTCGGTTACCAACAAGGGCCAGTTGCGTATCGTCTTGCCTTGCCACCATCATTGTCAAACTTTCATGATGTGTTTCATGTGTCCTAGCTGCGAAAATACGTACCGGATCCAAATCAACCGCTAAGTTTTGAGGAGGTTGATCTTTGACCCGATCTTACTTTCCAACCGTATCCAAGTCAAATCATAGAGCGTGGTGAAAAGACACTCTGAACCAGAACGAATTTTGATTGTCAAGGTTGTTTGGAATGAATTCTTACTCGAAGAAACAACATGGGAACTCGAGGATGATATGTGGACTCGCTATCCGAATCTTTTTCAATGAGGTAATACTCGACAAATTTTGAAGACAAAATTTTTCAAGTTGGGGTGTATTGTAACATCCCCAAAGTGGCTAATTCTAATTTTTGGAATTAGTAGATGATTTTAACTAATTATTATCTAATTGAGTTTGTAATGGATGATTTAAGTTGTTTTATAAATAATTAATTGAATTAATTGTGAAATTGTTGGTGTGTCAAATTAAATTGCATTGGGTAATGTAGGAGTAATTGGAGGGGTGTGCTTAACTTAGAGACAAAATGGACATCTCCACACCCACTCACTTAACCTTCAGCTGGACACAAACAACACATCAAGAGAGAAAGAGAGAGAGACCTACGAAGAAGAGAAAGACGAGGAGAAAAGGGAAAATTTCTCAAACCCTCACTCATCTCATCAAACAAGCTGAAATCATCCATGTAATTCCTTCTCCTACCTCTCTAGCTCAGCCTAGTGTGATGATTGTACACTAAAGTTCATCCATCAACTTCCATTTTCTTCTTCCAAGTCTTTGTTTTTCGAAAATGCCATGGATGGAGTAGATTGAGTTGAGATTTTTGAATGGATGTTAGTTTGGAAGGTTCCTAGAGGTTTAGCATCAGTCACCTTGTAGATTGAAGAAGGTTTGAAGCTTGATCTTTGAGTTTGGGGGTACTTGGGAGATTGTTGGTGCCTAGGGTTCGATTTGGGTACTAGGGAGCTTAGAGCTTGACTCGATCTTTCATCTTTCATTTTCCTTCGTGTCGATTCCGGCATTGAGGTGAGTTCTTACTCCGTTCTAGGTTTTTGGTTGTGAAAATTGTGTTGCTTGTGGTTGATCTCGTGTGACTTGTGTTTTTCTCGAGAAACTGAGTTTCGTTTTCGAAAATCGTCAAGAAGAGTCGTTGATGAATTTCGGTACGAAATGCTATAACGTGAATTATTTGTATAAATTGGTTGATTGATGATGCTTGAGTCTGTTATGAACTGTGGTTGAGTTAGGAATTGGGCGTGACAGGTATCGGAATCGAGCGGAATAGCTAATTTCGCTACAACAGTAAAACTTTCAAAGCTGTCAAACAAGCCCGGTCTGTGCGCCTGGGTATGATACTTGTAACACGACAACAGGAAACGACAATTGGCCATAGGCCTACGACATAGTATCCTTGCCAATAAATAGAGGCAATCCAACGACAAAAGGAAACAACATTGGCCATAGGCCTACAACTGAATATATTGCCAATGAATGAGGCAATTCGACTAGGGCAACATTACCAACAATTATCAATTAGCCACTTTTAACAACTTTAACAACCAACAAATGTCAATTGGCCAATTTTAACAACCTTTCCAAAAATTTAGGGCAGCCACACATTGGCGCCCATGAGACAGCAGGAAATGGCGCCCTACTAGGCGCCCAGCAAGACACAGGAGCTGAAAACGGCGCCCGAGGATGGCGCCCAGCAATAGAACAGGGCAGCCAACATGGCGCCCAGCAACAACAGACACGGCGCTCATGGCGCCCAGCAACAAAACAGGGTAGCCAACATGGCGCCCAGCAATAACAGACACGGCGCCCATGGCGCCCAGCAACAGAATAGGGCAGCCAACATGGCGCCCAGCAACAATAGGGCAGCCACACTTGGCGCCCTTGGCGCCCAAGGTGCCAGAACAGCAACAGGGAAGCCAGACATTGGCGCCCTTGGCGCCCAGTGTGCCAGAACAGCAACAGGGCAGCCAGACATTGGCGCCCTTGGCGCCTAGTGCGCCAGAACAGCAACAGCGCAGCCAGACATTGGCGCCCTTGGCGCCCAGTGCGCCAGAACAGCGACAGACATCAAAACGGCGCCCATGGCGCCCAGCGCACCCGCGCCCAGCAACAACCTGCGAACAACAAGATGGCGCCCAGGAGGGCGCCCAGGACAGATTTTTGGTTCTCAATCATCAACAAACATGTTCACACATCATCAATAGGTAACAAACCTCATCAATAGGATTCAATATCAACATTTAGAGTTCAATATCTACAACTAGGGTTTTCAAGAATCAACAATACCTAGGGTTCCTTAACCTTCCTACATAAAGCCCTTCATACACCCGATTATAGAGTTAGAACCCCACCCTTACCTTGGATTGAAGTTGAAACTCTCCTTGGTCCTTGCCCTAGCTCTCTCTTCGCCGCCCCCTCCTTGCTCTTCTCTCCAACTTCTTATTTTTTTCTTCTAAAATGAACAAACTCTAAAATAATACCTATTTATAATTTATTTAGTCTTATGGGCTTTCTCATACACTTATGCGACTTTAGCTTCATGGGCCTTCTTTACACCTCCCTTATTCTACTACTCCTAACACTAACAATAGGCCCACATGCGAAAATATATTTTTACTCTAATATTTTCCTACCACTTAATTCCTAATAAATCAATTAAATAATTAATTAAATATTAGGGGCGTTACAACTCTCCCCCACTTAGAATATTTTCGTCCTCGAAAATTTACATAAGCCTCAAGGATAAAACAAATAGAATGAATACATCAAGATTTCACCACATGAAAGAGGAATCGAAACATTGTCAAAGTCAGAAATTAAAATCGACTATCATGGGAAGGAACGAAGGTTTCTGATAGGCCGCAAGTGCACGGCCTTATCGCGTAATAAAAGAGTTATCGATCCACAGGGAGAGCCTAAGTGATTACCAATTTAATTTTCCAAAGTTGATTAGCTAGAAGGAATGGTTTTTAGGAGTTGTGAAATTTAGAAATAAAAACAAACAATCTCAGGTTTATAGTTTTATCACAACAATAAGGAACCAAAATAATTTCTTTAGACTATTCAACAAATTATAAGAGTAATATATTTCAAAGACAAGGCAGCGAATATAACTAATGTCTCCTTTCGGAGTACAAGAGCGTGTTTTGAACTAACAATGAAGCCTATTCTCATGGTTGATTGTCACCAAAACCCATTAAGCATAACACCTTTATAATGTCTCAAGAGTTTCAAAACTATTCTCATGTGTTGATTCCCTTGTCTAATTTCATAGATCCAACATCAATACTTCACCTTTCGGTTCTTCGTTTGATGTTTAAAATAAGATTTGAAGGGCAATAAAATTAGATTGAAATATAAAACAATTTGGAGTGGAGAATAGTCTTGGGAATTATTAGGGACCTATCATTGGATTACTCCCAATAACCCAAGACTTTGTATCTACTCACTCATATTAAATATGAGAGAAGAAGAAGAAGAAGAAAAGACATGAATTTAAATAGCGAGAAATAAAAGAAAGCGGTAAATTGCAAAAACATAAATAGCGGAATTGTAAATGACAAGAAAATAAAAGTGCAAGAAAGTAAATAGCAAGGAAAGTAAATGACTTGGAAAATAAAAGGGCAAGAAAGTAAATAGCAAGGAAAGTAAATGACTTGGAAAATAAAAGGGCAAGAAAGTAAATAGCAAGGAAAGTAAATGACTTGGAAAATAAAAGGGCGAGAAAGTAAATAGCGAGAAAATAAAAGAGCGAGAAAGTAAAAGAGCGAGAAAGTAAAAGAGCAAGAATCATAAAAAGCATGAAGAGTAAATTGAAGTCATGAATCTTAGAGGAAACCTTGTCATTGATTTTCTAACAAAATTCAAGCTTATTTACAAGTGAGGATCAAGGTCCTATTTATAGGAAAATATGAGGGCCAAGGCACTTGAGTGGAGGGGCAAAATGGTCCAAAAAAAGTGGCAAATCAAGTTGGCAAAGATAGCCATCAGCAAGTGGGTGCAGCCAAAATTGACTTGTCTGGCGCCTGGGTCGTGCGCCCATGTGCCTGGGTCGTGCGCCCTGGCCAGTCAATTTTGGCTGCTCTGCGCCAGTTTTGCACCAGGGTCGTGCGCCTATGTAGCCTGAGTCGTGCGCCTTGTGCTGGCAACAGCTGTTCTGCGTTGCTGGCAAGCATGGGTCGTGCGCCTATGTGCCAGGGTCGTGCGCCCTGGCCAGTCAATTTTGGCTGCTCTGCGCCAGTTTTGCACCAGGGTCGTGCGCAGGCTCTACGCCAGTTTTTGCTGCTTGGCGCCCTTGGCGCCCTGTGCTGCGCCAGTTTTGCTGCTTGGCGCCCTTGGCGCCCTGTTGAGTGCTAAGCGGTCTTAAAAATTGTTCCTCCTCAAATATTTTCTTTGTTTCTTCATTTTTCCTCATATTTTCTCTTTTGCTTCAAAATAACACCTGAAAATAAAAAGTAAACATTTGTAGTAAAATAGCTCAAAAATATAATTAAAATATCAAATAAACTTAAGAAAAATAACTATTAAAAAGACTCTAAAAATAGACTTATCAAACTCCCCTATGCTTGAACCTTTGCTTGTCCTCAAGCAAAAACAGTGTAAATCTTTAGGCCAATTCTGAAGGGAATTTATTTTCATATCGAAACCTTAAGTGAACTGTGGGGCAATTCTAACACTTTGGTTTGAGAACTACTATCCGGGCTTCTTGTGGAATTGGGAGACAGTTTTAAAGTATCAATACTCTAGAGAGGATATCAATGTCATCATAGAACCGGTTCCCCAGCATTCTTAAGCTTGGGTCCTTCATTCACTAAGACCGGGTTTCAAA
The DNA here is from genome assembly GCA_039519185.1 of Astragalus membranaceus. Taxonomy (NCBI): domain Eukaryota; kingdom Viridiplantae; phylum Streptophyta; class Magnoliopsida; order Fabales; family Fabaceae; genus Astragalus; species Astragalus membranaceus. The sequence continues at coordinate 32,673,472 of CM076846.1, read as the reverse complement.
GGAGGGTCTTTATATGTTGGGCATTCAAGCATTTTTTTTTTTGTTTTTGATTTCATATGCTAACCATTCATTTTGACATTTAAAATGCACCAATTTTTGCATTTTGAATTGGTTTTGCATTGTTATTTTATTATTATTATTATTATTTTATTTTATTATTATTTTTTGAATACCCCAACTCAGACGTTTTTCTCCAGTAACCGCGCATCCAGTGAATGTCACCAAGAGAACCAGGTTAGTAGTTTCTTTTCAGTCCTTCTAATTGTATTAATAACTGGAAAAAAGTCTCAATAGTGGGTGTGTGAAAAAGCCCTAGAAGTAGAAATCGAATCATGATACAATTTGTTGTTCCCAACCAGTCCACCTAGATGATTGCTAATGAAAATTTGAAAAAAAATTTGTCCAGAAAAGGCTTATCTAAAACATGCTTAGGGTTCACAAAGTTTCATGATGGAGGGAGCAGATACAACTCAAAGTACAAAAAGATAAAAACTCAGCAAAGCAATAAAGACATACCCAAGAAAAGCAATAAAATACCCCCCATGCTTGGACCAAACATTGTCCTCAATGTAAATCAGAATAGAATATATGAGAGGGGTAAGAAAGCTCACATTGAATGGAATTTTGTAGCTTTTCTGCTTTTTCCAGGAAAACAAAACATAGGTAAACCAGTGGGTTGCCTCCCACGCAGCGCTCGTTTATGGTCATTAGCTTGACCTTTGCCCTTTGGAAATTTATTCCTGGGTCTCATTGCTTGAAGCATAAAGACCAAGTGACACATGAAGAATGAAAACATATTCCTGGATCCCATGGCTTGTAAAATGGAAGTTGTAAAAGCAATAAGATTTTATTTTCAATTCCCCCCATATCAAATGTTATTTTCACAAAGGAAGGTGAAAAATAAGATAAAGGAGACGCTTCGTATGGTGGTGGGGGGATGTTTGGTTCTTCTCTTTCTTTTTCTGGTTCTTTCTTTTTTTCTTTTTCTGGTTCTTTCTCTTTTTCTTTCTCTTCTTGCTCACATGGTAAATTATGTTTTTCACTCACAATTTTTCCTTGGTTTTCTCTTGGTTCCTCTAATTGTTTTCCGCTTCTAAGGGTGACGGCATATATTTGGCCATTTAGATTTTGTTCAGGCTGTCCGGGAAATACCCCCGAAGATTTAGAGGATGAAGCCACCTGTGTTGCCACTTGAGTTATTTGATTTTCAAGCATCTCACTATGAGCGGCAATAGAGTCGATTTTTGATTCTAATTTGATAAGTGTGTCATTCAAATAACCAGTTTGATTTTTGAATTCTTCATTTTGTTTTGTTTGAGATGACACAAATTTTTCCATCAAAAATTCCAAGTTCGACTTTTGCGGTTTGTTTTGTGTGTTGTTAAAAACACTTTGATTTTGAAAGACAATAGGTGGTCTAGGTGCTGGATTGGGTGGAGGATTTTTATAAGAAAAATTTGGATGATTTCTCCACCCAGAATTATAAGTATTTGAAAACGGATCTTCTTTTTGAGCATAGTTAATATGCTCATTTCCAGTACTAGATGCCTCAAGCTGGCATTCAGCTCCAATATGGCCAACAACCCCACATAATTCACATGGTGGAGTAGTAGGAGAAAACGTTTTTGAGACGGCACTTACATTTAATTTTTCAAATTTTTGAAAAAGTGCGTCCACTTTTGAGGCAAGATGATCAACAGCAAATATTTCATATTTACTTGGCTCTTTTGATGATGCTGGTTTATCTGCTATGGCTCGCTCACTTGCCCATTGACAATGGTTTTGAGCCATATCTTCAATGAGTGCATAAGCTTCAGTAAAATTTTTGTTCATTAAAGCTCCACCTGCAGCTGTAACACCCCCTTTCTAATACTACTATCTAAAAGAATAAAAATCAGAGTTTTCGAAAATCTTTTCAGTGCAACCGCAAGAGGGTGCTACATTTTCACCAAACAACATATAACAACACCTGAAAGCTCATAAAACAGTGGAGTATGTGATACATAGCACATCAATCGGGACGAACTCCCCAAAACCTGTTTAGTGACATTACAGTTCACATAATCACTACGTAACGGAATATGACATTGTTTCATAAACATTTTCAAATACATCACCAAATAACTAGTTTGAACAACTTCAATTAAAAAAACCAATAGACTAGTCGCCCCTCCCCCGGTGCTACGTATCAGAGCAAGACACCAAAACCAGACTAAGGAAGGTAGAACCTTCACTCGGGATCACCTGCACATTGCCAACATGAGAAGCAACATAAAAGGCAGAAGGGTGAGTCTCTAGCACATATAATAGAATGTATGATAAACATCATGTTAGTGAAAGGCAACTAGAACATCACTGCTCAATAAACAGACATACAACAATCAACTTGTAACACATCGACTCATAATCATCAAGAGACATCACAGTTGCATAAGTATATGCATGAATGCAACCCAACACCAAGGGTATATGCATGTGGTACCATCACCGTCACAAATATCGCCATTCGGGCATGTCCGTCATAATCATTAATAATATCAAGGCCGAAGCCTACACCGTCACTTTGGTGCATATGAGGCATGTGACTCCATGAACGATGCAATGCATCAACCACAAACAATCATATCATGTATGAATTAACACCGTCACTAGATTCGCCACCGTCATTTAATCCACCGTCATTAAATACACCGTCATTAAATACACCAATACATCATCAATTAATAGCTCTAAGGCTACATTAAACTCACCGGATACATCAACACCAAAAGTCATGGACTAAACCGTCACTACAAGGACCAAAACCATCACTCCCCGAGACTAAATAGTCACACAGCTCCACGACATACCCACTGGCGCATTGTGGCAACCTGCGCCACACTGGCGCCAAACAGACAGCAACATGGCGTACATAGGGCAGCAACATGGTGCCCTGGCGCAGCACAGCACTAGTGCAGAATTTCCTACAGCAGTGCATCTACTTCGGCGAATTAATTAAAATAGCAAACGATATCGGATTTTAACAAAAGACCACTCATTGGGAAGCTCTCTGAGTGTAGTTTCTGCCTATGATTTTCATTTTTCAAAATAAGTATCCAGTTGGTACAGTTTTTCAAAACACTACACTGAGGTACCAAAGTCGGACAGAATTCTTTACCCAACTTACAACTAAATTTTATTTCTCATTTCTTAATGAAATTTCGTGAAATCAGTGCCTAATTCGTAGATAATTAAGTCTACTTTCCAATGAAACAAGAATCATTCAAAACGGAGTTTGATTGAGAACACAAAACCTACAAAAACCGAACCTACTCACAATTTGATTCCAGAAATTTGACCTAACTTTGGAGACTCATAACTTGAGCTACACAACTCCAAATTGAGCGAAACTAGTGCCAAAACGACCGGCTTTAAGTCTATTTTCAAAAACAATTAGCCACATAATTTTTGGATCAACCTAACAGTACCAGTTTTAGGAGGACCGAAACAGTGTCCAGAAACGCACAAAAAACTATAAGCAAGTAAACTCATTATGATCAATCACCAAATATCAATCTCAACATCACATACTTATGCATTTTGTCAAACACCACATAAGCATATTAACTTCACCTTCAAAATTCATAGGGTAATATCATCAAACACCTTGTAGGCAACATATGTTCATAGTTCATCTCAACATCAAACACCACAATTTCATCAAATTGAATCAAACACAACATCAATTACACAAATAGCAACACAAGCAATTCAATAGTCCTCCTAGAGTCTAACCCATACATAATCCTCATCATATACCCATTATAGGTGAAAGAGAGCCCCCTTACCTTAATGGATTGAAGAAAACAAGCACTCTCTTCACCAAAAATCCAAGAATCACCAACAAGCAAGCTTCTCTTCCTTGCCTTGAATTCTCCACGCCAAAAACTCCTCTTCTTCTCCCTTGGAGCCATCGCGCCTCTCCCTCTTCTCACTTTCTATTTTTTTTTTCTCTTTTCTTTGCTTTGGTTGAAAATGAGCACTTACCCTAGACTCCTAAGCTTATTATATGGATATGGGCCTAACTAATGGATCATGGGCCTTCTATTAGTCCAATTCGACTTAAACGTGGCCCTTTACTCTACCACTCCTCATTTTACTATTCCTAGCCCCAACAATAAGTCCCCATATTTTAATAAATAATAAATAGTAATTATATTATTATTTCTACCACCTAAATCTAATTTAATTAATTAAATAATTTAATATATTATTTTGGGGTGTTACAACTCTCCCCCACTTAAAGGAATTTCGTCCTCGAAATCTTTACTACCGACGCGAACGCTCTTCCACTATCCAATTTAACGTCGCCTCAACAATTAGCGATCTAACCTGCTGCGCTACTCTGATAAACCGACTTGTAGATATAAGCATTACTTGCGTTCTACCTCACTCATCTATCTCTACGGTGCCCCATAGTTTCACTACCACGTCACGACAAGGTTCACAGAGTGCATAACAGTTGCAAAACAAGCCACATAATCAACAGCACGACAACAACGGCAACAACATCAACAAACAACAACGATAACATCAACAACTAACTTTGCCACTCAGGCGACATCAACGACTAAATTTGCCACTCAGGCGACATTAACAACGACAAAACCACAACATCGGCCATAGGCCCACAGCACAAAATCCATCAAAACATTTCAGGCCATTCAGTGGTACCCTCAACAAAACAACGTGGGCCATATCGGCGCTACCCACGACACAACAATGTGGGCCATATCGGCGGTACCCACAACACAACAATTAACAACATCAACGACTGTTGGAGACAAGCTCCGGGCCAACGCCCAAATCAACAACACAACATCAACAACAAAACAACAACAAGTCAGCATCATCAACAAGGAAACAACAAGTCAACATCATTAACAAACAGCAACGACAAATCAACATCATTGATAAAACAACATCGGGCTAACAGTTCAACAACTTAACAAGTTTAACAGTAGTAAAAACAGTTCATTTAGTACAAGGGTACGAGCATTCTCAATACACATTATTATTATTAGACTCGAGGCCACACAGCACGAACTTTAAGGATCTAACAACCAAAATTTAATCACATAAACTAAAAGGTTTTACACATCTTAATTCTGGATCACACAATTGACACACCACAAATTGCGATACCCCATTTTACCCCAAAGATATTTATGAGCGGGAGTGCGAAAAACGAGTGTAATTGCTTTTCAAACAAAATCAACAATTTATTTCTGGAAATAGTTTTCGCAAGTAAAAGACGTCATTAGTCCTTCAAATCACATGATAATTACTTGTGAGAACAATAAAGCCTAGGGCGGTAAAAACTTCCTTTGATACAGTAACTAGAGTGACCTGAAACACGCTATTGAAAACGCAGCCCAAACCCGATGTCACAAAGTTAGAGCACCTAATCTTCAAACCAGTTTAAGAAAATTAAAGGGACCTCAAAAACATTTTTCTTCGGGTTCTAAAGAAGTAACTACTGCATTCTTCGAAAACTAAGCATTTTCCAAACAAGCGGAGAAATCAAAATCAAGTTCAGTGATACTAGTCACCGATCACAAACGAAATAATAGCTTTTTAGAGTTAACGACAACCACCAATATAGTTTGGTATAGGGAAAATAATTTAACTAATGGACACAGTAGTCAAAGCATTAAAATAACTAGAAAGGCCAATCCATGAAAACATCAATTCACAGTCAAAGGCACATATACAAAAGGTACAGTCAAATACATGCTCAAAACACTTTGTTTAGAGTTTTCGACACAAGAAATAAAACACGTTATAGAAACTGATTTTCTCTACAAGACTGAACGTCAGCTTAAACAATTCGAGTAAGACACCATTCAGAACATATGGCAATAAAAGCTAATCCATTAGAAGTGCACCAATAGTGCCAATGCACAATCTAAGGCTTTCGAAATCACGTAGTACAATCCATAAAGAATATAACAGCCAACATCAAATCATGAAAACTTAGTATACAACGTCAATGCGCACTTGAAAGCATTCCATAGTCAAAACTTTATACAGGATCAGTGTTCATCTATTAAAATAAATTCTTAATACTAATGTTGGTATTCAACCATAAAATTGTTTAATAGATGTTCAAAAGCAATTTTCAGGGATCACTTTATTTTTCAGACTACAAATTCACATAGCACAAATTAAGAGGTAACAGCCAAAATCATGTCATAAGACTCAAGCGTACAAGATAACACCTTGAGATAAATTAAGCAAATAGGGAAGATAATGAAAGTAGTAATCACATGAGATGGTAGCCCTCGGCTAAAATCATTTCATTTAATTGCAATTTTCTAAAAAGAAAGTCGACAATAAAATTATAGCATTTGGACGAATACATTTTCACTTGTAGTGGTTAAAACACCACGACAGTTAATAGTGAAGCAACGACTTAAAATAATCCACAAGACAATTTTCACAATGCATTTAGTTTTCAATGTCAAAACACACTACAAAAGAGTTTGTATAAGACTTAGTGTCGCTCAAATAAAACAGTTTTCAGAAACAGCAACAATTTTCGGAAACAGCACACAATTATTTTTCAGAAACAGCAACATTAATTTTGCAGAAACAGCAACAGCAGTTAATAGCAATAGTAAAACAGCAACAGTATAACAGCATCAGGTACGACGCCCAGGCACGGGGCACCTACAGCAACCAGGAACAGAACAAGCATGGCGCTCAGGAGCAGGGCGCTGTTTCCAGCAACCAAACCACAACATGGAAAATAGAGGGACAGGGCGCCTAGGGCCCCAAAATCAGCATGACACATGAATTTATATGGACACATCAATCATCAAACATATGCGAGTAACAAGCAACAATGCAAATTACTAGAAGCATATGGGCACAACAAGAGGGTTAAAAATAAAATCCAACACAAGGGCACATAGTTCACACATCAGAACACAATACATCACACAATACCAGTAGGGGCATCTCCCCCACTAGTTCACTTACCATCAGCAGCTTCTGTTTACCTGTACCTACAGGAACATCACTAGAACACAACCAATGGTTAGGACTAGAAGACAACAGTTGGTCGTTAACCGACACAATGACTCGACGACCTGGCCGGACGGACCAACCATTGCTCTGATACCACTAATGTAACACCCCCTTTCTAATACTACTATCTAAAGGAATAAAAACCAGAGTTTTCGAAAATCTTTTCAGTGCAACCGCAAGAGGGTGCTACATTTTCACCAAACAACATATAACAACACCTGAAAGCTCATAAAACAGTGGAGTATGTGATACATAGCACATCAATCGGGACGAACTCCCCAAAACCTGTTTAGTGACATTACAGTTCACATAATCACTACGCAACGGAATATGACATGTTTCATAAACATTTTCAAATACATCACCAAATAACTAGTTAATTTGAACAACTTCAATTAAAAAAACCAATAGACTAGTCGCCCCTCCCCCGGTGCTACGTATCAGAGCAAGACACCAAAACCAGACTAAGGAAGGTAGAACCTTCACTCGGGATCACCTGCACGTTGCCAACATGAGAAGCAACATAAAAGGCAGAAGGGTGAGTCTCTAGCACATATAATAGAATGTATGATAAACATCATGTTAGTGAAAGGCAACTAGAACATCACTGCTCAATAAACAGACATACAACAATCAACTTGTAACACATCGACTCATAATCATCAAGAGACATCACAGTTGCATAAGTATATGCATGAATGCAACCCAACACCAAGGGTATATGCATGTGGTACCATCACCGTCACAAATATCGCCATTCGGGCATGTCCGTTATAATCATTAATAATATCAAGGCCGAAGCCTACACCGTCACTTTGATGCATATGAGGCATGTGACTCCATGAACAATGCATCAACCACAAACAATCATATCATGTATGAATTAACACCGTCACTAGATTCGCCACCGTCATTTAATCCACCGTCATTAAATACACCAATACATCATCAATTAATATCTCTAAGGCTACATTAAACTCACCAGATACATCAACACCAAAAGTCATGGACTAAACCGTCACTACAAGGACCAAAACCATCACTCCCCGAGACTAAATAGTCACACAGCTCCACGACATACCCACTAAATTTCGTGAAATCAGTGCCTATTTCGTGAATTCTTAATTAAATTTTCTTTCTCATTTCTTAATTAAATTTCGTGAAATCAGTGCCTATTTCGTAGAGAATTAAGTCTACTTTCCAATGAAACAAGAATCATTCAAAACGGAGTTCGATTGAGAACACAAAACCTACAAAAACCGAACCTACTCACAATTTGATTCCAGAAATTTGACCTAACTTTGGAGATTCATAACTTGAGCTACACAACTCCAAATTGAGCCAGTGCCAAAACGACCGGCTTTAAGTCTAGTTTCAAAAACAATTAGCCACATAATTTTTGGATCAACCGAACAGTACCAGTTTTAGGAGGACCGAAACAGTGTCCAGAAACGCACAAAAAACTATAAGCAAGTAAACTCATTATGATCAATCACCAAATATCAATCTCAACATCACATACTTATGCATTTTGTCAAACACCACATAAGCATATTAACTTCACCTTCAAAATTCATAGGGTAATATCATCAAACACCTTGTAGGCAACATATGTTCATAGTTCATCTCAACATCAAACACCACAATTTCATCAAATTGAATCAAACACAACATCAATTACACAAATAACAACACAAGCAATTCAATAGTCCTCCTAGAGTCTAACCCATACATAATCCTCATCATATACCCATTATAGGTGAAAGAGAGCCCCCTTACCTTAACGGATTGAAGAAAACAAGCACTCTCTTCACCAAAAATCCAAGAATCACCAACAAGCAAGCTTCTCTTCCTTGCCTTGAATTCTCCACGCCAAAAACTCCTCTTCTTCTCCCTTGGAGCCGTCGCGCCTCTCCCTCTTCTCACTTTCTATTTTTTTTTCTCTTTTCTTTGCTTTGGTTGAAAATGAGCACTTACCCTAGACTCCTAAGCTTATTATATGGATATGGGCCTAACTAATGGATCATGTGCCTTCTATTAGTCCAATTCGACTTAAACATGGCCCTTTACTCTACCACTCCTCATTTTACTATTCCTAGCCCCAACAATAAGTCCCCATATTTTAATAAATAATAAATAGTAATTATATTATTATTTCTACCACCTAAATCTAATTTAATTAATTAAATAATTTAATCTATTATTTTGGGGTGTTATAGCAGCTGCATCAACAGTCATTCTTGTTGCATATTGTAATCCATTATAAAAAGTATGAACAACAAGCCATTTCTCTAGTCCATGATGGGGGCATAGCCATAACATTTCTTTGAAACGTTCCCAAGTATCATAAAGAGATTCCCCGTTGTTTTGAGAAAATCGAGTAATTTGACTTCTCATTTGAGCTGTTTTACTCGGGGGAAAGAACCTAGCGAGAAAAGCTTGTTTTAATTGGCCCCAGCTAGTAATGGATTCCGAAGGCAAAGAATGTAGTCATGCTCTTGCTCTATCCCTTAATGAAAAAGGGAAGAGTTTTAGTCTTATGGCATCTTGAGGTACCCCGTTTAATTTGAGAGTCCCACAGTATTCCAAAAAAATTGAAATATGAAGATTTGGGTCCTCTGTGGGAGAACCAGAAAATTGGTTCTGTTGAACCATTGAAAGCAGAGATGATTTGAGTTCAAAATTATTTGCTTCCACATTTGGATGTACAATGACAGCCGATGGTTCTGCTGAAGGTGTTGCGTACTCTTTGAGAGCACGATTTTCATTAGCCGCCATTTGGTTACCGGGAATTTCTCTCCTCCTTCTATGTAAGAACCTTTCAATTTCGGGAATTTGTTGAACAGTTTCTCCGAAACTTCTGGTTCTTCGCATTCGAGGGACAAGAGAAGAAAAAGTAAAAATAAAGAAAATAAAACTTCAGTCTAACCGGTTTCGAAAAATTTAATTAATATCACTGCCTCCCCGGCAACGGCGCCAAAAGCTTGATAGGCCGCAAGTACACGGTCTTATCGCGTAATAAAAGAGTTATCGATCCACAGGGAGAGCCTAAGTGATTACCAATTTAATTTTCCAAAGTTGATTAGCTAGAAGGAATGGTTTTTAGGAGTTGTGAAATTTAGAAATAAAAACAAACAATCTCAGGTTTATAGTTTTATCACAACAATAAGGAACCAAAATAATTTCTTTAGACTATTCAACAAATTATAAGAGTAATATATTTCAAAGACAAGGCAGGGAATATAACTAATGTCTCCTTTCGGAGTACAAGAGCGTGTTTTGAACTAACAATGAAGCCTATTCTCATGGTTGATTGTCACCAAAACCCATTAAGCATAACACCTTTATAATGTCTCAAGAGTTTCAAAACTATTCTCATGTGTTGATTCCCTTGTCTAATTTCATAGATCCAACATCAATACTTCACCTTTCGGTTCTTCGTTTGATGTTTAAAATAAGATTTGAAGGGCAATAAAATTAGATTGAAATATAAAACAATTTGGAGTGGAGAATAGTCTTAGGAATTATTAGGGACCTATCATTGGATTACTCCCAATAACCCAAGACTTTGTATCTACTCACTCATATTAAATATGAGAGAAGAAGAAGAAGAAGAAAAGACATGAATTTAAATAGCGAGAAATAAAAGAAAGCGGTAAATTGCAAAAACATAAATAGCGGAATTGTAAATGACAAGAAAATAAAAGTGCAAGAAAGTAAATAGCAAGGAAAGTAAATGACTTGGAAAATAAAAGGGCAAGAAAGTAAATAGCAAGGAAAGTAAATGACTTGGAAAATAAAAGGGCAAGAAAGTAAATAGCAAGGAAAGTAAATGACTTGGAAAATAAAAGGGCGAGAAAGTAAATAGCGAGGAAATAAAAGAGCGAGAAAGTAAAAGAGCGAGAAAGTAAAAGAGCGAGAATTTAAAAGAGCAAGAATCATAAAAAGCATGAAGAGTAAATTGAAGTCGTGAATCTTAGAGGAAACCTTGTCATTGATTTTCTAACAAAATTCAAGCTTAGTTACAAGTGAGGATCAAGGTCCTATTTATTGGAAAATATGAGGGCCAAGGCACTTGAGTGGAGGGGCAAAATGGTCCAAAAAAAAGTGGCAAATCAAGTTGGCAAAGATAGCCATCAGCAAGTGGGTGCAGCCAAAATTGACTTGTCTGGCGCCAGGGTCGTGCGCCCATGTGCCTGGGTCGTGCGCCCTGGCCAGTCAATTTTGGCTGCTCTGCGCCAGTTTTGCACCAGGGTCGTGCGCCTATGTAGCCTGGGTCGTGCGCCTATGTGCCAGGGTCGTGCGCCCTGGCCAGTCAATTTTGGCTGCTTTGCGCCAGTTTTGCACCAGGGTCATGCGCCTATGTGCCAGGGTCGTGCGCAGGCTCTGCGCCAGTTTTTGCTGCTTGGCGCCCTTGGCGCCCTGTGCTGCGCCAGTTTTGCTGCTTGGCGCCCTTGGCGCCCTGTTGAGTGCCAAGCGGTCTTAAAAATTGTTCCTCCTCAAATATTTTCTTTGTTTCTTCATTTTTCCTCATATTTTCTCTTTTGCTTCAAAATAACACCTGAAAATAAAAAGTAAACATTTGTAGTAAATAACTCAAAAATATAATTAAAATACCAAATAAACTTAAGAAAAATAACTATTAAAAAGACTCTAAAAATAAACTTATCAGTATCAACAAAAAAATAAGGCACAAAATTGCACACTTAACAAACCATAGTAAAATCAGTGAAAATAATACTAGCATAAAAACACCGTCCAGAATTAAAATCATTACACGTGATCGCGATTATAAATAAAACAATAATTACGGCGTGTAAACAAGTAAAATATTACTTATAGAGATCAAATTAGTTCGCACATTAGCAAGGAAGTAACACCTCTAAAAATCATGAGCTGAACAAGTTCACAAAGCACTTCATCTAGATCATCAATATAAAACTAAAATACATTATAGCAAAGATTTTATACAAAACTTAGTATCCACTGATTAAAATAAGTTCAGTGCCTATGGGAGCACCCAAAAATAAAACTAAAGCTAGTGTAAGGGAAATTAGTTAACAGTCAAGGGGAAAACTAGTATAACAACTCTAGCTCCTCGATAGAAAACAATTATAAGTCAAAGAAGGTAAAATTAAAATATTTGAGCAAAGACGTCATTACTTACAATGATCAAAACATTACTGCACGTTATAGTGATGGAGTGACAGATTTAAAATACTTGAAATAGTAATTTCATGAAGCACCCGATTTAAAGCACCAATACAACAATAAAAGCATGCTATAAAAACTAATTCAGTAGAAGTGTACCAGCATTCTTAATGTACCTTTTCATTCGTGAAATTGGAAAACCAAGTAACACCAATCTTAAAGATATAACAACCAAAATTTAATCATAAAAATTCAGCAATTATGCACAATTAAAGTTCCTAGTTCGAGACTATATAGCATAAAAGTCACGAAGTAGTTTGCAAAGATTCGGAGTTAGCAACATCCCACGTTGAGAAAAATTAAGCAAATAGGAAGAAAAGAAAAAGAAATGAAGGTAGTAATAACACGAGATGGCAGTCCACTGCTAACTACGAAAATCAAAAATAAAAGTAACGAGAAAGTTGAAGTCATGCAAGAACAACCATTACGATGTACATGAGTCATACACCGCAAGATTTTTTTTTAAAAGGTGACACACATGATCCACAAAGAGCATACTTGTGCAACAAACTAATCATACTTTGCTAAAAGAATCTTCACACAATTACGAAAACAAAAATAGTTTTATTACCATGTACTTATTATAATCTGTGTTAAAACGATAGAATAAAATAAGTGAGATAATAATAACCCAAAAATACAACTCACAATCATTACACGTTGTTGAAATTATAAAATAGGAGGAAACAATAGTTGTAGCATTTAAACAAGAAATTTATCACTCATAGTAGTCAAGACAATGAAGCACCTTAACACAAGTAGCAAGACTAGTCCACAAGGCACTTAGTATACAACGTCAATATGAAATCAAGAACATGCTACGGTAAAAACTTTATACAAGGTTAGTATTCATTTATTAAAAATAAATTTAATACCAATATTAGTATCCAACCATAAAATTGTTCAATAGAGGTTCACAAACAACCTCAGAAATTACTTTATTTTTAGATTACAAAACCACATAAGACAAATCAAGAAGTAACAACCAAAATCATGTCATAAAACTCAAGTGTACAAGATCAAACTTCACGTAGCATGGAATTATGAAGCAATTCACAAGGACCCAAAGTTCGCAACACTGCATGTCAAGAACAATTAGGGACACGGCATAAAGGAAAATAAAACAACGAACATAAAACATAGTTGACATTTCAAAATCATTGTGTTTAACTGTACTCACAAGATAAAAGGAACCAATAATTGTAGCATTTAGCAAAGAATGACCACTTATAGCCATTAAGACATCATAGCACCTTAAAATAATTAGTGAAATAATTTCACAGAACACTTAGATTAGAGTCTCAACACAAGAAATAAAACATGTTATAGAAATTGATTTTATACAAGACTAAACTTTAATTTAACCAAATTATAGAACTTAGACTATCTTAATAAGAGTTCACATAACAAGAAGGTCTCAAACAATAAAGCAAAAGATATACATTGCACACAAGAAGAGATATAATAGACACAGCATGAACAGACTATAGAATAGATAGGGGTCTGTGAAAAATTCTCTTTAAGGAGAAAGAGTCGATCAATTAAAACAATTTAAACAAATCAAAAACATATGTGAGTATCAAACAACAAAGTAACTTACTAGAAGCATACAAGCACACCAAGTACACATTTGAATCTTAGAACGCCAAATCACAGTGTAAATCATTGGGATAGGATTCCCGCGTCTTGCTTTCCAGCCATCATAACTCAATACTACAACACAAACAATGGTTAGAACTAAATGACAATACTAGATCGTCAAATGACACAACGACTCGACGACTTGGTCGGACAGACCAACCATTGCTCTGATACGACTAATGTAACACGACAACAACGACAACAGGAAACGACAATTGGCCATAGGCCTACGGCATAGTATCCTTGCCAATAAATAGAGGCAATCCAACGACAAAAGGAAACAACATTGGCCATAGGCCTACAACAGAATATATTGCCAATGAATGAGGCAATTCGACTAGGGCAACATTACCAACAATTATCAATTAGCCACTTTTAACAACGTTAACAACCAACAAATGTCAATTGGCCAATTTTAACAACCTTTCCAAAAATTTAGGGCAGCCACACATTGGCGCCCATGAGACAGCAGGAAATGGCGCCCTACTAGGCGCCCAGCAAGACACGGGAGCTGAAAACGGCGCCCAGGATGGCGCCTGGCAACATCAGGGGCAGCCACACTTGGCGCCCAGCAACAACAGACACAGCGCCCATGGCGCCCAGCAACAGAACAGGGCAGCCAACATGGCACCCAGCAACAACAGACACGGCGCCCATGGCGCCCTGCAACAGAACAGGGCAGCCAACATGGCGCCCAGCAACAACAGGGCAGCCACACTTGGTGCCCTTGGCGCCCAAGGCGCCAGAACAGCAACAGGGCAGCCAGACATTGGCGCCCAGTGCGCCAGAACAGCAACAGGGCAGCCAGACATTGGCCTTGGCGCCCAGTGCGGCAGAACAACAACAGGGTAGCCAGACATTGGCGCCCTTGGCGCCCAGTGCGGCAGAATAGCAACAAGGCAGCCAGACATTGGCGCCCTTGGCACCCAGTGCGCCAGAACAGCAACAGGGCAGCCAGACATTGGCGCCCTTGGCGCCCAGTGCGCCAGAACAGGAACACGGCAGCCAGACATTGGCTCCCTTGGCGCCTAGTGCGCCAGAACAGCAACAGGGCAGCTAGACATTGGCGCCCTTGGTGCCCAGTGCGCCAGAACAGCGACAGACATCAAAACGGCGCCCATGGCGCCCAGCGCACCCGCGCCTAGCAACAACCTGCGAACAATAGGATGGCGCCCAAGAGGGCGCCCAGGACAGATTTTTGGTTCTCAATCATCAACAAACATGTTCACACATCATGAATAGGTAACAAACCTCATCAATAGTATTCAATATCAACATTTAGAGTTCAATATCTACAACTAGGGTTTTCAAGAATCAACAATACCTAGGGTTCCTTAACCTTCCTACATAAAACCCTTCATACACCCGATTATAGAGCTAGAACCCCACCCTTACCTTGGATTGAAGTTGAAACTCTCCTTGGTCCTTGCCCTAGCTCTCTCTTCGCCGCCCCCTCCTTGCTCTTCTCTCCAACTTCTTATTTTTTTTCTTCTAAAATGAACAAACTCTAAAATAATAGCTATTTATAATTTATTTAGTCTCATGGGCTTTCTCATACACTTATGCGACTTTAGCTTCATGGACCTTCTTTACACCTCCCTTATTCTACTACTCCTAACACTAGTAATAGGCCCACATGCGAAAATATATTTTTACTCTAATATTTTCCTACCACTTAATTCCTAATAATTCAATTAAATAGTTAATTAAATATTCGAGGTGTTACAATACTCATGTTGCAAAATTTTTTGCAGTGAGCCCGGATCGTGCGCCAATGAGCCCAGACCGGGCCCCTACTTCTGATCCACTTTATAAAACACGTCCAACGCTATTCCTTTTGATTCCAAACCTTTCCCTATCCTTTTATTAACCGTTCCCATTGATGATTGAATATGGTTGCACTCCGGATTGTTATTTCCATGAAGCGAAATGAATGATATATGATTATTGTGTCGAAACCGTTGGACTAGTTATGTATCGAGAGAGAACATAACATGGTTTAATGAATAAAAAGGACTTGGTGTCCACAAAAAGGATTTGGTATCCACAAAAGGACTTGGGGTCCACAAACGGATTTGGTATCCACCTCCACCCCAAAGGATTTGGTATCCACATGAAAGGATTTGGTATCCTATTAATCGGATTTTGGAGTCCGAATGAAAGATTAATAAAACACTGTGAGTAGAGTTGTGAGGGGTCACGAAAGAGCTCACTGAGATTATTATCTCACTGTTTATGTTTGTGGTGTTTACAGATAAACAGGGAAAGGCAAATGAAAAGAAGAATGAGTAGCAGTTGATCTAAGTCATGGAGACTTGAGGGATCTTGGAGATCTGATATTTACCTTGCTTAGTTCCCTAGGTTTATTATGTACTTTCGATATTATGACATGGACCGTGTATCAAAGTTGTGTATCGTTTATTTAATTCTAGTTGTGATATTGAACAATAGGTGGATAATGATTTTGGACCTTTGGTTTATAGTTGTCGAGTATTCCTTTTTGAACTTATGATGGTTTAAAGGGATAAGTAGATGAGTTTTCATCAATGTTTAGTTATGTTCAATGTCTTAATTTAGAATTAGCACTCTGATTTATGCTGAATATGTGCTTTTCAATATTTCTTCCAAGGTCGAAATATTAGGGTGTTACAGCGCACCAATAACACGGTAACAAAAAAGATCTTTCGGTTCCCTTCAGATATAGATCTATCAGACGCATTTACGACAATAAGGGTACATTTTATTAATTTTATTTAACGAGTATTTATAAGTTATTATTTGTCGTAATAACTAAAAATTAATTATTTTGTAGATATTTCCTATCCGTGACGATCTCGTACATTGGGCTATAGGGGTTTGGAAAGCCAACAGAGTGGTCGTTACTATTCTTAGATTAGATACATCCACCGGTAAAAGAGGAAGAAAGAATAAAATTATTTTTGGTTGCAAAATGAGTGTGAAATACAAAGGCAAAGGAGTAGACACCGTCGATTGTTGTAGAGTAAAGTCTTCAAAGAAGAGGGGTTGTCCTTTCAAGCTGGGAGCTAAACCTTTTACTGATGATGGGGGTTGGGAAGTCAAGGTTAGGTGTGGACTACACATAGAGCTGGCAAAATGGGTCCGAGCTCGCCGGGCCGGGCTAGCCCGAAAAATGGGAGGGCTTGGGCTGAAGGAATTGGGCCCGTTTTACACCCCGGCCTTTTTAGCTCGATCTACAAAAGCCCGAGCCCGTGTCGGACTAGCCCGATCAGGCCATGGGTAGCCCGCAAGCCCGTGAATTAAAAAATAATGTAGATATTGTTGCCCAACCCATAATCAATAACCGAAATTCATAGACCCAAATGCAACGTCTCTTAAGTTTATTATTCATCGGTCAGTGCATTTGTCCCTCCATTTCATGTAAATTGATGTTTTTGCTGCATTTCATTCTAATCTAATATTGATACTCTTTTTGAAAAAGGAAACACAAGTTATTAGTTGTTATTATAATATAACCTTACAGAATTACAATTCTGCTACTGTACATACATGGATAATAATTGATAAGCCTTTCATGATTAATTTTTTAGAAGAATATTTTCCAATTTTAATTTTTAGTGGCGTTAAAAGATTGAAAAGTGGTGATAATTATATTCAACTCTTTCTACAATGCGCTAAAGAGAAATAGGAAAAAATTGGCGCACAATGCGGGCTAGCCCGAAAAGCCCGCGGCCCGCATAGGGTCCGGGATTGGGCCAAAAAGGTTGAGCCCGAATTACAACCCGGGTTTTTTGGTCCGGACCATAGAAGCCCGAGCCCAATGCGGGCCGGCCCAATGTGGGCCGGGTAGCCCATTTTGCTAGCTCTAACTACACAGTCATGAGCCGCTGCCCACGTGTTCCGGACTTCCATTCATTGGGCGGTTAACTAAGGAGGAGTAGTCTGTGGTGAACGAACATACCATGTTAAATGTGAAACCGATGAAGAGTCTAGAGGCATTGAAGAGGATATTCATTGGTAATTTGACTACTATCACCTAGTTTTATAGATAGTGCAGGTCGTTTCGGTCGAGTCGGAGAGGGTTTAGGACGGAGATGCAGGAGCTTATGAGACTGATTGATTCACATCAATATTTGTGTTGGAGTAGAAGAGTTTGAGAACACTGATGTTGTCGGTGACATCATGTGGGCACACCCTGATTCTATCAAGTTATTGAAGATGTTTTCTAAGATTCTGATTATGGACAGCACCTACAAAACCAACAAATACATACTACCTCTCTTGGATATTGTTGGTGTCACTTCCACGGAGTTCACGTTCTCGGTAGCATTTGCATACTTGTCAAATGGGCGGTATGACAATTTTAGATGGGAATTGCAGACATTGAAAGTTTTGATGGTGGTAAATATTGCACTTCCTCGGTTGTTCATCACTGACAGAGATATCGCACTAATGAGTGCCATTGAAACCGTGTTTCCATCCACGCTAATTTTACTATGTCGGAATCACATAAGCAAAAACGTGAATGCTAAGTGTAAAGAGTATGTGATGAAGGATAGAATCAAGTCAGTTATGGATCTTTGGACGCATATTGTTGACTCACGGGACGAGGAAGAGTACTATCAGTATTTACAGGTTTTCGAACAATCATGTGCCGATATACCTCATTTTGTGCGTTATGTGATGGACCCATGTCTGTTCCTCAGAAGGAGAGATTTGTATTGGCGTGGATTAATAGGGTGGCACACTTTGGAAATACAACTACAAATAGGTACGTCATTTAACTTGCAATTATCTTTCATTGAATGTATTTTTGTTTGGTTTACTTTTAAATGTTAACGTGGCAGGCATCGATTTTTTTAGGGTTGAGTTGGCCCATTGGGCATTGAAGAGGGCATTGGGATTTAGTGGAGGAGACTCATGCAGATGCTGGGAGGGAATGAACAGTATGCTGATTGCACGAATTGATAAGTGTTCTGGAGTGGACCAAGGGGTCCCATTAGCAAAACCAGGAGGTGCGCTTAGCGAATAATGTGGATCAGCCCAACCGATTCAGCCCATATCCACCTCATGAGAGCCCAACACGCTTGGACGGTCAAGATCGACTTTGCCCATCCAACGATCCACGAGAGGGCACGATTTCCTATAAATACAGACAAACTTTGCCCTAAGAAAGGTTCAATCTCTAATCCTTAGTACCTTCACTCATATATTCGATATACTGACTTGAGCGTCGGAGTGGCTTGCAGGTACCCCCCGGGCGCTCATTGACCTCCTGCTAGGACAGCAAGAGACCTACCAACAGCAGCCGACCAAAAAGCTGCTCGGGCGCCATGAGGGCGCCGGGTGGGGCGCCAGGGAAGCATCATACAGCGCCCATGAGGGCGCATGGCAGGGCGCCATGGCAACAACAAGAAGGACCCAACACCATTCAAGGTGCCTGGCACCCGGCACCTAGGAGGGTGCTCTAGTCGCCAGTCCATAACTTCGTCCATGTTTATCCGGTGGAGACGTGTGAGCATGCGTTGGAAAGCTAAGAAGCAGAGCTACAATTCTCTTGTTGTGCTTAAGATCCAATTCGGACATCTTCGCATCCAGGAACGGCGCCCAGGAGGGCGCCAACACCAGGAAGCAGCGTCTTGGCGCAAGGCGCCCAAGAGGGCGCCAAAAATCAGGATACATGGCACAAGGCGCTCATGAGGGCGCCAGCAGCAAAAAGCAGCGTCTTGGCGCAAGGCGCCCAAGAGGGCGCCAAAAATCAGGATACATGGCACAGGGCGCCCATGAGGGCGCCAGCAGCAGAAAGCAGCGTCTTGGCATAAGGCGCCCAGGGGGCGCCAAAATCAGGATACATGGCGCAGGGCGTCCAGGAGGGCACCAACTTCAGGGTGTTGCACTTTGGCTCAAGGCGCCCAAGAGGAGGGCGCCAACTTCAGGATGTTGCACCATGTCACCCGGCACGCAGGAAGGGGTTCCAGTCTGTAGTCCATAACTTCGTCCATACTTATCCGATGGAGGCGTATGAGCATGCATTGGAAAGCTAAGAAGCTTAGCTACAATTATTATGTTAAGAGGAAAAATCCAATTCGGACGTCTCCGGCACCCCCACCGAAGACACCACCAGGGATCACCATCGAGGAGGTCCCCCGACCGGTCCATGGCTCGAAATTTGGACTATGAAGACACATCCTCCCCGCAACTCAATAGGGTTTTCCGATGAAGGACCTTTCACTCGAAAGGGGGGTGAATGCCAAACCCCAAGGGCCTTGGAGAAACTGCCAGCCCTCAATACGTATGATGGAACCTGATATCCAGACCGCCATCTGGCACACTTCTCCCAGATAATGAGCCATAGAGGCGTCAGGGAGCCTGTTCACGACAAAATCTTCCCCCTCATTATCAAAAATTCCGCATTAGAGTGGTTTCAAGAGCTAGGGCCGAACTCCATCTCCTCATGGGGGCAGCTAGGGAGAAGATTTTGCGAGACAATGTTCTGTACCGAGCATCTTTTTGGTCGGCTGCTGTTGGTAGGTCTCTTGCTGTCCTGGCAGAAGGTCAGTGAGCGCCCGAGGGGGGGGGGGGTACTTGCAAGCCACTCCAACGCTCAAGTCAGTATATCGAATATAAGAGTGAAGGTACTAAGGATTAGAGATTGAACATTTCTTTGGGAAAAGTTTGCCTGTATTTATAGGAAATCGTGCCCTCTCGTGGATCGTTGGATGGGCAGAGTCGATCTTGACCGTCCAAGCATGTTGGGCTCGTATGAGGTGGATATGGGCTGAATCAGTTGGGCTGATCCATATTATTCGCTAAGCGCACCTCCTGGTTTTGCTAATGGGACCCCTTGGTCCACTCCAGAACAGTTGCCCCCAAGCCGAGATTATTCCGGAGGATGGTCTTGGCTTGAAGGATTTTCGCTGGTCTACCGTATGTGTGAAGTCCCGCGGGACAGTGCCTTTGTCACGACCGTGTTTTATCATTCTCACTCTCTAGAGTAAAAAAGAGAAATTTTTCTTTGCCATACTGCGTCACTTTGTCTGTCTTGTCGGGTCGCATAAGATCACTTTGTTGTGACCACGACTCAGGCCTCCTATGGGGTAATCTTTGTGCCAAGCGTCAAGCTAGGGTGCCGTATCCTGATGTTGGCGCCCTCCTGGGCGCCTTGTGCCAAGCTACGTTCTGCTGTTGGGGCCCTCCTGGGCGCCTTGCTGGACGCTTGTTTGTTCCCGAGAGTTGGCACCCTCCTGTGTGCCTTTGGTGTTGTCATGATGTCTTGGCTGCCGTCTCTTGGAGCAGGATCTGGCGCCTTGTCATGTTGTCTTGGCTGCTGCCTTTTGGAGCAGGATCTGGCGCCCTCGGGGGCGCATTGGGCGCCTTGTTGCGTCTGGAGCAGGATCTGGTGCCCTGATGGGCGCCATGGGCGCCTTGTTGCATTTGGAGCAGGATCTGGCGCCCTCATAGGCGCAATGGGCGCCGTGTTGCGTCTGGAGCAGGATCTGGCACCCTCATGGGCGCTGATAACTCTATTTTATATAGAGTTATTCATATGTTTAAACTTAGTAAATTTCTCTATTTCAAGCAAAGATGAAGAGTTTATATAGTATTTTATGTAATATGTGATAACTTGAATGTTTGACATGGTTATAGTTGATAATAGACCATTTTGGATACATTGTGGTATGTTTGATAAATTTGTTCAGTGCAGTCTAGATGCTCCTGCGTCAAATGCTCCTGCATTGATCCTGCACTGGTTTAGTACAATGCTACTGCACTTCAATTGCATTACCTGAAGGTTGGAGCCATCCACTTGCACATCCACTTGCCATCCACTTGCATTTGATGACCTCATACTTGGTCCCCTAAAGCAAGAACACTTCAGATTTTGTTGCCTACAATTCCCACATAGCTTTGAAGAGTCATCAACGTAGGGACACATGTTGTTATCTCATTTGACCTCCCTATACAATTAATTGAAGACTTCACATGGGAATCAACTGCTGTAAAACAACCATGAATACAGCCATCAAGGTTACTTCAACATGAAGGAAGGAAGCACTTCTCTTGAAGACTATATAAAGACTTCACTCCTTCACTTGAAGATAGATCACAATCAATAAGTTGGATTTAAATTTCAATATACATAGTTAGTTTCTATTTTGTAAGAAGGAAAGGAAGGAAGTGACAAATCCTCCTTACCTCGTTTTCATAGTTTTATCAAAGTGCTAAGGAGCTAATGCAACTACATTGCTAGGAGGATTCATGCTAAGAGCTACAACTTGTGTAAACTCTATCTTGTTGTTTCTCTTTTGTATTTCAATTATATAAACATGTTCTATTCTGTTTATATTTGCCTTGCAATGTCTATGTTGAGCTAAACCTCTCTTAGTTGGAATGTTCTAACCATTTAATGAGCTTTTAAGTAAGTTTAATACTAGTATATGATGTGTGCACTTTAGTTCTTGCTTGATAATACTTTCAACACTTATTTTGAGGTTGATCACTTAGAATAAGTAGATTTTTAAAAGCAGACATGGTTTACAATTAAGAACTCAAGAACTAATATGGGTGAGTGTTTTACATAAAGGAAACTTTGTGAAAACCATACTAAGTCCTAGACATAGGATAGTATAGTCCATAGGGTGATACTGTGGGTACTTTAAAAGACAAGAGTGAACTTATTTGGCAAGCCTAGACATAGGAAGCTTGTAATGAAACTCTGGAGAAAAGTGACTGAAAGGCACACAACTAATGCAATAGCATTCAGTGCAACTGCATCATAACTGCATTAAACACTTATAAGTAAATTACTTGGGGAAGACATTCCAACTAGCTTTTCTCTATTTGCATTTCAACTACTTACACTTTGCTTTATTCTAACTTACTTGTGATACTCACCAACATCAACTATCTTGTTATTTGGTTACTTTCCTCTAAATTACATAATATTGACTTTTGAAAGAGTTCATCAATCCTTGTGGGTTCGACCTGTTCTAAACACTGTATTACTTGTTATGGACTGTGTATACTTGCACATGTTTTCCACACACCAAGTTTTTGGCGCCGTTGCCGGGGATTGTAGTTAAATTCTTTTAAAAATCTGATATACTGTAATTTAGTGTATATTATTTCTGGTATTTGCAAGTTTCTGTCATGCAGGAGCACATGGTGCTTTAGCATATGTACAGGACCAGAAACAGGACACCAGAATATAGCTTAGATCCAGAGATAGAAAGAAGATTTAGGAGATTGTTAAGACTCCAAAAGCAAAAGGAGCAAGCCTGCAATATGTCTCACAGTGAAGGACAAAGCTCAAGACCACACTTAGTAAGAGGAGGTCCTGGCTCTCATCAAGATACAGAAGAAGATCACAGAGAAAGATTCATTCACATGGATCCCATAGGTATGATTAATGATAGAGATAGACCTATGAGGGAATATGCTCAGTTTGATCATCAAAACATGCAAATTAGCATATCTAGACCTCATTTTGATGCTGTGCATTTTGAATTTAAACCTATGATGTTTCAAATGCTTCAAACTATTGGACAATTTGGAGGAACTCCTCTAGAGGATCCTCACTTGCATTTAAAACAGTTTTTAGAAGTATGTAGTAACTTTATCTTACCTGGTATTAGTGAAGAGGCTTTCAGATTAAGGTTGTTTCCTTATTCTTTGAAAGATAGAGCTAAGGCTTGGCTAAACTCTTTAGAGCCTAACTCTATCCATTCATGGAATGAAATGGCTGAAAAATTTTTAGGAAAATATTTCCCACCTATCAAAAATGCCAGGATGAGAACTGATATTACATCTTTTAGACAAAAAGAGTTTGAATCATTATTTGAAGCATGGGAAAGATGGAAAGAACTTTTAAGAAAATGTCCTCATCATGGTTTACCTGTTATTATTCAAATGGAAACTTTTTATAATGGTTTAGAACCTCAAACCATAATAATGCTTGATGCATCTTCTGGTGGAGTGTTATTAAATCTGTCATACAATGAAGCATGTGAGTTAATTGATAGAATAGCAGCTAATAGCTCTAGTTGGCCTACTGAGAGGGTGAGTGCCCAAAAGAAACCATCAGGGGTACATGAGGTTAGTGATGTAACAGCCTTATCTGCTCAGGTAGCCACTTTAGCTAATCTGATAAAAAACTTCACTTCAGTTAATGCAACTGCATCTAATGCAGCTGCATCAACAGACAGCACTGCAGCAGCAGTAGAACAAGCACCTCCAAGTACCACCAGTTGTGTATATTGTGGAGGAGGTCACTTGTATGAGGAATGTCCTAGCAACCCTATTTCTGTAAATTATGTAGGTTATAATAGAAATAACAACCCCTATTCTAACACTTACAATCCTGGGTGGAAAAATCATCCCAACTTTAGATGGGGCAATAACAATGCACCTGCATCTAATACTGCACCATCTACACCACCAGGATTCCCACGTCAAAAACAAGCCACCAATGAAAATTCTCTAGAAAATATGCTCAAAGCATTCATAGGAGAAGCAAGAACAA
The DNA here is from genome assembly GCA_039519185.1 of Astragalus membranaceus. Classification (NCBI taxonomy): domain Eukaryota; kingdom Viridiplantae; phylum Streptophyta; class Magnoliopsida; order Fabales; family Fabaceae; genus Astragalus; species Astragalus membranaceus. The sequence continues at coordinate 32,649,048 of CM076846.1, read as the reverse complement.
CTAGACAAACTCAAGATGCTTCCATTAAAAATCTAGAGACCCAAGTAGGACAGTTAGCCACTGCTTTGTATCAAAGGCCATCAGGTGCCTTACCTTCTAATACAGAAGCTGCTCCTCCCCAGAAACAGGGAAAAGAACAGGTTAAAACTGTTTCCTTAAGAAGTGGCAAATATTTGATTAAATCAAATGAGAGGGAAAGTGTAGATAAGGGAGAAAAAGAAAAACAAAAAAAATAGCAAAGATAGAAATGTGGAAGCATCCAATGCTCCTGCATTAGAGGAAGAAGTTCAAATCCCTACACCTAAGTTAGTACTTGAGTACCCTCCTCCTCCTTACCCACAAAGATTAAAAAAAGCACATGAGGAGAAACAATTTAGCAAATTCTTAGAGGTACTAAAACAGTTGCACATAAATGTTCCCTTAGTAGAAGAACTTCAACAAATGCCAAACTATGCAAAATTCATGAAAGATGTGCTTACCAAAAGAAAAAGATTAGGGGAATTTGAGACAGTTGCCATGACTAAAGAATGTAGTCAGATCATGCAAAGTAAAATTCCTAGGAAATTGAAGGATCCAGGAAGTTTTACAATTCCATTTTCTATTGGAACCTCTTATACTGGTAAAGCTTTATGTGATTTAGGGGCAAGTATTAACTTAATGCCTAAATCTATTTTTAACCAGTTGGGAATTGGAATTGTAAGACCACCACTGTGACACTTCAATTAGCAGATAGGTCAATAGCCTATCCTGAAGGTATAATAGAAGACATCTTAGTTAAGGTAGACAAATTTGTGTTCCCTGCAGATTTTGTCATTCTTGACTTTGAAGCAGATAAGGATGTACCTATTATCCTAGGAAGACCATTTCTAGCAACTGGCAAAACCTTAATAGATGTGCAGAGAGGTGAACTTACAATGAGAGTGAATGATCAAGAGATAAAATTCAATTTAATGAGTGCTATGAAGTATCCCACGGAGGATACAGAAGCATGCTCATCCATTTTTTCTCTAGATAGATTGGTAGAAAAACAGTTTTACAAACAGTATGATCATTTGGCTAATGCAGATGCACCTGATGCACCTGCATTACTAGATGAGGAATTACTAGAAAAAGAAAACCTGCCAATAGGAAACTCTTGTAAGGAAGTCTGGGCCAGAACTTATGAACCTCTCAATCTTGAGGATCCAACCCTCAAAGAAAATTTACCCTCCATAGAAAGACCTCCTAAGCTAGAATTGAAAGAATTACCTAAACATCTTAAGTATGTCTTTTTAGGAGAAAATGAGACATTACCAGTTATTATTGCTTCTGATTTAACCTCAGAACAAGAAAATGATCTCATCAATACTCTAAAGAAACATACCAAAGCAATAGGTTGGCAAATGACAGATATCAAAGGAATTAGTCCTTCTGTGTGTATGCATAGAATCATCTTAGAAGAAAATTCTAAGAATAGTATAGAAAGTCAAAGAAGACTAAATCCTATCATGAAGGAGGTTGTAAAAAAGGAAATCATTAAATGGCTAGATGCTGGCATCATATACCCAATATCAGACAGTGCATGGATAAGCCCTGTCCAATGTGTACCAAAGAAAGGGGGTGTGACAGTAATAGCCAATGAAAAGAATGAATTGATACCTACTAGAACTGTAACAGGTTGGAGGATATGCATGGATTACAGAAAACTCAATAAGGCTACCAAAAAGGATCACTTTCCTTTACCATTCATAGACCAAATGCTAGATAGATTAGCAGGAAAAGAGTTTTATTGTTTTCTAGATGGCTATTCAGGATACAATCAGATAACCATTGACCCTAAAGATCAAGATAAAACCACTTTTACATGCCCTTATGGAACCTTTGCCTTTAGAAGGATGCCATTTGGATTATGTAATGCACCTGCAACTTTCCAAAGATGCATGATGTCAATATTCTCAGATTTCATTGAGCAATCAATGGAAGTGTTTATGGATGATTTCTCTGTCTTTGGAGAAACATTCCAAGATTGTTTATCAAACTTGGAACAAATTCTCAAAAGATGTGAGGATACAAATCTAGTGTTAAATTGGGAAAAGTGCCATTTCATGGTGCAAGAGGGCATTGTGTTAGGACACAGAATTTCAAAGAAAGGTCTAGAGGTAGACAAAGCAAAAGTTGAGGTGATTGAGAAATTACCCCCACCAACAACAGTTAAAGGTATCAGGAGCTTTTTAGGCCATGCTGGTTTTTATAGAAGGTTTATCAAAGACTTTTCAAAAATTTCAAAACCATTATGTATGCTTTTACAAAATGATGTACCATTTAACTTTGATGAATCTTGTTTGGATACTTTTGAAAAGCTTAAAAAAGCTTTAGTAACAGCACCAGTGATAGTAACACCTGACTGGAGCAGGCCTTTTGAATTAATGTGTGATGCTAGTGACTTTGCAGTAGGAGCAATCCTAGGGCAAAGGTATGACAATGTTTTTCATTCTATTTATTATGCTAGCAAGACATTAATTGAAGCTCAAGTAAATTACACAGTCACAGAAAAGGAATTATTAGCTGTAGTATTTGCATTTGAAAAATTTAGATCATACTTAGTTGGCACTAAAGTAATTGTTTATACTGATCATTCTGCCATTAAGTATTTGATTTCAAAGAAAGATGCAAAGCCAAGGTTGATAAGATGGATTCTACTCCTACAAGAATTTGATCTTGAAATTAGAGACAAGAAGGGAGTAGAAAACCAAGTAGCAGTCCATTTGTCAAGGCTTGAAGGTGAATCACTAGAAGGAGAAATCAAGGAGAGTTTTTCGGATGAGAAATTATTGGCAATCACAGTCAATGCACACAGTGCAACTGAATATGCTATAAGCAATGCAGGAGCATCAAATGCATCTGCACCATGGTATGCTGATATTGTAAATTTCCTTGCAAGTAGAGTGACACCGGTGAATATGACATATCAACAAAGGAGAAGATTCCTCCACATAGTAAAACAATACTATTGGGATGATCCATTCCTTTACAAGTTGTGTCCTGATAAATTAATGAGGAAATGTGTTCCTGAGGAAGAACAACAAGCAGTGCTTCTGCATTGCCATGCTGCACCATATGGTGGCCACTTTGGAAGCACAAGAACGGCAGCTAAGGTATTGCAGTCTGGTTATTTTTGGCCTACTTTATTTAAATATGCATATCTTATGATCAAGAAATGTGATAAATGTCAAAGGGCAGGAAATATTTTTGATAAACATGAAATGCCAAGAACCAATATTTTAGAAATTGAATTATTTGATGTATGGGGAATGGACTTCATGGGACCTTTTCCACCCTCTTTTGGCAATTTATATATTCTAGTAGTTGTTGATTATGTGTCCAAATGGGTAGAAGCAGTAGCATTACCAAATAATAATGCAAAATCAGTAAGTAGATTTCTTCAAAGGAATATATTTACTAGATTTGGTACTCCTAGAGCTATAATTAATGATGAAGGTTCACACTTCTGTAATAAAATCATTGAAAACCTTCTAGCTAAGTATGGAGTTAAGCATAAAATTGCTACAGCTTACCACCCTCAAACAAGTGGACAAGCAGAAATCTCAAATAGAGAAATTAAAAGAGTGCTAGAAAAAATGGTAAGTCCAAATAGGAAAGACTGGTCTTTACATTTGGATGAAGCTTTATGGGCTTATAGAACAGCATTCAAAACACCCTTAGGAATGTCTCCTTATAGAATAGTTTATGGAAAAGCATGCCATCTACCTGTGGAGTTAGAAAATAAGTCTTATTGGGCTATCAAGAAGCTCAATTTTAATTTAGACAAAGCAGGTACACAAAGAATGCTAGAGCTTAATGAGTTAGAAGAGATTAGGCAATTCTCTTATGAGAATGCTGAAATCTACAAAACCAAAACAAAGGCATGGCATGACAAAAAAATTCAAAAGAGACTTAAAAGAGGGAGGACTAGTTCTGCTATACAATTCCAGATTGAAGCTTTTCCCTGGAAAGCTTAGATCAAGGTGGTCAGGACCATTCAAATTGGTTAAAATTTATCCTCATGGAGCAGTTGACTTGTTAGATGAAAACTCAAACACCATCTTCAAAGTAAATGGTCAAAGAATCGAAATGTACTATGGTGAACATGTGGTGAGAGATAAGGTCACCACTCATTTGAAAAATCTCTAAAAGAAAGAGGTAGTCAGGCTGATAAGACTCTTAAAACAAGCGCTTAATGGGAGGCAACCCATCATTTTTACTTAATTTTGTTCAATTTGATGTTTTAAGTGTTTTGTATAGGAAAAACAGGAAACTAATGCAGCTGCATTGCAATGCTACTGCATTACATATGCATTGAAGAAAAAATGTGCCATGTACCCAAGTTCAAAAGTTTGAAGAAATTGATCAAGTGTGAATGACAACTCATCAGAAGCAAAGTTAGAAATTAAATGAAGTGTTGAGTAACCAAGGAAGACACGTGGCTGCACGCATGTCCACCACGACCTACCTAACGGCTACTACCTCAAATCAAATCAAACTTCTCTTAGCTCCTCACTAAGAAAACCCTAAAATCATTTTCGTTATCCCTTCCACTCAATCTGAAACCTCCCACTCTAATCAAACAGTTACACACATCAATTCCATATCCAGCAAACGCAATGGTGAAAAAGCAATCAGCATCAAAATCATCAGGCAAACATGCATCATCATCGTTCGAAAAGGGCAAGAAAGACAAGACCAATGCACCAGCATTGATCAGTGAAGAAAAAGCTCATCTATGGAAAATGCAAATGCTACCAGAAAGAGGATACGATTTGAAGAAAGCAAGTCCATCCTTCATGGCAACAGTGGCCAATCTTCACTGGGTTCACTTTGTGTTGCCACGAGGAGGATACATTGAAGAGCTAGTAAGAGAATTCTATGCTGGACTGTCTGAAGGAGAAAGACCAGAGAAGAGCTACACTTCTAAGGTTAGAGGTAAGATAGTTCATTTTCATCCTAAGAAAATAAATGAACATTATCTATTGAAATACAATGGACTTGAATTTGAGAAGAAAGTAGGGAAGGCTAATAAGAAAGAAATGGAAGAAATTAGGAGTAGAATTGCTACACCAGATTCTGTTTGGGAAAGATTCACACCAAATGAGGTTAAGCTTAGAAGTACTTATTTGATAGATGCTCTAGGAAATTGGCATTTGTTCATTACAACATCAATCTTACCTACTTCACACACATATGCTATGACCAAAGAGAGATTGATCTTACTAGATACAATTCTCTCTGAAGAAAATGTTGATCTAGGTAGATTGATTGCAAGAGAAATATATACATGCACAACAAAAACAAAGGGATTTCTGTTTTTCCCTTGTCTCATAACTGAATTATGCATGAAAGAAGGTGTTCCTATTGATGCTAATGAACAAAGGAAATTCCCCCTACTAATTTGAATGCTGAGATGAAGGAGAGAATAAGAAAAGTGAAAGAATCAGTGCCTATGCCTGCAATGCAAGAGCATTTCATGCAAAAGCAAGCTGCAGTGTGGAAATTTCAAAATGAACAACATGATTGGCTGCAGCTTGTTTTCCAATATGTGTCTAATGAATTAGGCAATATTGAGGCACCTGTGTTCCCAAGCTGGGTGTTAAGAACTGAAGGACAAGAAAAAGAGGAGAAAGAACAAACTGATGAGGATAAGGAAGAAGAAAAAGAAGAGGAAAAGGAAGAAGAGAAAGAAGAGGAAGAAAAAGAAGAGCCTAGTAGAAAGAAGAAAGTGACTAGGAAACAAACAAAAGGAAAGAAAATGGTAGTAGTGGAGCCTGAATTTGAAGACACTTACAATTCAGAAACTGAGGATGAAAATTTAGAAAAAGAAATGGACAAGGAGAGTGAAGAAGAAGAAGAAAGTACTGAAGTTGAAAGTGAGGAAGAAGAACATGCTATAGGTGTCATTCTGGAAGAAATTGCCAGACAAAAATATGCCAAGAAAACACCACCACAAGCCCAACAAGAAACAACCCACACTTCACCAATCACATCACCTATTCAATCACCAATTCACTCACCTACCAAAGAAGCATCTCCCCAACCAAAATCACCACTACCCTCCCTTACTGATCCACCAATACAGTCACCACCACAAACAACCCCTCCTCCACCCTCTCCACCAACTGAAACAGAACAACAAACTCACACTGTGCCACAAAGCCCAATCCCAACCTCACCTATCACTAAGCCACAACCAGAACAAACAACCCCTACTAGCCCTACTAACATTATAACTAATGTTGTTTCTGCTCTTGAGCATGAAAATGTGCAGGACACTGATGAAGATCCAACTGAAGAGGCAAAACCAGAGGCAGTACAGGAGGAAGAAGCTGAAGTTGTCACAGAAGCAGTTGAAATGCAGAATGATGCCCCTGCATCAGATGCTTCTGCATCTCAACAGAAGGCTGCAATGAAACCACAACATGATGAGGTTGCTATGCAACTAGTTCTGGAACAGATAGCTTAGAGAAAGAGAGAGGAACTGGGAAATACACAACAATTCTTCAAACAACCAGCTGTCAAGGCACCAAAGAGAAAGATCTCTGAGGCAATCCCAACTGATACTACTGCATCAAGTCCTGCATCACCACCAGTGGAATCAGGTGCATCTGCACCAGAAGAAGTAACTCCAATCTCCAAGCCAAAAGAAAAGAAGCAGAAAGTGAAGAACACTCCTCCTACCAGACAGAGTGCAAGAACAAGGAGTGGAGCCAAGAAATGAGTATCTGTTACATGCTTTCTGCAAATTTACCTACTATATTTTGGATGTTATCTTACTACTAACTCTTCCCTGGTTGTGTTTTTAATCCCTCTCCCCATATTTTGAACAAATATTTTGGAAGTATTTTGTGAACTTTTAGCAGTAAGGACACTGCTATCCCTTAAGTTTGGGGGGAGAACTTATCATATTATCATATTAAGTATGTTATGTATGTAATCTATGTGTGTTTTTAGCAAATGCATGCTTTTAAATAAATATTTTTGTATGAATTTATTAGATGTACTTAACAAAGTAGTATCCAAATACATGAAACTAATTTTCCAAAGATACATTTTCATTGGAAAATAGGGACAAGTATGAGGAATACTATAAATTGTTAAGAACATTTTAGTAGATGATCAGTTTGAAAACATTTTACAAAGATATGGTGCACCTATGGATGGATTTTTGAAAAGCAAGAAAAGAAAAAGAAGCCTTATTTCTCACAAAAATAACCAGAATTTTTTTTCTTCCAAAATACCTCAAAACTGAGTTTTTGAAAAGAATCTTGCTAATTAAAGAGCAATCTGATGCAAGAGAAAATTTTGGTGAGCTAAGGTCAAAACAAATTTTGATTAAAAAGTTGGAATAGCTTAAAGAATTAAGTTTGGGGGTGTTTTTTATGAAAACCAAGGCTGAATTTGAAAAGTAAGAGCAAACAATGCAAAAGAATACAAAAAGAGTGGTAAAAAGATAAAAGATCAAAGCCATATTGACCGGAATCAATTGAGCTATACCTGTGCCTAAGTGCATGATTGCATCTGGAGGTCAAAGACCTGTGCCATGCATGAATAAATGCATCTGGAGGATAGTTCAAAATTGTACCTGTGTCAAAGTGCATGAATGCATCTGGAGGTCAGTGAAAAACTGCACCTGTGCCACGCAGGAATAAATGCATCTGGAGGACAGTGAGGAAGGCAATATAGGCTACAAAAAAATAACACAGTCCAGAAGCAATGCAACTGCACTGTAGAAAATAAAATGCAGAAAAACATCAATGCATAAACACTTCAAAGAAGTAATGCATCTGCATCAAAGAAACCACCAACACCAGAAAAATAATGCGTTGACTCAAAAAGCTTGGAAAAATTCAATCAAGTCCTTAGTTGTGTTTAAAACTCCCCAATACTTGAGGATTTTGTGAGACTAAACTTTCTTTTGAAAAATATGTTGGTGTGACCAAAGATAAACCAATCTCTTCAAAGGCTAGGAGGAAGTTTTCACTTAGTATTGGAATCAATCTCAACTCAGTGGGTTCACACACACAAAGAGTATGAATAATTCTGGAAATTTTGAAAAGAAATAAAGGCACAAGAAAAATTGATGAGCAAAAAAGTTCATAGAGAGCACCTCATGAAAATCCAAATATCAAGCTGATTTATCTTCTAGAAACTATAGTATTAGTTAGTTTGTCTTTGTCATTACTTGAGGACAAGCAATGGTTTAAGTTTGGGGGTGTGATAACTGTAATATCCCCAATTTTCGCTATTTAAAATATTTGGCGTGAATTGATTTGTTAAGTTTATTGAAAATAAAATGGAATTTTTGCTTGATTGATTTATTATTGAATTGTGTGTGATCGATAATTAATTAAGTTAAGTTAATTAGATGTTAAAAGGAGTCATAGGGAATAAATTGAGCAAGTGAGGGGTAAAATCGTATTTACACTTCTCCAATATATATACATATTCACCCAGCTGAAAACAGAAAACACTTCACTTCTTCAAAATCTGAAACAGAACCAAGAGAGGGGAGGAAGTGATCGCGAGAGTGAGAGGAAGGGAAGCAGGGAGGAGAAGCAACAATCCTTGATGCATGCGTGATCTGAAGGTAGCCCTGAATTCCTACTGTTCCCCTCTTCCCATTGATGCCTATACTTAGTACTGAGTCAGCTTCCCTCATAAAACACCATTGGTGAACATTCAGCCCTCTTGGCCAAACAGAAAATCCTGAACCATTGCATGTCAATTTGGAGAACTTTAGAATCAAGATCAACAGCTAAATTTCGTATTGAGGCAGTTTAGGAATCATTTGGGTTCTGAGTTCATCCGCTTTGGGTGCTGGGTTTTCGATTGGGTGTGCTTTTGGAGCGAAATAGGATCACGTTCGTGAGTCACCGTGTGATCGTGAAGTCTCGGTGTGGGTTGTGTCGTCATCAAAAGGTGAGTTCTATAACTCACTAGGAAAAACATGAATATGTGTATTGTTGTGTTATTGAGTTTGAAGGTGAATCGGAATGGACACGGAAACGATCGGAATAGAAAAGAAAACGCGAAAAACTGTTTTTTCTGCAACACTGTTAGTCACACACGGACCGTGTGCCTCTGGGCACGGGTCGTGCGTGAGATTCTGGAATCACTGGTGCTGTTTTTGAAAACGCGCACGGGTCGTGTGCCAAGACGCACGGACCGTGCGTATCTCTCTGATGCGACATTTTGAAATACGTCCTAAGTCGTTCCGATTGGTCCTAAGTCCCTTCCAATCCACTCCCCAAGGTTCCCCTAGTATGGGAACACTATAATCCTACATGTTTGGCGTTGACTGAAGTGGTAGTATTGATCGAGAAGTAATTCGGGATCGGAAAGGAATGACACGATAAATTATGGACACGCACGGATCGTGTGTATGGGCGCACGGGTCGTGCGTGGTCTTCGGGTTGCCTATTTTAAAAAGTGTTTTAAATCATTCCGAACGATCCCAATTGCTTTCTAATCCCTCCTTCCACCTTCCCCAATGTTACCATAATTGAATTGCCCTGAATTGAGTGGTAATTGACTATGATTGGATCTAAGTTATGTTAGTACCATATGATTGGTTGTGTTTGGATTACGTTCAGGTTAAGTGAATGCTCATGTGATTGACCATTGATTTCATGTTATGAATTTGTGTTTGATGTATTGTGCTGGATTGACTGGTTTAGTAAGATTGATAAGATAAGTTAGCAAACCTTAGTAATCCATGAGAGATCACTTAATAATTAGACTAAGTTAGTAATTAGATCACGTTAGTAATCAGTTGATTGTTCAGTTCAGTTCATTGTTATGTTTAGTTCAGTTCATTGTTATGTTTAAGTCCATTGTTGAGTTCAGTTCAGGTATATCATCATATATATCTTTAGTCGGGGTGACGACCCTATTCAGTTTAGTGTGCTAGGGGAGAGGCAGTCATGAGCCTTATGAACCTAGGCCCCATCAGGGACCCAGCCGATTAGTGGGGACGGGTTCACCGGAAGCTTATTATGCCAAGTGACCGGTGACACGCTATAACTTTAGTTAGTGTTGTTTCTTGTAACCGGCTTAAGGGTTATGAGGACAACGTTTAGTTCAGTTTACGAGTTGCGTCTTGTAACCGGCTTAAGGGTTATAAGGACAACTTCAGTTAGTTAGCCACATAGTCAATTTTGAGGACTATGAGTTAGAATCAGAATAATGAATCAAGCATAATTGAACCGAGAGAATTAGTAAGGGGTCGCGATAGAACTCACTGAGACAAGTTGTCTCACCCAATCCATTGTTGTTGTTTTTCAGTTAAGCAGGGAAAGTTGAAGACCGTGAGGCACGGCTATGGAGACGCTTGAGGAGCAGTCGCTATCTTTATTTCTTTATGTCTTGTATTTCAGTTTCCCTTGTATCTCTGTATTTTGTATTCAGTTTCTTAGATGTACGATGGTACGACTTATGTTTTTAAGTTGTAAATCGCTTCCGCATACTTTCTATTTTGGTGCTGAACACTAGTTGAGCGATGTAAGAACGCTTTATGTATTTTTATGTCAGTTATGTAAGCGAACTTGATGGGTTTTTAGCATCGAGTATTAGTATGTGTTCAGTATTTAAAAAGGAAGTCACTCTGATGTATGCCAGTAGTGCGCTTCGGTAATTTCTACAAGTTAGAAATTAACGGGGTGTTACAATGATAACTCTATTTTATATAGAGTTATTCATATGTTTAAACTTAGTAAATTGCTCTCTTTCAAGCAAAGATGAAGAGTTTATATAGTATTTTATGTAATATGTGATAACTTGAATGTTTGACATGGTTATAGTTGATAATAGGCCATTTTGGATACATTGTGGTATGTTTGATAAATTTTTTCAGTGCAGTCTAGATGCTCCTGCATCAAATGCTCTTGCATTGATCCTGCACTGGTTTAGTACAATGCTACTGCACTGCAATTGCATTACCTGAAGGTTGGAGCCATCCACTTGCACATCCACTTGCCATCCACTTGCATTTGATGACCTCATACTTGGTCCCCTAAAGCAAGAACACTTCAGATTTTGTTGCCTACAATTCCCACATAGCTTTGAAGAGTCATCAACGTAGGGACACATGTTATCTCATTTGACCTCCCTATACAATTAATTGAAGACTTCACATGGGAATCAACTGCTGTAAAACAACCATGAATACAGCCATCAAGGTTACTTCAACATGAAGGAAGGAAGCACCTCTCTTGAAGACTATATAAAGACTTCACTCCTTCACTTGAAGATATATAGATCACAATCCATAAGTTAGATTTAAATTTCAATATACATAGTTAGTTTCTGTTTTGTAAGAAGGAAAGGAAGGAAGTGACAAATCCTCCTTACCTCGTTTTCATAGTTTTATCAAAGTGCTAAGGAGCTAATGCAACTACATTGCTAGGAGGATTCATGCTAAGAGCTACAACTTGTGTAAACTCTATCTTGTTGTTTCTCTTTTGTGATTTCAATTATATAAACATGTTCTATTCTATTTATATTTGCTTTGCAATGTCTATGTTGAGCTAAACCTCTCTTAGTTGGAATGTTCTAACCATTTAATGAGCTTTTAAGTAAGTTTAATACTAGTATATAATGTGTGCACTTTAGTTCTTGCTTGATAACACTTTCAACACTTATTTTGAGGTTGGTCACTTAGAATGAGTAGATTTGTAAAAGCAGACATGGTTTACAATTAAGAACTCAAGAACTAATATGGGTGAGTGTTTTACATAAAGGAAACTTTTGAAAACCATACTAAGTCCTAGACATAGGATAGTATAGTCCATAGGGTGATACTGTGGGTACTTTAAAAGACAAGAGTGAACTTATTTAGCAAGCCTAGACATAGGAAGCTTGTAATGAAACTCTGGAGAAAAGTGACTGAAAGGCACACAACTAATGCAACAGCATTCAGTGCAACTGCATCATAACTGCATTAAACACTTATAAGTAAATTACTTGGGGAAGACATTCCAACTAGCTTTTCTCTATTTGCATTTCAACTACTTACACTTTGCTTTATTCTAACTTACTTGTGATACTCACCAACATCAACTATCTTGTTCTTTGGTTACTTTCCTCTAAATTACATAATATTGACTTTTGAAAGAATTCATCAATCCCTGTGGGTTCGACCTGTTCTAAACACTGTATTACTTGTTATGGACTGTGTATCCTTGCACATGTTTTCCACACACCAGGTTTTATGGGCGCCTTATTGCGTGTGGAGCAGGATCTGGCGCCCTCATGGGCGCCATGTGTAACACCCCCTTCTAATAACCTTACTATTTAATAAAATCAGAGTTTCTTTTTTTTTTCAAAAAAAAACAAAATAAGAGAGTGCTACATTTACTTCATTAAAATCAACAACTTCAAATCGCATAGTTCGGCATAAAAGCCACAAGATACATAGCACCATAAAATATCTGTTTAGTTTGCATCAACTAAATACAGTCACTACCACAGCGGAATAATAATAAGTTCGAAAACAAGTCCAATACATCACCAATAACAGTCTAGCAGTATAAATAAAATAACACATAAGCATAAGACGCCCCCCGGTGCTACGTATCAGAGCATGACACTCCCTACCAGACGAAGGCATAAGGGTAACCTTCACTCGCTATTACCTGCACGTTGCCGACATGAGAAGCAACATAAAATCAGTAGGGTGAGTCTCTTTTCATAATTAATAACATATGGAATAAGCACTGCATAGGAAAAGTAACTAGGCACGCCGATTCACAACAATGGCAGCAACCACATCGAAATTACAATCTCCAAACAGCATTACAAAATGTATGGTTATGCATGGAATGCAACCCAAACTCCACGGACACATGCATGTCGGATCCGTCACCAAATACAATTAGGCCGAAGCCTCTGCTCACCAATTAAAATTAGTCCGAAGCCTCTGCTCACCGATAATGCACATGGTTCATGAGACGCCATGACAATACACCACAACACACCACACAAATCACCAATTCACCATTTAATCAACTCACCATAAACTAACCAAATAACTCACCAATAAACTCGCCAAATAAACTCACCAATAAACTCACCAAATAACTCACCAAAGAAATCAGTACCAATTTAATTAAATCGTTTTTAGCACATTGACACGGAATAGGAGAAAGTGAATAAAAATTTCAATTAGACACCTTGAACACTTCAGTCCAGAACCATCAGGAAATTAATCCATTTTTGCCTAAGACCTGAATATTTAAGAAGACATCGGAATTAGCTTCAAAACGCATTTTGAACCGTTAAATTTGGATAACCGAGTCAAAAGTTATGATTAAAACAAAATCGGGAAAACACTTAGACATTCTGAAACTGGCGCATAGGCGCTGGGCGCCCAGGAGCAGCAACACTGGCCTGCGCAACTGGCGCAGGAACTGGCGCAGGGGAACACGGCGCCCAGGCACTAGGCGCCTAAGGCCAACACGTAAAACAGCTCATTTGACTCCAAAATTTGTTTTACACGAGCCATTTATCCAGTATATAAGAACCCAGCAAAAATTTTGGCAAAACATGACACGCAACATTGGCGCCCATGGACTAGGCGCCTAAGGCCAGGACAGGGGACAACTCCTTTGACTCCAAAAATTATTTTACACGAGCCATGTATTCAGTGTATGAGAACCCAAAAAGAATTTTGAGAAAATATGCAACACAACAGTGGCGCCCTTGGCGCCCATGGCCAAGGCGCCTAGCACCAAAAACTAGAACACAGTGAGACAGGCGCAGGAAAAACTGGCGCAGGGCGCCTAGCGCCCAGACACAGAATTGGCGCAGGAACCCCCAAAAACTGGCGCAGGGGACACGGTGCCCATGCATAGGGCACCTTGGTAAAACATGGGATACAGTACATTTGACGCTCAAAATCATTTTGCACAAGCCATTTAACTTGGACATGAAAACCAAAAGCCAAAATTGGCAAAACAATCACCAGAAAGTTGGGGGCCCTTGGCGCCCATGGCACAAGGCGCCTAGCGCCTGGGACAGCAACAGAACACAACAGGCGCAGCACAGCTCTTGGCGCCCAGCAGCAGGGCGCCTGGGACAGAATTCCAGCAACACAAGCAACACTCTAGGGCGCCTAAGGCACCAACACTTTTTGAATTCCTCTCAACAAAAAAATCACCAAATTTAATCACCAATACCAAATACTCATATGAATAGTAGCCATCACATTTTTCACCAAAATTATTCAGTCAAAACCATAAACACCTAGCATGCATCATTCGCTTTGCACTCCACTCAACACCAATCAAACATGTCTTTGCACAAATAAATTTCAGCATAGCAACAACATCAAAACATACAAATCATTCATGGAAAATCACCCTAGAACCTAACCCTAGACAACACTCATCACATACACTATTAAAGATAAAAAGAGGACCCTCTAACCTTTTAGAAGTGAAGAATTCGCAAGGCACCCTAGAAATTCACCAACACCACCAACGATCCAAGCTCTCCTCCTTCCTTAGGCTCCACGCGAAAGACCCTCCTCCTTTGCCCTAGCACCGCCGCGCCCCTTCTTTCTCACTCTCCTCTTCGCTAGTTTCTTTCCTATTCTCTTCTCTCCTCTCTTCGAATCCTTTTCTTTCTTTTGCACAAATGAGACACTTGTCTCAAACCCTTGCTAAAATTCGCCTAGGCCTAAGTCAATGGGCTTGGGCTTGGGCCAATCCTAACATTTCGGAATTACCATCACCACTCCCTTCAAATTAAATAAAAATAACACATTAATAAATTAATATAACAATAATAATGCAACACTTAAATAATTTAATCAAATAATTAATTAAATTATTTTGGGTGTTACAACTCTCCCCCACTTAGAAAATTTCGTCCTCGAAATTCTTACCTGATTCAAACAACTCCGGATATGCTTCCTTCATCTTACTCTCCAATTCCCAAGTCATGCTTTCGCCAACGGCTCCCAACCAAACCACTTTCACCAAATTGATCTCTTTACCTCTTAACACCTTCACCTCACGATATTCAATTCTAGTCGGTATTGTCTCCACGGTGAGGTTCTCTCTCACCTCCACATCATCCATTTGAACCACATGAGACGGGTCAGGAACTTATTTCCGCAACTGGGACACATGGAATACGTCATGCAAGTTCGAAAGGTTAGGTGGCAAAGCCACTCGATAAGCAACTTTCCCAACCCTCTCCAAAATTTGATACGGACCAATAAAGCGAGGAGTTAACTTCTTAGACTTTAAGGCACGACCAACACCAGTCACCGGCGTGACTCTCAGAAACACATGATCACCGGCCTGAAACTCCAAATCCTTCCTTCTCTTATCATGATAGCTCTTTTGTCGACTCTGCGACGCTTTCATCTTCTCACGGATTAATTTTACCTTCTCAGTTGTTTCTCACACAATCTCAGGCCCCAACACTGCACTCTCTTCAGATTCATACCAACATAACGGAGTCCTACATCTCCGACCATACAACGCCTCAAACGGTGCCATTCCAATACTAGAATGATGACTATTATTATAGGTGAACTCAATCAATGGAAGATGAGAATCCCACGAACCTCCTTGCTCAAGAACACATGCCCTCAACAAGTCCTCTAACGACTGAATAGTCCTCTCCGTCTGACCATCTGTCTGTGGATGATAAGCGGAGCTCAACCTCAACTTAGAACCCAAAGCTTCTTGCAAACTTTTCCAAAATTCAAAAGTGAATCTTGGATCTCTATCAGATACAATACTAAGCGGAACGCCATGCAACTTCACAATTGTCTTGATGTAGATCTCTGCCAATTTTGGAACTGGATAAGTGATATTAATTGATAAGAAGTGAGCAGACTTTGTCAACCTATCCACAACCACCCATATAGCATCAAATCCTCTCACGGTATTTCGCAAGCCAGTCACAAAATCCATGGAAATGCTATCCCACTTCCATTCCAGAACTTCTAATGGTTGCATCAACCCCGCGGGCTTCTGATGCTCAATCTTAGACTTCTGACAAGTCAGACAAGAATACACAAATTGTGCCACATCCTTCTTCATACCAGGCCACCAGAACAACTTCTTCAATTCTTGGTACATTTTCGTAGCCCCTGGATGAATACTCAACTTGCTCCTATGGCTCTCCTCAAGAATCACTCTCTTCATCTCCGCATCATCAGGAATACAGATCCTATCACTGAATCTCAATACACCTTGGGAATCTAACTTGAAATCCCCATTCACAGCTTGATCATTCACAACTAACAAGTCCACCAACTTTACATCTGACTTTTGGGCTTCTCGAATACTAACCAAAAATTCATTTCCAATCTTCAACATTCCCAATCTGACGCTCTGCGGTGTCACTTCGCAAACTAGACTCATATCCCGGAACTGCTCAATCAGCTCTAATTCTTTCACCATCATAGCCGACACATGCAAGGTCTTCCGACTTAAAGCGTCAGCCACGACATTAGCTTTGCCGGGGTGATAGTTCAAGCCGAAATCATAGTCCTTCAGCAATTCTAACCAACGTCTCTGTCTCATATTCAGCTCCTTCTGATCAAACAAGTATTTTAAGCTCTTATGGTCACTAAACACTTCAAATCTAGTACCATACAGATAGTGCCTCCAAATCTTCAGCACAAATACAATCGCAGCCAGCTCCAAATCATGAGTAGGGTAGTTCTTCTCATGGGTCCTCAACTGTCTAGACGCATAAGCTACTACCTTACCTTCTTGCATCAACACACATCCCAAACCCATCTTGGAAGCATCACAATACACTACGAACGGTTGATCCGGAACAGGCAAAGTCAAAACGGGCGATGTTGTCAACCTCTTCTTCAACCCATTGAAGCTCTCCTCACAGCGAGCATCCCACACAAATGCTTTTCCCTTACACGTCAATTGAGTCAACGGAAGGGCTAACTTCGAGAAACCTTCAATAAACCTCCTGTAATAACCAGCTAATCCCAAGAAGCTTCTAATCTCTGTAACCGACTTCGGACTCTCCCATTGCAACACAGCATCAACTTTGGCTGGATCCACCGCTATACCATTACCAGAGATAATATGACCAAGGAAACCCACTTCATTCAGCCAGAACTCACACTGAGACAACTTCGCATACAATTTCTTTTCTTTCAACACTTCTAGCACTAATCTCAAATGTTCTGCGTGCTCCTCTTCCGTCTTAGAATACACCAGAATGTCGTCAATAAACACAACTACAAACCGATCCAAGTAACTATGGAAGGTACGATTCATGTACTCCATAAATACTCCCGGCGCGTTGGTAACACCAAACGGCATCACAGAATACTCATAGTGCCCATATCTCGTTCTGAAAGCTGTCTTCTGAATGTCTTCATCCTTTACCTTGATCTGGTGATAACCCGACCTCAAATCGATTTTGCTAAACACTTTAGCACCCACCAACCGGTCCATCAAATCATCAATTCTGGGGAGCGGATACCTGTTCTTTATTGTCACCTTGTTCAATTGCCTATAATTGACACAAAGTCTCATACTCCCATCCTTCTTTTTCACCAACAATACCGGAGCACCCCACGGTGACACACTTGGCCTTACAAATTTCTTCTCAAGTAGATCTTCTAGTTGCTTTTTCAATTCAGACAACTCTGAGGCTGACATCCGGTACAGTGCCATAGACACGGGCCTAGTACTAGGTATAAGATCAATAGCAAACTCAACCTCCCTCTCTGGCGGAACACTTGGAATTTCATCCGGGAACACTTCAGGAAACTCACACACTACCTGTACCCCTTCAATGATCGCCTGATTCTCAGCAGACAATGACGCCATCAAAGCAAACAGATGAACTCCCTCTTTCATCACCTTATGTAGTTGACCAGCAGGCAACAAAACGGATTCTTCTTCTTCGGGAGGAAGGAAACTCAAAGATTTACGAAAACAATTAATATGCACATGGTTAACTACTAACCAGTCCATACCAAGAATGACATCCAACCCTCCCAACGGCAAACAAATAAGGTCAGCAAGGAAATCTGTGCCGAAGATTGACAGAGGGCACTTAGCACACACAAGAGAGGTAGTTACTGAACCCTTAGCTGGAGTGTCAATAACCATCTCCCTCATCATAGAAGACAAAGCAAGGTCCAATTTCTTAGCACATAAAGCAGCAATAAATGAATGCGTAGCACCGGTATCAATAATAGCAATCAAAGGAATACCATTAATAAAACATGTACCTCTAATCTCATTAGTATCCTCTGATCCTGCGAGAGCAAACACTTTTCCACTAAACTTCTCTTTCTTCGGCTTAGTACACTTGGTACTAATATGACCTACTTCCCCACAGTTGTAGCACACCACATCCTTTTTCTCACATTTGGCAGCTACATGACCTTCTTTACCGCACTTGAAACATTTATTATCCGAGCAGTCAAAACTCTTATGGCCGGGCTTGCCACACCTGTAGCACACAACCTTCGCAGGGGCATCTCCCCCACTTGGTTTCTTACTATCAGCATACCTCTGCTTACCCTTACCAGCCGGAACCTCATATGGCTTACCCCGGTTCTGAAATTTACCCCTCTGATCTCTCATGACCTTGGAGTGAGCATTACTATCCTCTTCGAATATCCTGCAACTGTCGATTAAATCAGCGAATACCCGAATCTTCTGGTACCCTATAGCTTTCTTTACATCAGCCCTCAGTCCATTCTCAAACTTAATACATTTTGAGAATTCAGAATCAGCATCAGCATAATGGGGGTAAACTTAGCCAATTCAGTGAACTTGGCAGCATACTCTGTCACTGACATGTTTCCTTGCTTGAGCTCAAGGAATTCTATTTCTTTCTTTCCCCTCACATCCTCTGGAAAATACTTCCGTAAGAACTCCCTACGGAAAACAGCCCAAGTTATCTCCTCATTAGCAGTTTCTAACCTCTGTCTAACCTCCATCCACCAATCATCAGCTTCTTCTGCCAGCGTATGGGTGCCATACCTAACCTTCTGCGCATCATTACAATCCATGACACGAAATATCCTTTCAATCTCTTTCAGCCACGCTAGAGCACCATCTGGATTATACTTGCCCTTAAAAACGGGTGGATTCTCCCTCTGGAACGTGGCTAAACTGCGAGTCCCAGCATTTTCAGCACCATTTTGCTGGTTCCCAACAGCCTGAGCCATAGCCTGCAGAGCAGCAGCAAGAGCAGCATCGTTTCTCCCAGCCATTTCAAATTATCACTGCAGCACAAACAGAAATTTAGACCTAATCTAACAATTCCTATTTGCCATAAGACACTATGACAGGACGACTTGGCCGGACAGACCGAACTGCTCTGATACCACTAATGTAACACCCCCTTCTAATAACCTTACTATTTAATAAAATCAGAGTTTCTTTTTTTTTTGAAAAAAATACAAAATAAGAGAGTGCTACATTTACTTCATTAAAATCAACAACTTCAAATCGCATAGTTCGGCATAAAAGCCACAAGATACATAGCACCATAAAATATCTGTTTAGTTTGCATCAACTAAATACAGTCACTACCACAGCGGAATAATAATAAGTTCGAAAACAAGTCCAATACATCACCAATAACAGTCTAGCAGTATAAATAAAATAACACATAAGCATAAGACGCCCCCCCCCCCCCCCGGTGCTACGTATCAGAGCATGACACTCCCTACCAGACGAAGGCATAAGGGTAACCTTCACTCGCTATTACCTGCACGTTGCCGACATGAGAAGCAGCATAAAAGCAGTAGGGTGAGTCTCTTTTCATAATTAATAACATATGGAATAAGCACTGCATAGGAAAAGTAACTAGGCACGCCGATTCACAGCAATGGCAGCAACCACATCGAAATTACAATCTCCAAACAGCATTACAAAATATATGGTTATGCATGGAATGCAACCCAAACTCCACGGGCACATGCATGTCGGATCCGTCACCAAATACAATTAGGCTGAAGCCTCTGCTCACCGATAATGCACATGGTTCAAGAGACGCCATGACAATACACCACAACACACCACACAATTCACCAATTCACCATTTAATCAACTCACCATAAACTAACCAAATAACTCACCAATAAACTCACCAAATAACTCACCAAAGAAATCAGTACCAATTTAATTAAATCGTTTTTAGGACATTGACACGGAATAGGAGAAAGTGAATAAAAATTTCAATTAGACACCTTGAACACTTCAGTCCAGAACCATCAGGAAAATAATCCATTTTTTCCTAAGACAATAATATTTAAGAAGACATCGGAATTAGCTTCAAAACGCATTTTGAACCGTTAAATTTGGATAACCGAGTCAAAAGTTATGATTAAAACAAATTCGGGAAAACACTTAGACATTCTGAAACTGGCGCATAGGCGCTGGGCGCCCAGGAGCAGCAACATTGGCCTGGCGCAACTGGCGCAGGGGAACACGGCGCCCAGGCACTAAGCGCCTAAGGCCAACACGGAAAACAGCTCATTTGACTCCAAAATTTGTTTTACACGAGCCATTTATCCAGTATATAAGAACCCAGCAAAAATTTTGGCAAAACATGACACGCAACATTGGCGCCCATGGACTAGGCGCCTAAGGCCAGGACAGGGGACAACTCCTTTGACTCCAAAAATTATTTTACACGAGCCATTTATTCATTGTATGAGAACCCAAAAAGAATTTTGAGAAAATATGCAACACAACAGTGGCGCCCTTGGCGCCCATGGCCAAGGCACCTAGCACCAAAACTGGGAACACAGTAAGACAGGCGCGGGAAAAACTGGCGCAGGGGACACGGCGCCCATGCATAGGGCACCTTGGTAAAACATGGGATACAGTACATTTGACGCTCAAAATCATTTTGCACGAGCCATTTAACTTAGACATGAAAACCAAAAGCCAAAATTGGCAAAACAATCACCAGAAAGTTGGGGCCCTTGGCGCCCATGGCACAAGGCGCCTAGCGCCTGGGACAGCAACAAAACACAACAGGCGCAGCACAGCTCTTGGCGCCCAGCAGCAGGGCGCCTGGGACAGAATTCCAGCAACACAAGCAACACTCTAGGGCGCCTAAGGCACCAACACTTTTTGAGTTCCTCTCAACAAAAAATCACCAAATTTAATCACCAATACCAAATACTCATATGAATAGTAGCCATCACATTTTTCACCAAAATTATTCAGTCAAAACCATAAACACCTAGCATGCATCATTCGCTTTGCACTCCACTCAACACAAATCAAACATGTCTTTGCACAAATAAATTTCAGCATAGCAACAACATCAAAACATACAAATCATTCATGGAAAATCACCCTAGAACCTAACCCTAGACAACACTCATCACATACACTATTAAAGATAAAAAGAGGACCCCCTAACCTTTTAGAAGTGAAGAATTCGCAAGGCACCCTAGAAATTCACCAACACCACCAACGATCCAAGCTCTCCTCCTTCCTTAGGCTCCACGCGAAAGACCCTCCTCCTTTGCCCTAGCACCGCCGCGCCCCTTCTTTCTCACTCTCCTCTTCGCAAGTTTCTTTCCTCTTCTCTTCTCTCCTCTCTTCGAATCCTTTTCTTTCTTTTGCACAAATGAGACACTTGTCTCAAACCCTTGCTAAAATTCGCCTAGGCCTAAGTCAATGGGCTTGGGCTTGGGCCAATCCTAACATTCCGGAATTACCATCACCACTCCCTTCAAATTAAATAAAAATAACACATTAATAAATTAATATAACAATAATAATGCAACACTTAAATAATTTAATCAAATAATTAATTAAATTATTTTGGGTGTTACACCATGGGCACCTTGTTGCGTCTGGAGTAGGATCTGGCGCCCCCGTGGGCGCCTTGTTGCGTTGATCTGGCTGGAGCAGGATCTGGCGCCCTCATGGGTGCCTTGGGTGCCTTGTTGCGTTGATCTGGCTGGAGCAGGATCTGGCGCCTTCATGGGCGCCATGGGCGCTTTGTCATGTTGATCTTGACACATACGGAAGACCAGCGAAAATCCTTCAAGCCAAGACCATCCTCCGGAATAATCTCGGCTTGTGGGGCAACTGTTCTGGAGTGGACCAAGGGGTCCCATTAGCAAAACCAAGAGGTGCGCTTAGCGAATAATGTGGATCAACCCAACCGATTCAGCCCATATCCACCACATGCGAGCCCAACATGCTTGGACGGTCAAGATCGACTCTGCCGATCCAACGATCCACGAGAGGGCGCGATTTCCTATAAAAACAGGCAAACTTTGCCCTAAGAAAGGTTCAATCTCTAATCCTTACTACCTTCACTCATATATTTGATATACTGACTTGAGCGTCAGAGTAGCTTGCAGGTACCCCCCCCTGGCGCTCACTGACCTCCTGCCATGACAGCAAGAGACCTACCAACAGCAGTTGACCAAAAAGCGGCTTGGTAGAGAACATTGGCGACCACAGTGGGAGACACCAAAACCTTGTCTCGCTGAATCTGCTCCACGAGGAGACACCCAGCGTATAGGCACCAAGGCGCCCTAGAGGGCGCCAAAACATGTTCTGCAGGATGGCACCAAGCACATCCAGGAAGGCACCCAGGCGCCCTAGAGGGCCCCAAAACATGTTTCGCAGGATGGCACCAAGCACATCTAGGAAGGCACCCAGGCGCCCTAGAGGGCCCCAAAACATGTTTCGCAGGATCGCACCAAGCACATCCAGGAAGGCACCCAGGCGCCCTAGAGGGCCCCAAAACATGTTTCGCAGGATGGCACCAAGCACATCCAGGAAGGCACCCAGGCGCCCTAGAGGGCCCCAAAACATGTTTCGCAGGATGGCACCAAGCAAATCCAGGCTGGCACCAAGGCGCCCTAGAGGGCCCCAAAACATGTTTCGCAGGAGCACACCAAGCACATCAAGGAAGGCACCAAGGCGCCCAAGAGGGTGCCAAAACATGTTTCGCAGGAGGGCCCCAACATCAAGATCAACATGACAAGGCGCCCATGGCGCCCATGAGGGCGCCAGATCCTGCTCCAGCCAGATCAACGCAACAAGGTGCCCATGGCGCCCATGAGGGCGCCAGATCCTGCTCCATCCAAATCAACGCAACAAGGCGCACATGGCGCCCACGGGGGCGCCACATCCTGCTCCAGACGCAACAAGCCGCCCATGGCGCCCATGAGGGCGCCAGATCCTGCTCCAGACGCAACAAGGCGCCCATGAGGGCGCCAGATCCTACTCCAAACGCAACAAGGCGCCCATGGCGCCCATGAGGGCGCAGATCCTGCTCCAAGAGACGGCAGCCAATACAACATGACAAGGCCCCCATGGCGCCCTTGAGGGCACCAGATCCTGCTCCAAGAGGCGGCAGCCAAGATAACATGACAAGGCGCCCACGAGGGCACCATCCACAACACGCACGCAGGGAACAACACCAAAGGCACACAGGAGGGTGCCAACTCTCGCGAACAAACAAGCGTCCAGCAAGGCTCCCAGGAGGGCCCCAACAGCAGAACGTAGCACTTGGCACAAGGCGCCTAGGAGGGCGCCAACATCTGGATACGGCACCCTAGCTTGACGCTTGGCACAAAGATGACCCCATAGGAGGCCTGAGTCGTGGTTACAACGAAGTGATCTTATGCGACCCGACAAGACAGACAAAGTGACGCAGTACGACAAAGAAAAATTTCTCTTTTTTACTCTAGAGAGTGAGAATGATAAAACACGGTCGTGACAAAGGCAGTGTCCCGCGCGACTTCACACATACGGCAGACCAGCGAAAATCCTTCATGCCAAGACCATCCTCCGGAATAATCTCGGCTTGGGGGGCAACTGTTCTGGAGTGGACCAAGGGGTCCCATTAGCAAAACCAGGAGGTGCGCTTAGCGAATAATGTGGATCAGCCCAATCGATTCAGCCCATATCCACCTCATGTGAGCCCAACATGCTTGGACGGTTAAGATCGACTCTGCCCATCCAACGATCCACGAGAGGGCACGATTTCCTATAAATACAGGCAATCTTTGCCCTAAGAAAGGTTCAATCTCTAATCCTTAGTACTTTCACTCATATATTCGATATACTGACTTGAGCGTCGGAGTGGCTTGTAGGTACCCCCCGGGCGCTCACTGACCTCCTGCCAGGGTAGCAAGAGACCTACCAACAGCAGCCGACCAAAAATCTGCTCGGTACTGAACATTGGCGACCACAGTGGGAGACACCCAGCGTATATCCACCTAATGCGAAATTTGCGAGACAACATGACAAGGCGCCCATGGCGCCCATGAGGGCGCCAGATCCTGCTCCAAGAGGCGGCAGCTAGATCAACGCAACAAGGACCCCATGGCGCCCATGAGGTCGCCAGATCCTGCTCCAGATGCAACAAGACGCCCATGGCGCCCATGAGGGCGCCAGATCCTGCTCCAGACACAACAAGGCGCCCATGGCTCCCATGAGGGCGCCAGATCCTGCTCCACACGCAACAAAGCGCCCATGGCGCCCATGAGGGCGGCAGATCCTGCTCCAGATGCAACAAGGCCCCCATGGCGCCCATGAGGACGCCAGATCCTGCACCAAAAGGCAGCAGCCAAGACAACATGACAAGGCGCCCAAGGCGCCGATGAGGGTGCCAGATCCTGCTCCAAGAGGCGGCAGCCAAGACAACATGACAAGGCCCCCATGGTGCCCATGAGGGGGCCAGATTCTGCTCTAAGAGGCGGCAGCCAAGACAACATGACAAGGCGCCCACGAGGGCACCATCCACAACACGCACGCAGGGAACAACACCAAAGGCACACAGGAGGGTGCCAACTCTCGGGAACAAACAAGCGTCTAGCAAGGCTCCCAGGAGGGCCCCAACAGCAAAATTTAGCACTTGGCACAAGGCGCCCAGGAGGGCGCCAATATCAGGATACGGCACCCTAGCTTGACGCTTGGCACTAAGATTACCCCATAGGAGGCCTGAGTCGTGGTCACAACAAAGTGATCTTATGCGACCCGACAAGACAGACAAAGACACGCAGTATGGCAAAGAAAAATTTCTCTTTTTTACTCTAGAGGGCACGATTTCCCATAACTTTGTCCATACTTATCCGATGGAGGTGTATGAGCATGCATTGGAAAGCTAAGAAGCTTAGCTACAATTATTATGTTAAGAGAAAAATCCAATTCGGACGTCTCCAGCACCCCCACAGAAGACACCACCAGGGATCACCATCGAGGAGGTCCCCCGACCGGCGCATGGCTCATAATTTGGACTATGAAGACACATCCCCCTGCAACTCAAGAAGGTTTTCCGATGAAGGACCTTTCACTTGAAAGGGGGGTGAATGCCAAACCCCAAGGGCCTTGGAGAAACTGCCAGCCCTCAAGACGTATGATGGAACCAGATATCCAGACCGCCATCTGGCACACTTCTCCCCGATAATGGGCCATAGAGGGATAATGGGCCATAGAGGCGCTAGGGAGCCTGTTCACGGCAAAATCTTCCCCCTCACTCTCGAAAATTCCGCATTAGAGTGGTTTCAAGAGCTAGGGCCGAACTCCATCTCCTCATGGGGGCAGTTGGCGTGAATGTTGACATCTCGTTTCACTGCCTCCCGGCTGAAACCCAAATCTGAAGAGATTCTTAGAGCAATCAAGCAGGGAGAGAAATAAACACTTAGAGAGTATCTGGAAAGGTTCAAACAAGGAGGCTACCAACGTTAGGGGCCTTGAAGACAAGAGGAGGATCTTTTGGATGAAGGATGGCCTCAAGAAGGGAAGCTTGTTTAAAAGGGACATGGGGGTTAACAAACCCCGAAGCCTGTACGAGTTCCTTCGGAAGGCACAAAAGTACATGGACTATGAAGAAGACAACATGGCGTACCAAGAGGACGCCAAGGTTGGCAACAAGGAGGAAGAGGATGAAACTCGTGACTCCAAATAGGGAGTAGGGCATCAGGACCTGAGCCTAGGGCTAGACCTAGTTATGAATTTTGTTGTTTGAGCACAAAAGCATAATGTATGGCACTAACTAGCATCAACACTTGTTACAAAGAAAAATTCCTTAAGATCAAGAAAGAAAAAGGGCCTAACTCCACAGTCAGGAGTGGAACGAGGCAAGTGTGACAAGCATATATGAAGAGGCCTGAGCCGGATGGCCACGAGGTCTTGGCCCAGGATAAGCGAAACCACTAGCAAAGCATGAGACCACGAGGTCTTGGGTAGCAGACATCGAGAAAGGCGCGGAAGTGAAGCAAATAATGAGACCGTGAGGTCACAGACACCAAAGATACCTACCTACAAGGATGACGTCTAGTCTACAGGCCATTACCTCATCTGTGTTTATCCGACGGAGGCGTGTAAGCATGCGTCGGAAAGCTAAAAGCAGGGGTACAATTATCATGTTAAACTCGAAATCCAATTCGTACGTCTCCACACCCAGGAAGGGAAACAAGCTGACGGCACCATAATAATTCCTGTGCAACCCAGCACCCAGCGCCCAGGAGGGCGTCAATTCAAGCGTCCGTGAAGGCTGCCAATGCATGGCAAGCCAGCACCCGAGGCGCCAAAGAGGGCACCAAACCCCTGCTCACAAGCTAGCATTCAGCCTAGCGCAAGATGACATCCAGGCGCCCAGGAGGGCGCCAAATCCTACTTCGAAGGCAGCCGGCATGGCGCACAAGACAAATAACTAGTGCATGAGCACATAAGAAAATTAAAGGATGCATGAGCATGCAAGTGCACGAGTTCGTGAGAAAATGACATAGTACACGAGCACGTGAGCAAATAGAGAGTGCACGAGCACGTGGACCGACGCAGCTCAATACCAATGCAGGACGGCAGCAAGAAGGATGATCTGGCTTGATTAGGCACAGAAAATGCAACACCCTCAAGGACGACATTAAAGAGCAGATCCATGACACTGATCCCTAGCAGTAACACTTATTCCCAAAGGAAACTTCCCCAAGATAAAAAAAAAGGCTCCAACTCCATAAGAAGGAGGGGGGCAATGCTAGTTTGAGATCCTACCTACCGGGCAGGGAGGGACTGCCTGGATCGCAGGGACACGAGTCGACCTACTCGGTTCATAAAGCGGCTATCAAGAGACGTCACAAGCCTCTAATGGGTGAGTTAAATTCAGATAGATTCTGATAAACTCCTGTTAGAGTCCCTAGATGGGCGAAGTGGCATCGCAAGATGTCACAACCTCGAAGCGGCATATTGAAAAGGTCGCAACCTCTAATGGGTGAGTTAAATTCGGATAGATTTTGATAAACTCCTGTTAGAGTCCCTAGATGGGTGAAGTGGCATCGCAAGATGTCACAACCTCGAAGCGGCTTATCGAAAAGGTCGCAACCTCCAATGGGTGAGTTAAATTCGGATAGATTCTGATAAACTCCTGTTAGAGTCCCTAGATGGGCGAAGTGGCAACGCAAGATGTCACAACCTCGAAGCGGCATATCGAAAAGGTCGCAACCTCTAATGGGTGAGTTAAATTCGGATAGATTCTGATAAACTCCTGTTAGAGTCCCTAGATGGGCGAAGTGACATCGCAAGATGTCACAATCTCGAAGCGGCATATCGAAAAGGTCGCAACCTCTGATGGGTGAGTTAAATTCGGATCGATTCCGATAAACTCCTGTCAGAGTTAACGCGTCTCCAAGACGCGAAGCGGCATATTGAAAAGGTCGCAACCTCGGATGGGTGAGTTAAATTTGGATCAATTCTGATAAACTCCTGACAGAGATAACATTGCCACGAGACGATAGGAGGTGATACGTTCAGAAGCGTGAAAAATAAGCAAGACAAAGGAAACATGGATATAACGTAAAATCATCAGTCAAGCTCCATAAAGCAAACATACAACGAAATCCAACAGGACAAAAAGAAATTACAAGTCAAGAACAATTGAACTTCTAGAAGAAATAATCAGGAGGCAATGACGTCGAAATCAACCATGTTGGAACGATATCTAACAATCCTCCCATCTACAGCCTCATGGTCAAACCGGAAGATGCTCGACTCAAGAACTGCATCCGGGTACATGCACGAACGTGGCCAATCACTTTGTCGTAGGCAGCATAGAAGAATCTCCACCACCTCATGCTCAAAAAGCAGATTATCATTAGAAGAGGTAACGACGAAGCCAAGGAAGCCGGCTTCCTCCGAAGGCACGGTATCACTCAGCATCTCTCAACCTGCAGGACAGGGGGCAGAACAAGCGGTTACAAAACAAGACATGCTCGAACACCCCCTCCCCTTAGGTGGGGGACGTCAACAAAACAAGACGTGCTAAAACACAAAAAGCTAGAAATATAAATTGAAGGATAGCCCAAATCACCTTGGTAATAATTAAGAAGCGGTAAAACTCGTGGAAATGTCAACGAGGTAATGGTAAGGACAAGAGAAGCAATTCCCCTCGGCACCAAGCAAGAAAAGCAGGCTAAGAGACAAGATGAGCAGCAAAACATAAAGTAAAGTGCCAAGCACATGTCTACACAAGTCGGCACCCAAGAGGGCGCCTGACAAGGAGGGCGCCCATGAGGGCGCCTGCAAAGTAGCAACCAGCGCCCATGAGGGTGCCTGGCAGGAGCAGGGGGCGCCATGGGGGCGCCTAGCAAAAGCAACTAGTGTAACGCCCCAAAAATCTAATTAATTATTTAATTGAATTGTTTAGGAATTATTTAGTAGAAAATAATGGAATAACTATATGATAGTGTATGTGGACCTATTATTAGTGTTAGGATTAGTAAAGGTGAGGTGTTAGGGAAAAAGCCCATGATTAGGTCGCATAAGCTAAGGGAAAGCCCATGAAGTTAAATGAGTTGACAAATAGTAGGAAACTAGGTTAGGGTTTCATTATTAGAAAAACAAAAGTTTGAGAGTGGGAGAGCTAGAGGGCGCGACGATCAAGAGGAGAGAAGAGGGAGAGAGCGACGCCAAGAGGAGAGAGGAGGCTAGGGTTTCGTGATCTTCTAAGGCTAAGGTAAGGGTGGGGTTCTATCTCTATAATTGGGTGTATGAATGGCTCTATGTAGGAAGGTTATGGAACCCTAGGTGTACTAAGTTTAGAAAACCTTAGTTGTAGGAATTGAACTTTAAATGATGATGTTAATTTCGATTGATGATGATTGTTGCCATTTGACGATGTGTGATCATGCTTGTTGATGTTTTGGAACCAAAATTCTGTGCATGGGCGCCATGGGCGCCGTTTTTTATCCTGCCGCAGGGTGCCATGGGCGCCGTCCTGTGTTTGTGTTGCTGGGCGCCTTCCTAGGCGCCATTCTGTGTGTGTTGTGTTTTGGCGCATGGGCGCCAATGCTGTGGCTGCCCAGTTGCTGTTTGCCGTGTTGTTCTGGCGCATGGGCGCCAAGGGCGCCAATGCCGTGGCTGCCCAGTTGCTGTTTGTAACGCCCCAAAATTTAATTAATTATTTAATTAAATTATTTGGGAATTTAGTTGGTAGAAATAATAAAAATAAATAATAATAGAATACATGGACCTATGGTTGGGGTTAGTAGTAGTGAATTTAGAGTGTCATGGACAAGGCCCATGTTTTAGTTGCATATCCAAAAGAAAAAGCCCATGAAAATTCACTAAGTATAAAAAGGGATTAATTAGGGTTTTGCGCATTTGAGAAAGAAAAGAAAAATTGGAAATAGAGAGAGAGGAGAAGAGAGGGCGCGACGAAGAGAAGAGGAGAGTTAGGGCAAGCCAAAAATTTCGAGTTCTTCAAAGGCTAAGGTAAGGGTGGGGTTCTATCTCTATAATTGGGTGCATGAAGGGCTCTATGTAGAAAGGTTTATGGAACCCTAGGTGATTAAGTAAGAAAACCTTAGTTGTAGGAATTTTATTTGATCGATGATGAGTGAAGGTGAATTGATGATGTTTGAGCATGATTGATAATGATTGAATATGGTTGTGATTGATTTAATACACTTGTTGATGAATTGAACGCAAAATCCTGTCTATAGGGCGCCATGGGCGCCAATGTTGCTATTGCTGTTGCTGGGCGCCTCCCTGGGCGCCATGTCCTGTGCGTGTTGCTGTCTGGGCGCCAAGGGCGCCATTCTGTGTTGTTTGCTGGGCGCCTCCTGGGCGCCAAACCGTGTCAGTCATGTTGCCTAGGCGCCAAGGGCGCCACACCCTGTGATGATTGTCATACCCCAATTTTGTCCGGCTTAGGTCAAAACCCTAATTTTCGACACAAAAAATATATAATAAATTATGCATTGCATTTTGGGTCCTAGAAACCATTCCAAAGTTTTTGAAATCATTTTTAGGGTTAGAATGCACTTTTTGGGAAATTAGGGTTTTTAGGGTCAAAAAGGGCATTTTGGTCATTTCTCACAGAAGGGTCTATAAAAATAATTTTTGCATGAAAATATTTTTCAATAAGCCCCATGCATGAAAATATTTTTTAGAAAGTATAAAATTGATTTTATCATGCATATAATGTATTCTTGATGAATAAGGAAGTTATCCATGTTTTTAGGAAGCACTCAATCGATTACATCATATCCTTCCTTCAAGCAAATAATCGATTATCTACTTGAAAATCAAGGGGATAATCGATTATCCACTCTGAAAATCAAGGGGATAATCGATTATCCACTCTGAAAATCAAAGGGGATAATCGATTATCTACTCTGAAACAATTCAGGAGCATAATCGATTATCCCATGTTTTCACTAAGGACCATAATCGATTATCACCTATTTTGGAAGGTTTCTATGATTTTGGAAAGTGCCTAATCGATTACACACTTCTTTTCTTCAAGCCTATAA
The DNA here is from genome assembly GCA_039519185.1 of Astragalus membranaceus. Taxonomy (NCBI): domain Eukaryota; kingdom Viridiplantae; phylum Streptophyta; class Magnoliopsida; order Fabales; family Fabaceae; genus Astragalus; species Astragalus membranaceus. The sequence goes on along the minus strand of CM076846.1, from coordinate 32,618,267 downwards.
TCGATTATCCTCCTGAAAAGTGTTCAGGAGCATAATCGATTATCCTCTTTTATGACTAAACACCATAATCGATTATGAACAAACATGGAAAGTACCTAATCGATTATATATGCTATGTAATCGATTATCTACTTGAAAATCAATGAGCCAATAATCGATTACATCTCTCAAGTTATTTAAGCAACTAATCGATTACTCCATTTCCTAAAATAGATCAAATCTGATTTCCTATAAATAGGACGCTCATTTTTCATTTCAGATCACACACATTTTCACGAGATCAGAGAAAAAACCCATTTTTCGAAATCTCTCACATTTTAGAAAAAAAACTCTTCTACGCTTTACTTTTTGCTCTATTCGTTCCGTTGGTCCGTCAGAGTTGATCCTTCGCTAAGAGTTAGTTGGGGTTGCATCCTTCAAGTTGTAAGATCCGCCTTCATTAGAGGTATTTCTGTCTTTACATTTGTCATTATTTAATTATGGTGATCCGTGCCAAAACTGCCCTATGTGATTCTACTTAGCCTTAGTGTTTATTTACTTGTTCTTGTATATTATTGTTGATGATGAATCATATGATTCCCACTTATGCCTAGTGCATCGTGTTCTAAGTGGTGAAGATGGTCTCAGATGATTCAACCTCCCCCTTTTAAACCCTTTCAAAAACATTTTTCATTAGAACTACGTCGCTTTGATTCCCATTTGGGATACGTAGGAGCGAGTCACGTTCTCGTCAAGCGCAACGAATAAAAACCCTTTTCGCAACCATAAACAAACCATTTTCATAAAACAAACAAAAAGAATCATTTTCAAACCCATTGTTGCTAGTAGCTCATCAGAGCCTTTGTTCGTTTAGCTATTAGTGGCAATGTCCTTTTCTCATAAGAATAATAAACGATGATCCATCATAACCTTTGTTAGTTTGATCATCGTGTGAATCAATCTCTTTCGAAAATCACTTTCAAAAAAGATAATAAAAACGAGTTGTTATCAAATAGTCCATCAGAACCTTTGTTCGTTTGACTAGCGGTACAACTCTCTTTTTTGAGTATTTAGTAGTGATTAATCATAGCCTCTGCTAGTTTAATCATTTGCTAATGCTCGTCCTATTTCAAAAACTCACCAAAAAAAGATAAAAAACAAAAACTTTTCAAAAAGACAACCAAGAACTACGTAGCTTTGAATTCTCCATCGCACCGGGAGATACGTAGGAGCGGGCCATGTCCCGTCAAGCACTTTCTCTAAAAACCCTTTTTTCCCCCTTTCTCACCAAAAATAAAATTTTCATTAAGTTTTCCCATTCATCTCCAAACAAGAAATAAATACGCAAATCTAGGTATTTTTCAAATCAAACGTTAAAACCACACATTTAATTAGAGGTTCCCTTTCGGTAGAAAGGACGTGCGCGGTGCTAACACCTTCCTCGCACGTAATCGACCCCCGAACCTATATCTCTAGTTTTCAAAAGACCATCCGCCTTGTCCAAAAGACCTTTTTTCAATGTTTTGGTCTTAAAATTAAAATATTGGTGGCGGCTCCAAAATTTTCCACGTTGTACATTGAGAAACCCAAACCGGGGATTTTTCGGGGTGCAACAATGATGTGTTGCTGTCTCGTATGTTGTTTCCGGCGCAGGGGCGCCAAGGGCGCCAAGTGTGGCTGCCCCGTGTTGCTGTCTTGCATGTTGTTCTGGCGCAGGGGAGCCATGGGCGCCAATGTGGTGGCTGCCTAACTGCTGTTGACTATTTTTCTGGCGCATGGGCGCCATGGGCGCCAAAATGGTGGCTGCCCAATTGTGATTTTACGCGATGTTCTGGCACATGGGCGCCAAGTGTGGCTGCCCAAAGTTGCTGTTGCTGTTGTCTCCTGGCGCTGTGGGCGCCATGGGCGCCAAAGTGTGGCTGCCCGTATGGCTGTTGTTGCTGTTCCTGGCGCACTGGGCGCCAAGGGCGCCAAGATTGGCTGCCCGGTTGCTGTGTTGCGTGCATGTTTCTGGCGCAGGGGCGCCATGGGCGCCTAAATCAGGCTGCCTGTTGCTGTGTCTGGCGCAGGGGCGCCATGGGCGCCAGAACCTGGCTGCCCTGTGCTGTGGTTGTGTGCTGGGCGCCATGGGCGCCAAGGGCGCCAGTTTGGCTGCCCGCTGTGTTGCTGGGCGCCAGTTTTGGCTGCCAAGTGCGATGTTGGGCGCTGTGGGCGCCAAGGGCGCCAAATGCGGCTGCCCACAAGTGAAGTCCATGATTGATGGTTTAAAATGGTGTCGAATATGTGATTTTTCTGATGTTGCCAAAATAAAGTGATGATTGCCAAAATACTGTGACGTTGCTAAAAGTGTTGAGAATTTCTAAGTTGTAATTTGTTGACGACGATGTTATGCGACGATGAAGTTGCCTCTATTTATTGGCAGGAGATGTGTTATAGGCCTATGGACACTGTTGCTTTTCCGATGTTGCTGTGTGCTGTGTAACTATTGATAATTGTTGTGCATTTACATAGCGTCACATGCATATCATATTTTACGACGGAGCTATGCTCAAACCACGACGACGACGTTGCGATGTTTGCACCTCTATTTACGGGTTTGAATTATGGTACCACATGCATTATAGGGTGGTGGCCCTGAGTTGAGTCACATTCCGCATTACGTGCATATTTTTGTGATGAAGACGATGTTGACTGATGTTAAACGATGATTGATGCTGAAATGATGTTGGTTGATATCAAATGATGAATTGTTGCTGTAACTTGAATTATATATTGCGTTTCATGTATCTAATTATATAGAACGATATCTCACCCCTTCTGTTTGAATGTTACCCCAAATGTTGGTAACGTGCAGGTGATCTCGAATGAAGACCATAGTTCTTCATTAGTTCGGTGTCGTCGCTCTGATACGTAGCACTCAGGGGGATGAACGCTTATTTATTTTAATTACTTATGACTTGTATTTTGTTGGATTTTGGTTTGAGAAGCCGTGCATATTTGCAACGATGTTAATGATTGATTTTTGTGAATTTTCCGCTGTGTGTTCGAATTGTTATTTGACGTCGACGTTTTAAAAAGTGCTATGTATTCCGAATTGTTTTTGAGAAATGTGACATCCGTTTTGTCGTTAAAAACTCTAATTTATGTAATAAATTACCGGGTAGAATTGGGTGTTACACTGTTTGCTGCGTTGTTCTGGCGCATGGGCGCCAAGGTTGTGGCTACCTTGTTGTTGTGGCTGTGTTGTCCTGGCGCATGGGCGCCAAGGGCGCCAAAATCTGGCTGCCCGTTGCTGGTTCTGGGCGCATGGGCGCCAAGATTGGCTGCCCAATTTCTGTTGTTGCTTGCTGTGTCTGGCGCAGGGGCGCCATGGGCGCCAAAATCTGGCTGCCTTGTTGCTGTGTCTGGCGTAGGGGCGCCATGGGCGCCAAAATCTGGCTGCCTTGTTGCTGTGTCTGGCGCAGGGCGCCATGGGCGCCAGAATCTAGCTGCCTTGTTGTTGTGTTGTGTTCTGGCGCTGTGGGCGCCAAGGGCGCCAGTGTGGCTGCCTGTGTTGCGTGATGCGTTGCATGTTGTGTTGCGTGTTGTGTTGCTGGGCGCCAGTTTGGCTGCCCAAATGTGAATTTCACATTTGATGCTTGGGACGATGTGTTGATGTTGAATATGTAATTAGGTCCAAAGTTGCCAAAATATTAGAAGTTGCTAAATTGTTGATGTGTTGCCAAAAATGTTGAAAGTTGCTAAGTTGCTAATTAGTGTTGATGATGGTGTACCAAGTTGAATTGCCTCTATTTAGTGGCAGGTGGTATGTTGTAGGCCTATGGCCAACGATGATTTCCGATGTTGTTGCGTTGCTATGTAATCGTTGTTTATTGGTTGTGCATTTACATAGCTTCGCATACATAGCATATTTTTACAATGGAGCTATGCTCAAAACACGATGGCCTGGACTGGCAAATTATGACGAAATGATGTTACGATGTTAATGCCTCTATTTATTGGCTGGATTATGGTACCACATGCATTATAGGGCGGTGGCTCTGAGTTGAGTCACATTCCGCATCCATGTTGCATACCTATGTGATTGAGATGGTGTTGACTGCTGTTAAACGATGAATTGATGCTATGACCCGAATTACATATTGTCTTTCATATGTCTGATTATATAGTGTGATATCTCACCCCTTCTGTTTGAATGTTACCCCGATGTTGGTAACGTGCAGGTAATCATGAATGAAGGCTGTTCACCTTCGTTTGATCGAGTCGGTGTCGTCGCTCTGATATGTAACACTCGGGGGGAATGAACACACGTTTTAATATTGTTGCCATGTTATTTCGTTGTTGAAACTTTAACTTGTTACGTCGTTGTTTTTGAGCTGTCTTGGTTGTTAAGATGCCACGTCTATTTGAATTAACTTGTTATGAATCCGCTGCGTAGTAATTAAAGAGAAATTATTTTGAAGACTAAAAAGTTGTTTTATCGGTTCATTCGAAAGCGCTATGTATCTGTTTTAAAAAGTGAATTAACCCGTCTATTGTTTTCACGAAGCAGATGTGGCACTCCATTGTTTGTTGAAAAAGATTTTTATGAACTCTGATTTTGCATTATTTTGCCGGGTAGAAATGGGGTGTTACAACCAGCACCCATGAGGGCGCCTGGCAGAAGCAACCAGTGCCCATGAGGGCGCCTTGCAGGAGCAAGCAGCGCCCAGCAGAGGAGCGCCTGGCAGGAGGCAGTCTGAAAGCAAATCCTTCGCAACGGTGTAGTCAGCACTATGCAGTAAGGCACCCGTGAGGGCACCAAACCCTGTCTCGCAAAATTAAAGGATGCATGAACATCTGAGTGCATGAGCACGTGAGTAAATAAAAGAGTGCATGAGCACGTAAGAAAATAAAAGAGTGTATGAGCACATAAGAAAACTAAAGGATGCGGGAGCTTGTGAGTGCATAAAAGAGTGCACAAGCACGTGAACAAAAAAGCAGAGTGCCAAGCACACGTCCACACAAGCCAGCGCCCATGAGGGCACCTGGCAAGGAAGGAACCAGCACCCATGAGGGTGCCTGGCAAGGAAGGAACCAGCGCCCATTAGGGCACCTGACAAGGAAGGAACCAGCGCCCATGAGGGCGACTGGCAAGCAAGGAACCAGCGCCCATGAGGGCGCCTGGCTGGGAGCCAATGAAAAAGCAAGGCACCATGAGGGCACCAAAACCTTCTCTCGCAAAATCTGCTCCACGAGGAGACACCCAGCGTATAGGCACCAAGGCGCCCTAGAGGGCGCCAAAACATGTTCTGCAGGATGGCACCAAGAACATCCAGGAAGGCACCCAGGCGCCCTAGAGGGCCCCAAAACATGTTTCACGGGATGGCACCAAGCTCATCCAGGAAGGCACCCACGCGCCCTAGAGGGCCCCAAAACATGTTTCGCAGGATAGCACCAAGCACATCTAGGAAGGCACCCAGGCGCCCTAGAGGGCCCCAAAACATGTTTCGCTGGATGGCACCAAGCACATCCAGGATGGCACCCAGGCGCCCTAGAGGGCCCCAAAACATGTTTCGCAGAATGGCACGAAGCAAATCCAGGCTGGCACCAAGGCGCCCTAGAGGGCCCCAAAACATGTTTCGCGGGAGGGCATCAAGCACATCCAGGAAGGCACCAAGGCGCCCTAGAGGGCGCCAAAACATGTTTCCCGGGAGGGCGCCAACATCAAGATCAACATGACAAGGCGCCCATGGCGCCCATGAGGGTGCCAGATCCTGCTCCAGCCAGATCAACGCAACAAGGCGCCCATGGCGCCCATGAGGGCGCCAGATCCTGCTCCAGCCAGATCAACGCAACAAGGCGCCCATGAGGGCGCCAGATCCTACTCCAAACGCAACAAGGCGCCCATGAGGGCGCCAGATCCTTCTCCAGACGCAACAAGGCGCCCATGGCGCCCATGAGGGCGCCAGATCCTGCTCCAAAAGGCAGCAGCCAAGACAACATGACAAGGCGCCCATGGCGCCCATGAGGGCGCAAGATCCTGCTCCAAGAGGCGGCAGCCAAGACAACATGACAAGTCCCCCATGGTGCCCATGAGGGCGCCAGATCCTGCTCCAAGAGGCGGCAGCCAAGACAACATGACAAGCCGCCCACGAGGGCACCATCCACAACATGCACGCAGGGAACAACACCAAAGGCACACAGGAGGGTGCCAACTCTTGGGAACAAACAAGCGTCCAGCAAGGCGCCCAGGAGGGCCCTCAACAGCAGAACGTAGCACTTGGCACAAGGCGCCCAGGAGGGCGCCAACATCAGGATACGGCACCCTAGCTTGACGCTTGGCACAAAGATTACCCCATTGGAGGCTTGAGTCGTGGTCACAACGAAGTGATCTTATGCGACCCGACAAGACAGACAAAGTGACAAGCTGCTCGGTACAGAATAATAAGATTATGGAGTCTTTTCAAAAAAGTGTAAACCGTGTGGATACCCGGAACAACACTTCATTCTACAAGATGATACGTGGCTTTGTCTCGGTAAACACACCCAACCTTATTGCTGATGAGTATAAAAAAACCTTGTATTCTATGGGTACCGACAAAAACCGATGCGGGTGCACAATTAAGGTTACACATGGGTTACCTCGTGCTTGTGAGATTGGATATTTTCGCGTGGGAGGTAATGCAATCCCATTGAAGCTGGGTGACATGCATCAGAGGAAGCTCAGTTTGGAGGGTATGTATGAGTAACACATGAATCAAGCAAATGCATATTGTGACATCAGTTATTCTATTAAGACGATCTGGAAGCGTTGGAATACCATGGAAATTACCGGAAGGGTCGTATTCAAGAGACAGATCGATGAGTGTGCATTTCCTTCCACAATCAACATGGTTCCACCACTCTCCAAAATCAAAACGAAGGGTGCACCAAAGAAGCACAAACAATATGATGTCAAACGAGACCCTTCCTATTTTGAGCACGTGGACTAGGCAAAGAAGAATGGCACCCAAAACTCAATCAGACAACCCTCTCAGCGGTCATCAAAGCAGTGGGCGTCCTTACAACAGGCAACCACACAACAATTATCCTTACAGCGGTCAATAAAGAAGCGGGCACATCACAGCATGCATTTGATAGGGTGGTTTCCTCCACATATCCACCCCTACATGGATGATATTATTAATGTAGTTGGGGAAGAAAATTGTGGTTACCGGTCTGTTGCTTCCGGACTTAATATTGAGGAGGAGAGTTGGCCTTTAATCAGGCAAGAGTTGATTCGTGAAATTAACAGGACATCTTTGGCTATATGCTCAATTATTTGGTGACGACCTGCAAACTATGAGGGATTCATTACTTGTTAGTCATTTGGGGGAGAAATCGACAGAGAAGTCGATGATGATGCCTGATATGGGGCACGTTATAGCAACCAGATATAACATCACCTAGTAGCGTTTGCATTGACAGATGGATGGTCATGGACCTTTTGGCTGTTGCGAGGTAGATATATAGCTCGTGACAGCAGGACCAGCTTGATTGGTATTGGGTTTGTCCATGGAAATCACTGGGTGCAGATAATTGCATTATTTCATATTTTGTGATTATGTTTATAATAATTAAGATGATGTTATAAACGGTTCTAACCATTTTATATATACAGGGTTAAGTTGAATTCTGGAAGTCCATGACCTCCTATTCATGGGTCTTTGCATCATTATGCCTTAGAAGAGGCTAGGACATGGTTAAGTCCATATGTTGGATGTATCCAACATTGGGCTGCTATTGCTCCAGATCCTAATGTACACACCGGTCCCATTAAAGTTGTAGATGTGACCACTGCTACATTAATGTAATTACATTTATGTTTGTTTTAGTTGATGTTTCAATGTAATCAGCTTTTGCATCAATTAAAATATTAATTCACACGATATAAAACACATGCGTGAAACAATTATCTCTTACATGAAAATAAAACATTAATTATTATTCTCAACAATTCATAACTTATTGAAATTCATAGTAAGTAGAAAAGAAGAAAAAAGAGTCACAATAATTCATAACTTTATCAACTACATCAACAATAATCATATTGGATGCAATTGCTCTAACAACATCATTTTGAGGAGGCTGAACTTGAATAGGTGGTGGCTGACGACACATCACTCTAGGACAAACACGTTCAGTACTCATTGGTATATGTATCTTGAAACGTCCTTGTGAAGTAGGTCAACTCAACCATCCTACGTCTTATTGTGCCACTGTCTGCTCCAAAAATATCCATGATCTTAACGTTGTCAATGTCTATGTATGGGGTGCCATCAGCATCGACAAAAACAGAGGCAGGATGAGGTGTTCCAAGTCCAGTTTCTATATTAAGTCTTCGAGGTAACTTATGATGGTAAGCATCATAGAATTTAGAAGACATTTAATCTGCCACTGTAAATTAATAAGTATTAAATTTAAGAACAATATGAATTTAAGAACATAGGCAGGATGAGGTGTTCCAAGTCCAGATTAAATTTAAGAACATATTAATCTGTTCTGTAATGTTGAACCGGATTATGTGCAATGTTAATGGCTGACTTGTTGTCACAAAATAGCTTCAACGGGGCTTCGTATTTTATCTTGAGATCATCTAGTATGATTTTCATCCATAGTAGCTCACAAACTCCTTGGGCCATAGCTCGAAACTCTGCCTCTGCACTTGACCTTGCAACTACATTCTGCTTCTTGCTTCTCCATGACACCAAGTTTCCTCCTAAGAAAATGCAATACCCTGAAGTAGACCTTCTATCCACAATCGACCCTGCATAGTCTGAATCTGTATAACCTTCCATGAGAAGTTTCCCATCTTTAACAGTCCTCTTCCTGGACTTTTCTTCAAATACTGGAGGATTCTATCAACTGCTTGTAGATGTCTTTCTCGTGGATCATGCATGAATTGACTCACCACACTGACTGCATATGCTATGTCTGGCCTGGTGTGGGCTAGGTATATGAGCTTTCCCAAAAGTCTCTGATACTGGGACTTTTCTACTTGTGGGCTTTCTTCATCACTTCCAATTTTGTGGTTTTGCTCAATAGGGGCTCCAGCAGGCTTGCAACCCAATTTACCTGTCTCCTTAAGAAGATCAAGAGCATATTTCCTTTGAGAGATAAATATACCTTGCTTAGAATAAGCCTCAATCCCAAGAAAGTATTTTAGCTTCCCGAGATCTTTCATTTCAAATTGAGCAGCAATTATCATATCATCTACATAGACCAGAAGTAAAGAGAGTGTGGTCACCTTGGCTTTGCCTATACCCCAAGGACACCATAACTTGAGAGAACCTTCCAAACCATGCACGGGGTGACTGTTTGAGACCATACAAAGCCTTCTTCAATCTACAAACCTTATTTCCTCCATTAGTGGTCCCATATCCGGGTAGAATCTCCATGTACACTTCTTCCTCTAGATATCCATGCAAAAATGCATTTTTAACATCAAATTGATGCATCTCCCAACCGAAGTGTGCTGTCAATGAGAGTATGATCCTTACTGTATTCATTTTTGCCACTGGAGCAAATGTCTCCACATAGTCAATTCCGTAAGTCTGAGAATACCCATTTGCCACCAATCTTGCCTTGTTTCTTTCCACTGTACCATCTGACTGATATTTAATGGTGTATATCCACCTACAACCCACTGCCTTCTTGTCAGTTGGTCTCTCCACAATCTCCCAAGTATCATTCTTCTCTAATGCGCCCATTTCTTCATTCATGGCTTGAACCCAACTCTCATCCTTTAATGCTTCTTGTCGTGACCGGGATCCCGACGTAGACGGCTCAAAAATCAATTATTTTAGGAGTCGCCATCCAATTTATTTAATAGGAAATGAGAAAAACCTAACTAGAAGTTATTGGTCTACGTAAACTGAGTTGGATTCGGGAGTCGATTATGCATAGGGAAGGGCAAAAACTTAATTCCACTACACCCCCTAATACATCTGTCCTAAGACAGTTACCCTAAATCTGATTGTGCAAGTATTAATAAATTACTTAATCATTTGCTTACCCCAAAAATAATATTAAGTAAAAAAGAATTATTTAGAAAGAAATAAAATAGGGGCTAATTAAAGAAAAATTTAATTTTGACTTGACGGGGAAGCCCCGCTCCTACGTATCCTCCGGTGCAATGAGGAACTCAAAAGTCACGTAGTTCTTCCCAAAAAAAAGTTTGTTGGTTAGTTGATTTTATTTTTGAAGGGGTTTAAAATCAAAGGCGTACAGCTAAAGTCTCCTAGACCGGAATTGACAATATGTACATCTCAATCAAACTCATATTTTTTCATTTATATGAGAAAAGATTTTTATTGAATTGAAGAGATAAAGACACAATGTAGATTGAACATTTTTAAAAAAAAAGTGATGAAAATAAAAATAGTGGGTGCGGTTAGTGGTTTTCAGACATAGGATAGGCCCAAAACTGAAGTATATCCAGCCCATATTTTATTTCAAGAAAGGGGCAGTTTAGTGAAAATAAGAGGGCGCAAATAGCATAGCCTAGGTAAATGAAAAGCCCAAAAATAAGGGGGATCACGAAAATGCAAACAGAGGTGCCAATAGTAAACAGTTTTCTATTTTTTTTAACAAAATCTGATATTATTAACTAAAGAATAAAAAATAAAAATAAAGGGATCAGGGAGAGGGATTCACGATGGACAATGTAGTGGGAAGTTAAAAATATATTTTTTGACATTTAACTATTTTTTTATAAAGAAAGAATAGAGTTCTATAAAAGGCAAAGCTTAGAAAGAGGGATTGAAACCCTAATTTTTAGCTATCCGCCGCAACAAACATTCGCACAGAGAGAGAGAGAGAGAGAGCGCTTGACAGAATAGAAGAGGAAAAAACGTAAATGGAGAGAGAATGAGAGAAAGAAGTGGAAAACGTAAAGAGAGAGGTGAAGAGAGAAAGGAAAGCGCGGGTCTAGGGAGAGGGAGGGTGAGATCGAAAGTGGAAGGGAAGGGCGAGGCACCGGTGGTGGTTTTTGGTGGTGGTGGGGGTTCACGGCGGAGAGAGAAAATAGTGACGGTGGAGAGAGAAAATCACATGGAGATGGTGTGGTGACATTGGTGGTGAGTGAGAGATGTGAGTGGAATTGGGTTGTGGTGAGAGAGATAAGTGAGGCTATGGTGGTGAGGAGGTTCTCACAGGCGGTGGCTCACAGTGAGGCTACGACGACGGCCACCGCGAACGGTGGTTAGAGGTGAGACTCTCTCTTCCTCTATTTTCTCTCCTTCTCTTATTTTTTGTTCTAAAACTTATCCTTCTCACACCTTACATTTTTGTTTCTGATCTTTTTTTCTCCCCTCTTTTTTTTTACACTGATTCCCCCCCCCCCCCCCCATTTTGATTCTGTCTGTTGGTTTTATATTGCTAGCAAATTAATGAGACAAAATTTTCTGTTATGCTTTTGCAGGGTAGTGGAGCAGAGGATTGAAGCCCTTTGGAGACAAACTCTGAAGGACACAACAAACAACACCAAGATGGTGGTATTGTTGCTGGCTTGTTGGTGCAAAAGTGGAAAAAAAAACAAGGGAACAAGAAGAATGAGCAATTGGCTCCATTCTCCAAGCAGCAAAGGCACTCCACTCTCATTTTTTTGTTTTATTTTGATTTTAATTTTTGTACCTTTTTTTGTATTTAATTAATAATTTTTTTGTGTACTATTTTGCTTTTAATTAATTTTTTGTCTCTATATGTGTACTAAATTAAATAAAGGACACCTTTTTAAATCTGATTATGTTATTATATTATTATTTTTTGTTTTATAAATTTTTTCTTGCCATAGATAAAATAAATAAATAAAATAATTGAAATGGCGCAAAACCGCTGACGAGTACCAAATCGCACGTGAAATCAATTTAAATCGCAAAGATTGCGTAAATTTGTATTTTTGGAATTTTCACGAAAAAGAAAGAAAATACCAGTTAAAATTGGGTGTTCACACTTCATGTACTGATGTAGGGATTCTAATAGAATCAATAGCTGAAATAAAGCTCTGGTGCTGCATAGAAAGGTTTTTTGTGAATACAAATTGGGATATGGGATATTTGGCACATGATATTTTTTCTTTTCTCAAGGCAATTGGTAAATCATCCGGGTTAGGTTTAGAGGTAGTATTATTTAAATCATCTGGGTTAGGTTCAGAGGTAGGATTACTTACCTCAGGTTCAGATGATTGGATATACTGTTGAACCATGTTGGGTTGACTTCTCCGCTGATATTGCTTTCCAAAGAGTCGGTGATCAGCATCCTGGTCATCAGCTTGCATTGTCTTCGATGTTGGTTCAGGTTCCTTGACATCCTCAGTTGGTGTTGACAACTCAAGGAACTCAGATGACAACTCAAGAGACTCAGCTTCTAGATTTTTCTCACCACGAAGCTGAGAACTAGGGTAGAAAGACTCAGATTCATTAAAAGTTACATCCATGGAGACATTGACTCGACGACCTTGTGGATGGTAACACTTGTATCCCTTTTTATCTGGGGTATACCCAATGAAGATATATTTGATAGCTCTAGGATCTAATTTGCCTCGATGAGGACTATGAACATGGACAAAGGCTGAACACCCAAAGACACGACTCTGAAGACTGGTCATTATGGGTATAGAAGGATGAAAGGAAGTCATGAGTTGGACAGGACTAGCACCATCGAGAGTACGAGGGGGTAATCTATTTATCAAATAAGTAGCTGTTAGAACTGCTTCCCCCCAATAGGATTTAGGTACGGACATTTGGAAAAGAAGAGCTCTGGCAACCTCAAGAATATGACGGTTTTTTCTTTCAGCCACCCCATTCTGTTGAGGTGTGTCAACACAAGTAAACTCATGAATTATGCCATTATCTTTGAGGAATTTGGAGGTTTTGGTTCACATATTCTCTTCCATTATCAGAACGCAACCTTTTAATCAAGCACCCAAATTGTGTTTGAACCAGTCGATGAAAATTCACAAACAATTGAAAAACTTCAAACTTATCTTTCATAAGAAATAGCCAGCTGACACGAGTGCAATCATCAATAAAAGAAACAAACCACTTTGCACCATAAATATTACAAGTACGATGGCTTAGAACTTTTATTATTATTGGCTTAGAACTTTTATTATTATTGGAAGGAAAACAAGTACGATGGTGCTTAGCAAATTGACAAACATCACAATGAAACGACCCAACTGACACTTTTGCAAACAAGAAAGGAAATAACGTCTTAAGGACACTAAACGAAGGATGACCAAGTCGCCTGTGTTGAAGCCATACTTGAGAGGATGACCAAGATTCTGAACTTGACTCATGGGTGGAAGCAAGTGCTTTCAGATTGGCATTTTTCTCAAGCTGCAAGTAGTATAACCCATCATGTTCCTCAGCATATCCAATCATCCTTCCCGTTGGACGATCCTGTAACACACAGTGAGAATCAACAAAAGTCACAGCACATTTCATGTCTTTGGTGAGTTTAGAAGCTGACAAAAGGTTATTTGTTAATTTTGGAATATGGAGCACATTTTTTTAAGGGAATGGAAGGTTGAATTTGAATGTTATCACTCCCAATAATAGGGATGCTATTTCCATTAGCTACGGTCATTTGTTGGTTTCCATTTAAAGTGGAGTAAGATGAAAAAAGAGATGGATAAGGGTTCATATGATGAGTAGTACCAGAACCAATAATCCAGCTATTCGCAGTACTAGAAGTATCAAAGGACAAAAAACTAGAATTCTTACCAGTCATGACGAGGGAGCTAGAGCTAGATGGCTTACTGAGAGACTGTAGAAGAGTCCAAAGGTTCTCCAGCTCGCTTTTACTAAGAGCTGCAATCTCCTTGTCAGTAGGTGGTGCTTCTTCCAACCTTTCAGATTCAACCGCTGCTTGATTTGCACGTCTCTGTGTAACGCCCCAAAATTAATTAAATATTTATTGATTTATTTATTTATTTAATTATGTTAGTTTTATGTGATAGATATAATAACAGAAATGTAAGTTAATTATTTTAGTGTGTTGGTGCATATTAGGATTGGAAATAACTAAGTGGAGTGAACTAGCCCAATAGGGTATGCGAATAGGGCTAAGGAAAATAGCCCATGATGGGTGATGAGTCTACTTAAGGGAATTAGGTTAGGGTTTCTCTCATAATTAAAAACAAAACACAATTAGAAAGTGAGAAGAGAAGAGGAGAGGGCGATGGCTAGAGAGAAAAGAAGAGAAGAAGGCGTGAATCCACAAGGCACAAGAGAGAGAGAGGCGTAGCACAAGGAGAGAGAAGGAAAGCTAGATTTCGTGGTACTTCCTAAGGCTAGGGTTTCGATTCTAAAAGCTAAGGTAAGGGTGAGGTTCATGCTTTATAAGGGTTGGTATGAAGGGTTGTATGTGGGTTAGGGTTTGGTAGTCATCATATGTGTATCATGTTTATTATGTGTTTGATAAAATGCTTTGAATGCTATATTGATTGATTTTGTCATGTAATTGATGTTCCCATGCCCTAATACTGTGTTTGATGATTGCATGTGGGGGTTAGGGTATGATGATTTATCACATGTATGATTATATGTTTGTGTTGACTTGTTGAACCAATTGTTGATGATTGAACCTATTTGTTGATGTTTGAGATCACTTGTTGATGTTTGAATATGTTGTGGAGGTTGGAAATCAATTTGGGGTTTTTAATTCGCAAAGAAAACTGGGTATAGGTTCGGTTATACAGTAACTGGGAACAATCTAGTGGTCCAAAAGTTATGTGGTTTACCTTTTCAGAAACTAGACTTAATGCTTGTTGATTTGGAACTGGTTTGGTTGCATTTGGAGTTGTATAGCTCGAGTTATAGGTGTCACAAGTTAGGTTAATATTCTGGAAACAATCTGGATATAGGTTTGGTATTTCGTGTATAACGTTTTCGTTTGAACTCCTTTTTGAATGATTCTTGATTCATTGTAACTACACTCGATGTGTTTCGGGTTAGGCTAAAGTCCCATGTCATTTGACTGAGTTTTGATAATTTTAGAGGTGTCACAAGCTAGGTCATGGTGGCTGTCCTGTTTTCTGAACCTTGTTGCTTATTTACTGAAACTGTACGAATTGGACCATTATTTTGCAAAATAAAAATTATAGTCAGGAACTAGACATTCTTAGCTTTCCATAGAGGGGTCCTTTGCTAAGTTTCGATACCGTTTGATGGGTTAATTAATTCACCGAAGTAGAGGTATGTTTGCTGAAAATCATTGTTGCTGGTTCTGAAAACTGTTTCCGAAAATTGTTGTTGTTTCTGAAAACTGTTTCCGAAAATTGTTGCTGGTTCTGAAAACCGTTCCCGAAAATTGCTGTTACTGTTTTCGAAAATTACTGTTATTGCTCCTATATTTGGGCACTATTCCTATTTCTGCGAGTCGTTCCTATTTTTGCGAGTTGTTCCTATTTTTGTGGGTTGCCCTTTGGCGCCTTAGCGCCTAGTATTGTTCCCTAGTGTTGTTGCCTTGTTGGTGGCCTTAGCGCCCTGTTGTCTTGTTGATTCGTTGTTGTTGCCTTGTTGGCGCCTTAGCGCCTATAGTTGTTATTCGTCGTGGGTGCCTTAGCGCCTATTGTTGTGGCTGAGTCGTTGGCCTGGATGATGTTGTTTTGTTGATGTTTTTGTCGTTATTGTCGTGTTGTTGATTATGTTGTTACATGTTGTTGTTGACTCTGTTGTGGGTACCACCGAATGGCCCACATTGTTTTGTTGAGGGTATCGCCAAATGGCCCAAACTGTTGAAGGATTTTATGTTGTAGGCCGGTGGCCATTGTTGATTTTGTGTTGTGGGCCTATGGCCAGTGTTGAGTCTTGTGTCATTGTGTGCTAAGATATGTTGCTTGTTGTTGATTGTCTGTGTTGCATCATTGTGTCGCATGCATATCATTTGCATATGGGGTAGTTGGCCCCGGATCTAGTCTCCACCACGTTGGATTGCCTATTTTGGCATGGATTTTTGTTGGAAGCCTCATTTGGCTGGACCCGGTACCACATGCATTATAGGGTAGTTGGCCCTCTGTTGAGCATCCCGCATTCATACCGCATGTTTGAAGTCACTGACTGTGGAGAACTGTTGTTGTTGTATAATGACTGTTGTTGTTGTATATTGACTGTTGTCGTTATATATTGACTGTTGAGTCGATATTTGACTATTGAGATGATATTTGCATGTTGTGCTGATGTTGACTGTTATGCTGATATTGATTGTTATGTCCATGCTGTTGTTGACCTGTTGTCTGTTATGATTATCTGACTTTCTGACCCAGATATACGGTCTTTCATACGATTCTTTATACTGTGTGATATCTCACCCCTTCTGTTTGAATGTTACCCCTATGTTGGTAACGTGCAGGTATCCACGAGTGAAGGCTGTTGTACTTCACTAGTTCGGTCGTGTCGTCGCTCTGATACGTAGCACTCGGGGGGATGAACACTATTTATATTGTTTATGTTATTTTGTGGATTTTGATGTTATAAATCTTACATGGTTACTACGTTTGTTTTAGTTGAACCCTTATGATTTTCCGCTGCGTGAATGAGTAAGTTGATTTGTTGTTAAGACTAAAAATGCTGTTTGCCGGTTCATCCGAGTGATGAGTGTTATGTATCCGTTTAAGGTTTTTTTTAAGTCGAAAAGTGTGACATCCGTTTCATTGTTAAAAACTCTGATTTTACGCTAATAAATTACCGGGTAGAAATGGGTGTTACAAGAGTGGTATCAGAGCAATGGTTGGTCCGTCCGGCCAAGTCGTCGAGTCGTTGTGTGGTTAACGACCAACTGTTGTCTTTTAGTACTAACCATTGTTTACATTGCAGGTTGTTCGAATCAGGTAAAATTTCGAGGACGAAATTCTTTTAAGTGGGGGAGAGTTGTAACGCCCCAAAACTAATTAAATATTTATTGATTTATTTATTTATTTAATTATATTGGTTTTATGTGATAGATATAATAATAGAAATGTAAGTTAATTATTTTAGTGTGTTGGTGCATATTAGGATTGGAAATAACTAAGTGGAGTGAACTAGCCCAATAGGGTATGCGAATAGGGCTAAGGAAAATAGCCCATGATGGGTGATGAGTCTACTTAAGGGAATTAGGTTAGGGTTTCTCTTATAATTAGAAACAAAACACAATTAGAAAGTGAGAAGAGAAGAGGAGAGAGCGACGGCTAGAGAGAAAAGAATAGAAGAAGGCGTAAATCCACAAGGCAGAAGAGAGAGAGAGGCGTAGCACAAGGAGAGAGAAGGAAAGCTAGATTTCGTGGTACTTCCTAAGGCTAGGGTTTCGATTCTAAAAGCTAAGGTAAGGGTGAGGTTCATGCTTTATAAGGGTTGGTATGAAGGGTTGTATGTGGGTTAGGGTTTGGTAGTCATCATATGTGTATCATGTTTATTATGTGCTTGATAAAATGCTTTGAATGCTATATTGGTTGATTTTGTCATGTAATTGATGTTCCCATGCCCTAATACTATGTTTGATGATTGCATGTGGGGGTTAGGGTATGATGATTTATCACATGTATGATTATATGTTTGTGTTGCCTTGTTGAACCAATTGTTGATGATTGAACCTATTTGTTGATGTTTGAGATCACTTTTTGATGTTTGAATATGTTGTGGAGGTTGGAAATCAATTTGGGGTTTTTAATTCACAAAGAAAACTGGGTATAGGTTCGGTTATACAGTAACTGGGAACAATCTAGTGGTCCAAAAATTATGTGGTTTACCTTTTCAGAAACTAGACTTAATGCTTGTTGATTTGGAACTGGTTTGGTTGCATTTGGAGTTGTATAGCTCGAGTTATAGGTGTCACAAGTTAGGTTAATATTCTGGAAACAATCTGGATATAGGTTCGGTATTTCGTGTATAACGTTTTCGTTTGAACTCCTTTTTGAATGATTCTTGATTCATTGTAAACTACACTCAATGTGTTTCGGGTTAGGCTCAAGTCCCATGTCATTTGACTGAGTTTTGATAATTTTAGAGGTGTCACAAGCTAGGTCATGGTGGCTGTCCTGTTTTCTGAACCTTGTTGCTTATTTACTGAAACTGTACGAATTGGACCATTATTTTGCAAAATAAAAATTATAGTCAGGAACTAGACATTCTTAGCTTTCCATAGAGGGGTCCTTTGCTAAGTTTCGATACCGTTTGATAGGTTAATTAATTCACCGAAGTAGAGGTATGTTTGCTGAAAATCATTGTTGCTGGTTCTGAAAACTGTTTCCGAAAATTGTTGTTGTTTCTGAAAACTGTTTCCGAAAATTGTTGCTGGTTCTGAAAACCGTTCCCGAAAATTGCTGTTACTGTTTTCGAAAATTACTGTTATTGCTCCTATATTTGGGCACTATTCCTATTTCTGCGAGTCGTTCCTATTTTTGCGAGTTGTTCCTATTTTTGTGGGTTGCCCTTTGGCGCCTTAGCGCCTAGTATTGTTCCCTAGTGTTGTTGCCTTGTTGGTGGCCTTAGCGCCCTGTTGTCTTGTTGATTCGTTGTTGTTGCCTTGTTGGCGCCTTAGCGCCTATATTTGTTATTCGTCGTGGGTGCCTTAGCGCCTATTGTTGTGGCTGAGTCGTTGGCCTGGATGATGTTGTTTTGTTGATGTTTTTGTCGTTATTGTCCTGTTGTTGATTATGTTGTTACATGTTGTTGTTGACTCTGTTGTGGGTACCACCGAATGGCCCACATTGTTTTGTTGAGGGTATCGCCAAATGGCCCAAACTGTTGATGGATTTTATGTTGTAGGCCGGTGGCCATTGTTGATTTTGTGTTGTGGGCCTATGGCCAGTGTTGAGTCTTGTGTCATTGTGTGCTAAGATATGTTGCTTGTTGTTGATTGTCTGTGTTGCATCATTGTGTCGCATGCATATCATTTGCATATGGGGTAGTTGGCCCCGGATCTAGTCTCCACCACGTTGGATTGCCTCTTTTGGCATGGATTTTTGTTGGAAGCCTCATTTGGCTGGACCCGGTACCACATGCATTATAGGGTAGTTGGCCCTCTGTTGAGCATCCCGCATTCATACCGCATGTTTGAAGTCACTGACTGTGGAGAACTGTTGTTGTTGTATAATGACTGTTGTTGTTGTATATTGACTGTTGTCGTTATATATTGACTGTTGGGTCAATATTTGACTATTGAGATGATATTTGCATGTTGTGCTGATGTTGACCGTTGTGCTGATATTGATTGTTATGTCCATGCTGTTGTTGACCTGTTGTCTGTTATGATTATCTGACTTTCTGACCCAGATATACGGTCTTTCATACGATTCTTTATACTGTGTGATATCTCACCCCTTCTGTTTGAATGTTACCCCTATGTTGGTAACGTGCAGGTATCCACGAGTGAAGGCTGTTGTACTTCACTAGTTCGGTCGTGTCGTCGCTCTGATACGTAGCACTCGGGGGGATGAACACTATTTATATTGTTTATGTTATTTTGTGGATTTTGATGTTATAAATCTTACATGGTTACTACGTTTGTTTTAGTTGAACCCTTATGATTTTCCGCTGCGTGAATGAGTAAGTTGATTTGTTGTTAAGACTAAAAATGCTGTTTGCCGGTTCATCCGAGTGATGAGTGTTATGTATCCGTTTAAGGTTTTTTTTAAGTCGAAAAGTGTGACATCCGTTTCATTGTTGAAAACTCTGATTTTACGCTAATAAATTACCGGGTAGAAATGGGTGTTACAAGAGTGGTATCAGAGCAATGGTTGGTCCGTCCGGCCAAGTCGTCGAGTCGTTGTGTCGGTTAACGACCAACTGTTGTCTTTTAGTACTAACCATTGTTTACGTTGCAGGTTGTTCGAATCAGGTAAAATTTCGAGGACGAAATTCTTTTAAGTGGGGGAGAGTTGTAACGCCCCAAAACTAATTAAATATTTATTGATTTATTTATTTATTTAATTATATTGGTTTTATGTGATAGATATAATAATAGAAATGTAAGTTAATTATTTTAGTGTGTTGGTGCATATTAGGATTGGAAATAACTAAGTGGAGTGAACTAGCCCAATAGGGTATGCGAATAGGGCTAAGGAAAATAGCCCATGATGGGTGATGAGTCTACTTAAGGGAATTAGGTTAGGGTTTCTCTCATAATAGAAACAAAACACAATTAGAAAGTGAGAAGAGAAGAGGAGAGGGCGACGGCTAGAGAGAAAAGGAGAGAAGAAGGCGTGAATCCACAAGGCACAAGAGAGAGAGGCATAGCACACTGAGAGAGAAGAAAATCTAGATTTCGTGGTACTTCCTAAGTCTAGTGTTTCGATTCTAAAAGCTAAGGTAAGGGTGAGGTTCATGCTTTATAAGGGTTATATGTGGGTTAGGGTTTGGTAGTCATCATATGTGTATCATGTTTATTATGTGCTTGATAAAATTCTTTGAATGCTATATTGGTTGATTTTGTCATGTAATTGATGTTCCCATGCCCTAATACTATGTTTGATGATTGCATGTGGGGGTTAGGGTATGATGATTTATCACATGTATGATTATATGTTTGTGTTGCCTTGTTGAACCAATTGTTGATGATTGAACCTCTTTGTTGATGTTTGAGATCACTTGTTGATGTTTGAATATGTTGTGGAGGTTGGAAATCAATTTGGGGTTTTTAATTCGCAAAGAAAACTGGGTATAGGTTCGGTTATACAGTAACTGGGAACAATCTAGTGGTCCAAAAATTATGTGGTTTACCTTTTCAGAAACTAGACTTAATGCTTGTTGATTTGGAATTGGTTTGGTTGCATTTGGAGTTGTATAGCTCGAGTTATAGGTGTCACAAGTTAGGTTAATATTCTGGAAACAATCTGGATATAGGTTCGGTATTTCGTGTATAACGTTTTCGTTTGAACTCCTTTTTGAATGATTCTTGATTCATTGTAAACTACACTCAATTTGTTTCGGGTTAGGCTCAAGTTCCATGTCATTTGACTGAGTTTTGATAATTTTAGAGGTGTCACAAGCTAGGTCATAGGTTAATTAATTCACCGAAGTAGAGGTATGTTTGCTGAAAATCATTGTTGCTGGTTCTGAAAACTGTTTCCGAAAATTGTTGCTGTTTCCGAAAATTGTTGCTGGTTCTGAAAAACTGTTCCCGAAAATTGCTGTTACTGTTTTCGAAAATTACTGTTATTGCTCCTATATTTGGGCACTATTCCTATTTCTGCGAGTCGTTCCTATTTTTGCGAGTTGTTCCTATTTTTGTGGGTTGCCCTTTGCGCCTTAGCGCCTAGTATTGTTCCCTAGTGTTGTTGCCTTGTTGGCGCCTTAGCGCCTATAGTTGTTATTCGTCGTGGGTGCCTTAGCGCCTATTATTGTGGCTGAATCGTTGGCCTGGATGATGTTGTTTTGTTGATGTTTTTGTCGTTATTGTCGTGTTGTTGATTATGTTGTTAAATGTTGTTGTTGACTCTGTTGTGGGTACCGCCGAATGGCCCACATTGTTTTGTTGAGGGTATTGCCGAATGGCCCAAACTGTTGATGGATTTTATGTTGTAGGCCGGTGGCCATTGTTGATTTTGTGTTGTGGGCCTATGGCCAGTGTTGAGTCTTGTGTCATTGTGTGCTAAGATATGTTGCTTATTGTTGATTGTCCGTGTTGCATCATTGTGTCGCATGCATATCATTTGCATATGGGGTAGTTGGCCCCGGAGCTAGTCTCCACCACGTTGGATTGCCTCTTTTGGCATGGATTTTTGTTGGAAGCCTCATTTGGCTGGACCCGGTACCACATGCATTATAGGGTAGTTGGCCCTCTGTTGAGCATCCCGCATTCATACCGCATGTTTGAAGTCACTGACTGTGGTGAACTGTTGTTGTTGTATAATGACTGTTGTTGTTGTATATTGACGGTTGTCGTTATATATTGACTGTTGGGTCGATATTTGACTGTTGAGATGATATTTGCATGTTGTGCTGATGTTGACCGTTGTGTTGATATTGACTGTTATGTCCATGCTGTTGTTAACCTGTTGTCTGTTATGATTATCTGACTTTCTGACCTAGATATACGGTCTTTCATACGATTCTTTATACTGTGTGATATCTCACCCCTTCTGTTTGAATGTTACCCCTGTGTTGGTAACGTGCAGGTATCCCCGACTGAAGGCTGTTGTACTTCACTAGTTCGGTCGTGTCGTCGCTCCGATACGTAGCACTCGGGGGGATGAACACTATTTATATTGTTTATGTTATTTTGTGGATTTTGATGTTATAAATCTTACATGGTTACTACGTTTGTTTTAGTTGAACCCTGATGATTTTCCGCTGCGTGAATGAGTAAGAGTTGATTTGTTTTTAAGAATAAAAATGCTATTTGCCGGTTCATCCGAGTGATGAGTGTTATGTATCCGTTTAAGGTTTTTTTTTAAGTCGAAAAGTGTGACATCCGTTTCATTGTTGAAAACTCTGATTTTACGCTAATAAATTACCGGGTAGAAATGGGTGTTACACTCTGCGGAGTGCCTCTGTCCAGGGTTCCGCTCTAGGACCTTTTCTTTCCCATGATGTTTGGAGCATGTCTCCTTAGTGTGGCCGATCTTACTACAATGAATGCACTATCGCTCTTCACGAGGGGCCTTTGTGAATGGCTTTCCGGAAGAGGATCCTTTTGTGGAACCCTTTCCAGCGGTCAAGGTCGAACCCTCAATAGATTTACCTCCTTCCAACATCACTGACCTCCGAGTTTCTTCTCCTCGCATAGTGTGGAACACCTCAGAGAGAGAAGGAAGTGGTTCCTTCCTTAAAATTTGAACTCGAATAGGGTCAAACTCAGAGTTTAGCCCATGAAGGAACTTGAAAATTCTTGCTTCCTCAACGGACTTTGCCAATGTGGTAGTATCAGTAGTACAGAAGGAAGAAACTGAACTACACTAAAGGCAGAGGAAAAAAAAACCTGACGACTAGGGTTTTTGTGCGGAAGCGAGACTCCAAAAAACGAGAGGTCTGATACCATGTGGAAAAATATATCTGAATATATTATTAGAATTTGTGTCTTAGAGTACAAATGATAATCGGTTTAAATAGGCTACAACTTAAACCTAACGGGCCAGAGTACAAAATAATTACAATGTTTACACTATTTACAACACTTTTTATATTAACTGTTGTATATATTTTTATGTAAATAGGTCATAGCTATATAATATATTATTCAATGCAAATTATATAAATTTTAGTATTAATATCAATGGCAAATACTAAAAATGTAACAACTAAAGTCTTTTTTTTTGACTAAAAAAGAGTTTTGCCATTTCATTAATAATCAGTTGTTCAATACATGGTGGAGGAAATTCGAAAGCTTGAGGATTAGCCATACGTATATAATAGAAAAATTGAGAAATCTTTGTATAGTTTATTTAATTTATAAATATTAAATAAAATTAATAAGCAGTTTGTAAACAAATATTGATTAATATGCATACAATTGCAGGTCTTAAGACAATTTTACGAAGGGGTCGAAGTGTTAAATAAAACATATTTCACCACTATGATAAAAAATATATTTATTTCTTTACTTTAACATAAGATTTTATATGTATAGTGTTGTGCTTTGATCATGTTGGGGATGGAGGGATTCTAGATTTTATATCTATTAAGTAATTTTTAATATTAATTATTAGTAACCTATGTGAAAATCTAGATTTGTACCTCTAACCAACACAATATTCAATTGGATAGTCCAACCCATTGACCGCCCTTGTGGTTGACTGAATGAATGACCTATTCGACCCACTCATTCTATCTGACCTGATAATATAGTGTCGGACCTTGTATATCAGTTTACACAAAAACAAGATCCAACACTATAGTACCGGATCCGTGCAACACTATAATGCCGAACCAGTGTTAAGTTTGCCTTTTTCTTGTGCTATATGTAATGGATGATTAAAATATTATGTTGTTCGTATGGCCAGATATGGAATTTGTAATTGTTATCCAGGGAGCTAATGTAAGTTAATTATTTAGTCTATTTACTCTATTTATTAGTTCAAGTTTGTTAAATATTTATAATGATATGGTTGTTATTTAATTGCAGAATCGCATCAATATTCCACAAAATTTTTATCAGCAGATTGACAACACATTACCTGGAAATGTTGTCATAGAAGTTGATAATGGCCATGTCTTCCCTGCTGTTGTCAAGAGCCATACCCGTAATATGGCATTTCTGGAAACTGATACACATGCTATTTGCAATATATACAGGGATGTGGACAATGTTGAAGTGTCTATGACATATTTTCTTAATGTCCGTTTGAAATTTGTCAGGATATTGCATGACGAAGTAGACACTCACTCACTCATAAGACTCGACTGATTCGGATTATAGGACATTCCTTGCAACATATGTCTCTTGCTGTTGTCAAGATCCATACCCGTAATATGGCATTTCTGGAAACTGATACACATGCTATGTAACACCCCGATAATTTCTAACATGTAGAATTACCGAAATGCACTAAATGGCATACATTAGAGTAACTTCCTGTTAATGAATATTGAACACAACTAAAAATTTCGATAAATACATATCAAGTGGTTCTCTGAACCTCAATAACTTCCTGAAAATGCTTAAGTTTCATAACTTAAGACTTATACAATCCTGTTGTTCAATACTCAAAACATAAAGTAACGGAAACGATTTTACAACTTATACAGTGAAAGTTATACAATCGGTAACATAAACTAGAAAAGTGCAAAGGCCTAAACAGGAAATTAAATCTCCATGACTCCATAATTCGCACCGGCTAACCGTGCTTCTTCGCCTTTTCTTTTCCCCGCTTCTCTGTAAAAACCACAATATATAAAGGGTGAGATAAACATTATCTCAGTGAGTCCTATCGAGACCCCTTACTAACTCTAGCGGTTTAATTATGCTTAAACTTGAACTCATGGCCCTAATAAGCGACCATGTGGACATATATTTTTCCTCTTGTAATTTGTAGCCCTAATAAGCGACTACGCGTTACATTTCTTTCTTGATGTAGCCCTAATAAGCGACTACATATCATGTCTTAACCTTTCCTTTAACTTAGTACAACACCTCGAGCCGACCTTATCATGGTTATTTTAATTGGCTTTTGGTGAACCCGATCCACTAACCGCTAATTAGTGGGCAAACCTCAATGGGCCTAGGTTTTGGGGCTCATGACTTCCCCTCCCCTAGTATGCTAATCCTTGAGGGTCTTCACCCTCGATATACTTATTTATTCGTATACCATCTACCTTTCTCTTTTGAGAAAGTAACCTCTTTTCCTTTTGGGAAAGTAACATGTCTTGTATCGTTTACGATCTTTTATCTTGTCTTGACTTGCGTAACTTTACATGTGTACACTCGCGTTTTACTAATGTACGGTTTTCCTTAACATTTATAACTTGATAGCTTTTCCTCAACTTTCTTAATTTCATAGCTTCAGTGTGTTTCCATCCTTGGGAAACCTTGGGGAATCAATCGGAAGGGAATTGGAATCGTTTGGAACGGGTTAAAAAGGGTTTTGAACTAGGGTAACAGAAGGACCCGCACGGTCCGTGCTTCAGAGGCGCACGACCCGTGCCCCTGAGGAGCACGATCCGTGCGTCTTTGACAGAAGCAAAAATCTCAGTTTCATGTAACTTCTCCATTCCGTTTCGATTCCAATTTCGTTCCGATCGATATTCCAACACAATAACAATCATTCCAGTCCAGATAACAGTCACACAAGACATATAATCATATCATCAATCAACAATTCAATCAATTCGATCGGTTTGTAAAATGACGGATTTTTAAGAAAACGATTTTTGTGACAATTTTGAAAAAGCGGAATTAAGTATTTCTCGGTTCGTAAAAAGTATTTTCAATCGGTTTCGAAACATCCCTAAGCGAGTATAGAACTCACCGATTGCGATGAAAATCGCAAAACACCGAGATATCGAGAATTCAACCGCTCTAAAATCACGAACTCTCCTCGAATCCTTTCCAACAACGAACCCAGCTACCCAAGATTGACTGAACAGCAGCAAGACTCGAATTCCAGCTACCCAAATGAACTCCAAACAGGTTTGTTGCTTGGATGTGAACTTTGGTACTGAATATAGGATTATAACAAGGACATGCAAGCCTCTACAACTCCATTGGTGGCACTTGGAGCTTGAAAGTGAGGATATGGAATTTCTGAGTTGGGGAAAGTATCTAAGAAACTATTTATGTCAGTGAGTAGAGGAGGAAAAACTGTGTTGAATGATGTTCTTGGATGTTACATGCATTAAGGGTTCTGAATTTCCCCTCCCTCTCCTTCTCTTCCCCTCTCTCGCACCCTCCTCTCTTTCTCTCTATTCTCCCTCTTCGGTGTTTCTGTTTCAGATTGCAACAAGTGAGCTGTGTGGGTGAGTGTGTTTGACCTATGCTAGCTGGTCATTCACTTAAGTGAGTTAAAAGACCAGAATGCCCCTTCCCTCTAACACTCTATTAATATACACTTAACACATTATAACACCATAACTTACTGACTTAATAAAATATTGGCTTAATTACAGTTTTGGTCCCTCTATTATGACCAACTCACGATTTTGGTCCCTAAAGTTTTAATTTGACGATTTTGATCCCCCTATTTTCCCAATTTGTAAAATCAAGGTCCCCCTCTTAATTTGGTCAAAATTAAAACTGACTTTGACCAAAAATCCTACGTGGCAGTCCTACGTGGCAGTCCTACGTGGCACTGTTCATCTCTCTCTCTCTCTCTCTCTCTCTCTCAGCACTGTTCTCTCCTCTCTCCCACCGTAACCCCTCCCCTCCCCCACCGTAACCCCTTCGCATCTCCCCTCCCCCCTCCCCTCCCCCACCATAACCCTTCCCCTCCCCCCACCGTAACCCTTCCCCTCCCCCCTCCCCTCCCCCTGCGAACTCTCCCTCTCTCTACGATCTCTCCCTCTCTGCGATCTCTCTCTCTCTGCGAACTCTCCCTCTCTGCGATCTCTCCCTCTCTCTATGCGAACTCTCTGCGATCTCTCTCTCTCTCTCTCTCTCTCTCTCTCTCTCTCTCTCTCTCTTTCGTTCCAGATCCGGTGAAGGGGAAACGAGGGGGGTGCGAAGGGGTTCGGCGGTGCGAAGGGGTTCGGTGCGAAGGGTGGTGGTGGTGGTGCGAAGGGGGGGGGTGCGAAGGGGTTCGGTCGTGGTGGTGTTCGCGAATAGTGGTGGCGTTCTGGGTTTGGCGAAGGGTGGTGGTGGTGCTCGCAGAACCAGAGAGGGAGAGGGTGGGGAAGGGGGAGGGGTTCGCGGAGGGGGGGAGGGGTTCGCGAAAACAGTGAGGGGGTGGGGGGGGGGGTTCGCGAATAGTGTTCACGGAGGGGTGGGTGGTGACTGACGGAGGGGGGTGGGTGGTGGCTGGGGTGAGGGAGGGGGTCACGGTGGGGGAATGGTTCAGGAGGGGGGAGCGTGAGGGAGGGGGGAGGGGTTCACGGTGGGGGGAGGGGAGAGGGATGACGAACAGTTTTTTTTTTAAAAAAAAGGAATAGTTCGCCTACGTGGCAGTCTACGTGGACTGCCACGTAGGATAAGTCAGTCAAAATTGACTTTCAATTTTGACAAAATCTGAGGGGGACCTTGATTTTACAAATTGGGAAAATAGGGGGATCAAAATCGTCAAATTAAAACTTTAGGGACCAAAATCGTGAGTTGGTCATAATAGGGGGACCAAAACTGTAATTAAGCCTAAAATATTTCAATTATGCATGAATAAAATTTTATTTATCTCAACATCACATAATTTAGTAATTATGCTAATTAATCGATTTATGATAACCTCTTGTGCTAAATATTCCATTTAGTCAATGATTTACCTTAACCTCTTTGCTAATTTAAATAATTTAAATTAGCTAATTAGGGGATGTTACATGCTATTTGCAGTATATAGAGGGATGTGGACAGTGTTGAAGAGTCTATGACATATTTTCTTGATGTCCATTTGAAATTTGTCAGGATATTGCATGATGAAGTAGACACTCACTCACAAGACTCGACTGATTCGGATTATAGGACATTCCTTGCAACATGTCTTCTACTCTTTTTCCAAAGGAAATGTCTTCCACTCTTTTTTCTGACACATTTAACTGATTATATGCCATTGATGTTGAAATGGAACACACAAAATATCTGTCAAAAATTCTGCAGGGTGGAGATTTTTTTCCAGGTACGACAGCATGGAGCCGGACCCGTCCGACAGCATGAAGTGAGACCTTATAAAATTTCAACGTGTGGGGGTGTCACAAGACATAAGACACAACACCATACAACCGTACCAGGATCAGTACATTGATGTCGAACCCGTAAATTCCCAAAAAAAGGGCACGTTTGGAACATTTTTATTAATTAAGGGTATTTTAGACATTTCACAACATTTGGGTGTGTGGTGAGTAGGAGGGGGCGGTGAGAGAAGTGTGGGCCAAATATTGTTGAACTAAAAAAATGAGTAAGCCATCAAATGGATCCCTCAAGTCTCAACTATAAAAAAAGTAGGACTAGTGTACCACACCCCCATATTGGCTTTTTACACCCCTTCCCCTAGCCATTTCCCAAATTACCCTTCCTAACTAATCTAATTTTCTACCCTATCCTTGTTCCTCTCTATCTCAGTTCACGATAGAAATCAAGAAAAAAAAATAAAAATAAAAAACGCAGCGTGATAGTGCGGAGGAGAGCTTGACGGCGCGCGGAGGAGAACTTCACGGTGTCGCCACAACAAGAACGTCCTAGCAACAGGTACTTATGGTTTATGGTTTTTTGATTTCTCAGTTCACGATTTTTGGGTTTTTCATCACTTGGGGTTTTCGATTTTGTTTGTGATTTCGTTTTCGTTTCATCACCGTGCGTTTTGTGATTTCGTTTGTGTTTCATCACTGTATGTTTTGTGATATCGTTTTCGTTTCATCACTGTGCTTGTATGTTCGTTTGTGGCCTTCTATTTTTTTCAAAAGGTTGAAGAAGCATGTGAACTGAGTTTGAATTGAATTCACGATGGGAAATTTGTTAAAAACGCTACTCGTAAACGCAGTTCACTAGGCCTATAGTAAACTCAGTTCACTATAGTTCTAGTAAACTAAGTTCACTATTGTTTTTGTAAACTCAGTTCAGGATGGTGTTGCTTTTGAAAACAACCACAGTGAATTCCATTTACTATAACTATAGCGAACTCAGTTCACAATGATGCTTATACTTAAAGACAACCTTACTAAACCAAGATCACTATAACTCTAGTGAACCTAGTTCACTATAACTCTAGTGAACCTAGTTCACTATAACTCTAGTGAACTCAGTTCATAAAGGTGCTTCTACTTAAGACAACCTTAGTGAACTCAGTTCACTATAGTTATCGTGAAGTCAGTTCACTATAGTTGTAGCGACCTGAGTTCACTAGAGTAATAAAATGTTTTTTTTTTCATTTCTTTTATTTGTTTGACATGACACCAGAACATTGGGGAGCCAATAGTTACTCCCAACATATAAGTAACGGTCGGCTGGGCCCAAACTAAGTTGTAAAAACTGATACGCAGGTTTCTTTTCTTTCTTCTTCTTCTTCTTTCAGCCGTGCTGTGTTCCAACCTACTCGCCATGGGAGAAGCTGCCACCTCTTCACAGAGAAAGGTGAAGAGCAAGAAGCGATATGCTGACCCTGAACTTGACCGGCTCGACTCACTGCCATGGAATTCTGCTCTTCCTCAACAAAACAACGAAGATGACTCTTTTTCCTTCTTTACCGGCTCCAATGAACTTGAAGGAGGTTCTACTCTTCTAATTCACTTTCCTTAACTTCACTCGCCAAACGATTTTGTTTCAGTAGTTTATTTTCTTTGTGATTTTCTGCTTGCAGGTTTTCTTACACTTGAGGAGATTGACGAAACTGAGTATGGTTTGGATATTCCCGATCCCGAAAATCACAACAGGAAGCACAAGTCTAAACCGGACAAGAAGTTGAAGAAACAGAAGCAAGATGGTGTTGATGGTGATGGTGCTTGTAGCGACGGAGAAACGGTTAAGGATGAGAATTCCAAAGTGAAGAAAAAGAAGAAAAAGAAGAAGAACAAGGATGCAAAAGGAAACCAGAATGTTGAGCCGTCTAATACTGGTTTGTGTTATTTTAAATAAGTTAATTCCAGTTTTTTTG
This sequence comes from Astragalus membranaceus, assembly GCA_039519185.1. Lineage (NCBI taxonomy): Eukaryota > Viridiplantae > Streptophyta > Magnoliopsida > Fabales > Fabaceae > Astragalus > Astragalus membranaceus. Next base: position 32,588,119 of record CM076846.1, on the reverse strand, counting down.
TTTAAATGTTTATGAGCATTATATATGTTGCTGAAAAAGGTTAATTATTGTACACTGTCAAGTGTCAAAAAATCACTGAAAAAGGTTAATTATTGTACACTGAAAAAGGTTAGTTATGATGAAAGTCAAAAGTTTTTAAGGATATGATGGTTACGATTGAGTGGCACTGATGGTGTGTATAATGTATAAGTTAAATCCTTTTGAAATGTGGATTGTTTGTGTAATGTTAATAGTTGAAAATGAGAAAGATATGTTCCACTAATTGCTATATGTGCTTCTAGGTGTGGATCCTGATGTGAAGGATGATGTTGGGGAAGAGAACATTGATGAAACTGAATATTATGCATGGAATGAATTGAGGCTTCATCCTCTTTTAATGAAAGCAATTACAAAGCTGGGATTCAAGGAACCAACACCTATACAGAAAGCTTGTATTCCGGCTGCTGCTCATCAAGGGAAGGTTGTTTGAAGTTCTTCTTCAGGGAGCTTTGATGATTTGAAATATAACGAGATTAGCTTTTATGAGAATTCTTGTGTTCTTATTTGGCAGGATGTTATTGGGGCTGCAGAGACGGGATCTGGTAAAACACTTGCATTTGGTTTGCCCATTTTGCAACGTCTTTTGGAGGAGCGGGAGAAGGCTGCAAATATGGTTGAGGAAAAGGTTGAAGAAGCTGAAAAATATGCTCCTACCGGGTTTTTGAGGAGTCTCATTATTGCTCCGACAAGAGAACTTGCACTTCAGGTACCTGTCAAGGCTTTCTGTTAATTTGCATGTTAGTTGCTTGATTATTATTAATTAAAATGATGCGTGGATATCACTGTTTCTTATTGAATGCTACAACTGAAGTGCGAAGTTTTGTGTTTAGTATTTAGTTTTATAGGAGTTACAAATTACAAGTCTCATGTTTAAATTTAGGCACTATTCCTGTCATCTTTGTTTTAGTTGGTATGTTACTGTTGAAATTCCCTACTCTAGTTAGCACATAATTAATAAGAAGCTAGTTTCGAGTTTCCTGGACCAGTGGTGCTATATAACCCGAAATATAGTATCCCGAATTTCCGGAATCTTGGTTTATCTGGTTTATCCTTGCAGAGCAACACATTATATGGAGTCGGTCTTCTCTTTTTCACTTTTCTGTATATCTATTCTCTTTCACCTCATTCTCTTGTGGGATTAACTTAATGTTTGGGACAGCCTTAGTTAAACAGATTAGTATCTACTTCAGCAACCAATGTGGAACCATGAGGGTAGGACAACGCACAGCGAAATTTTTATGGCATTATAGAATCAGGAGTGAGGCGACACTGTGAAACACATATGCTATGTAACCAGAGGGTAGCGACGGTGCTATTTCATATTTTCATTATAAAATTTGGAGTGCGAAAGCCGAAATGCACCAACCTATATATTCGGGAGGCTTCGGGATGTTTCTTGTCGGGCTACATGGCATTTTCCTTCCTGGACACCATTAGTATATAGTAAATTCTTCAGAGAATTTATTGCCTCTATACTTAATCTATATATAATCGCAATATGCTGAATAATTAAAACACGAGCATTTCAGATAATCTTTCTGTGTAAACTCTTCAGCTTTTGTATTCTAACCAGACTCTTTAGTTTCATCAAGTACTACAACTAAGGTGGGAAGTTGTATGTTGTGTATTATAATTTACAGTAGTTACAACTTACAAAGCCTCGTTTGGTTTAACTAGGCACCACTCTTATGTAGAAGAAGGAGAAATCCGGATGAGATTTTGTTTATATGTAGCAACTTAGAGTTTTATGAGTATAATTATGGATTTCCTAGGTTTTTTGTAATGGGTATAACAAGGCTATATATCAGAATTTATACAAGATTGAACCTCCGGGAGTCCGGGTTACCAGCAGCCACTATGTGTACTCTATGGAATCTGGTTTCCTTCATAGAATAATGATTTGGAAGTTGGACATGAAGAATAATTTGGAGGTCGGATTAAAATTTGGGCAATTAGAAAAACCTGGTATTTAAAAATGGGTTTGGGTAAGAGTGGTACTTTCAGGGCTGTCTAAAAGCTTAGGCAAGTGCTCAAAATGTAGTGATACGTCATATAATCAATTAACAGGTGCTTGTAAGTGAAAAAAACATTGAAAACATTCAGACCTAAGAGGTTTTGTTTCAATTTATTTACCTCGGGATCAACAAATAGAAAATGGCTTAAACTTTATATATTATGGTTGATAGTGTTAAACTGTCATCAGCTGTTCTACTGATAGTTTCCTATAAAATAATTTATCTTCAACAATTTTTGTATATTAATTGTCAATGCATGTGGTATTATGTACTTCAGTTCACTGGCACTGCTGTACTCATGTTACATTCGGTTATCATGAATTCAACTAAATTATCTGACAACCTGTTACAGTTGTTGTGATTTTTGGGTTCCAACAGAAACAATTAAAGTTAAAAGCGGTCAATTTCATTATTTGGTTCTGCAATTGCCTTTTCAGGTCACTGATCACCTGAGAGCAGTAGCCAAGCATATTAATGTTAGGGTGACCCCTATAGTTGGTGGGATTTTAGCAGAAAAGCAGGAGAGACTTTTAAAAGCAAGGCCCGAGATTGTGGTTGGGACTCCAGGGAGGTTATGGGAACTTATGTCAGCTGGAGAAAGTCACCTGGTTGAGGTAATTGCTAATGCCTTGCATTTTGATGTTTGCGTATGACTGGATTTTTATTTTTTAGAGTCAAATATTTGTTTTGATGAATTATATAATCCATTAGATAATTACCGTGGGGAAAACTGAAATATAGTGGAAGACTGGGAATGTTTAGCACACAGAATTTGTATATGCTTAAGTAAATAGAAAACAGAAAAGAAATCTAATGGTGAAGAAGACAAAAAAAAATCACCTAATTTGCAGGCTGATGGCCATTCTTAATTGGAACATTCTTTTTTGATAGGAAAATGCTAGTTGTTAGTGTGTATGTTAATAGCCAAGATTTGAAATCCAGACCCCGTTCTCCAACTCCTTCAAATGTCCCAACTCAACTACTTGAGCAGCATCACGGGGACATTCTTAATCGTAGCTGTGTAATGTATATGAGCAACTATTGTGAATCCCCATACAGGCATATTTCATTACAAGAATGATATATGGTTCATTCCTAGTTATATATTATATTGGTTATTTTCCTATGGTTTTTTGTTTCTTTTTTATGATACATAACTACTGCAGCATTAATTTACACATGGTAAAAAATAAGTGTTTAGTTCAATGTATAGCATAGACTTTTGACATATTGTTTTCAGTGATAGTCTTTCTTTGACGCTGACCATTTTGTTTTGCAGTTACATTCATTGTCATTCTTTGTGCTTGATGAGGCTGACCGAATGGTACAAAGTGGTCATTTTAAGGAGTTGCAATCAATAATTGACATGCTTCCCATGTCCAATGTCTCCACTGAAGATAATTCTCCACATGCACAAAATTGTGTTACAGTTTCTAGCATCCAAAGAAAGAAAAGGCAAACTCTTGTTTTCTCAGCAACTGTTGCACTGTCTGCTGATTTTCGGAAGAAGCTAAAGCGTGGCTCAATTCAGCAAAAGAAATCATTGACAGATGGATTGAATTCTATTGAAACTCTGTCTGAGCGAGCAGGAATGAGACCCAATGCTGCAATTATTGATCTTACCAATCCATCAATATTAGCAGCTAATATTGAGGAATCATTTATTGAGTATGTAGAATCATATCTGTGCTCTAAAACTCAAATTTTGAAAATACTTACATATTTACTATGCTATCCATGGATTCCATTGTATGCAATTAGTGTTCGAGTTTATTGTTGAGCATTCTTGCTAAATTTGAGATGCTCCTTCAAGGCCCTTTTTATAATTTCATCTACTCGAACTGATTACCCACGATAAAATCATTGGTTAATGTTTAATATGACAATGAAATGTGTTTTTTGTTTGGTGTTACAACATTAATTATTTGTTATGAGATGCAGATGCAGTGAAGAAGATAAAGATGCCTATCTGTATTATATTCTCACTGTTCATGGACAAGGCCGCACAATAGTTTTCTGCACGTCAATTGCAGCTTTGCGTCACATTTCTTCCTTATTGCGCATTCTTGGCATCAATGTTTGGACTCTTCATGCCCAAATGCAACAGCGAGCACGTTTAAAGGTTTGTGTTGTTTCTTTGCCCCAGTCCTAGGCTTGCTTTTTCAAGTTGTTTTATTTGCTGTGCTCAAAGGTCCATGTGATATTCGATTCATCATGTATCATTTTCTTTCTTAGTAGTATCCAAAATAATTATTGATCATTGGTTGAATGTTGCATCAAAATCAACTATTGTGTTGTACTTTTCAATTCTTGTACACCATACCATCATGAGAATAGAATGAATGGCATAATCCATTTGTCAATCACTATACATATCAGAAACTGCAACTCCCTTAATAAAGACATTTGTGGAGCATCCATAAAGAGGTCATAAACTCGATCACGTCTCATAAAAATTTGAGAGGATGGAAGGCATCCTTAAATATGCGAGTATTTTGCTCCAATGGAATACATCAAGGACTGCAAAGTATACTCAATCCACAAAACTTTAGAGGCTGGAAGGCATCCTTAAATATGCGAGTATTTAATGCTGAGGCATTTAAAACTAACCGTTGGAAACCCTTCCAAAGTAGGACATACCCCAAGCAAATTGTTTCATTAGAAACTTTCTGCCTTGTACAAGTATCTAGTTGATTCCACACACATATCAAGAAAAAGAACAATGTGAGGCCTACTCTTGTAGCAGGTCATCAGTGTTGATCCTACTTAGTACCATCGCCTCGAAAGTAAAGTAACTTGATTCAGAGAGAGCTTTTGATTTCCATATTGATTCACTTAAAAGGATTCCGTCGTTAATAGCGTAATAATTAATAACTTAGAAATAGGAAGAAAGAAAGATATATGATTCATCCATGCATCACGTGGGTCTACTTTGTCTCTCCTCTCAAAGAGCATTGACTTGGATACTTGAAATTTTGATTAACTAAGTTACTTTATTACTGAGTTTTTTTAATTTTATTGAATATTGCATTTATTTTCCTTCTCATTTTATTTTTATTGTTATTTCCTGCCTTGTTTAATGCAGGCCATGGACCGTTTTCGTGAAAATGAAAATGGCATACTTGTTGCTACTGATGTTGCTGCAAGGGGTCTTGATATTCTTGGTGTTAAAACTGTTGTCCACTATCAGCTTCCACATTCAGCAGAGGTATGCCAGTTCTTTCTTTCATCCATTTATATTGTTAGAAATAAGAGTCTATCTTATCTTATATTTAGCTTATTTTGAATTATCTCATAGATAGGACTAGGTTCTTATAACTTGGTTATTATTAATTTAAATGTTTAGCAATGGTCGTCTCGTCCCAAATGCACTGACTTCATCTCTGTTCCTAAAGCAATTGTCGGACTTAGTTTCAAGTTTAAACATTTTAGATCTCCGATAATGTTTGTTTGAAGCTTCCAAATATGGTTTTGAGAGGGCCGGACCTTGCTTTCATTGCTTGCCAAAAAAATTCTCTCAGGCTGATGATCATTCCAACTATCTAGTTAAGCTAACTTTCTAGCAATTCTGCCCGGCTTCTACAGCATCCCTGAGATGCTTTCCCAACCATTGTTTTGGGGAGCTCAACTTCTATGCATTCTATTCATTTTTGTTTGCGGTAAAATGCATCATTTTCTTGCAAGAAGTTGAAAAGCTTTGTAAGCTTTAGCTTGAGGGGGGAGTGTTATAATATAAGAATCTATCTTATCTTATTGTATTTTGAATTATTTCATAGGATTAAGTTTTTATCACTTAATTATTATTAGGCTAAATATATATTTTGGCCCTTTATCTTTGGGGTTGTGGTCACTTTGGCCCTTTATCTTTTTTTTCTTCTCATTTTAGACCCTCATGTTTTTTGTGTGTGTCATTTTGGCCCCTGCCGTTATGTTTATGTTTTTTTAGGCAAATTTTTAAGGACGAAAATGAAATCAATTAAAAACATAAGGGCCAAAAATGAAATCAATTAAAAACATAAGGGACTAAAATGAAATCAATTAAAAACATAAGGGACCAAAATGATAACGGCAGGGGCCAAAATGACACACAAAAAACATGAGGGTCTAAAATGAGAAAAAAAAAAGATAAAGGGCCAAAGTGACCACAACCCCAAAGATAAAGGGCCAAAATATATATTTAGCCTTATTATTATTATGATTAGTTTTCCTACTCAGTTAGGATTTGGAATTTCGTCTCTTGTATTCGTATAAATAGGAATTGGTGGTTAACCTTTTTGTAGCATAACATCATATTCATATTCTACAGTCTTCATTCTCTCTCCTCTTTCTCATCTCAATCTCATCTAACTCATAACTTCAACTTATATTACATCTAATACTCGTTTCTTATTTTTAGGTTTATGTTCATAGAGGTGGAAGAACAGCTAGAGCTTCTGCTGAAGGTTGTAGCATTGCTTTAATATCATCAAGAGATACATCAAAGTTTGCTTCATTGTGCAAGTCATTTTCAAAGGTGTTTCTCTAGAACGACTCTCTTGTTTTAACCATCTATAATAGAGAATCAAAATTGCAGTTCGTAGCTGCTTACTATTTTAATTATCTCTTATTCACGCCAGCTAATAAGAATTAATTAGGCAATATTTTTGATGGAACTTCAATAAACTACATAATATCCATCACTTGCTCAGCAATTCTTGTTTCTTTATCTAGACCAAAATAATTAATTACATACTGCTCATTGTCTTTGTCATATATACAGGATAGCTTCCAGCGGTTTCCTCTAGAGAACTCATACATGTCAGAGATTCTAAAACGAGTGTCTCTTGCACGCCAAATAGACAAGATAACAAGGAAGGATTCTCAGGTAAACAGATTCACCTGAATTCATACAGATACGCTTTTGTTCTTTATTTATGCAAACTGTTAGTTACTTAGATGAAAATGAGCTTGGAGTTTGTCATTATAGTGAATATGATTTGAAATGGTTTATTGTTGTGTGACCTCATTTCTCAGGTTAAACAGTTCAATTTCTGTTTTACTTTTATTGCTTCCTTCACAACCGTCTCTCTTTTCAATAATTCTTCATTGATATTTTTAGTATATATATATTCAATAATTTTTCATCGAGATTTTTAGTATATATCGATGGTTGTAGGTTTGTTCATTAATCATTATCTTATCCTTGGCTATTTACCCCCTCAACTAGTTTTAACCAGACATGTGAACTTATAATGTGCATTCAATTTTCCTTATTTTAGGAGAGGGCTGAAAAAAGCTGGTTTGATCGGAATGCTGACTCGGTGGAATTAGTTACAGAAAATAATGACAGTGAGGAGGAACAAGTTAACAAATATAAGCAGAAGAAAGCCAGCTCTAAACAACTGAAGAAATTACAGATGGTTCATATTCCTTTTTTTTTTTGAAAGCTTGAAATGATACATAGCTACTGTTTTTCCCTTTGTTCCAATTTATTTACTTCTCAAATTTTGCAAATTGCAGGAGCTCAATATACTGATTTCACGCCCTTTACAATCAAAAACATTTTCACATCGATATTTGGCAGGGGTATTATTCTTATTATGATTTTCTTTCACTCTGGCAACTTATTGTTAACCCCATTTATCACGTCTGTTTGACCAAGAGTACTCATTGTTGCAATGTAGAATTTTACATTTTAATATTGTCCTTTACAAGTAGTGATTGCAGGGGAAGGAAGGTGGTAAAGCACAAGGATATCAATTTAAACATACACATACACACACACACACACATGTTGTCTCCAATAAAATGAATTATAATTTTTCCTAGTTCATATTTTAGCTCTGCATATATAACCTGAATTAGCTTAAAATTTATTGGTATTTGTTAGACAGTAGATACTCATACTACTTCGCGTCCCTAATATTAGGAAAAAGACAAAAATTACCAAGACCAAGGATGCCGCTTATGTTATCTCTAATACCCCTGAGCAGACATTAAATAGTGTACAGGAAAAAGCGAGTTGATGTATCTTATTTTAAATATGGGTATAAAAAGAAATGTACCACTTAATGCATCTTGAGATGAGTTTTTTTTCTCCAAATATTTAGAAAAAAATTCCCCAAATTTTTTTCTTATAATATAGACTAGTAATATTTAAGAGTGATTATATATTTTAAAATTCTGTAGATGAACATTATTGGGAGCATGTTTTCCTTTGTTTTGTTTTTTCACTCTCAACTTTCATCTCAAAGGTTTGAGGAAAAACCCTGATGGAATACTCTTTTTGCAGGCTGGTGTAACACCGCTCATGCAGGAACAATTGCAACAATTAGCACGGCAAAAGCGTGATCACCAGGGTCCAGGACTAGTCAAAAAGGGAAAACTGGTTGTGATTGGTCAAGATTGTGTGGAAGCACTTCAGGCACTTAGGAGTGCTGGTGAAGAGGTAGAATGTTCGACCTTTTTTCATATTCTGAAAATTATTTCTGTGCGAATCTTGGCATGGATTAGGAGAGTTCAGCCTGCTTGATGAGTAAATCGTTTCTTTTTGTCTATTTCTGTTAAATCTCAATGTTGGAAATTCAGATATGCAATAGAAAAGCAGAGTTGGTGAAAAACTGAAAATTGCATTATTTTCTCTCTTTAAATTTCTCACTTCCTTTTTTCATGCGGCCTATTATTTCATACCCTTTATAGGAAAAATGCTCTCGGCTGACGTGTACGTGTTTTACGAACATGATAACAATATTATGCATACTATTTAATTCAATTTTGATAATCAGTCATTGTAAAATTTTTTACACTATCATCTACTCATGTAGTGCCACATCATTAAACTAGCCTGATAAGGACTATCCAGGAGATCAAGCTCTTTTAATGATGTGGTAGCATATTATTTGGCGGATGTGTATTGCAACTTTATGCTGATATTGGATCAAAATTAAACTCCTCATTATTTGAAAATGAAGAATATAGCTTCTTGTGCCAGGAATGTTAGGAATTGCTGTTTAGTGGAAGAGTAATATTCAGTCTTCTTCAATTGGGCTTATGTTCGTTTACTTTGTTCTTCCTTTACCCCTTTTTCCTCACAGGTGCGCATGGTTGTCAATGATTCGGGGCGGAAACAGAAAAATATGGTGAATTTAAAAAGAAAGAGAAAAGAGGAGAAGAAACGTAATTTTGTAGTCTTATTTTCTATTCATCTGTTATTTTACGAAGAAATATTTGTTCTTCTGGTCGGTAAATTTTGGTATGTTGTTCCAGGTTCACGTGATCAACGCAGAAAGCAGAAGCGAAAGCTAAAGCAGGAGGATGAGTAGAATTGTATACTGATTCAATTGAGACATTAGGTGATTTTTTACAACAAAATTTTGTCACAGGTTACTGGATATTTTAAGGTATCGTTTGTTGTTTCTCCTTCCTAGTTATAGAGCTTTGACTTGTCTATGAATATGTCACACTCAAAATCCAACATCGAGCAGTGGATATGATTAAGTTTATATCTTCGAATCCCGTTGTCATCTTTGATAGTTACCACCCAAGTCCAGTTTGGATTAGCTTTTAGTTTATAGGATTCCTCTGTAATTTTCTTTATGGTTCTTTGACTGACACGAAAGTCCTTATAAGTTTATAGGTATTTATGGACACTCAAACACTCAGTTATTATAAGATTTTGTAATACTTTCTATATTAGTGCTTGTGGATAAGTTTATGCAGACTACTAAATATATTCATGCTTGAATGCTTGAAGAATGCAATGTTTTCAGGGAAACACTTGATTATCCCTTACATTGCATTGACACCTAAGCCAATTATTGTGGGATTATGCTGATTGGAATTTTCTCAGTCGCTTTATTTTACACTAAACCAATGTTGATTGTTTTAAATAACGCAAGTTTGTCAGTAATTTGTTAAGAAAAAGATCAGCAAGCTGAATATCTTAGCTTCTCTTTTGCAATCAAATAATTAGTGATGGGATTGTTCACATCTAAATCAAGGAGCATGAAAGATGAATTTTGAGATGTGGGAAAATGTCACTTCACCAATTGGAGTTGGTTCAGGATAGGGTGGCTATCGGTTTTTGTTGCATTTCATCCATCGCATATAATGAAAGATTCTCACCTTTTCTGCTTTGTGTTAATATTAATATGTAACAACACTGCCTTGGTCCGAGAGAAAGTGGACCCTGATGGCATAAGCAAGGTCTCTCGAGTGGACCCTGATGGCATAAGCAAGGTCTCGAATTTGAGCCTCGTAGATAGGGGATGAGCTGAGCTGAGCTCTACAAAATTTGAGTCTGACATGCGTTGAAAGTGTTAGAGTAACATTAAGGCTCATACTTCCTGCAACCCCAACTACTCATTGGACACCCCCCAAATCATGTGAAAAGACCAAAACGTCATTAATGAAACACGTGCTTCCCCCCCTCCCCTTTTTTTTCCTGGGATTACGAAGGTTTGGAAAAGTTAACTTCCGAACCGGTTTGGAAGTTTAGTTCCGTACCAAGACCCACTCGTAGACACCTCTATTTGCAAAATTTTTAACAAGAAGTTTAGATCCGTACCAAGCGTGGGGGGTTTGGAAGTGCGTTTCACGTGAGTAGCTGGGGGGGGGGGGGTTTCAAAATTTTTAAAAGCATGATTCGCTAAAAGTATAAATAGAAATAACTTTAATATATTCAAATAAATAAATCATAAAACTCATAATTGACTAGTGTTTGTGTGAAGTTTTTGGGTGCAATTGGGTGCAAAATTAGGGGTCTTAATGCAAAATTATAATTTTAGGTAGTTAAAAATATTTTTATATAGGAGATAAATAGATAAATTTATTTTGAGGGGGTTCAAGTGAACCCCATCACTAAAGCCTAGGTCTGCCACTGTATGTATGTAGTATATATATATATAGTATGTGACAAATGTATTGTCTTGGTGTACCAACAAAGGTTGGTCCGAGTGGTAACTGGGCTCCGATCTCGTCCCAAAGTTTCGGGTTCGAATCTTGGGCGTGACAAAAACTCTGTTGGGAGGGGAGAACTACACGGATCGACAAAAGCTGGGTTTACATGTCGCCAGCTAGGTTTCCCGGCATAGATTAGTCACCGACAAATGCCGGTGGAAACTGCGCACAAAAAACACCGTAACAAAAAAATAAATGTAGTCTTAGTGTTGATTTCCATTTTCCACAGATTGAATGAGCTAAAAGTCGTGACAAAGAAACATACAAATTCGGTTCCAACTTTCATAAGTATCATGCGATTTCCATCTATTCTAATTTGCATCTATTCTAATGGAATCAAATACTTGATTTCAAGCCAACTATTCTCTCTCTTGTCGTTCTCATAATCTATCTATCTATTCTAATCTACTTCTATTCTAAAATAATCAAAAGATATGTTAGCACATTTACATTTTAAGACATCTTACAATTTTGATATTTGTCACAAAATAGAGGCAAAATAGACAATTCACCGCATAAAAACCAAAATGTACAGTGTTTTCGCAGCTTTTAAAAAAAAACTGACCTGTCTGACGCGTGTCAGTTTTTTTTTATTTTTAAAAACTCGTTTTTTTTTAAAAACTGATTTTTTTATAAACTGTTTTTTAAAGCTTTTTTAAAAAACTGTTTTTTTTTTAAAAACTGATTCTTTTTTAAATTTTTTTAAAGCTGATTATTTAAAAAACTGTTTTTGTGAAATTTTTTTGTAAACTGTTTTTTTAATATTTTTTTAAAAAACTGTTTTTTTTTTTAATTTTTTTTTCAAAATTTGTTTTTTTTGGAAAAAGTCTTTTTCCATCATTTTTTTTGCGTTCTTTGGTCAAACACATTTAACTTTTTTTTTGGTTTGTCACTATCTTTATAAAAAAATCATACTATAAATCAATTAGTCAAAAAAAGACGTACATTTAACAAAAGTTTAAAAATTAGTTTTTGTAACATCCCCTAAATAGCTAATTTAATTTAATTAAATTAGCGAAGAGGTTGAGGTAAATTATTGACTAAATGGAATATTTAGCACAAGAGGTTATCATGAATCGATTAATTAGCATAATTATTAAATTATGTGATGTTGAAATAAATAAAATTTTATTCATGCATAATTGAAATGTTTTATTAAGTTAGTAAGTTATGGTATTATAATGTGTTAGGAGTAGTTTAAGTGAGCATAAATAGCTGAAGGGTAGTAAGGTAATTTCACCATCCTTTAAGTGAGTCAGCTGAGCCAAACACACCCACCCAGCCAAAAACACTTCATTCATTTCATATTTCCAGAATTGAAAAGAAAAGAGAGGTTGAGAGAAAGAAAAGAGAGAGGACTCGCGAAGGGGGGGGGGGGGAAGAGAAGGGAATGGGAGGATCCTCAATGCATGTTCCTGATTCATACTCCATTGCAATCCTTCCATCATCCTCTTCCTACTGATATAAAATTCGTCACCAGCATCTTCCTCCTCCATCAATTTCCAGTTCTGAAAACCAAGCTTCAAGTCCATGAAAATGTGTTTCCTTAAGTTGCATGTTCATCATTTTGCCATTTGGAGCTGTTAAGGAACCTCCACTTTAGTTCCTTGCGATTTCAGAACATTCATTTCGATCTAGAGCAGCTGGGGAAGGGTTTGTGGTTGCTGGGTTCGAGTTGCCTAAGGATTTCGGGTATTCGAAATTCGTTCGAGTCAATAGGAGTCTCCGCATTGTGCGATTTTCATTGCAATTGGTGAGTTCTATAACTCGCTAGGGACGTTTTTGATATTAAGTCATTAGGTTTTCTGAAACGATATCCTTTAAAATCCGTTTTGTGAAAATTAGACGAAACCGTTTTTATAGAATTGTCGTTAATTGCGAATTGCTCGAGTTGAATGAATTGTTGATTGATGATATGATGATATGTGTTGTTGAATGTTATCTGGACTGGACTGTTGTTAATATGTTAAGATATCGACCGGAACGAAATTGGAATCGAAACGGACTTGGAAACAATGACACGAAACTGGAAATTTTGCTACTGTCATGGACGCACGGATCGTGTCTCACAAGGGCACGAGTCGTGCGTCTACTTCGCAGCTAGCCTAAAAATGAATTTCTGATACAGCACGGGTCGTGCGCCTTAGTGGCACGAACCGTGCGCCCTGTAACATTTTTAAACTGAGTTGTCATTGATACGCACGGGTCGTGCGCCTCTGGAGCACGGACCGTGCGGATCCTTCTGTTACCCTAATCCAAAACCCTTTTTAATCCGTTCCAAACGATTCTGATTCCCTTCCGATTGATTCCCCAGGGTTTCCCAAGGATGGAAACACACTGAAGCTATGAAATTAAGAAAGAGGAGGAAAAACTCACAAGTCATAAATGTTAAGAAAAACCGTACATTAGTAAAACGCGAGTGTACACATGTTAATTTATACAAGTCAAGACAAGTAGTGATTAATTCAAGACAGGATACCTTCCCTTGAGGAAGGGTAGATGGTACATGAATGAAATTAAGAGACGGCCCAATGCGGGTGCATTTATATAAATTATATAAATTAAGGTCAAGGGTGACGACCCTTAGAGGATTAGCATACTAGGGGAGGGGAAGTCATGAGCCCCGAATCCTAGGCTCACATGTTTCGCCCACTAGTAATAGCGGGATGGGTTCACCGAAAGCCGAAGAAGTGCCTTAGAATAGGTAGGCTTGAGGTGTTATGCTAGAATGAGGAAAGTAAAAGAAATGTAATGCGTAGTCGCTTATTAGGGCTACAAATTACAAGAGGTAAAATGCATGTCCACATGGTTGCTTATTAGGGCCATGAGTTCACAAGTTAAGAATAATGAACCGCTAGAGTTAGTAAGGAGTCTCGATAGGACTCACTGAGATAATGTTTATCTCACCCTTTATATGTTGTGGGATTTATAGAGAAGCAGGTGAAAGCAAAGGCGACAAAGCACGGTTAGCCGGTGCGACTCACGGAGTCATTGGAAAGTTGATTTCCTGTTTAGGCCCTTGTGCTTTTCTAGTTTATGTTATCGATTGTATGACTATCACTGTAAAAGTTGTAAAATCGTTTCCGCTACTTTATGTTTTGAGTATTGAACACCAAGATTGTATAAGTCTTAAGTTATGAAACTTAAGCATTTCAGGAAGTTAATGAGGTTCAGAGAACCATTTGATATTTATTATCGAAATTTTTAGTTCGTGTTCAATATTCATTAACAGGAAGTTACTCTGATGTATGCCATTTAGTGCATTTCGGTAATTCTACATGTTAGAAATTATTGGGGTGTTACAGTTTTTTGTAAAAAAAATTAAATTATTAAATTAATATTATACTCAATAATTAAATAAACTAAACTTAACTATTTGCTATAATCTCTCTATTAAAATCATTGAATTCAACCACTAAGAATTGTAAAAATACTTTAACCCCTACCAAAAATTATATAATAACTTTTTATAATTAAATTAATATGATTAAATTATATAGAAAAAATAAGTCATAATACACTAGCAAATTTAACCACTACTATTTGTCAAAAAAATCAATACCGCTAGGAAAAATTTGAAAATTATTTTTCCTATAAATATCAATAATTAAATCTCATTTTCTTTTTCCGTGTGCCGCACGGGAGTGGCTACGAAGGCGGCAACGGGGCTGTCAACGGGAGCGCCAACAGTTTTTCACAAAGAGGGTCAACTGGGGTACATATTTTATATTAATGCAATACACTAAAGTTTATAATTTCAATGTATTTATAATTTCCTTGTAAAAGGACAACAGTTTTTCCAGAAAAAAAGGTCTACCAGTTTTTGACACAAAGAGTTGTTGGTGAAAGACACCTGGAGTTGTACAATTGTCAAAATTGTCAATGGGAGCTGCAACAGGAGTGGCAACGGGAGTGCAGAGGCAACGAGAGCGCCAACGGGAGCGCCAACGGGAGGGCCAACGAGGATGCAAACGGGAGGGTCAACGGGTATGCATATTTTACCTCTAATGTCCAAATACATTATTATGGATCAATGTAATTCTGATTGTCAATCTCCTTTAATTTCTTCGACTCAATATAATTTTCATTTGTATGTTATATGACATAATACCTGGACGAGACCGGCCCACAAATGAGATGGAGAAATAATGACCTAAATCCACTAAGATCAACGGCTCAGATCTACCTTCACTGAGGCTCGCTTGATCAACGGTCGAGATCGACCACGCTGATTCAACGGCCAGCACTGCCCCTCTGACACTATATAAAGAGGCACTGTTCCCACTGACAGGGACACGTATTCTTACCCATATTGTTACTCTGCTCACACTCTTATTCCACTGACTTGGGCGTCGGAGTGTCATTGCAGGTACCACCCAGGCAGGACTCTGCGTACGACCAAATATCATTCACCCAATCAATTCATACATTTGGACTTAGGACTCGACTGCTCGTGCCCGCTCTAAGGTCGAGCACCTTAGTTCAATACCTATATCTTTTCACTTTGAATTTCAAATCATACATTTTGAACATTGTTCACAACTTATGATTATCTTCCAAATTCCAAATTACTATTATGACTTCATGGTAATACACCGACCATACAGTATCACCCGTGCGTATGCACGGGTAAAAAACTAGTTATAGAAGAAAAAAGGGTTTATTCTAGTAGCGGATTTTTGACCAGCACGTAAAATAGTCTGTGGAATGTATTCCAAATTACTATTATTTTGTATTGTTTAATGAATTATAAGGAAACTTTTTGTATCTTTTTATAGATGAGAGAAAAGTTCGACATATTCTTCAGCTCATCTATAGAAAATATGTCACAAAAAGAAAACATGGAAAACATTCTTTTTTATATCTTTGTATTGACATATTCTATGCATAGTCCTGTTTAAATTTGACAAAAAGAAAACATTGAGCGGAAAAGTGAAGCATAATTTTGTTTATAGCCACAAGACATAAAAAGGATATCAAGAAGGAACTTGTCATCCACGGTCCCTATATATAGTGTAATTACAAACTTAAAAGAGAAAGAGGTTGACAAAGTTACACAGTTGATTATACATTATACATTTAATACATTCAAGTAACCATATGGTAGCCTTTTTGCTGGTGCCTGGTAGGGTTGTGTTCCCCCGAATCTTATAGAATTATGTGTTATGATAATATCTTTGAAATCTGATCGTTGCTAGAAACAAATAATATCAATTTTTTTAACTTGAAAAAAATCTTATATATTGTGGAAGAGGAAAGGTTAAAGATTAGAAGGAATCATGCACTAATTATGATTTTAGAGGATAACAAAAATCTAATTGTTTTGTCATATTTTCCAAAGCAAGGGAGTATTTGAGAGTAGATAAAAAAAAACATAAGCCGTTTGTTTCTTCACTTGGAAATTATTGAAAGATTTCCAAAATAAAAATCAGGGCTTTTCAAACAATTTAGAGGTTCTGTTCAAATATTAAAATTTAGGCCCCTATTTTATCAAATCAGGCCTCACAGATTACTCCATTTTTTTAAGATAAATTAAAATCCACATAAGAAACTTATCAACAATTTGTCTCGTTCGGTTAATTATTTTATTAACAAGATCAACATTGTTCTTGTGCAACGGTAAAATGAAGGCAAAATGTTGAATATAGTTTCTTTTGTAGGTTTTAATAGTGGTCCTGCATTGAGATGGAAAATGATTGTTTAAAAAAAGCTTGAGAGACTATTTAATTCAAATTTTAATGAGGAACGTTGGTCGAGGGCATAATGTGTTCCTGTCATGAGGAACGTTGGTCGAGGGCATAATGTGTTCCTGTCGGCTGACCCACATCTTTTTTCTTGAAAAAAGAAGTAGAATGTAAAAGTTTTTTTCCCTCCGTTCCTGATCTTTGATACTTTTGACTTGTTACACACAAATTAAGGTACACTTAATTTGTGTTACATAAGTACTAAAATACCCTCTTTGTAGTTATCTTGGGATAATTGAAATCAAAATAAAAGAGTTAATAACTTACTAGTTGTTTTGGGTCTCAAAAAGAATAAATATCAACGGTATATTTGAAAAAGATTGGTAAACTATAAATTTGATTTTTAAAAGAATTATTATTTTGGAAGAAAAATAAAAGACCAAAAATACCAAAGATTAAAAACGAGGTAGTAATATTTTTTGGCCCATGCTTTTCCCACATCCCTCTCTAACCTTGCGAAATGACCAAAAGACCATTAATGAAACGCGTATTTTTCGCCGATTCGGTTATGGGAAACCAAAATAATTCGGTTATGGACAACCGAAGGTGTATTTTTTGGCACACACCCCTTTTTTCCTGTTTTAGAGGATTCGGCTGACCCCGACCAAATACATTTGGATCCGGGCAGACGAATATGGGTTTTTAAAAAAAAATATATTAAGCCGCTCAGATTCCACCGACACTTTTAACCAACGACTTTCAACCAGTCAAACGTGTCAGGAAAAGGAGTGGATGGCATTTCCTTTGGAAATTGTGACCCAACGGATAGAAAATAAACGGCTCAGATTTGTGATCTAAAATTTTGATCAACGGCTTATGTTTCCCCACGCCTATTATAAATTGGGCTTCAGCTTTCCCTTCTAATTCACAAAAATCCCTAACCCCTTTTCTGATTCTTCTTCTCCACCAAATCGTATAAACACACAAAAACCCCTAACACAATACTTAGAGGATTCTTCCCTCACTATCATTCATCATCAGAGCATCATCACCAACAAAGTTGATGGTGTCTGTTTCGAGGGGCGAGACACAATGCAGTGTAGGCATAAACACAACATAACATTCGCTGCCCAAAAAGATAAACTACTGCGTAAGGTGCAAGTGGAGGGCGACGAGCGAGAGATAACTCGTATAGTTTATCGGAAACCGGATTGGTCTGATGGACGTGTGCACTGGTCTACAATGAATGTCAAGAACGACGATGACGTCCAAACAATGATGTCCATTTATGTCCTATTTTAAATGGAAGGGTTATCTGCATTTTGTACGTGGAAACCACACGGACCGTCGCTGAGATCCTTAGTGTAACACCCCGATTTCAACATTTCTATTATCTTCTGTGATTTTTGTATCGATGTGCGTCATAGTATTTATTATGATAATTT
Source organism: Astragalus membranaceus (assembly GCA_039519185.1). Classification (NCBI taxonomy): domain Eukaryota; kingdom Viridiplantae; phylum Streptophyta; class Magnoliopsida; order Fabales; family Fabaceae; genus Astragalus; species Astragalus membranaceus. Next base: position 32,569,999 of record CM076846.1, on the reverse strand, counting down.
AGTGAATGTTCAATTTGCAAATAATATATGACTAGTTACATTTAATTACTTCTAGCTAGTTCCTATTTTGATTATTTTTATTTTTAAATAATTATCTCAACATATTATCAATATTTTGGAAGTGCTATTTTTTTATATAAATATAAATGTGTTAAAATTAGCTTTAGTGGTGGATAGAATGCTTTGAAAATAATTTGAACGAGTTTTGGGCCTTTATTAGCCAATTTACTAGTTTCACTTTTTACGGCCCGCTCGTGCATTGGGCTGGATTTTTTTTAATTTATAATGGTGAAGCCCACTAATCAGAACTAACCTAATTCTCACGTCCTCCTTCTTCCTTCAATGATCAGCCGCAGTCCCTCACTTTCTCTCAGAGACAGCCGCCATGCCCTTCTCGGTATACCATTTCATCTTGCTTTCACTAAATATACTCCTTCATCTTGCAAATTCATTACTTCATCCTACATGTGTGATTAGTGCAAAGCCATCACCTTTTCCTTTTAGTGAGTGAATCCACACCGCATCATATTGAAGCCACTCAAAGTCATGGATTCAATTGGAATCATGATCTGTCAGTGCAAAAGTCGAGGAACCTAAAGCCTTTGATACTTTAATGGTTTTTATTCTAAGAATCATTCTTATTGGTGATCGAGCATTCTTTTGTGAAGCATAAAAGAGAGATGGAAGGAAGCTTTATTACGCACAAAGCTAACTACGAGTTCTGCAAACTCCAAGGTTTGTAGTCTAACCTTGACCACGTTATGACTTAGGAATAGCAATATTTGATAGGATTAGAACAAACTCCACAACATTTTATTTTCATTCCGTGAATAAGTTATATTCCGCCAATGGCCATTTTTGTTAAAGTTTATCAAGTAAACTACATATGTATATAAGTGTTATTATAAAGTCTAATAGATTAAGTTTATTATACTACGGTCTTTACCTATCTATATTTATATATACTAGTGACCTTTTTTATATAAACATCTTTTACAAAATTATAGTAATTTAGAATAATTTAATATTTTAATTTGATACTATATAATGTTTAGCTAATTGAAGTTAGCCATATTTTAGTATATTCTCTTAAAATGACTATGCAACGAAATAGGAGTTCCGTAGTTAAGCTAGCAGATGTAGTTATTTTGTTGATGACATTGTCCCTTAGTGCGTTGGCGACAAGGATTCTGCCGGAAGAGGAGAAATGGAATTACTACACCAAAGTGAATGAAACTTACTACGACGTAAGACTCGAGAGCTCGTGACCCGTCCTTTCATTGTGCCAAAGGAATAATTGTAATTGGATATCAGGTAAGGGTGGGTCTCATCTTCTTTATAATAGGGTCTTATGATGGGGACTAAGTAGGGGTAGGCTCTATGTATGCCGTTTTATGTATTTCTAGTGATTATTGATGAACCCTAGGCATATGACAACTTGTTGTTGAGAAATTGTGGTTTGCGTGCTAAGTGCTTGGATACTCCTTGATGGTATTGTGATTGATAATGATTCGGTGGATGATTTTTGATGACTCATTATGTGTTCATGACTGATTTGTGATGTGATATTATTTTTACGGTTGATATGCGATTTGAAGTTGTTTGTATGAGTTGTATGTGATTTGATGAAGTTGTGTTGCTCGAATTCGTTGTTGTTGGTGTCATAGGCGCATAGGGCGCCATTTTTGTGTTTATGATGTTGCTGGATTTTGTTGTCTAGTGTGTTGGGTTGCTGTGTCCAGGTGCAGGGTGCCCTGCTGGGCGCCTGTCTCAGTTTGCCTGTCTTGGTGCTAGGCGCCTTGGCCATGGGCGCCAAGGGCGCCAATGTTGCGTGTCATATTTTGTCGAAATTTTGTTGGGTTCCCATACACTGAGTGAATGCCTCGTGCAAAATTAATTTTGGAGTCAAATGAGCTGCTTTCCGTGTTGGCCTTAGGCGCCTAGTGCATGGGCGCCGTGTTCCCCTGCGCCAGTTCCTGCGCCAGTGTGCGCGTGTGTTGCGTGTTGCGGGCGCTGGGCGCCAAGGGCGCCAGTGTGCGTGTGTGTTGTGTGTTGCGGGGCGCTGGGCGCCAGGTGCCAGGCGCTGGGCGCCAAGGGCGCCATTTCCAGGATGTTCCCAAATTTTTATGAAAACTGTTTTCGCTATATCTTTTGACTCGGACATCCGTTTTAAGTGTTTCAAAAAGCGTTGTGAAGCCTTTTCAGTTGCCTATCTGTGTGTCCCATTTTAAAAAATGAAAACTTATTATTTCTGAAGGTTGCTGGGCGCCCCAAGTGGCTGTTCCCGGTGGTCGTTGCTGTGACATAGAAAAATCGTTTTGGTGTCTTTAAAAATCCCCTTTTGCGTATAATCAGTGGTTTTAGCGTCCAAGTGTCAAAAGTGATAATTTTGACGATGATGCCCTTAGTGGCTAGTTAAATGACGTTTTGCCCTTAGTGGCCCATATTATTGATGATGATGTGTAAATGATGATGATGCCCTTGGTGGCTAGTAAATGACGTTTTTGCCCTCAGTGGCTATTGTTTGAATTGATGATGGTTATGAATAAGTGACGGTGAAAATAAGTGACGATAAGGCCCAAAAGGCTAAGTGACGATAAGGCCCAAAAGGCTAAGTGACGATAAGGCCCGAAAGGCTAAGTGACGTTGTTGTGTGTAATTATGAGTTGACAGGTGCCGTGCCTCTTGTTTGGCAAATTGGTAAGTGACGGGTCACATACTTGACCGTGATTGTGTGTTTGTGCGTGGTGCATGTCATAGTGTCTCATGCCTCCCATATGCATAAACCCAGTGACGTTTTGAGGCCCAAAAGGCTAAGTGACGATGAGGCCATAAAGGCTAAGCGACGTTTGTGAAAAGGTACCTCATGCATATGCCCGCGAGTGGGTTGCATTTCATACTCCTGCATGACATTGTGACGACTCGTTGTGCCGAGTAACTTGATGATGAGATTGACTGTTTACCCTTGCTGATGGAATTGACTGTTTTATCCTTGATGATTGACTTGATGTTTCATGGTGTGGTCTATATAGTGTCATAACTCTAGCTTAGTGCTTATCATATGCTTAATTTATTATATGGTTAGATGAACTCACCCCTTCTGTTTGAATGTTACCCCTATGTGGTAACGTGCAGGTGAGCACAAGTGAAGGCTTAGGAACCTTCGCTAGCTGAGTCGGGTCGTCTGCTCTGATATGTAACACTTGGGGGAAATAGAACGTTGTTTTAGTTTATTCAAGACTGTGTATAATTGTTGGACTTTCCGCTGTGAAGTTGTAATTTATTTGACAATGACGTTTTGAAAGTATTATAAGACTGTTTTCAAAAAGTGAGTAATTTGGCGTGTGATGTTTAACGAAGTAAGTGTGACATCCCTTGTGGTGTAATTAAAATTTTGAAACTCTGATTTTTACGCTAATAAATTAACGGGTAGAAAAGAGGTGTTACACTTAGTAGTTTAACTCCAACAGCTCAGTAGTTTCTGTCATTTTATCGTTTTCGTGTATTTCGTGTTTTATGTACGGTGACGCTTTTTAATAATAAAATTGTTGTTTAATTCAAACGGTACTGTAAACCAAAAAATAATCAACCCAATATTTATTCATTACTAAATCAGTGACGTTCAATTACAATTATTGATAAACAAAATAACAGTAAAAAACTACAACTGGGTAACAACAGAGCCAGATCCGAATTATAAATCGTATATTTAAACTGTAAACCGAAATATAAATTACTATATACACAACCATATAATCCATACATAATATCCATACAAAAAAAATGTCCTATTGTGTGTTCCTGCTCCTCCTACTATACATAACCATACTTCCTAAGCCTACGGAATGGCCTCACGAGGGCCTTCAAACCCTCGAGTACTCGCCATGGCTGGGTGTCTCGTGGAACAGTACCATCCAACGCACGCTCCATGTCATCCACCATCCGAACCACATCTGGCATCTCCTGTGAGATAAAAAAAATTTAATTAAGTACATATTTTAAAACTAATAAAGTTAATAGAAAAATATGTAAAAGACACGTACCTGTCTAGTATCTGGCTCATCCTCCAACACCACATAATTTGACGACAAAAGGAATGGGTGTGAGACCTTCCCAAACCAAGCAACGTACCCTGGCATGGTGTCTGGCGCACCCGGGATAATAGAGGCCCCCCTCTCTACCAAATGCTGGTCAAAATGTGACCACCTCTCGTGTAACGACAGCTCTAATGGTGGGTTTAGGGTCCTCTAGTATCCCCTGGACATTCCCAAACTGTCTCAAGACATGATCTGGCATGTAGGCCACCATGCAGCCAGCATTCCTTAAGTGCCCTCTAAATAGACTGATGAGCTCAAAGGGCCAGGTAGCTCTATGGCCAGTGTAGGGTTGCTAGGTGACCTCATCAGGGTGCAGCCTATCCAGGGATACTCGAACAGTATGCCTGGCCAGGAATAGTGTGGTATCAGCAACCCACCTCTTCGCACGTGGCTGAGTCTCAACATAAGCTGGGTCCACCCTCTTTAAGCCAAAGGGGGATCCATGAAAGTGTTCGAAGATCCATGCCTGTAACGAATATATCAATGCATTTAGTAACGACACAGAGACATCAATATAAACTTAACAAATTAAATAACATAGATACCTGAAGTAGAGCCATGTAGCCACCCATCTGCTTATTTTTGGGCTTGTTTGCGTCCTCAAGCTGTTCGTATAGATGGGCCAGCGCCATCCCTCCCCATGAGTATCCTACAGGCATGTCAAAATCAACCAGAGCTCCCAGATAGCCCAACTTGACCTTGTTTCCAGACTTGTCGGAGAACAAGCCCCAGCCCAACAAGTAGAGAAGATATGCCCAAGCAGCATCCTCCCTTCTCTCCTCCTCTATAGCCCTATGGTACACCGTCTGCCTCAGCCACTTGAGGGACACAGATAACCCAAGGGCGTGAGCCTGCTCATGTGCCTCATGAGGGCCTGCACCCAACAAGTGAACCAACAAAGCCTCACCCTGATCTTTGGTGTAGTCTGAAAAATCATAAAAATTCCCCATAACGGGGAGGTGGAGCAATGCAGAGGCATCATCAAAAGTGATGGTCATCTCACCTATAGGGAGGTGAAATGATGATGTGTCCGAATGCCACCGCTCTATGAATGCATTGAGGAGCCCACCAATAATAATTGGGAATCCAATGTCCCTCAGCGGTAGCAGTTTAGAACGCTCCAGAAAATCAAGAATGTCCGGATGAGGGGCCTCTATCTGTGGATCTCCTTCTGAAACAAGCTTCAACGAGCCACGATCCTGCATTATGGAATGCAAAAGTCAACCAAAGTATTCAAACAAACTAATAATTAAATTAATTAGAGAAAAAAGTAAGTTACTTACATTGCCCTCCCATATGGATCTAGCAATGTGAGACCCGTAACTGGGTAACACAGATCCATCCTCCAGGCCACCAGGAAAAGGAAATGTGGCACGGGGAGCAGCAGCATCATCAGCAGATGTAGAAGGAGCAGCATCAGCATCAAGAGGACCAACCAGGTCAGCATCAGCAGGACCAGCCAAGTCAGCTGCCGAATAGTAAGCATCTCTCTCAATGTCATCACCTATGTCCGCCTCCTGCAAAACTGGGGGCACAACTGGGGGCTGCTCAGCACGCCGACCCCTACCCCTAGCTCTGCTAGGCTCAACAGCAGCATGAGCGTCCTCCTTCCGTTTACGGTTTGAAATCGTTATAGGTGGTCTGGCTGCCCGAACCTCGGCCTGTGGCTGAGAATGAGCATCCTGAGTCCTCGCCATAACTGAAAAAAACAAAGGAACACGTTATAAACAATTTTGAAATTTAAAATACAGTTTTTTTAAAAAATAACAGCTACATTCGGGTGGGGGTACCCGAATACACATTCGGTTGACCCCAACCGAATGTGTAAAATTCATTTCACATTTTAAATTGTTCGGTTGACCTCAACCGATTGGAGTCGGGAGGGCTCAACCGAATGGCTTCGTCTTTCCTTCGTTCCCAGGAGCCATTCGGTTGAGCTCAACCGAAATTTCGCGAATACCAAATTCTTAAAAACACAAAAAAATAGCAAAAAACTAGAAATGGAAGTAGAAGAGGGTTAGGAATCGTGTACCTTATGTGTGGAATACGAGATTGGAGGTTGAGATCGAAGATTGAGTGGGTTTGGGAGAGGGAGATTCGAAGAGGGTGAGGGAGAGGTTTAGGGTTCGGTTGGGTGTGTTTGTGTGAGTGTGAGAGGGGGTGTGAGGGTTTAGGGAGGGAGAAAGTGTGTTTTTGATTTAAAGGTATTTTGAGAATTTAGGGGGTTTGGGGGGGGGGGGGGGTGAGTAGGGAGGGGTGTGGGAAAAGTGAGAGCCTATTTTTTTGGACCCTAAAAAGATGGCATTGGGCTGAGGCCTTGTGCGGTACCGCGGCCCGACATGCCAATGGCTGGCCCTGAATTGAATCAAAGAAAGTATCTCAAAAAGTGTTTTTTAATGGATCGGAGATTCAACATAATGAATGTGTTTATTCACGAATCATTATATATTTTCATTTGAATCAATTCATAAAATGATGCAACTCTTTCTTAAGAGTTATTTGTCTATGTCGTGTGATATGAATGTAATCTAATATCTATTTATCTATTTATACTATACAAACAAACCTCTAATGAAATTACCAATTCGGATCTCTTATTAACAATACACATATCTAATTTAAGGGTAAAAATGTCATTACCCACTCTTTATTTCTCTTTCTTCTTACACTCTCTTTCTTCCTTTTTTTCTCTTTCTTCTTACACTCTCTTTCCTACTTTTCACTTTTCTCTTACACACTATTTTTTCATTTTTTCTTTTTACTTTACTTTTACTTTTCTCATAAACAATTCTTCTTTTTCTCTTATAACTTCACTTTAGTTTTTTTAACTAAATTTCTAAATTTATACAAACACTACTCTACTAAAATTACATATAAAAATGTAAATAAGTCACACTAAAAACAAAAAAAACTACCACCTTTTTGAAAAAAGTTATCACCTTAAAATTTTAATTTTTTTCTCCGAAATCTGTTTACACTCTTATTGATAATCTACTATCACCTCTTATTGATAATCCACTCCTTATCTTTTACTATCTACTAATCAATTAAAACTACGAGATAACTGCAATGATATATAAAAAATACACGGAATAACTGCACTAATATATATAAAAAAACACAAGATTAATATTTGTCATTGATAATTAAATTTTTTGAAGACTACTATAAACCTACTATCTAATCTAATCTAATATCTATTTATACAAACAAACCTCCTATGAAATTACCAATTTAGATCTTTTATTAACAAGACACAAATCGAATTTAAGGGTAAAAATGTCATTACCCACATATCTAGTGGATAGAGGAAGATTTGCTGGTTAGAATGATGCAATTGTTACCAAGTGGCTTCAGTCTCAAGAGGGGGGGTGAATTGAGATTAAAAAACTTTTCAGAGCTTTTGAAAACGTTTGTCCCCTTTTTCAATGACTTAGATCAATTTCGCGCAGGTTAAGTGGAAGCGAAGGAAATTAGAATATAAAGCAGTAAAGCGGTATAACAGTAAAGCAGGAAAGCAGTAAAGCACGCAGAAATTTATCCTAGTTCGGTCACCTCCTAGTGACCTACGTCCAGTCCTCACACCCTAGTGAGATTTTCCACTAACCAAAACAACAAGGCTTACAGGTGCCTTGGAAAACCTTTACAGACTCAGGCACTCTCCTCCTAGGATACCCCACCTATGGAGAGCCCTCAAATCTAATATAACAATAACAAGAGATACCCCACCCCTGTTACAATCACCTGCCCCAGAAAGATACCCCACTTCCTAGTACAAACATCTACCCTAGAGAGATACCCCACTCCCTAGAACAAATCACAACAATTAAATATTAAAGAATTGTAAAGACAGAAATACCTCTAATGAAGGCAGATATTACAACTTGAAGAATGCAACCCCAACTAACTCTTAGCAACAGATCAGCTCAGACGGACCAACGGTGCGTGATGAGCAAAAGTAAAAGCGTAAAGAGTTTTTCTCAAAAGTTCTCTGATTCGTGAAATGGGTTGTTGTGAAATGAAGACTATGAAGTGCCTATTTATAGGCTATGAGAAAAACAAGTTTACGTTGAAAATAATGTAGGAATCGATTGAAAACATTGGATCTAGGAATCGATTCTTCTTTTAATTAAAAATCGATTTTGACTTGCTTTGAAAAGAGGTGGCAATCGATTCTTGAGATCCAGGAGGGCTAGGAATCGATTCTTTTACTCAATGTAATTTGTATGAATCGTTTCTTGGCTTTCCTGAGACATGTAGGGATCGATTCTTTTGCTAAGTGAAAAATAGTGTGAATCGATTCTTTCCTTTTTGAAAAATACTTGTGAATCGATTATGCACTTTGGTAAAAATAATATGAATCGATTCTTTTCTTTTAAAGACACTTGAGAATCGATTTTTATGCTTAGTATAAAATTAGTATGAATCGATTCTTCCTTTTTAGAAATATTTAGGAATCGATTTGCATACTTAGTGAAACTAGTATGAATCAATTCTTTAGCTTTTGTATTGACCTGAAAATCGATTTTTATATATAGAATAAAATAGAGAAAATCGATTTTATGCTTTTCAAAAATGCTTCTTGTGTTTACGTGTGCATGCATGCATTTTGAAAACTTGTGTGAGTGTGCGAGACTTTGAGAGGTGAGCTGACCTTCGAAAGAGCTTACACTTTTTCCTAAGACACACCCAAACCCTAAGGACTACCCTTATATTTAAGGACTACCCTTAAACTTGAATCTTCAATTCTTGAGCTTGTTTGTCTTGGATTGTGACTTTGATGTTTAGTCACTTTTCTTTACTTTTGGCCGTCAACTTTACCTTTGTCTTTTTCATCATCAAAACTTCTTAACCACTTCATCATCAAAACTTAGCCTGCAACACAAGATATCTACAGCAATAAAATGGAACATGCATGGGGAGTTGAGGAGAATCCTTCCTCTTCTTCCTCCTCTAGCTCTCGCCTCCCTCCTCTATCAAACCCCCTTCTATTTTTCACTTCCAGCCACTATTGCAATGTCTAATAGCATACTAAGAGGAATCAGACTTAGAAGGCGTAACAGACTCTTAACATCTAAGTCCGACTAGGTCGAACGACTTTGATACCATAATGTAACACCCCGATATTTCTACCTTGTAGAAATACCAAAGTGCACAACATGGCATACATCAGAGTAACTTGCTGTTATTGAACATTGAACACAACTAAAACTTTCGATGGATAATCATCAAACGGTTACTTTGATTTGCATAACTTAACATAATTTACTTAAATACTTGAATTACGTGCCTTACAAACTTCTCATGTCCTAGTGTTCAATATCAAGAACGAAAGTTGCGGAAGCGATTTACAACTTTTAACAATATATAAGTCGTACAATCAAAAATACAAATGTTTTGACAATAGGAAATAACATAAGCATATAGAATTGAAACTTCAGCATCTCCTTTAGGTTGCACCGTAGCCATGCCTCATCACCTTTAACCTTTCTAGTTTCTCTAAAAAACCACAGAACATGAAGGGTGAGATAACACTATCTCAGTGAGTCCTATCGAGACCCCTTACTAACTCTCTCGGTTCATTTATGAAACCTTTTTATTCGTTGTTCAATATATATAACTACGTACATAAAATTTATCTTTACTTAATACATCACCTATATCATATTACCCGCATTGGGCCGTCACTTATACTAATCCCGCATTGGGCCGTCACGTATACTATGTACACTATACCCGTATTGGGCTGTCACGTATACTTGTCATGAACACAACCTCAACCTCATTTATTATAACCTCAACCTCATTTATCATAACCTCAACCTCATTTATTATATTAATTCATTAGACAGCTTTCGTGACCTCACTCGTGGTTACTAACGTTCATTAACTTGACTTAGGAAACATCACAATCTAGTCCAAACATCATTATTTCAATCACAATCAATATTACCCGTATTGGGTCGTCACCTATACTATGTATGCTATGCCCGCATTGGGTCGTCATGTACACTATGTATACTATACCCGCATTGGGCCGTCACGCATACTTGTCATAACATAACCTAAAATTTTTAAATCATTAACATTCAACAACATGACTTGAAATCGTTCACCTCATATCATTCATCAATACATAGGGTCGGGGGAAGAGGTTAAAATGAACTTGGAACCATTCGGAATAGCCTAGGACGTGTTTTGAAATGGGGTAACAGAAGTGGACGCACGGTCCGTGCGCTATGGCGCACGACCCGTGCGCATTTTAAAAAATTTGCGCATGAGTAACAGAACCACACGCACGACCCGTGCCACAGGGGCGCACGGTCCGTGTGTGACCATCAGTTTCCAGAAATTGCATTTTCGTGTAACTTTGGCTATCCCGCTCGTTCCAACTTTCAGTCCAATCGGTCCCCAAACATAACAATACATTATTTCAGAGTCAAACAATCATCATACATATCATCAAATCATCCAATTTCAATCACTCAAACATTCATAATCATCATACAATCGATATCGTCAATCAAACAACCTTATAGTCCCTCATTCGAAACGTAATTTTTGCAAAACGGTTTTGACTCGAAAAGCGCACGACTGAACACAAAACATAACATGCAACAATAGTTCGAAAACAAATCCTAAGTGAGTATAGAACTCACTGATTGTGATGAAAATCACAAAACCGAAATGCAATCCACCCGAACGATGGTTAACAATCACCGAACCGTGCTCTCACTCGAACCCAAGCTACCGAAAGGTGTGAAACTCGAAATCAGCTACTGAAACCTCTCCTAGACCACTCCAATTCGCAATGTAGCTACTTCCAAGTCCCATTCTTGCACTAAGACCAACATGCAAGGCTTTGGAACTTCATTTCTAACATTTCAAGCTTCTAGGTTCAACAATGGTGTTTTGAGATGAGAGAAGTAGGTAATGATTTTGGTACTAGTGGATAGAGGAAGATTTGTTGGTTAGAATGATGCAATAAAATGGAACATGCATGAGGAGTTGAGGAGAATCCTTCCTCTTCCTCCTCCCCTAGCTCTCGCCTCCCTCCTCTATCAAACCCCCTTCTATTTTTCTTCTGTTTTTCACTTCCAGCCACTAATGCAACTTGGTCTATGTTATTTATTTAAAAATGTGGGGCAATAGTAGTGGGTCAGCCGAGGGTGAGTTTTTTTTAAGTGGGTGGGAAATGACCCTTCTACCCCTCAGTTATTCATTCACTTCTCATTACTTCTAGTAATCATACTTGGCCTAATTTAAACGAAACTAACTTAGCGATCAAGCACACAAGCACAAATAAATCATTTAATCAATATTTTACTTTCTCATAATAATTAAGTTATGCTAATTATTTAACTTAGCTAACCCATTATCTCTTAACCTCTTGCTACTTTCAATAAATGAAATTAGTTAAATTGGGGATGTTACAAGATATATTTGTTTTAAATGTTAAACAGTAGTTTAAATAGCCATTAAATCTTTTTGTTTTTTAGATAGTAGGTTTATAGTAGTCTTCAAAAATTTTAATTATCAATGACAAATATAAATCCTGTGTTTTATATGTCAGTGCAGTTATCCCGCGTTTTTTTATATATCATTGCAGTTATCTCGTAGTTTCAATTGATTATTTTAGTTTATTAATAGATTATAGTAGGTAGTAAAAGATAGATAGTAGATTATTAATTAAAGGTGATAGTAGATTATCAATAAGAGTGTAAACAGATTTCGGAGGGAAAAATTAAAATTTTAAGGTGGTAAATTTTTCCAAAAAGGTGACCGTTTTTTTTTTGTTTTTTAGTGTGACTCATTTACATTTTTATAGGTAATTTTAGTAGAGTAGTGTTTGTATAAATTTATAAATTTAGTTAAAAAAACTAAAATGAAGTGATAAGAGAAAGAAAAGAATTGTTGAAGTGAAATGATAAGAGAAAGAGAAGAATTGTTTATGGGAAAAGTAAAAGTAAAGTAAAAAGAAAAAGGGAAGAAATAGAGTGTAAGAGAAAAGTGAAAAGGAGGAAAGAGAGTGTAAGAAGAAAGAGAAAAAAAGGAAGAAAGACAGTGTAAGAATAAAAAGAAAGAAAGAAAGGGTAATGACATTTTTACCCTTAAATTAGATTTGTGTCTTGTTAATAACATATCTATTTATCTATTTACTTATCTATACAAACCAATTTGGATCTCTTATTAACAAGACACATATCTAATTTAAGGGTAAAAATGTCATTACCCACTCTTTCTTTCCTTTTCTTCTTACACTCTCTTTCTTCCTTTTTTTCTCTTTCTTCTTTTTCCTACTTTTCACTTTTCTCTTACACTCTATTTCTTCCTTTTTTCTTTTTACTTTACTTTTACTTTTCCCATAAACAATTATTCTATTTCTCTTATCACTTCACTTTAGTTTTTTTTACTCTTTGACTAGGTTCTTTGGCTTGCACAAATTTCTCCACTGTTATGACATTAGTGAGTAGTTGGGTCTGTAAGACTAGGAATAATACCATGTTTTGTGATTAAGTGTTAGACCCAAATGGCTTCCTTGGCCACATTGGAGGAAGTGATATAATTGACTTCTGTAGTAGAATCAACAATGATCTCTTGCTTTAAATTCTTGTAGCTTACATTGCTACCATTCAAGAGAACACAGACCTAGATTGTGATTTGGAGTAATCCTTATTGGTGTGAAAGCTAGCATCATTGTAACCTTTACAACGATATTATCCTTATCACCTGGAGCAACGTCGCATACCCCCCACACTGGCAAGTGTCTCAAATAGATTCAAAATTAAGCTGATTATACAAAAAAGTCAATACAGCTGGAGCCCAGGCCCATTGGCCTCCATATAGTGAGCACTCTTGCCCGTGAATATGGTGTTGCCCCCCATAAGTAGAAGGTACACCCTCGCAGCATAAATATGATGGCCCGCTGCAAGATGTCCTTGGTAGACCGCCTCTAACCACCTAAATCTGAAATATGCTCCCCTGGTGGCTGTCGTCTCCTTTGCAACATCTGTAGGATATAACCCCAACAATTCCACCGCTGCCTGAATGGCTGTGCTAGTGTCAACAGTCATCAGTGGAGTATAAAATGAGTCGGTGAGCGGAAGATGAAGCAGATTGGACACATCATCTAAGTTGATTGTCATTTCACCAAAGACTAGGTGAATTGAGCTGGTCTGAAGGTGTCACATCTCCACAAATCCTGAAATCTGTTCGACATTTCTGAGAGGTGAATATTGTAGGCCGTGTAGACTAGACTTAAGTATCCAATCAAATACTACAGAAGGATGGGATTTAGGTCTCAGAGTCGATAATTTTCCCCCATGTGCAGGAATCTCCAGTTTCCTATGATCCTGTATATATGTACAAAAATATATTAATAAAAAACATAATATACTACTAAAAGACAATGCCAAAAATAAAATTATTTACTAAAGTTATTACTTCTCCCATGCGGATTTTTGATGCTACATGAACATCAAATCCGGTCAGCAGTGAACGATTGAGAGATCCCACATCTTTGGAAGATAATTTCGGAAAGAATGAAAAAACGCCTTCCTTTTGTGTTTTGGAATTATGCGAAGAATGAAAGTTTTCTGTTGTTGTGTTTTTGATGTTAATAAAGGCAAGGCTTAATTACAGTTTTGGTCCCCCTATTATGACCAACTCACGATTTTGGTCCCTAAAGTTTTAATTTGACGATTTTGGTCCCCCTATTTTCCCAATTTGAAAAATCATAGTCTCCCTGTTCAATTTTGACCGACTTATCCTACGTGGCAGCCCACGTGGACTGCCACGTAGGCGCACCCCCACCCCCACCCCCACCCCACCCCACCCCACCCCACCTACCCACTGTTCCTCTTCCCCACGGATCACCCCACCCCTCCACTGTTCCCCTCCCCCCTCCCACCCCACCTCCGTGAACCCCACCCCCTCCCACCCCCATCTCCGTGAACCCCCCTCCACGGTTCCCCTTCCCCTCCCCCCTCCCACCCCACCTCCGTGAACCCCACCCCCTCCCACCCCCACCTCCGTGAACCCCCCTCGACGGTTCCCCTTCCCCTCCCCCCTCCCACCCCACCTCTGTGAACCCCACCCCCTCCCACCCCCACCTCCGTGAACGGATCCCCCCCACAACCACACCCTCTCTCTCCTTCGCACCTCTCTCCTTCGCATCCCACCCCCCTCCACCTCTTCCCCGCCCACTGCGATCTGCGAGAGCGAGAGCGAGAGAACGGCGACGAGCGACGAGCGAGGGAAATCGAAAAGAGAGAGACGGCCTGCGGGTTGAGAGTGACGTCGTAGATGCTGGCGGTAACAGGGTGCTTCACGATGGAAGTGGTGGTGTTGTGGCGCGCCTTCTGTCCCTTTCACCGCCTTCTGCCCCTCTCTTCTTCTTGACAAATCTGAATTCAATCGTAGATGGAGAGATGAGGATGATGACAGATCTGTTATTCGCAGAGAGAGATGCGAAGGAGAGAGAGGTGCAAAGGAGAGAGAGAGAGAGAGGGTGTGGTTGTGGGGGGGGGGGGGTGGGGTTCACGGAGGTGGGGGTGGGAGGGGGGTGGGGTTCACGGAGGTGGGGTGGGAGGGGGAGGGGAACAGTGGAGGGGGGGGATCCGTGGGGAAGAGGAACAGTGGGTAGGTGGGGGGTGGGGTGGGGTGGGGTGGGTTGGGGGGGGGGGGGGTGGGGGTGCGCCTACGTGGCAGTCCACGTGGGCTGCCACGTAGGATAAGTCAGTCAAAATTGAACAGGGGGACTATGATTTTTCAAATTGGGAATATAGGGGGACCAAAATCGTCAAATTAAAACTTTAGGGACCAAAATCGTGAGTTGGTCATAATAGGGGGACCAAAACTGTAATTAAGCCTAAAGGCAAAATATAAATTAAATCAGTCTTCAAAAATGCCGAAACAAACAGATTTGAGTTTTAAAACAATTTTGTTTTGTTAGGACCAGGGTGTCAAAAGGATCCATTTGTCAACTGGATATCCAATTCATCCATAGTAAAATCCATCCAATCCATCCGTTACAAAAAAATAATAATTTAATAGATTGGATTTGATCCATCCACTTGATTTGTGGATGGTTGTGATCCATCAATTAATTTTTTAAATCCAATGTTTATCAATAACTACAAAATTAAAATCCATCGAATAATTATAAAAAATACATATATTAATATATATTTATTATTTTTTTGACAGCATATTTATATATTTATAAATATAAAAAAAATAATTTACTGCATATTAAAAAATTAAAAAATATATAATTTTTTTCATAAATATATTTTTTTATTAAAATATTTTTTATGTTTTAAAGATTTTAGTGGATGGATTGGATATCCATCCATAAAAAATTGTTAATGGAACGATTGGATGGACTTTTTTTTGTCAATTGATGGATTAGATTGGATTTATTTCGTACAATCCTAATGGATTTAATTTTTTTAATGGATTTCTCCAATTCTTCCATTATAATTCAAATCCATATCCATTCCGATCCATCCATTTTTAGTCCCCCCCAGATTTGGATTCTCTGCCGTCAAAAATATGACTGCATGAGATCCTAGCTTTTGAATATTTTCTAAACAAAAAAAAATGGCTCCATGAAATCTTGGCCCTTGATTACTGTGACTGCAAGTGATTGCATGAGTGCAGTGAAAATATGACTGCAGAGAATCTGGTCCCCCCCCCCCCCCCCCCCCCCAAACCCCGCCTAAGTTACCAGGCGACGAATTAATAAACCTAACAACCCTTCTATTTAGAGGTTGGTAACAGGGATGGCGCATATGCTCAAAATGACCGTTTCATTCCAAAATTGACCCTCAACAGTCAACTCAACACTAGGCTCAGTCACCCGTTTTCAGATTTTCTTCTCAAAGCAATTATACCATCCCTGCCCGTTTCTCCCGGGCACTCGGGCAGGGTAACTTCATGTTGAAAACTTTTTCACAATTTTCCACATCTCAGATTACAAGTATAAATAATTGCTCCAAGTCGCCCGATTCGATTTATAGTAGTTACCAGCTAATTAATAGTTTGTTAAGTGTTGAATTTTCGTTGGGACTGAAAATGTGGAAGCTCGCCCGATTCGCTATCGTCCGATCGCGGCGTTTCTCCACCGCGATTCCCGGTCCCTGCATTGTTCACAAACGCGGCGCCGACATCCTCCATGATCCTTGGTTCAATAAGGTCTCTCTCTCTCTCTCTCTCTCTCTCCAAAGGATTCAACTATTGCTTGGTTTCTAAGATTTATTTTTTAGTCACTATTTTGATGACTATTTTTTTTGTTGATTTGTTTTTTTTTTAAAAAAAATTGGGGAAGATGGAAATTTTCATTAATTAAAGTATGACCATATTATACTGAGTTGATTTGTTTTGAACTTTGTCGTTTGAAGTTGCCATTACAAGATTAAACTCTTGCTACTGAGTTGACACCTAAACCAATTTTTGTGATTTGTTAATTTGACTTCTTGAGAACATATGTTAGCTAATTTGGAATCAGTTTATAGTGCTGTAGATTACGGCAAAGTTGTAATTGGTAATTGGAAACATTTTATTCTTGTTAATTGACGTGCATATGATGAGGGTTATATGAGAATCTGAAGCAAATTTCTTTTTTTGTCTAAACAAATAAAAGAGGAAAAAAGTGAATTTGATGTTGTTTACTTTTTTCTTTGTTGCTGATGGTTTTTATGGTATGTGTTTGGAGTTTGGTTGAGTGCTGAGTAGTCATTAGTAACTTAATGATGTTTCTCATCATGGCCGTTTTGTTTTACATAATCTTTTGGATGATGTCAAATTGATTGTGAAAACTGAAAACCTTTGTTCACAATCTTTTCTTGTTTTTTGGTTTTTAAATTCTTTGAATGCAGGATACTGGGTTTCCTTTGACTGAGAGGGATAGATTAGGACTTCGGGGCCTCCTTCCTCCTCGCGTAATATCATTTGAGCAGCAATATGATCGCTTTAGTAAGTTTGAGGCCTACCCATCTGATGTTATACTGTGTTTTTCATGCTTTTTACCCGTTTATTAATCTAATTCTTCAATGATTATTGGTAACCATATATTTTTCTTCTTCAGTGGATTCATACCGATCTTTGGAGAAGAATACTCAGGGACAACCAAATAAAGTTGTTTCCCTAGCAAAATGGAGAATCTTAAATAGACTGCATGACAGGAATGAAACTTTGTACTACAGAGTGAGTTTGATGATAAAGTTTGCCTCTTTTTGTAATGTTTTTAAGAACCAAATTTGCTTGTCAATTTAAGAGAATAATCAATTTTTTGTTATGTGATTCTCATTCTTGTGTTGCTATATTTCTTTTCTCTTCAGGTTCTTATCGATAATATTAAAGAGTTTGCTCCAATAATATATACTCCCACAGTTGGATTAGTGTGTCAAAATTATTCAGGGTTATTTAGACGGCCACGAGGAATGTATTTTAGTGCCAAAGACAAAGGAGAGATGATGTCAATGATCTACAACTGGCCGGCTCATGAGGTGTTGCATTGCATTAGTTGTGCTAAATACAAAATCATTTTCTTTTTCTTTTCATTGTTGAAATTGGAAATAACTCTTCCTTTCGTTCACACCATCTAATCCCTACTGAGTACTGATATTATGAATTTTTGAACTATTGAATCACTTTCATGAATTTTCTAATTCTAATGCTGAATATAGTAGATATCCACTCCTTGTGTGATAAACAAAAATTCAATTTGTTTGGATTTGTCTTAGTCTCTATAAATTTTTTTTTCAGTAGACTATGTATCAAAATTTGCAATCCTTTAATACAAACCAGTTTAGTTATAGAACACAATGTGGTGCCATTTTTACCTCTTGAATGGATCCAGATTAAGTTATCCGAAAAATTTGTTTCATTTTGTGTAGTTGTTTTTGATTTTCCTTTCTGCATAAATTTTCCTATAGAGTTTTAGTTTCTTTTGATTTTTTTACAAATATTCCTTCTTAAGTATGATTTTTGCAAGTTTCTAACATAGAGGGAACTGGGAAGGTTAGTGAAAAATAAGGAAAACTCAGGGGGTCTGGAATGTTTTACTTCTGTTTCATTTTGGAAGGTAGGTTCTTTTATACCTTCAGTACTTGTAACATGCAAAAGTTGATACTCAGTTTTGAGTTTGTATGGATCTTTTCAAATACTTAGGTATCTTACTCTAATTGTGGTCACCTTGCCATCCCTTTGGTGCTTTTTGGTTCATTAAGTGAAAAAATTGTCTTAGATCTATTTGTTTATTATGTTTGATTTTCATCTTCTTATTGCTCTGTTGCAGGTAGATATGATTGTCTTGACAGATGGAAGTCGAATTCTTGGATTAGGTGATCTTGGAGTTCAGGGAATTGGAATACCCATAGGAAAACTTGATGTGTATGTTGCTGCTGCTGGTATCAACCCACAAAGAGTATGTCTGCATATCTATTTTGCACTTTGCAGTCTCAATTTCTTTCTATTAATGTCTATTTTCTGGCATACATCTGGTATCAACTTAAGCATCTTTTTCCAGTGGCCTTAACATTGGATAGAAGCATTCTTAACATTTAAATAATGGATAGGATTATTACCTGTGCTAGGATACTGGCCTCTGGGCATATAATTTCATAAATGCTTGTAATTTGATCATGTGTTGTTATACGTGTCTTCTGTATGAGTTGAAAATGTGTTCATGATATTTTGGCCTAAGATCATTCACGTGGAGTAATATATCAGTTAGTTTCCTTTTGTTTTAGTACCACTTGATTAAGTTAGTATTAAATACTGTTAAGTCATCATTTGTTGCTTTTCCAAATCTGGCAGATACTCCCAGTAATGCTTGATGTTGGCACCAACAATCAAAAGCTACTTGAAGACCCCCTTTGTGAGTAAAACCCTGTTCTTTTAGAATGCTTATTTATTATGACTGTTATATGTCGCATTGTTTCATTTCCTGGGGACCAAGGATGGAACTTGAAATTTCATGTTGGGCATGTCAATTCGACTTTTTTTTATTAGTATCATGAATAACTTCGAAGTTCAATATCTAAAACACAGGAAGGGCTAATAAACTGCTCTGGTTTGTGGTTTTGAAACATAAGGCCAGGACTTGATCAAGTTTTTTCCTTTCTTAGCTACCATTGCTAGATTAAAAAGCTTTAGAGTCCTTAGAATAGCGCACCTTGCTTCTTACTCTTATCATATTTTCTCATCTCACCTTGGCTAGGTCCCTTAACTAGAGTTTTTACCCTACAAAAACTTCCTTAATGTTGATAAGCTCTTTGCAAAATTTTGCTTGAAGTTTAAAACAATTACAGGAAAAGAAATCTCCATAGTCACTTATTCAATTAAACTTTCTCTAACTTCAGCATCAGAAAGGAACCAATTAATTAGACCATCAATAAGTTCAAGGATCACAAATTTTCAATAATATAATTTTTCAATGTTTGAGCCTTGGGGGGGTCATTGGTCCTTGCTATTTGACTAATACGACCCTGTACTATCGATTATTATTATTGTAGGTTGAGTAGGTCTGACTAACTTACACTATATTTTTGAAGTTTCTGAGTATGATTATTCAATTGCTTTGATATCTTGATCTTTTGAGAATTTCTTCCTAGTTATTCATAATGAGACTTTGTTTATACTTTTTATCATGCAAATAAAAGTGGAATTATTTGCAAAAACAAATTAAAATAACATTAACAAATTTGAATAAAAGATTTATCTTATCTAAAATAACATTAACACATTATCTTCACTAGTTCATTCTTGATTTGTAACTGCATTCAGAAAATAAAAAGACTACAGTGAAAGCTAGCATGCTAGTTTTTCTTGATATCCTGAAAGTAATGGTTTTTCTGGTGTTGTTTTCATGTGATAGATTTAGGACTTCGACAACCAAGGCTGGAAGGTGAAGAGTATCTATCAATTGTGGATGAATTCATGGAAGCTGTTCATGCTCGATGGCCCAAGGCTATTGTACAGGTTTGTTTATTTGTTTATTTAATTTTTTCTCTTTTCTCCGGTGATTTGAAGGTTTATATCTATTCCATCACTTGAGATTTTATCAATTTTTTAACTAAGTAGTTGTGCTGATTTTTTCAGTTTGAAGATTTCCAAATGAAGTGGGCTTTTAAAACCCTGGAACGATATAGTAAAAGATTCTGTATGTTTAATGATGACATACAGGTGAGAAAGTGACATTAAATATTGTTGATCTAAAAATTCTTTAAGGTGTTTTTAGGACTGTGTTACTGAAGTGTAGCTACTGAAACATCAATTTTACTGTGTTCTATAGGGAACTGCTGGTGTTGCACTTGCTGGGTTATTGGGAACTGTAAGATCCCAAGGTCGACCATTGTCTGACTTTGTAAACCAGAAGATTGTTGTGGTTGGAGCCGGGAGGTATTTGCAAAACTGACTGTGATGAACTTTTATTGGGTGTCCAGTTCTTTATTTGATTGTTGTTTTATCATACGCCTCATTATTGCTACTTCTGCCTCAAAACCTTTTTTCGTTTGGCCTGGATTGCAGTGCAGGGCTAGGGGTTCTGAAAATGGCCATCCAGGCAGTTGCAAATATGACTGGGTGCAGTGAAGCAGCTGCCAAAAGTCAATTCTTTTTGATTGATAAAAATGTATGGTTTCATAATCTTTACTAGCATTGTCAGTCCTTAAGTTGCAATGCTTGAAAACTATCATCGTGTTGACTTTCATATCCATAACAATAAAATATCTAACTCAATTGTGATTTTGACTGAACCTCAAGTTATGCAAACATCATTTTTAATTTTTTCCCATCATTTCCTTTGTATTTATTTGTTTTGTTTTCTTACATAATGTTGTTTGCCTATAAAAGAAATAAATAGTTGCCTGCAATAAATTTTTGGATGCTACTATTTTCTTTGTGTTGTTAATTTAAGGCCAATAACAATGCCATCTTCATATGCAGGGTCTAGTCACGACAGGAAGGAAAAATCTGGATCCATCTGCAGCCCCATTTACGAAAAACCCAAGAGATATTGATGGGCTTACCGAGGGTGCTAGTATCATTGAAGTGGTAAATGTTGGAGGATTTATCGGGAAAAACTTTTTATGACTAAATGTTCTACACTTATGATGTAATTAGAATCATTTTGATATAAAAGGACTAGACCATTTCAATTTAGTGATGCTAATTTTAAATATTCATGCATACTTATGTTGATCCTTTTGAACATACTGATCTTTAGGTTAAGAAAGTTAAGC
Organism: Astragalus membranaceus; assembly: GCA_039519185.1. Taxonomy (NCBI): domain Eukaryota; kingdom Viridiplantae; phylum Streptophyta; class Magnoliopsida; order Fabales; family Fabaceae; genus Astragalus; species Astragalus membranaceus. The sequence goes on along the minus strand of CM076846.1, from coordinate 32,548,653 downwards.
CACATGTGCTCCTTGGTCTGTCTGGTGTTGGTGGTATTTTCAACGAGGAGGTAATTACCTTCTACAATTGCACTTCTGTCATGTCAAATCCCTTAGTGACGTTTATTAGATAGATAAATGTAATAGACATCTTTGACAGCTTTGGGTAATCTGAAGTTTTCTTCAATTGAATTCTTAATTTTAATGTTGAGATTCGGCTCAGGTGCTTAAAGCAATGAGAGAATCTGTTTCAACAAAACCTGCTATCTTTGCCATGTCTAATCCTACCATGAATGGTTTGTTTGTACAAGGCTCATTACGCATTCACAATTCCATAACAAAGTTTATGTATTTTCATTTTAACATTTTGTGTCTGTGTATTATGTGAACAGCTGAGTGCACTGCTGTTGATGCTTTTAATCATGCTGGGGAAAATATAGTGTTTGCCAGTGGAAGCCCTTTTGAAAATGTAGATCTTGGTAATTGTCTCTTTCATTGGTTCTGATATATCTTGTATAGTTCAGATTTTTCTTGGCTATTTTCTACCTGCAATTAATTTTTTCCCAGGTAATGGCAAAGTGGGCCATGTAAATCAAGCAAACAACATGTACCTTTTCCCAGGGTAGGTGCTTTTTTGGCTTTTTGTATACCTATCAATGGAATTATTGGTGTAACTTATATTTTAACCTCTACATTTCAGAATTGGTTTGGGAACACTTCTTTCAGGTGCTCATCTTATAACAGATGGAATGTTACAGGCAGCTTCTGAATGGTATGATGTTAATTTGGACAATTGTTTTTCTATTCACCAAAAGCTATTAGAAGTTAGAACAAACATTCATGGAAGTTTGGCAAAATATTTCAACATTTATCCCGCCATAGCATTATATAATTCATTAGGCTGCCGCATAGTATTTGTATTGTTAAAATTATCAACATAATAACTCTATACATGGTAAGACCACTCAGCATAGGTTTTACAGTGCTTCGTATCATTCTGTGCATTTCATTTGCAACGTATCTGATAAAAAAATTATTATTAATTTCATTGGATTAAGTTGCATCATCCTATTTTATTTTCCAGTCTCGATGAGATACCACATGATGTATCTTGTTATATAAATTACTAACATGACATATACTGTCGTTCTAACAGCCTTGCTTCATACATGGTTGAGGAAGATATCTTAAAAGGAATTCTGTATCCATCCGTTGATAGGTGATATTCCTTTTTTCCCGACATCTTTGATTTTCATTTTTTCTTGGCTCTGCTTTTCCTGTCGCTTTTGTGATGATCAAAACAAATGAAGTTGCAATTTTTTTTAAATGAACTTAAGATGTGGTTCTGTGACTGTTATCTAGGATTTAGATGCCAGGTTTGATACCAAATATCTGACAATATAGTTAAAAGGATTTGCACTCAACAACTTTCTTACAAGTATCGATACAGTCTTGTTGATTTGGTTGTTTGATAGGAGGAACTATATAGTTCTCATTAGTCGATATTATGGCCTTCTCTTAGTAACCTACTTCGTATACTACAGCATAAGAGATGTTACAGCAGAGGTTGGTGCGGCCGTGCTTCGAGCAGCCATTGAAGAAGATCTGGCAGAAGGACATGGTGATGTTGGGGTCAGAGAACTTGCCCACATGTCAAAAGTATGCAAAAGTTTAGATTACACTTGATTTTGATACATTAGGAAAAGGAAAAAAAGATGGTAATATTCTGCCACAGCCACTGCTAACTTCTAATTATTGTTTCAGGAGGAGACTGTAGAGTATGTTCGACAGAATATGTGGTTCCCTGTGTATTCTCCTCTTGTTCATGAAAAATAATATCGTTATGTACAGACTAGTGCAATCCACATGTCAATGTGCTGCTGCGGTGAAGCCTTTTTTCCATCTCTGGTTTCTAATCTATTGTAACTTATTTCATCACTGGCCAAGTTTGAGTGAAGGAGGGCACATAGCGAATAGGAGAAAGATATATCTCCACTCGTTTTGGTTGTGTATTAGCATTGAAATATGCTTATTTAAGTTCCATCTATACTAGAGTGTCTGTCTATGATGGAAACAATTCTTGATAGTTATAGGTAGTAACGTTGATGATCACTACAGTGGATGGTTTCTTGTTAACAATATTTATATGAACACTATTGACATTTTTATACAACAACTTGACAACTTGGATACCAAGAGTTTTGTTGGGTACACCATTATCTAATCATTTAATGACATGTCATTTTTTATATTTATTTATTTCAAAATAAATTTAATTTTGGCTTAATTACAATTTTGGTCCCCTTATTATGATCAACTCATGATTTTAGTCCCCCAACTTTTTTTTTCCCGAATTTGGTCTCCTTATTTTCCCAATTTCTAAAATCAAAGTATCTCCCTAATTTGGTCAAACATTTGGGTGAGTTGGCACTCATTAATCATATATGGTGTTCCAACCTGTACTGCCATGATGAAATTTTAATTAAAATTTATTATTATTGTTTAAATTGGGAAACACGATCTGCAGATACTCACCCTATTTCATCCTTCACAAATTGAAACATCGAACTATCCCAATTTTTGGCTTCTAGCAAATCATTCTTCATGGCAGGCAAAAATGAGAGAAAAGCAGAAAATTGAGGGAAAGGAACGAACTTGGTTTTAAAGTGAATCTGAAAATCACGTAGTTAAGAAAGATAGATGAAGACTAAGAAAGAAAGATAGAGGAACGAAATTGATTTCGAGGCTTCATTTTCATTTTCTTTTCACACTCCCTTCTTTGAGATCTAAGGCTAAAGATAGATGAAGTTCTTTTATTCCCTTCACTGGCAGCACGCATTGCACCTGCAGAAGACAATAAACACCAATCAAATGGTTCAAACAATAAGAATGAATATTGTGAAAGTTAGGGATTTAGGAACCATTGTGAAATAGCAGCAATCAAATGATTCGATGCAAAACTAGCAGAGATGGATCAGCGAGAGGCAAATTTACGGATTTGATGAGTAGAAGCTGATAAATTTTTTTTTCAAAAACAATAATAATAATTTGACTAAAAATATTTATTTTTTTAACAAATTAAAATAATAATTTGAAAATAAAAGGCCACATGGCATTCAAATGTGGCTTGCCACATCATTTAATTGACCACCACATCAGATTCAATTTTGACTAAAATAGGGGGGACTTTGATTTTAGAAATTGGAAAAATAGGAGGGCTGTTCATGGTACTGGACAAAAACCCAAATTTTTGTACCTCGTACCTAACAAAACCAGAGTACAAATTTCTATCCTACGGTACAACTTTTGGTCCACAAATACTATTTTTATTTCTTACTCAATAACTTTTTTCCTCTTTCTCCTATCTCTCTCTTCTCTATCTTCTCTCTCTCTCCTATCTCTCTCCTCTATATTCTCTCTCTCTCCCTCTCCCTCTCTCTCCTATCTCATTCTTCCATCTCCTTTCTCTCTACCCCTCTCCTCCCATCTCTCTTCTATATTCTCATCTCATGACCTCTCATTCCCTCACCTCTCTCTCTCATCTTCTCTCATATTTTTATTTATAATTATATTTTTTAATTATATTGTAATATGTAAGAGTACACAATCAGAATAGACTTAAGGTCATTTGTGTAATTTCCCATTAGCTCATTTAGCTAGCTTCTATTGTAATTCAGATATGTTCAGTTAGACTTAGTTATAGGTGTGTACATGATAAGCTTGTAAGTGCACACAATGAGCTACTGGTATATAAATGAAATTCGGTAACAGATTCAGATTAAGAAACAGAAATGAATAATTCTGTTACTCACTTTACAGTAGATTCTCTAGTTTTTACATGGTATCAAAAGTTCGTCCGATCCATGGCGACCGAAGAACCACAAGAGCCTCCTTCACCTCCGTCTCCGTCGTCTTCTTCGGCGGCGACGACCATTCCAATTGCTTCTGCGCCGGTTGAACTTTCTTGTTTGGCGTCAGGAGGTTGAGCCTATGATCAATAAACACCAATCAAATGGTTCAAACAATAAGAATGAATATTGTGAAAGTTAGGGATTTAGGAACCATTGTGAAATAGCAGCAATCAAATGATTCGATGCAAAACTAGCAGAGATGGATCAACGAGAGGCAAATTTAGGGATTTGATGAGTTTTTTGGGTAAACTCGGGTATCCACCGCACGGACAGCAGTGACTAATCCCTCGCTCATTGTAGGTGCCTCGAGGGGCAGGACAGCTGGCCCAGAGTTTTAACACTGCTCCGTACCCAATGCGGGGATCGAACCCCCGACCATTGGTTAAAGGAGGATTAACCCGGGATTTGATGAGTTGAAGCTGATGATTTTTTTTTCAAAAACAATAATAATAATAATAATAATAATAATAATAATAATAATAATAATAATAATAATAATAATAATAATAATAATAATTTGACTAAAAATATTTTATTTTTTCAACAAATTAAAATAATATTTTGAAAATAAAAGGTCACATGGCATTCCAATGTGGCTTGCCACATCATTTAATTGACCACCACATCAGATTCAATTTTGAATAAAATAGGGGGGACTTTGATTTTAGAAATTGGGAAAATAGGGGGACCAAATTCGTGAAAAAAAAAGTTGGGAGACTAAAATCGTGAGTTGGTCATAATAGGGGGACCAAAACTGTAATTAAGACTTTAATTTTTGAATATATATTGTATACATGGTATCGGTATCCAACAAAATTCAAGGATACTTAGAGTGTGTTTGATTTGCTAAAAAACAAGATACGGGATAGGACAACTCCAGTTGTCTCTTGTTTGATTTGGAAACTGTTCATGGTACTAGACAAAAACCCAAATTTTCGTACCTCGTACCTTACAAAACCAGAATACAAATTTCTATCCTACAGTACAACTTTTGGTCCACAGAAAAAAGACCAAATACTATTTTTATTTCTTACTCAATAACTTTTTTCATCTCTCTCCTATCTTTCTCTTCTCTATCTTCTCTCTCTCCTATCCCTCTTCTCTATCTTCTCTCTCTCTCTCTCTCTCTCTCTCACACACACACACACACACACACACTCTCTCTCTCTCTCTCATCTCTCTCCAATCTCTCTCTTCTCTATCTTCTCTCTCCTATCCCTCTTCTCTATCTTCTATCTCTCTCTCTCTCTCACACACACACACACACACACACACACACTCTCTCTCTCTCTCTCTCTCCCTCTCCCTCTCTCTCCTGTCTCATTCTTGCATCTCCTTTCACTCTACCTCTCTCCTCCCATCTCTCTTCTATATTCTCATCTCATGACCTGTCAATCCCTCACCTCTCTCTCTCTCATCTTCTCTCATATTTTTATTTATAATTATATTTTTTAATTATATTGTAATATGTAAGAGTACATAATTAGAATAGACTTAAGGTCATTTGTGTAATTTCCCATTAGCTCATTTAGCTAGCTTCTATTGTAATTCAGATATGTTCAGTTAGACTTAGTTATAGGTGTGCACATGATAAGCTTGTAAGTGCACACAATAAGCTACTGGTATATAAACCAAATTCTGTAACAGATTAAGATTAAGAAATAGAAATGAATAATTCTGTTACTCACTTTACAGTAGATTCTCTAGTTTTTACATGGTATCAGAAGTTCGTTCGATCCAGGGCGACCGAAGAACCGTAAGAACCTCCTTCACCTCCGTCTCCGTCGTATTCTCCGGTGGCGAAGGCCGTTCCAATTGCTTCTGCGCCAATGATTCAACCGTTAATCACCTTCACACTAAAGATTTCAGATAAACTCAATGAAAAAAACTTTCTCGTTTTGCGTCAGCAGGTTGAGCCTATGATCAATAAACACCAATCAAATGGTTCAAACAATAAGAATGAATATTGTGAAAGTTAGGGAGTTAGGAACCATTGTGAAATAGCAGCAATCAAATGATTCGCTGCAAAACTAGCAGAGATGGATCAGCGAGTTGAAAATTTAGGGATTTGATGAGTTGAAGATGATGATTTTTTTTCAAAAACAATAATAATAATAATAATAATAATAATAATAATAATAATAATAATAATAATAATAATAATAATTTGACTAAAAATATTTTATTTTTTTTAACAAATTACAGTAATATTTTGAAAATAAAAGGCCACATGGCATTCCAATGTGGCTTGCCACATCATTTAACTGACCACCACATCAGATTCAATTTTGACTAAAATAGGGGGGACTTTGATTTTAGAAATTGGGATAATAGGGAGACCAAATTCGTGAAAAAAAAGTTGGGGGACTAAAATCGTGAGTTGGTCATAATAGGGGGACCAAAACTGTAATTAAGACTTTAATTTTTGAATATATATTGTATACATGGTATCGGTATCCAACAAAATTCAAGGATACTTAGAGTGCGTTTAATTTGCTAAAAAACAAGATACGGGATAGGACAACTCCAATTGTCTCTTGTTTGATTTGGAAACTGTTCATGGTACTGGACAAAAACCCAAATTTTCGTACCTCGTACCTTACAAAACCAGAGTACAAATTTCTATCCTACAGTACAAATTTTGGTCCACAGAAAAAAGACCAAATATTATTTTTATTTCTTACACAATAACTTTTTTCCTCTCTCTCCTATCTTTCTCTTCTCTATCTTCTCTCTCTCCTATCTCTCTTCTCTATCTTCTCTCTCTCTCTCTCCCTCTCCCTCTCCCTCTCTCACCTATCTCATCTTTCCATCTGCTTTCTCTCTACCTCTCTCCTCCCATCTCTCTTCTATATTCTCATCTCATGACCTGTGATTCCCTCACCTCTCTCTCTCTCTCTCTCTCATCTTCTCTCATGTTTTTATTTATAATTATATATTTTTAATTATTTTGTAATATGTAAGAGTACATAATTAGAATAGACTTAAAGTCATTTGTGTAATTTCCCATTAGCTCATTTAGCTAGCTTCTATTGTAATTCAGATATGTTCAATTAGACTTAGTTATAGGTGTGCACATGATAAGCTTGTAAGTTCACACAATAAGCTACTGGTATATAAACCAGATTCTGTAACAGATTCAGATTAAGAAACAAAAATGAATAATTCTGTTACTCCCTTTACAGTAGATTCTCTAGTTTTTACATGGTATCAGAAGTTCGTTCGATCCATGGCGACCGAAGAACCGCATGAGCCTCCTTCACCTCCGTCTCCGTCGTCTTCTCCGGCGGCGACGGCCGTTCCAATTGCTTCTGCGCCGGTTGAACTTTCTTGTTTGGCGTCAGCAGGTTGAGCCTATGATCAATAAACACCAATCAAATGGTTCAAACAATAAGAATGAATATTGTGAAAGTTAGGGATTTAGGAACCATTGTGAAATAGCAGTAATCAAATGATTCGATGCAAAACTAGCAGAGATGGATCAACGAGAGGCAAATTTAGGGATTTGATGAGTTTTTTGGGTAAACTCGGGTATCCACCGCACGGACAGCAGTGACTAATCCCTCGCTCATTGTAGGTGCCTCGAGGGGCAGGACAGCTGGCCCAGAGTTTTAACACTGCCCCGTACCCAATGCGGGGATCGAACCCCCGACCATTGGTTAAAGGAGGATTAACCCGAGATTTGATGAGTTGAAGCTGATGATTTTTTTTTCAAAAACAATAATAATAATAATAATAAAAATAATAATAATAATAATAATAATAATAATAATAATAATAATTTGACTAAAAATATTTTATTTTTTTAACAAATTAAAATAATATTTTGAAAATAAAAGGTCACATGGCATTCCAATGTGGCTTGCCACATCATTTAATTGACCACCACATCAGATTCAATTTTGAATAAAATAGGGGGGACTTTGATTTTAGAAATTGGGAAAATAGGGGGACCAAATTCGTGAAAAAAAAAGTTGGGAGACTAAAATCGTGAGTTGGTCATAATAGGGGGACCAAAACTGTAATTAAGACTTTAATTTTTGAATATATATTGTATACATGGTATCGGTATCCAACAAAATTCAAGGATACTTAGAGTGTGTTTGATTTGCTAAAAAACAAGATACGGGATAGGACAACTCCAATTGTCTCTTGTTTGATTTGGAAACTGTTCATGGTACTGGACAAAAACCCAAATTTTCGTACCTCGTACCTTACAAAACCAGAATACAAATTTCTATCCTACAGTACAACTTTTGGTCCACAGAAAAAAGACCAAATACTATTTTTATTTCTTACTCAATAACTTTTTTCATCTCTCTCCTATCTTTCTGTTCTCTATCTTCTCTCTCTCCTATCCCTCTTCTCTATCTTCTCTCTCTCTCTCTCTCTCTCTCTCTCTCTCTCTCACACACACACACACACACACACACACAAACACACACTCCCTCTCTCTCTCTCTCATCTCTCTCCTATCTCTCTCTTCTCTATCTTCTCTCTCTCCTATCCCTCTTCTCTATCTTCTATCTCTCTCTCTCACACACACACACACACACACACACACACACACACACACACACACACACACACACACACACACACACACACACACACACACACACACACACACACACACACACACACACACACACACTCTCTCTCTCTCTCTCTCTCTCTCTCTCTCTCTCTCTCTCTCCCTCTCCCTCTCTCTCCTGTCTCATTCTTGCATCTCCTTTCACTCTACCTCTCTCCTCCCATCTCTCTTCTATATTCTCATCTCATGACCTGTCAATCCCTCACCTCTCTCTCTCTCATCTTCTCTCATATTTTTATTTATAATTATATTTTTTAATTATATTGTAATATGTAAGAGTACATAATTAGAATAGACTTAAGGTCATTTGTGTAATTTCCCATTAGCTCATTTAGCTAGCTTCTATTGTAATTCAGATATGTTCAGTTAGACTTAGTTATAGGTGTGCACATGATAAGCTTGTAAGTGCACACAATAAGCTACTGGTATATAAACCAAATTCTGTAACAGATTAAGATTAAGAAATAGAAATGAATAATTCTGTTACTCACTTTACAGTAGATTCTCTAGTTTTTACATGGTATCAGAAGTTCGTTCGATCCAGGGCGACCGAAGAACCGTAAGAACCTCCTTCACCTCCGTCTCCGTCGTATTCTCCGGTGGCGAAGGCCGTTCCAATTGCTTCTGCGCCAATGATTCAACCGTTAATCACCTTCACACTAAAGATTTCAGATAAACTCAATGAAAAAAACTTTCTCGTTTTGCGTCAGCAGGTTGAGCCTATGATCAATAAACACCAATCAAATGGTTCAAACAATAAGAATGAATATTGTGAAAGTTAGGGAGTTAGGAACCATTGTGAAATAGCAGCAATCAAATGATTCGCTGCAAAACTAGCAGAGATGGATCAGCGAGTTGAAAATTTAGGGATTTGATGAGTTGAAGATGATGATTTTTTTTCAAAAACAATAATAATAATAATAATAATAATAATAATAATAATAATAATAATAATAATTTGACTAAAAATATTTTATTTTTTTTAACAAATTACAGTAATATTTTGAAAATAAAAGGCCACATGGCATTCCAATGTGGCTTGCCACATCATTTAACTGACCACCACATCAGATTCAATTTTGACTAAAATAGGGGGGACTTTGATTTTAGAAATTGGGATAATAGGGAGACCAAATTCGTGAAAAAAAAGTTGGGGGACTAAAATCGTGAGTTGGTCATAATAGGGGGACCAAAACTGTAATTAAGACTTTAATTTTTGAATATATATTGTATACATGGTATCGGTATCCAACAAAATTCAAGGATACTTAGAGTGCGTTTGATTTGCTAAAAAACAAGATACGGGATAGGACAACTCCAATTGTCTCTTGTTTGATTTGGAAACTGTTCATGGTACTGGACAAAAACCCAAATTTTCGTACCTCGTACCTTACAAAACCAGAGTACAAATTTCTATCCTACAGTACAACTTTTGGTCCACAGAAAAAAGACCAAATATTATTTTTATTTCTTACACAATAACTTTTTTCCTCTCTCTCCTATCTCTCTCTTCTCTATCTTCTCTCTCTCCTATCTCTCTTCTCTATCTTCTCTCTCTCTCTCTCTCTCTCCCTCTCCCTCACTCACCTATCTCATCTTTCCATCTGCTTTCTCTCTACCTCTCTCCTCCCATCTCTCTTCTATATTCTCATCTCATGACCTGTCATTCCCTCACCTCTCTCTCTCTCTCTCTCTCTCTCATCTTCTCTCATGTTTTTATTTATAATTATATTTTTTTAATTATTTTGTAATATGTAAGAGTACATAATTAGAATAGACTTAAAGTCATTTGTGTAATTTCCCATTGGCTCATTTAGCTAGCTTCTATTGTAATTCAGATATGTTCAATTAGACTTAGTTATAGGTGTGCACATGATAAGCTTGTAAGTTCACACAATAAGCTACTGGTATATAAACCAGATTCTGTAACAGATTCAGATTAAGAAACAAAAATGAATAATTCTGTTACTCCCTTTACAGTAGATTCTCTAGTTTTTACATGGTATCAGAAGTTCGTTCGATCCATGGCGACCGAAGAACCGCATGAGCCTCCTTCACCTCCGTCTCCGTCGTCTTCTCCGGCGGCGACGACCGTTCCAATTGCTTCTGCGCCGGCGATTCAACTGTTAATCACCTTTTCACTAAAGATTTCAGATAAACTCAACGAAAAGAACTTTCTCGTTTGGCGTCAGCAGGTTGAGCCTATGATCATTGCTCACAATCTTCAAAGCTTCATCCATTTTCCGAATATTGCTGATCAATTCGCTTCGCAAGCAGATCGCGACGCACGCAGAGAAAATCCTCTTTACAGGAACTGGTTGAAGCAAGATCAATGGCTATTATCGTGGCTCCAATCGACGCTATCAAGTGCGATAATGCCTCGCGTACTAGGGTGTGTCCATTCTTTTCAACTGTGGGATCGTATTCACGATCATTTCGAAAAACTCACTCGTGCGAAAGCCCGGCAACTGCGAACAGAGTTGCGTGCGACGACCTTGGATTCGCGAAGCGTAGAGGAGTATCTGCTTTGAATCAAAGCGCTCATTGATAGTCTCGCCTCTGTTGGTGATCCCGTTCCTCCAGCGCAACACATTGATGTCATCCTCAAAGGGCTTCCAGAAGAATATGCTCCGGTGATCTCTGTAATTGAAACTAAATTCGAAGAAAATCAATTAAAAGAAGTTGAAGCACTTCTCCTCGCTCACGGGATGCGCTCTGGAAATTTCAAGAAGAAATCTCAAAACGAATCCCTCTCCATCAACATGACACACACTACACCTGCATCTACAGCGCAGAATACAGAGTCTCAGTCTCCAACCACTGGTAACACTGTTCCGAACCCTAACTCTGATGGTGTTAATAATTTTGGTAATAATTCTTTTGCTGGAGGCTTTCGTGGTGGCCGTAATGGCCATGGCTGTGGTGGTAGGTTCTTTAATGTTCAATGTCAAGTTTGCTTTAAGTTTGGACACCTTGCTACTATGTGTTATCACCGTTTTAATCAGCAATTTCATGCACCAATTCCCACTGATTTCCAAGGCCATCCTCCCAATTCCTATGCCACCCTTGCTTCTAACCCCTATGGCTATGCTTACCCTCCACCTCTTTACCAAAACACTTGGTCAAGACCTCAGTATCCACCAAGACCACAAACTCAACCTGTACCACATCAACAACAACAATTTCCCTATCCTTAGGCACACATGACCAATCCTACTCAACCCAAAACCACCTCTAATCAACTTCCCAGGTCCCCTGACACAGCTGCTTCCCTCCACACTACTCTCCAATCCCAAAATATACACCAACAATCACCTTTTGAGGGACCAGATCAGATTTACATAGGAAACGGCCAAGGTTTGCATGTTAAAACCTGTGGCTCCTCTACTTTTTCTTCTCCTATTAACTTCAAGTTTCATTAGTGTTAAATAAGTTAATTCATGTCCCTTCTATAACCAAGAATTTACTTAGTGTGAGTCGTTTTGCTGCTGACAATAATGTTTATTTCCAATTCCATGCTAAGGATTGCCTTGTGTTTTCACAAGACACCAATGAACTTCTCCTTCATGGTCCCGTTCGTGCTGATGGTTTGTATGAGTTTGCTCCTTTTCAGTTTCACCACATGTCACAGAGTTCTCCTTCATCTAGTACTAGTTCAGAGTCTGTAAACATTAGTTCAGAGTCTGTCAACACTGCTACTGCAGTTAGTAATGAGTCTGCTACTATTGATAGTTCAACATCTGTTATAAAACCATCTGTTAATGCTGTTATTTCCCCTTCCCCTAGTCTTAGGACCTTATGGCACTTAAGATTAGGCCATCCAAATCATACATCTATGAATGTTGTATTCTCCAAGTGTAATATTTCTCTTTCAAATAAAGACATATCCGAGTTTTGTGCAGCTTGTTGTATGGGCAAAGCCCATCGTTTATATGCTCCCCATTTCCAAACCATCTACACTAAACCTCTAGAACTGATATATAGTGACTTGTGGGGGTCCTGCACCTATTGAATCCACAAACAAAGACTTATACTATGTCACATTTGTTGATGCTGCAACTAGATTCACTTGGTTATATCTCCTCAAAAAGAAATTAGATACCCTGGACATGTTCAAACACTTTAAAGCCCTTGTTGAACTACAATTTGGCCAACTGATAAAAGCTGTCCAAACAGATTGGGGTGGGGAATTTAGACCCTTCTCTACATACCTAGGTGAACTAGGAATTATTCATAGATACAGTACACACCACCAAAATGGGGTAGTAGAGAGAAAACATAGACACATTGTTGACCTTAGCCTATCTCTACAGAGTCATGCCTCTTTACCTCTTAAATACCAGGATTATGCAGCCCAAACATCTGTCTACCTCATTAATAGGCAACCCTCTGCTCCTCTTGGCCATATCCCTCCAGACACTGCCCTATTCAACAAAGATCCTGATTACAACTTCCTTAAGGTGTTTGGCCGTGCTTGCTTTCCTCTGTTAAGACCCTATAACCAACACAAATTTGACTTCAAGACCCATGAGTGTCTCTTCCTAGGATATTCCACTTCACAAAAGGGATACAAGTGTCTTTCACCTACTGGGAAACTAATAGTGTCCAAAGATGTCATTTTTACTGGGAAACTACTAACACTGTCTCTCAACCTCAAAACACTCATCCTATGCAAACTAGATCCAAAACTGGGATTTCTTTACCAAGACTTCACCCCTCATTTTTTCTCACTACCACTGAGCCAAAAACAACCAAACAAGCCCTCAAGGACCCCAATTGGCTTGCAGCAATGCAAGCTGAATACACTGCTCTCCAAAACAACAAAACTTGGACCCTTGTTCCCCTTCCCCCAAATAGGAAAGCCATTGGTTGTAAGTGGGTGTTTCGTGTCAAAGAAAATGCTGATGGAATAGTGAATACATACAAGGCAAGGTTAGTTTCCAAGGGATTTCACCAAGTTCAAGGGTTTGATTTCCATGAAACCTTTCCCCTTGTGGTCAAGCCTGTGACAATCAAAGTTATACTCACACTCTCTCTCTCTCACCTACAGCTGGCCAATTCATCAATTGGATGTAAATAATGCTTTCTTAAATGGAATTCTACATGAAAAAGTCTATATGGAACAACCCTCTGGTTTCATTGCATCTGATCCTACACTTGTTTGCAGGCTACACAAGTCTCTATATGGCCTCAAACAAGCCCCTAGACAATGGTTTGGAAGATTAACAGCAACTTTACTTAGTCTTGGTTTCAAAAGCAGCAAGTGTGACCCCTCTTTATTCATATTTCGTGCTAAGTCCTCTATTGCTTACTTGCTTGTTTATGTTGATGATATTATTCTAACAGGAAACTCACCCTCACTGTTGAAAATTATCACAACTAGACTTCACCAGAAATTTGCTCTTAAGGAACTTGGTGATTTGGAATATTTCCTAGGAATTGATGTTCACAAGCAGGACAATGGCTCTCTTTACTGACACAGTCCAAATATATAAGGGATATACAAAACAGGCATGCAAGATTCTGCTGCCATTGCTTCTCCTATGGCTACTAGTACCAAGCCGTCAAAGGTTGGCTCTCCTCAATTTAAGGATCCCACTCTGTATTGTTCTGTAGTTGGGGCACTCCAATATGCAACTTTGACTAGACCTGAGCTCAGCTACTCTGTTAACAAAGTCTGCCAATTCATGGCAGACCCTCTTGACACTCATTGGGCTGCTGTCAAGAGAATCTTAAGATACCTAAAGGGCACCATTCATCATGGACTTCTTCTCAGTGCTGCGAACAAACATAAACCATTTAATCTTGCTGGGTTCTGTGATGCTGATTGGGCATCTAATCCAGATGGCAGAAGATCCACCTCTGGATCTGCTATATATTTTGGACCAAATCTTGTATCTTGGTGGTCAAGAAAGCAGCCTCTTGTAGCTAGATCAAGTGCTGAGACAGAATATAGAAGCCTAGCTCACATAACTTCAGAAGTTCCGTGGATACAAACTCTGCTATCTGAATTACATGTCAAGACCACTCATCCATTTATTCACTGCGACAATCAAAGCACAGTGGCTATGACTCACAAATCCAGTCCTACATGCTCGTTCAAACACATGGAAATTGATCTATTTTTTGTAAGAGAAAGAGTCCTAGCAAAGCAACTCCAAGTCTCTCACATTCTTGGCCAATTTCAAATTGCGGATGCTCTCACCAAGCCTCTCTCCACTGCCACTCTCCTTGACTATCGCAGCAAGCTTAGGGTGTGCTCTCTTGTTCACCCACCCTAAGCTTGGGGGGGGGGGGGGTTGTAAGAGTACATAATTAGAATAGACTTAAGGTCATTTGTGTAATTTCCCATTAGCTCATTTAGCTAGCTTCTATTGTAATTCAGATATGTTCAGTTAGAGTTAGTTATAGGTGTGCACATGATAAGCTTGTAAGTGCACACAATAAGCTACTGGTATATAAACCAGATTCTATAACAGATTCAGATTAAGAAACAGAAATGAATAATTCTGTTACTCACTTTACAGTAGATTCTCTCTAGCTTTTGCATAATATATGTTATATAAAATCAATGTAAATATCATAAAGAGATTTGGGAAATGATGTTTGGTACGATATAAATTTCAACGAAGATACGCATCATCTTTTTTTTTTTTTGACAAATCACACACATCATCTTTTGATTTCTATTAAAAATATAAATTAATCTACCCCGTGATTTGTTAGTGATTATCACAATTCATTTTGTATTGAATATCAGAACTCAGAATTATCGTAACATTTTTTACTTGTGTTGTCCACTGTTCACCAAAAAGTGTACAACACAAAAGTTGTCCAATATTGTTCTGTCCAGTACTATACTATCCAGTCCAGTACCTACCAGTTTGTAAATCAAATAGAGCTTAAGAATTCTCCTTTATACAATGATGGCAAATGTTTGAACTCATATCATCACTTGCTTACTATTGGCAGCTACAAAATCTTATCAAGGTAGAACTATATTTTGACTTAAAATGGCTTTTGTTCCTTAATTATTTTAGTTTCAACTTAGTCTCCTAATTTTTAACATTTTAATTGAGTCTCTCATCTTACTTTCTAATTTTAGTTTGCTCCATTGTTTTGCAAAAGTTATACTAATGTAACTCAGTTACTGATAAAAAAAATATAATTCAGTTTTTTTTTCCTCGAAATTGTCCCTTATAATTTTACAAAAGATATACCAATGTAGTCATTTCCTAACACATTTCAATGAAAAGGACCACAATAAAACTTAAAATAAAAATAGAGAACCTATTAAAAACTTTTAAAACTCGCTGACAAAATTGAAACTAAAAAATAAAGAACAAAATATTTCAGCCATTTATATATCTAGAATTTTTAAGTAGAATTGGAACTTAAGAAACGGATGTTGTGTGTCTGTGGAGGACAACATAGGAAATAAAAAACCGCTCATGATAGTAAAATTTGTGTGTGGTTGAGCATTTCCTCAAGGAATAAAATATCTCTATTTCACTACTAGTAATGCATCATGCATGCATATCACAAAGCTGAATTGGAGTCTTGTTCTAACTAAAGATGGGAGAAGCTACAGAAAGGTAGTAACAAACTTTACTAATTTGCTCTTTAATATACATTTTTTAACATATCCAACAATGTTTCTTAATCTTAAGATTTTCCTAACCTAATTGATTAGGTATGCAGTGGTGACTGGGTCAAACAAAGGAATTGGATTAGAGATAGTTAGGCAGTTAGCATTAGCTGGAATAAAAGTAGTGCTAACAGCAAGAGATGAGAAAGAGGTCTTCAAGCATTGGAAACACTCAAAGCCTCAGAGTCAAGTCTCTATGACTTTGTTCTCTTTCATCAACTAGATGTTGCTGATGCTGCAAGTGTAACTACTCTTGCAGATATATGTTTGTTTCCTTTTTTTTTCTGAATATAATGTTTGTTTCCTTTAATTTAATTAAAAAATACTCCTACAAAACAAATTAATTATAAAACTTTTTTTTTGAAATTAATTACAAAACTTAAGTGCAATTCAATGTTATCAGACCCGGACCGGTCATCGACCCGGTCAAGGCATGCACTGGGTCTTTAGTCGGACCGCATGACCTGAGCACTATTAAAAAGTATTAAAAATAGACATACTATGTATAAATTTATACATTACAAAGGCATCAAAAATTGTATTATACCTTAAAAATCTCCAAAAAGAAATCTCACCACAAAATTACCATAATTCTTCAAACTTAAATGTTCAAATTCAAATTCATTAGGACCATAACTATAACATACACACATATTCTTAAAAAGCTCCATTTCGTTTTTTTACTGTCCTTTTTATATTTTTCTCAAAAATAATATAAAAAACTGCATCATGCAAGATTTGAACCCGCACATTAAAATTAACATATGCAACTTTCACCACTAAACCATACGAACCATTTTGAACAAATAGTTAATTGTTTTTATATATTTGTTACTATTTTGGCCCCCTTGAATATTTTTGTCAAGATCCGCCACTGGTCCGAGTCACCGGATTTTACATCTACCCGGCTGGGTCTTGTGCACATCCGTTTCTACAACCAACTCGGTCCGGGAAGCCACAGGTCACGGCCAGACCGGGTCTGATAACATTGGTGCAATTCCTTGTATACATTTGTTACTATTTTTCAATCAGAATTTAACATATGAATTAACTATGGGGAAATTAGAGTAACCTCTCCTTAGTTCTAGCAAAATACCCATTCTGTTTTATAGAAGACACTGACCTCTCTTAAGTTACACACACCTCTCCTCTATAATGTAAGAATAAAGAAAACAATAGGGAGCGTTTGTGTGTTTTAAACAAAACCGATGAGATGTGAGTGAAACTTTCTCAACAATTAAGGAAGGTGAACATTCATTTTAAAAATAGAGGGAGTGTCTATATCATTTAGTCATAACTTAAGGGAGATGAATGTAATTTCTCCATTAACTATTAAATAGTAAAAATAAGATTATTTTGAATGTAAATTTAATTATAAAATTAATCAATTTGATATGTAATTATTGATAAACAGCATAAACCACACTTCATTGTTTTCTGATTAAAATGGGGGATGAAACAGTGATTGAGTTGTGAACTGTAGAAACACAACTAAGTTTCTATTTCCATGATTTAAAACATTCTCCTTCGGTTTCAAATTCAATTGCAAGCCTATTAAGCAAATCAGTTTATATATTAAGCTGTTAATTATCTCATGTTGAGTTAGTTAATTAGTTAGCTTTATTTTACCACAGTTTAGATGAAGTGTAGTTGAGTTAACCATGGTTAGCTGTATGTATATATTGTACAGTGAAACAGATTTGTAACCGATTGAGTTTGAGAATAACAAAAAGAAGAATATTCGATTTCTCACTTTCCCTTCTCTGAGTTTCTCTGGTTTCTCAGCTCAATGAAATTCCATGGATGATCTTCAAATCAACATGGTATCAGTCGCAAATTTCCGCTTCGTCTCTGTTTTCTCAATCGATTTTTCGATTGATTGTTGATTCCTCGCCAATTCTTGCGGATTCTTCATTTTTTCGTTTCAATTTTTCCAAAACCTTGTTTCGTTTCTGAAACATATCTCAAATGGCGGATCCTAATTCCACCTCTAGTCCTTACTACATTCACCCCTCCGATAATCCGGGAGCGGTGCTCGTTTCTCATGTTCTCTCTGATTCTGGCGCAAATTACGGTTCTTGGTCTCGCGCTATGACGATTGCTCTTGGCGCCAAGAACAAAGTAGGGTTCGTGGATGGTACAACTCCCAAACCTGAGGAAAATTCCACAAACTATGCTGCTTGGATTTGCAGCAATCACATGACAACTTCTTGGATTTTGAACTCCATCGCAAAGGAACTACATAATAGCGTTCTCTATTCGGATTCTGCTGCTGCAATTTGGAAAGAATTGAAGAATCGGTTCGAGCAAAGCAATGGACCACGTATTTTCCAACTCAACAAGGAAGTGTTGAACTGCACTTAAGGTAACCTATCTGTCAGTGCTTACTTTAGCAAATTTAAGGGTTTGTGGGACTCCCTAGTGGAACATAACCCTCCAAACACCTGTGATTGTGGTGGTTCCGATGCCCTGGTTGCTTATTTGAAGCGCCAACATGTCTACATTTTCCTTATGGGCCAGAATGAGGCACTTAGAAATGTTAAAGGACAGATTCTTTTGATGGAACCTCTACCTGATATTAGAAAGGCCTTTTCTCTTGTGATACAAGATGAAAAACAAAGGGAAATTGGTCTTACAACCACTAAAAATCCCTCTCAACTCGCTTTTGCAATCAACACAAAATGTGCACGAAAGGATCGCCCTCAATGCTCTCACTGTGGTGCTATCGGTCAAGTCAAGGATAAATGTTTCAAATTGCATGGTTTTCCACCGGGTTACAAGATGCAAAAGGCTGCTGTAGCTCAACAAAACGTTCTTCAAGTCACTACTGGGTCTGGCCCTACAAATGAGCCACAAATTGATCATCAACAATACCAACAGCTGATCCAATACATGCAAAACCAAATGGCCAAAGCTTCTCTAAACAATTCTGATCACAAGGGAAACTCAGGTGATGTTCATTTGCATTTCTCCTGTTCCTTGAGTTTATTTCATTTAGTCTTCTCATGTTTGTATTCAAATGAGTGGATTATTGATTTTGGAGCCACTGCTCATATCTGTACCACTTTATCTTCATTTCTTTCATTTACCAAATTGCATAACACCTTTGTTAATTACTCTTCCAAACAACCATAGGGTTCCTGTATCAGCTTCTGGTTCTGTGAAATTACCTTCTGGTTTGATCCTTCACAATGTTTTATGCATTCCTGACTTCCACATTAATATAATTTCTGTTGGTACCTTGCATCAAGATCCAAATTATCACATTTCTTTCACTGATAATGTGTTCTTGATCCAGAAGGCTCGCCAATAGAAGGTGATTGGAAGGAGTAATTTTCATGATGGCCTTTACTTCTATGCCTCACATTCCACTTGTAATTCTGTTCACTCTGTTTCACAACATTCATATACTCATAGTCATGATTGTCAATGTTGCTCATTTGTGGCACTCTAGATTAGGTCACATTTCAGATTCTGTATTGAAATTGCTATCTGCAAAATTGCCTTGTTTCAAATCAATTGATTGTAATAACAATTCATGTTCAATTTGTCCATTGTCAAAAATGCATCATTTACCTTTTAATGCAAACAATCATTACTCTAACTCTGCTTTTGATCTAATCCATTGTGTTGTATGGGGGCCATTTCATCAACCTACACATGACAACAAGTACTACTTCTTGACCATTGTGGATGATTGTACAAGGTTCACTTGGATTCATCTCATGAAATCCAAATCTGAGGCACCTAACCTGATTCAATGTTTCTTTAAATTTGCCAAGACTCAATTTGAGAAGCAAATCAAAGCCATTCGCACAGATAATGCAAAAAAGCTAGCCCTTGACAATTTTCTTCAAGCTGAAGGTGCCTTACATTAGCTGTCCTATACTCACAGACCTCAACAAAACTCTGTGGTGGAAAGGAAGCATCAGCACCTGTTGAATGTGGCCAAATCATTCTATTTACAGTCAAAAGTTCCTCTTGCTTATTGGGGGAATGTGTGTCCACAGTAGCTTATTTGATCAACAGAACTCCTTCTGCAGCTCTCAAAGGTATATCTCCCTATGAATTGCCTTATAACAGTGAATCTGATTACTCACTAATGAGAGTTTTTGGTTGCCTTGCCTTTGCCTCCACCATTCCATCCCAAAGACACAAATTTTCCCCTAGAGCAACTCCTTGTATCTTCTTGGGTTATCCCATTGGTGTTAAAGGTTACAAACTGCTTAACCCTACCACTAATCGAATTCTAATCTCTAGGGATGTCATCTTCTGTGAAACCACATTCCCATATCACCAAACATCTCCCAACTCCCCTTCACAATCACTATTTCCAGAATCCCTATTACCAAATATATCTGTCAACCCTGATACTGATGTGACCAACACTGATACTGCTGCCATTCCAGTGATTCCCCTTCCCATACCCGAAGACATACCCGAAACCTTACCTGAACAGCCCTCATCAGCTCCTATTGTCACCCTTACTGATGAAGTTGTTTGTAGAAGATCTAGCAGACCCCATAGAGCACCAACACACTTGCAACTTTATGATTGCAACTCTGTTGCACATCCAATTCAATCCTATCTTAACTACAACAATCTTTCACCATCTTAAACCTTCATTCACAACATCTCTTCAGTCTTTAAGCCACAATATTTCCATCAAGCCATCAAATATCCTGATTGACAAAAGGCAATGGCAGAAGAACTTACAGCTCTTGAGGCAAAAAAAACTTGGACTATAGTTCCTAAACCTGTTGGTAAGAAAACAGTTGGTTGTAAGTGGGTTTATAGAGTCAAGTACAATGCTGATGGATCCTTAGATAAATGTAAAGCAAGGATGGTAGCACAAGGTTTTACTCAACAAGCTGGGATTGACTTCTTGGATACTTTCTCCCCAGTTGCAAAGCTGACTTCAGTTAGAATTCTGCTTTCTCTGGCCTCTCAGTTAAATTGTCATTTATTGCAATTGGACATCAACAATGCTTTCCTCAATGGAGAGCTTAAAGAAGAAGTCTTCATGAACCCTCTTGGCTATCCAAGTCAGGGGGAGAATAGGGTATGCAAACTGAACAAGTCATTATATGGACTTAGCCATGCCTCGAGGCAATGGTTTACCAAATTCAGTGCAACCATCACCACCCTGGGATTTCAAAAGAGTTTTGCTGATCACCCTTTATTCACAAAGGACTCAGGATCGAATTTTATAGCCCTATTGGTATATGTTGATGATATTATAGTGGCTGGTCCAAACAATTCCCTTATTCAAGAGGTACAAAACATGCTTCAGAACCACTTCAAATTAAAGGTCATTGGGTATTTGAAGTATTTCCTAGGATTGGAAATTGCTAGGTCTAAACAAGGAATTCATTTGTGTCAGAGAAAGTACACATTGCAATTGTTGCTTGACACTGGATTTACATCAGCAAAACCTGCCAGTATGCCAATGGATCCAGGGGTTAAATTGAATGAGTCTGATGGTGAACCATTAGAAGATGATGCACAATACAGGAGACTAGTTGGAAGGTTGATCTATTTGACCATTTCCAGACCCGACATCACTTTTGCAGTAAACAAGTTAAGCCAATTCATGTCCAAACCTCGTACCACTCACTTGCAGGCAGCTCACTTCCTATTACAGTACTTGAAGGGAACTGCTGGACAAGGAATTTTATTTCCTGCTCAATCATCCCTGAAACTCACAACATATGTTGATGCTGATTGGGGAAGCTGTGAGGTGAGTAGGAAGTCCACTATAGGTTTTTGCATTTACTTTGGGGAGTCCATGATAGCATGGAAATCAAAGAAGCAGGCCACTGTTGCCAGATCCTCTGCAGAAGCAGAATATAGGGAACTAGCAACTGTCACAAGTGAGTTATTGTGGATCAAACAGCTGCTCATAGAATTTAAAGTAAAAATTAACTCAACTATGGTGTTATGTGTAGTAAATCAGCAATGCAACTTGCTGAGAATCCTACTACACACAAAAAGTCAAATCATATAGACATAGACTGTCATTTCATAAGGGAACATGTGCAAAATGGATTCCTGAAACTGATACATGTGAAATCTCAGCAACAACTAGCAGATATCCTCACAAAGGCATTGCACAAAAGTCAGTTTCAGCAGCTGGTCTTCAAGTTGGGGATGAAAGACATTTACTTCCCAACTTGAGGGGGAGTATTAAGCAAATCAGTTTATATATTAAGCCGTTAATTATCTCATGTTGAGTTAGTTAATTAGTTAGCTTTATTTTACCATAGTTTAGATGAAGTGTAGTTGAGTTAACCATGGTTAGCTGTATGTATTTATTGTACAGTGAAACAGATTTGTAACTCATTGAGTTTGAGAATAACAAAAAGAAGAATATTCGATTTTCACTTTCCCTTCTCTGAGTTTCTCTGGTTTCTCAGCTCAATGAAATTATTGCAATTCCATTTTTCTCCTTTTCTTCTTCTTTTGCGTGGTTCTACTTGCATTTTCTTCGCTTTCTCCAACTATTACTGGGTTTTACATAGATTAAAAATGCAAATTGATCCTTAAAATTGTAGGATTGTACTATCAACATAGTTGATCACCTTATCACTATTCTAAAATGATCTCTAGAATTGCAAAATGTTAATAATTTTCATTCCTCTCTTAATATTTGCGGGAACTATAATGACATTAAGTTGCTAATATTAGAGATGTTGAAACTAAGTAAATAATGTCAAGATGCATTTGACAACAAATCTAGATGGAAGAACGAATCTAATTAACATTTTACCATATCAAAAATCATTTTGAAATATTAATATGTGAGAGACTGAGTTGATAAGATCCTACAATTTTAGAGATCAAATTATTGTGTATTTTTTTTACACTTTATATATGTTAGGTCTTTTACACTTTTACACCTTTAATTGGCTTTAAAAAATGTAATATTCAAATTATAAACTTATTCAAATGTCTTACTATGGAAAGCTGGACTATTAAAATTATGAAGTCAAACATTTAAAAAAGCTATGTCATGTTGTATTTCTGGTTGGGAGCTAAGTAATCTCTTAAGGCAACGTATACATAAAGGATGTTAGGGTAGTAAAACAGGTTGGGCCTAATGAGCCGGCCCGCCAAACAGGGTGAGATAGCTAGGTTGTGATTTGTCAACCCACCACCTCGTGCAGGACGACTCAACTAATTACCCACCAATTCGTCGTTCCACAAGCCATGACGGACAAGCTAGCCGTCAAGCCAATATGATTTTTAATTTTGGTTTAAATAGTTATTACCCCCCTGCAAATATACCCATTATCCAGTTACCCCCCTAAAAAAAAACATTTAAAACAAACCTTGCAAAATATAATGTTATCCAGTTACCCCCCTGCCGTTAAATTTTCTGTTAAAATATGTAAAATGTCACATATCCAGTTACCCCCTGCCACGTGTCACCTTATTATTGGGCCTCTGTGACACGTGGCACTGAATGCCACGTCAGCATCTATGTCACCACTGCCACGTGGCACTGACATGTGCCACGTCAGCAACCAATGAGTGGCTGCCACGTGGCACTAGTTGTTACACTTAAAATTAAATATTTTTGTGGCCAAAGGGTGTTGAACTCATGACCTCTTACTCACCCACACACCTCCTAACCACTGAACCACATTAGTATTTGTGATAATTATCTCACCTACAAATATATATTATATCTTTGCTACTTAATTTAAAAAAAAAAATCATCTTCATCATCTCTTCCCAGAAACGCTTCAGATACAGATAAGCTTACCCCCAAACACCAATTTCGAAAAAACTCAAATTGATGAAATGAATCAAAATGATGCATTAATCTTCTTCAGTTGATACTCATGTTACCCCCAGATCTTCTTCATGTTGCTGGTGTTGTTACTCATCAAACGCAGATTTGGAATTTAAATTCGTTTTCCTCTTCATCTTCCAGATCTACGAAAACGATTACGAAATCATGTTGAAGAAAATCATGTTGAAGAAACGATTATGATTCTGCAGAAACGATTATGATTTAAAATCATGTTGGAATTTAAATTCGTTTTCCTAAAACGATTATGATTCTGCAGAAACGATTCTCAAAATCATGTTGAAGAAAATGAAAAAAATGAAAAAAAACGAAAATCATCATGATTCTGGAAAACGATTATGAATTGATCTGATTCTGGAAAATGAAGATGAAGATGATTTGTTTCTGGAAAACGATTATAAATATCTAATATATATTTGTTGCTGGAATTAGTTTCACAAATATGATGGTGGCTTAGTGGTATTAAGCTGTTTGCATCACCCAGGGGTCAAGGGTTTGAATCCCCTGTTGGCCAAAATTTCAATTTTTTAAGTAACACAAAAGATTCCACTTAGCCAAGTCAGTGCCACGTGGCAGCCACTCATTGGTTGCTGACGTGGCACATGTCAGTGCCACGTGGCAGTGGTGACATAGATGCT
Organism: Astragalus membranaceus; assembly: GCA_039519185.1. Lineage (NCBI taxonomy): Eukaryota > Viridiplantae > Streptophyta > Magnoliopsida > Fabales > Fabaceae > Astragalus > Astragalus membranaceus. Next base: position 32,524,067 of record CM076846.1, on the reverse strand, counting down.
GACGTGGCATGTCAGTGCCACGTGTCACAGAGGCCCAATAATAAGGTGACACGTGGCAGGGGGTAACTGGATATGTGACATTTTACATATTTTAACAGAAAATTTAACGGCAGGGGGGTAACTGGATAACATTATATTTTGCAAGGTTTGTTTTAAATATTTTTTTTTGTAAGAGGGTAACTGAATAATGAGTATATTTGCAGAGGGTAATAACTATTTAAACCTTTAATTTTTTTTCCACTTTCTCTTTAAGTCTACTTTTTATAGATTTTTGGGGGGTTGTGGTGGGGCATCCCACCATTTTGGCTCACTTTAGGTGAGCAAACCTGACACTTTTTAACTCAAATTTCTTTTTTAATTTTCTTCCTCTTGTTTTTGACTTTATAGGTGGGCTTGCCTGCCAACTTACTAACCATCTCGAGTGGAGTAGGCTTAAATTTTCAACCACTACCAATTGATTGGTCGCTTTGCCCCGCCGATGAGACCTAATTCTTGATCTAAAATTTTAGGATCTTAAAAATTGGCAAATCAATAATTTCTCACAAAATTTATTTTTACCAATTAGACTACTTTTTTATTTTTTTCAAATATTTATTTAAATGCATCTACATTTTTATTCTAATTTACTTTTCCTACATTTAAATAATCTCAATATCAAGCTTAACACCGATGGCAATGCCAAGCCAGACTCCTCTGCTATTGGTTCAGGTGGTCTCATTCGGAACCACAAAGGGGATTGGATTGGTGGGTTTATAAGCAATGATGGTAGAGGTGAACCCCTACTTGCGGAGCTATATGGAATTTTCCATGGATTGTCCATTGTCAGAGATCTCGGTTTGGTTGATGTTGTGTGCGAGACTGATTGTCTTGAAGCTGTTGAGCTCCTTCAGAATACAGAATATCACAAGTTCCACCCTCAGGCTACTATTCTAGCAGCCATTGTTCAGATTTTGGAGGAAGGCCATCAGGTCTCCATCGTTCACTCTGTTAGAGAAACCAACATGTGCGCTGATTTCCTAGATAAGGAGGGTGTCTCCTCAACTGCGAGGCGTTTGTGGCTTCCTAAGCCTCCTGCTGGCCTCGGTGCTCTTTTGTTGAGTGACTCTCTGAACCTCTAGTTGAGCCCTGAACGGGTCTTTTTTTGCTTTTCTTTTCTGATGTAATTCACCAAAAAAAAATAATCTCAATATCAATTACTTTAAAGTTTTCAGGTTATTGATTTAATTTTACATAATTTAAAAGAAAAAAATTGTGTTTTGATCGGATTCTTAATTAGCATTAGTCAAAATCTCATCAAATTTTATAATCATAATTTTACTGTAATGAGATGACACTCTCTAATCTAAGTTAGTAAACCGTCTGGGTCTTTCAGCACTTTTAAAGGGAAACAATTTACATCACGCGAAGCCAACTATTATCAAATTATATGTCATATTATATGTTTTCATATTTAGTTTATGATTTTATAAAATTATAAGTTTTCACTCTCCAAATTTGGTATAGGGATAACTTCTAATTTAATTTATGTTTTTACATTGTAGTTGTTGACACCCGTTTTTGTCGAAGGCCACTCGGCTGACGAAGAATCGGTTAGTCGAGGGCTGATTTCCGTCGGCAAAATACAATCTTAGCGGTTTGGGGTCTAATTAACTATACATGACCACGTGGCTAAGATAAACAGCTGAGGTGCCTACTCGGCTGACGCCTGATTGACCGAGGCAAGACTCGACCGAGACAAATCGCCTTGACGTGGCTGTTAAGTCTATATAGGCTTGGAGGCTAATATTTGATCCTAATGTGTTCATATAATTATTTATTAAATAATTATATGATTTATTAAAATAAATATAATGGGAAAAGGCCAAACCAAGCTACGGTAACCGCCTTCCTAAATTTATGGGAAGTGGGCATGAGGAGTTGGCCGAGGTAAAAGAGTTTGCTTTGGGAGCATTCAACGCACGTAGACACATTTAGACGTTGGAGCGGTTAAGACAACGTGGAGAAGCGTCGTAGAAGTGGAGGCGAAGATATTTTGACCCCACTATCCGTGGTAGTGGAAGAGTGAAACGTGCTTCCTATTTTTAAGGCCTGGATATAATGTAGCACGTTGATCTTAGTCGATCTAACGGTGAGCAATTGTAGGCTCGAGTAGTGGCTAACGAAGGCTCATGTATATATATAGTAGCACTTGTACAATTTAAAACCTCCCAACACATCGATCAATACAAAAGTCCTTACTTATTTTACATTTCCTTTATCGCTTTCCTTTATTTTTATGCTTTCCTAGTTTAGTAGTAGTTCTCCTTCTACACTAGACGCTTTCTAAAGTAGTCTAGGAACCCACAGTTGAAAAACAGAGTCCCTTCCTCAACGTAATCGCTTGATCAACAAAGGGATCAGTGCGAGATAGCCTTAGCAAACGCCTAGTTGGCCGAGAAAACACCCAATTGGCCGACTAAGCATCTTGCTCGGCTAAGCACCGAAATTCGCACGACAACAGTAGTTTAATTTTATTTGCATGGTATATTTCTCACTTAATGGTTGTTAATGCCAAACTAGTGTGTATCAAATGAGTGGGCCAAAAGAGTTCTTAGTGATGCCGATAACCTTACAGAAGAAAGAGTGGATGAAGTATTAAAGGAGTTTCTCAAAGATTTTGAAGAGGGGTCATTAGAAAGTGTTATGTGTTGTTTTATTTAAAAATCATAAAATGATTTATTAAATATTTATTTGAGAAATTAATATTTTAATACCAAAAAAGAAATTAATATTTTAATTGTTATGTTAACGTTTTCTTTTGACTCATGGTGTTAACATTTTACATAAATCCATTTTCAGTTTTATTTTATATATTCATTATTTTCATTATGAGTTTTGAAAACTATTATAAGTTATGTTCTTTCTATTATTATAAATAAATGGTGTTAATTTTTTTGACTCAAAAATGGTGTTATAATGAAATATATATTTTATACGGTTGTGATGTATTTGCAAATAAGCCGTTAGAATATTAAACATTTTTAATGGTATATGTTAACTCCTATTCTTAGGATTTTAATGACTATGACCCAATGTTTTTAAAACCGGACCGGATCTTAAACCGGAGAGACCTCTGGGTTATGGTTCGTTCGGTTCAACCGATTGAATCACGGTTGAAAAGGATAATTAATAAATAAATAATTAAATAAATAAAATTATAAACTTCATAAAATTAACAGCAAAAATAAATAATACTAAGGCAATTCAAAGTTAAAGTGGACACCTTTTGATAAAAAAAAGTTAAACCGACACGTGAGTTTTGAAGGTGCAGTGATTATATTTTTATATTCAAGTTTCAAAGACTAACCCATTACTTGCTACTTAGTAATGACGGAAGCACCTTAAAATAATATAAAAAAATATTTCCATCAAACTTAATGTTTGTCTTCTTTCTGTATCAGTACCAAGCGCGAATGAACAGGGGAAAGGGAACTTGGCACCGCGGGAAAACGAATTGATGCAGGGAAAAATGAAATGAAACGAATTTAAAAGGGGAAAAATAATTGAAAAGATAATCGAACCTAAATGCTGGAACGAGACATACGCAGAGCAACACAGATGGAAGAGGAAGAAGACGCACATGGAGCAGCGCCGTCAAACATAGCTCCGATTGAAACAAGACGTAACAAGCCACAACATCGTTTCTTCACTTTTTCTAAGTTTTAGTGTTTCTTATTGAGGGAATCGAACAGAAGACCAAGAAGAGGAAGGAAAAATGTGGAGAAAAACTCATCTGAGTAAAATATAAGGTACTGGACAGGTGCTAAAAACGGACCGTCCGATTTTTAATAACCACCCCGGTTTTCCGGTTTTAGGCCAGTTCAAAGCGGTTTTTTTGGGTTTTTCCCGGTTCTTACCTCCAATGGGTTAATAGAGCATAACCGAACCGTAGACACATCCGGTTATCGGTCCAACCGGCCGGTTCGGTTTGGTCTCAACAACATTGCTATGACCATTTTTTTGATATCATTCCAACATGATTTTTGTCTTGGCTTCTATATAAACAAATATTTTGGAATAGAAGAAAGATACAAGAAATTGGTTTTTTTTTATAGTGTGTGTTTCTTTGACCATGAGAAAAAGAAACTAGTATGATACTTCTCATTGTGAGAAAAGAATAAGAATTCCGAGCAGTAAAATAAAGAATAGGGGGTGTGAGTTTGCTGGTCTTCCTAGGTGCAGAGAAGATCATATTTTCTGAGAAGTCTGTTTTATCCTGGGGACGACGAAGCTAGGAGAGACTGCTTGCACACCTTGGACAGAGCCGCGAAACGTCTTAAAGAGAGCGATTTAGTTCGCGACTCAGCCTATTTTGTTCGTGTTCGTCAGTGTGTTCGTAATTGTTCCAACAATTTTAAGACGTTGCATTTTCTGCCATGTTTGGCGAGCATGATGTTCTCGCTGATCGCGACACCGATGCAGACTTATTCTGGTAAATCGCTCTTGAAATTGTCTCTTAAGGTATGTCTTTGGATTATTATTTCAAGTGATTTCAGTAATTGATAAATTGCTTCTTCTGAAAAATTGCTATTGTCAATTTTACTTCGACTATATATATTTATCGTGAAAAATAGAATTAGGAAACTCAATCATGAATAGAGCAACAACCAAAATGAAAATGAGAATTAGTAGAAACCCACCTCAAGAATTGTTATGATTTTTTCAATTGATGTTATTGGTGGGCAGACATTGGCGCAACAAGTCATGTTTGCTATGATAGAAATTTGTTTAAGGCTAATTTTGTTGTTTGTTGTTACTAATATATGAGATGTGAAATTGATGTTTACCTCAGAAAAGACAAAGGTTCTCAATGATATTAAGGATACTCCAGAGATGAGGAAGAATTTAATTCTAGTTATCTTAACAAAGTCGGTTTACTCAAACTACGAGAATTGACCTGTATACCCTTACAAACAATATTATTTTTGTAGTGAAGAATTATGCTAGCGATGGTAGGATGCTCAAATTGAATTGATGTGATTTATTTTAAATATTCATATTTTAAAAATATTTTGATTATGAGTATTTAAATATATTACTATTATTACGTTATTATTGTTACGTTTATTTTAGAATTATTGCCTTTTAATGAGCTACGAATTTTACCTTTTATTTTGCACTATTCTTATATTTAATATTGTATTATACATTTTTTAAAGAGCTACAAGAGATTTGTCTTGCAATTAATTTTATGAAAACTAACCAGCTCCTCTGGCCCAGTGGTCGGGCTACCCTTGGTACGTAGTGGGGGTCGATCCGGTTTGCTCCCGGGTTCGATTCCCACACACGTTAAAACAGAGACTGGCCAGCGAAATCCTTGCCGCAAGTAGCGAGTGGAGATTAGTCATTCGTTGAAAGCGTTGGGATCAGTCCGTGGGTAGCCAGCAATGGTCCGAACCAAATTTTTTTTTTATGAAAACCAAGTTTTGAAAAAACCACGCCATGAAAAAAATGTTTATTTATTTATTTTTGTCCCAATGGAGTTAGATTTTTTTATGAATGGTGTATATGGTTAACAATGAAAGTTATAGATTTTAATTAAATGATGACATTTTTATTCAGAAGGATAGCGTGGATGTTACGAAAATCATTTTTTGTTTATATGTGAAAAATAGTGGGGGTTCTATTTTTTAATAGTGCTTTATTAGAACATGTGATTCTAATAAAAATATTATTTTAATATATTAGAAGAAATAATTTTTTTTGGATCAACATGATGACTTTTGCTTTCTCTAATTTTGAGAAGTTTAATCTTGTGATTTCATATGTTTTGAAATTAACGAAAGTGGTAAGTGCTTATTTTATATTTTGGATAATAATATTTGCTCTGTTATTTCTCTACACGTGGTTGACTTACTTATTTTGGTTATAATATTATATTTGTGAAAATCCATTAATTTTTGGAAGGATCAATAGCTAGGCATAGAGCCTTTATTCAAAGTTTTTCCGCTGTTATGTGATGGGGAAGGGCAGCAGCAGCTCTTGGTGGATGACTTGGGTGCATGGAATGGTGAAGTTTGGGTGTGGTCTACACTGTGGTAGCATCACACGGATTCGGTTCGGGTGGCTGAAGGCCAAATTTTGGACAGCATTTTACAGTCAGTTAAGCCGACTAGAGGAAGGAAAGACGCATGGCTATGGCCACATGATACTTCCAAGAGTTTCACGGTAAAATCTTTTTATCATCAGATGTCTTGTAGTGACATATCTTCCAACATTTCGAACCATCAGCACTTGTTAGGGGGACTATGGAAAACTATTGTCCCCTCGAAGGTTGTAGTCTTCGGGTGGAGGTTACTGTTAGATTCCTTACCAGTGCGTGAGCAGCTGTTGCATAGGAACGTCATCCACTCTGAGCTAGAAGTTGGTTGTTCATTTTGTAATTCCTCTCGCGAGTCTGTCGAACATTTTTTCATCACTTGTAGTTTTGCGCGTTCTGTTTGGCATATTGTTGGTACTTGGCTAGGTGTTGACGTGGATGTCTCTCTGGGTGTGGAGGATTTCTTTAGTAATTGTGGCCAGTGGTGTACAGGGAAGAAAGCAAAGCGGGTGAAACATCTCTTCTGGTTAACTACTTGTTGGAGCATTTGGCTAGCTAGGAACGGAGTCATATTCAAAGAGGAGGAACCAAATATAGAGGGGGTTGTTAACCGGATCAAGAACTTATCTTGGAATTGGTGTCTTTATAAACTCAACTGTAATTCATCTTTGTCTGTATCTCTATGGTGGTCTAACCCACTTACATTCCTTAACAATCTGTAATCTAGTAGGGGGAGAAACAGTGGGCTAGGTTGTTGTTTTCCCTCTGTGGTGCAGGTTGTACGAGGTACTCTTTTTCCTTCCCGAGTCTTTTTCCCATTGGGTTTTGGCTCAGGGAGGTTTTAAGGAGGCCCTCCCCCTCTCCTATATCTCCATTGTAAGGGTTGGGCACCCCTTGTGCTCCCTTCAATAAACTTTTTGCTTATCTAAAAAAAAAATATTTGTGAAAAATATCAAAAATACGTGTTGTAATTTTTTTTTTTTGATATGAAGGATGTTGGTGAAGTATATATAAATTACTTCTGTGGTAAACCAAGCACTCGTTATGATCCTAGTGTCATGTTGCTCAAGAACACCAGTGACATAGTGTTAAACAATCTAAGTATGCGAGCTTCATTTCCAGCATTCTGTATGCTACTGATTGCACTAGAATTATAACTAATGTTGTGAGTTTACTATACGGGTTTACTACTAATTCTAGTAATGAGCACTTGTGTGCTACTGAGAGGGTCATGATGTACCTTAAAAGGACCATGCACCTGCGATTAGAAAAAGTTTCCCACTGTGCTATGAAGTTACAGTGATGATGAATGGAATAGTCTTTTAGATATTCCTAAGTATTAAATGTTGATTCCAAGCATATAGATTTATCACTACTAGAAAATGACATTTTAGCGTCGGCCACGACACCCACGCTAATAGCGTCAGATTAGCGTCGGCTTGACCCACGCAAACCCACAAATTTATTTCCTAACATTAGCGTCGGTCATGGGGGACGCTAATCTAGATCCAGCAGACGCTAAATATTTTTTTTTAATAATACTGGTAGCGTCGGCCACACCGACGCTACGTCTGTTCAGGATTTTCACGAAATACCTTTTCCCACTCACGCCCTTTGCCCTTTCCCTTTCCCTTTCCCTTTCCCTTTCCCTTTCCCTTTCACGAAATACCTAGCTTCACTTTCCCTCTTTCCCTTTCACTGCACCACCGCCCTTTTATGGCTCACCACCGCCCTTTCACACAGTTCTCACCACCGCCCTTTCACGCCCTTTCCCTTTCCCTTTCACGCCCTTTCCCTTTCCCTTTTCCCTTTCACTGCTCACCACCGCCCTTTCACGCAGTTCTCACCACCGCCCTTTTGCCATTTCTGATATTGATTAACTACACACATCGCCGTTTCTCCCTCTTCCACTCACGAAGCTTGTAGAGAAGCAACTTGGCTCACGGTTCTTCCTCTCGGTTCTCTCTCGCTCGGTTCTCTCTCGCTCTCTCTATTTTGGTTCGTTCTCTCTCTCTCTCTCTCTCTCTCACTCTATCTCTCAGGAAGCCATTTTTGTATTTAGAAAATAGAACACGCAAACTGATTCTTGAGCATGTGAGAAATTGGTGTTTATTTTTGATTTTCTGTTTTGGGCTTGAACACACAAACTGATTCTTGAACGCGCAAACTGATTTTTGATTTTCTGTTTTTGATTTTTGATTTTTGATTTCAGAGAAAAGAACTGTGTGTGGGTGTGTTGCTGTTGTGGTTCTCCCTGGTTTGCAGATTTGATCAAGTCGCTGGTAAGCTCTCGATCTCTCCATTTCGTTTTCTCCATTTCATTTCTGTTTGATTATTTGGTTGAACTGTGTTTAATTTATGTTTGTTCAACCTATTCAAATCTTAGTTGTAATTAAGAATGTATAATTGAGAATTTTAGTTTTACTAGTTTGATCATGGACTGTGAGGGAATCTATATATGGTCTAATATCAACCACTTAATCTGTTGCTTCTTGGTTGATTTTCCTCACTTGATCAGTTTTGTTGATTTTGTGGACATTGTTTTGTTCATGTTTCTTTTGATATATAAGTTATTAGTGAATTAACTTTGATAGGAATATATTGCTATCGATTTGTGTATGGTCTGATTTTTTGCAAATTAGGACATAGTTGCCTCAAGAGTTTTTGTTCAGCAAATGATCTTGTTTTTTGGATGGTTGCATTGGATGGTAAATGTGCTGGACAACAATTTGTTGAGTTATGTGAGTGTATTGTGTTTTACACATAGGTGAAAGTGTTTCCTTGAATTTAGTGATTTGTATTTTTCCAACTTATTTAGTATTTGACAAGTTAAGTGTTTGCCTTATAGAAAATGGATCGTACTTGGATGTATAATAGAACAAATGCTAATAGGCACGGCTTGAAAAAAGAGTTTGTTCGTGGTGTTAAAGACTTTGTGAAGAGGGCCAGGAAGCTACCCATTTGTATATCTGACGGAGGGATAAGTTGCCCGTGTAGAAAATGCAAGTGTAGGAAGAAATATACGCCAACTAATGTTAGGCTTCACTTGTACCGACATGGATTTCAACCAGGCTATTGGATTTGGACTGAACACGGAGAAGTGAACCACGATCTTACAAGGGGTGGTTCGAATAGTAGTGAGCATGTGCATCATGACGACCATTTTGATTCAATAAATCAGATGGTGTTTGATGCTTTTAGGCCGTATGAAGATGAAGATATCCCTCGTGAGGATGAGTTGCCCAACGAAGATGCAAAGCAGTTCTACGACAAGTTGATATGCGCTAACAAGCCCATCTACGAGGGGGGCTACGCAGTCTATATTGTCAATATCTGTTCAACTTCTGGCAATTAGGACTAATTGGCATATTCCACAAAAAGGTATAGATTTCGTTGCTCATATGCTTAATAGTGTATGTCCAGTTCAAGAATACTTGCCCAAGAACTATTACCAAGCATCACAGTTGGTGTCTAAGTTAGGGCTGAAGGTTGAGCAGATTGATTGTTGTGAGGTAGGTTGTATGTTATATTACAAGGATGATAGCAAGTTATCTGAGTGCAAAATTTGTCATGCTCCTAGGTTCCTTCCTCGTAGGATTGGTACGGGAAAGTACAAAGATGTCCCAGTGAAGAGAATGTTCTATTTCCCTATCATTCCCAGATTACAAAGACTATATACATCACCCGAGTCTGCAACTGGAATGAGATGGCATCACGAAAACAGAAAGAGCTCAAACGTCCTTCGAAATCCGTCCGATGGAAAAGCATGGAAACACTTTGATGATGTATATCCCGAATATGCTAGTGAGCCTAGAAATGTAAGGCTAGGTCTGTGTTCAGATGGATTTAATCCTTACATTCAAGCCTCTGCTTCTCCATACTCTTGTTGGCCGGTAATAGTTACCCCTTACAATCTTCCCCCCGAAATGTGCATGACCAACCCATACTTGTTTTTGACTTGTCTCATACTTGGACCTCGTAACCCTAAAGTAAAGATAGATGTTTACTTGCAACCATTGATTGATGATCTGCAACGATTGTGGTCTAATGGAAATTTGACCTATGATATATCCACAAAACAAAACTTCATCATGAAAGCATGCTTGATGTGGACAATCAATGATTTTCCGGCCTATGGTATGTTATCTGGATGGGGAACACAAGAAAAGCTGGCATGCCCTCATTGTATGGAAGACACAAAAGCTTTCACCTTGAAATATGACAGGAAGAATTCATGGTTTGATTGTCATCGTCGATTCTTGCCAGAAAATCACTCTTTTAGAAGAAGTAAAAGAAGATTTACAAAAAACAAGGATGAGAAAGACGGTCGACCTTATATTTACACAGGGCAAGATGTATTGGAGATGGTAAGTGGTTTCCCAAAGGTGGCCGAGATTGGTTGGAAAAAGGGATTTGATGGGTATGGAGTTGGTCATAATTGGACTAAAAGAAGTATTTTTTGGGATCTTCCATATTGGAAGGATAATTTGTTAAGGCACAACCTTGATGTGATGCACATAGAGAAAAATTTCTTAGACAATATATTTAAGACTGTCATGAATATTAAAGGCCAAACAAAGGATAATGAAAAGGCAAGAAAAGACTTGTCTTTATTATGTTGTAGTGGGGACTTGGAGATGCAAACCTTATCTAACGGAAAGATGGGTAAACCAAAGGCAAGTTACACTTTGACATCATCTGATGCAAAGCTGGTTTGTAAATGGCTTAAGGAACTTAGAACGCCTGATGGCTATGCTTCAAACCTTGCTAGGTGTGCGGATGTCGAAAAGGGCACAATGCATGGGATGAAGAGCCATGACTGCCATGTCTTCATGGAGTGTTTACTCCCAATTGCATTTCGTTCCTTGCCATAATTTGTTTGGAAACCATTAACTGAGCTAAGTCGATTCTTCAAGGATCTTTGTTCCAATACGTTGAGGATGGACGACTTAGTTAAGTTGGATGAAAACATTCCAATTATCATATGCAAGTTAGAAAGGATTTTCCCACCAGGTTTCTTTGACTCAATGGAGCATCTTCCAATCCATCTTGCCAATGAAGCAATGCTAGGTGGTCCCGTACATTACCGTTGGACGTATCCATTTGAAATGTAATTGTTGTGGTTGTTTTTTTAACGATTATATGTTTTTTGTAACTTAATAGACATGGAATGATTGAATGTGCAGATGTATGGGAGTCTCAAAGCGAGCAGTGACAAATAAGGCTAGGGTTGAAGGTTCCATATGTGCTGACTATATACAATGTGAGACAACTTATTTTTGTTCTCATTATTTCAACTCATTCGATGTGTTGGCAACCTCAAGTTTAAGCAACAATACTCGTTTGGGATGTGATGACATCCAACCTACACTGTCCATCCTACACAAAAGTGGTCGACCGAGTGGGAAACCAAGAAAACATTATCTATTAGATAAGGAGTGGGAATCTGATCATGTGCATGTCTTGATTAACTGTGATGAGATCAAACCATATATTGAGTAAGTATCCTTCATTACACATCAATCATGAGTTTGATACCCATCATAACCTATATTGACTTATGAATTATGTGATTGATGTCAGCACTTTCTTGGAGAATCACTCGATCAATGGAGAAGACGCATCTGGACGTATATTTTCAGAGTTTCCCATATGGCTAAAGGCATATGTAGATGAGGAGGCGAATGGAGTGACCAATAAAGACATAAGGGCACTATCTCGCGGTCCTTCATCAATGGCAATGTCATGAAACATGTACTTTGTCAATGGGTACAAGTTTCATACTAAGGCCAGGAGCATTGGTAAAAAAACTTTCAATTGTGGGGTGCACGTAAAGGGTCTTAATGAAGGAGGAGAAGATGATTATTATGGCACCATCAACCATATCTTTGAAGTAGATTACTTTGTTCTGAAGGACAAGATTGCACTATTTTATTGTGAATGGTTTGACCCAACAATAAATAAGGGCACAAAGGTTCATCCACATTATAAAATTGTGGATATTAAAATGGATAAGCGTTATAGTCTTTACGATCCTTTTATCCTTGCGCAAAAAGCAAGACAAGTGTATTTCGTCCCCTATCCAGAAATGTGTAGAGATATGCGTGGATGGTGTGCGACAATCACCACAAAACCAAGGGGTCATGTGGAGATTGACAACACAGAGGATGAAATGGCTTATCAATCTGATGGGATGTCACCTGTTCTACCTATTGCAGAAATTGAATCAATATCTTGTTTACGTGACGACTCACAAGTAGATGTGTTCGAAGAGATTTTTGATCATTCGCCTCACAATGATTGAGGATGTATTTTATTATAGTACTTTGTATTGCACATTATTAGAGCTTATCATATGTATTTTGTATTGCACTATCATGATTAAGACTACTTGGTGTACTTAAATTCAGAATTTTATTTAATAGAGGTAGACTAAGTAACATTTGTGTCTGTTCATTATATAAGTATTTTGTATTGCACAATGCTTTTGAGATAGACTAAGGAACTTTTGTGTCTCTTCATTATATATGTATTTATTATTGCACTTGTTCTATCACTTGTGTGAAACATATATCTTATTTCTATTTTGTATTCTAATGCATTTTGGATGTTCAACGGTGTGTTTAACGTAGTGCAATGGCAAGCAAAAGGCCCATCCTACTAGGGGCAAACCAAGGATGATACAACCGGGCAAACTTGGGCAGCAGAATGCCATCCGCCGAAACTTGTCTAACACTAGGTCACTTGGCCGATCATCTCCACCCCCGTCTGAACCTCCCACACTGACCAACATTGTGGCACCTACTCAAACTCCATCACCCATCTATGCCTCTACCCCCGAGGCATTCGTGTTTATGCGAAATCCAAGTATAAACCTTCAAACCACGAGTGCCTCTTCACAACATACCCCACATGAGGCTCCGGTAGCGGAGGATGTGCCCGATGAAGAGGATGAAGATGAGGACCACGACGAAGAGGATGAAGCTGAGGTGGGTGAAGGGCCTGTTCCTCCTCCGGTGCCAATAAGAGATGGGAAGGTCATTATACGACCTTTCGCTAAAGGGTAAGTTACAATGCTTATAGTGTTAGAGTATAGAAATTGTGATTTTTGACATTTTGAAGGCATGTGAATTGTTGATGAAAATTTGCAGGCTCATTCCTAGCAAAGAAGTTGCAGATGCCATTAGATTTGCCATACAAAGCCACTTTGATGAGGCTATCTATGATTGGAGTGCAACAACCGAAGATATATCGAAAGGAATGGTTTAAGAAATTTGGGGTAAGTACTTATTTGTTTTGTAAGAAGTATGTATTGCAATTATTGTGAAAGGAATAGTTTTGTATGATTGTATTGTAATTTGCAGGAAAATGTGACATGGGATCCTTGTTATAACCATGTTATCCAACACTTGTTTGAACAAAAGGCCAAGAAAAGACTCAATGATATGCTTACGAAGGTAAGAAAAAAAAGTGCCCGGCCTTGGTGGATACGCGAGAAAGCTTACTTGGGTCTTAAAGAATATTGGGGTGGACAAAAATTCAAGGACATCTCCAATCAAAACAAGATTAATAGAGCGTCAAGAGGTGGAGCGGTCCACACCTCAGGCCGCAAGGCTCACATTGACTTGGCACTTGAGCTTGTAAGTATTAAACTGAGTAATAGCTTTTTAATGACTGTTTTGTTTTGTACTTTATCATTAATTATTTCTTTGAGTTGATCAATTGTGACTGCATTTTTATTTTATTTGTAGTGCAATGAGTATAATAGAGATGTGCGACCAGATGAATTATTTTTGATAACCCACAAGAAGAAATCCGGTGTTTGGGTTGATCATCGAGTAGAAACTACCTATGTAAGTTGTTGCCACTACTCTGAATTAGAATTGTTGTTAATTAGATGAATTCGGTTCTATTTTATATTTTTAATGGAATTTTGCGTAATGTGACTTTAGCTGAGATTTCTGAATTTTCTGGATTCTGTTGATGGTAATTAGGATTGCTGTGGATAAAGGAGGTTAAAAATAAAAATGTTTAGAATTAGGATTGCTGTGGATAAAGGATTTTCTGGATTTTATATTTTATATTTTTAATGAATTCGGTTTTGTTTAGAAATTTTGCCAGTATAAAGGAGGTTAAAAATAAAAATGTGACAGTGTACCAGAATAATAAAGTATCCACATTTCTTGTTGAATGAAAAGATGATTAAGTTTTTGCAAGTTCTCGACTCATGGCTTTTTCAAGAGTTTCATTTTCTGATATGCAGGCAACTTTTGCATTCTAGTTTTCATCCTTTTATGTTTTTATTTTTTTCAAATGATATCTTATCCACTCCCTAGCTGTACTCTCCCTTCTATTCTCTTTACTTCAACTACTTTTTCTATTACAAAAGCTGCTTGATTTTGCTTAATTTTTACCCAAAACAGCACTTCAGCAAGAAATCTCTATTTGCATCATTTTGATCATACAATTTTCCAGTGTAAAATAAGCAAATCCAAACGCACAAGAAATAGAAAGATCAAGATGAGAATGGTAACTTAACTTAACAGCAGCATTCTTGGACTTAGTTGGTCTAGATTTCTGTGATACTGTTCTGGCCAGGTGAGGAATCCCATCATTGATATCATCCAGCCCATATGAAACCTTATCCAATCCGCTGAGATTGTTTTCATTACAAACGCTGAGATTTCTGGATTTTCTGGATTCTGTTGATGGTAATTATAGTGAATTGGTAATTAGGATTTGTTTCTGAATTGTTTTCGGATTCTGCATGTTTTGGACATTGTTGCCATTTGTGTTCTTTGATTTTGGTGATTTCTTATGGCAGCTACTGTTCTTTTTTTATTTTCAGCAACTGTATTTTGAACATTGTTGTGGTTTGTTTGCTGTTGTTGACTGCATAATTAATTGCATAATTGTTGTTGATGTTCTGTTTGCAAAGACTGTATAATTAATTGTTGTTGATGTTCTGTTTGTTCAGGATACATACAAACAAAATGTGGTTGACTTGGTTGGAGATGATGTTCAAGAGGTAGATGGAGCGGTAGCAGTTGAGTGCTGGACGTTGGCTGCAGGGCCTCCCACCCGTGGTCGCCTCTATGGCACAACAGGTTTATCTGTGAACGCCCGACCTGGGTCCAAATCGCTTATCCAAGAGTCCCAGAATCCTTCTGGTTTCATGCCTGGGATATCTTTGGAAGCAGAGTGGGAAGCTAGACTTAGAGCTGAGAAGATTGCTCAAGATGCAGTAGCCCAGGCTCAAGAGGCGAATGAGCGTTCTCAGAAGTGCCAAAATGATTTAGATGAGATGAGAAAATTATTTTTGGATCGCCTGGATGCTTTGGAGCGTGGATCATGTGGTGCTAGCCATTCTCATTCACATCCTCATTATGATGAAGATTTGGATGAAGAGTCACTTGATGGCGAGACTTGATGTTGTTACGGTTACTTTTATGTATTTGTAGGATGACCAAACACTTGATATTTTGTAGTTTCAAGACTATGTTATATTTTGTTGTTTCAAGAATGTTTTGTTTTATGGTATTAAGCATTTTGATATGGTATGCTGGATGATCGTGTTAAAAATGCTTTAGGAGTAGTGGTGGTAGTAAATGCACAGGGTAAAGGCATCAGGAGCAGTAGGACAGTTATTTAAAAAAAAAATTAGCGTCGGCTATCCGACGCTACCAATGGTGGATTTTAGCGTCGGCTTGGCGGACGCAAATAAATGTTGACTCTTTTTTGTTGACTAAATAGCGTCGGGTAAGCCGGCGCAAATGATTTCGTTGACTCTTTTTTGTTGACTAAATAGCGTCGGATAGGCCGGCGCAAAAGTTTTCATTGACTAAATTTAGTTGACTTTGTAGCGTCGGTCCAAATATTAGCGTCGGCTTTAGCGTCGGCCAGGCCCACGCTAGAGTTAGCGTCGGCTAAATTAATGGGACGCTAATTTTACCTTCGAACATTTTAGCCTCGACACGTGGCCGACGCTACTCCGACACTAAATCACTATTAGCGTCCGCTTTTGGCCTGTTAGCGTGGGCTTTTAGCCGACGCTAAAAACTGTTTTTCTAGTAGTGTATTGTGATAACCACGGCTATCACAAAATAAATAAGAAGATCATATGATGTTTGAAGAAATTTGGCTGATCCTTTGACGAAATGATTAGCAAGAGGAATGAGACTGATGCCTATTAATTTGTCTTTTATAAGGGTAACTCGACCTAATAGACTGGAGATCCCAAGAAATATGTTCAATGGGTAATAACAACTTATAATAAGATGTAGAATCATGCACAAATAATTTTAAGTCGCATTCATAGTGGAGCATGATATCATGTAGTGTTGGAAGGTTGAATGAATTTCTTAATGAGTTCTATACTCTATATAGAGTGGGGTACGTAGCTACATGGGTACTCTTGTGTGAATGTGGAAGTAAGGCCGCTTCCTATGAAGTTTTGGGCTTGCTAGAGCGTTCACTATACTGGGTTAACGTGCAGGGCCATAATGCACAGACTTATAAACTACACCCTGAAAGATTGAATGTGTAATGCTGTCTGAGATAGAGTTCAAGACTACGAGTCACTCTTATTGAATCAGAAGCATCATCACTATGTATTGGTTCAAGTATACGTACACCAATATCTATGCTCAATCTTATTAGTGTGAACTACTGCTCGATGAAATAATTTTTAAAGAAAACAAGTGAGGGATTGTTATGCGTTGTTTTATTTAAAAATAATAAAATGATTTATTAAATATTTATTTGAGAAATCAATATTTTAATTGTTATGTTAACGTTTTCTTTTGACTCATGGTGTCAACATTTTACATAAATCCATCTTCAGTTTTATTTTATATATTCATTCATTATTTTCATTATGAGTTTTTAAAACTATTATAAGTTATGTTCTTTCAATTATTATAAATAAATGGTGTTAATTTTTTTGACTCATAATAATGAAATATATATTTTATACCGCTGTGATTTATTTGCAATTACCAAGAATCAGCCGTTAGAATATTAAACATTTTTAATGGTATATGTTAACTCCTATTCTTAACTAGGATTTTAATGACTATGACTATTTTTTTGATATCATTCCAACAGGATTTTTGTCTTGGCTTCTATATAAACAGATGTTTTGGAATAGAAGAAAGATACAAGAAATTGGTTTTTTTTAGTGTGTGTTCTTTGACCATGAGAAATAGAAACTAGTATGATACTTCTCATTGTGAGAAAAGAATAAGAATTCTGAGCAGTAAAATAAAGAGTATGGGGTGTGAGTTTGGTGGTCTTTCTAGGTGCAGAAGATCATATTTTTTGAGAAGGCTGTTTTATCCCGGGGACGGCGAGGCTAGGAGAGACTGCTTGCACACCTTGGGCGGAGCCGCAAAACGTCTTAAAGAGAGCGATCTAGTCCGCGACTCGGCCTATTTTGTTCGTGTTCGTAATTGTTTCAACAGAAAGTAAATGTTGGCCTAGGTATTTGGCTGCTTATACTGTGGCTATAACTGCTATGAATGCCCATACTAGAATTTTTGCCAAGAAATACCCTACATTCTACATTAGTTGTGTTTGCCCTGGTTATATAAAGACAGATATAACCCTCAATACTGGCTTCTTCACAGCAGAAGAAGGTGCTGCTCATCCTGTGAGGTTAGCACTGCTTCCCAATGGTGCTCCACAACGGTATGACTCTTTCTTTTTTATAGACAATGTTACTGGGAGGGGGGGGAATGTTAGTTTCCCGGATTTGAACCCGGGGTCTCCTTCTTGCACTCATTTGGTGTACTCCTTCAGTATCCCTTAGCTCGCCAACTGAGCTACCTTATTGGGATACAACTGTATGACTCTATTTGTAATCGGGCTCTCTTCACTTCACGGAGTATTACATACATTTGGTATATCATAGGTAAAATTGCATAATTTTTATCTTAATTTAAAAATTGATCACTTTGTCGTTTATCTTTTATTTGTGTTAAATAGGTCATTTGTTTTAATTTAAAATGACGCTGCTAGACTTTATCTGATTACTCATCATCTCGGTTACACTAATGCATGTGTGGCAGATACATGACATGCTTATGAGTCAAATATATTTTTGTGACGATAAGTGATCTTACCATTAACAATCTTGTTAAACTAAATCGACTTTAAGTCATTTGAGAAAATCATATGTTGGATGTTCAACGGCGTGTTTAACGGTAGTGGCTCAATAGCCTTAATTAAACATAAGCAATTAACATATTAGAAAATGAAGATCTTATGTGACACAAAGATTCCTTTCCTCTCCAACTTTTTAGGTTAAAGTAGGTGCTATAAATGATATCGGTTAGAACTAGATGTGATATTGTATAGGACTAGGGTGGTGTTTCATAGAAGGCCTTGGACGCTTGAGGAATCACATTTAATTTTATGTTGATATAATTGGGTGTCTTCCCCAGCTAGAAAATTGATACATGAGCCCAGGTGTTGGATATTTTGTTGGACGTCATGTAACTATTCATTTTGTGGCGTGCTCTCAATTTTAGTTATTTTGGCAGCTGGATTTCAATATTCCTAGGAGCCCGAGTTTCAGGTGGTTTATGCTTAGAATTTTTCTCTTAGCTCTCATGAGGAAAAGTCAAGGAGTTATTAGATGTTTTTAGGCGTGATCATGATTTACAAGATGTTTGTAACCCATCCCAATTTAGCTTTTTGGCTGGATAGTATCAATAAAACTCTAATTATAAAAAAAGCTAAATTGGGATGGGTTACAAACATTCAGTTTCACCTTTGTACACTGCAATCACAGGATGAAAAGCTATGCAATTTGGCCGCAATAAAAATATCATGCTCATCTCGAAGACAAAGGCCAAACCCCACTTTGTTACCAACAACATCAAATGCCGCATCAACATTACACTTGACAAAACCCGCGGGAGGAGGCTGCCACACAGAAACAGCATCTGCAGATGCCGGAATAGCTGCTGCTGTTGCTGGCCGAACCAGCAGAGAGGTGGCAGCAGACCAGTCCGAAAGGAGCTGGCTGCCACGGACGATGATTGCAGCCACAGTGTCACGATAGTTGTTCCAAACCAAATTATTCCGGCTCGACCAAATACTCCACAGAGTCATGCACCAAGCGAGCCTCGCATTACCTGCCAGTTGTTCCAAAACAGTAAAAAACATACTGCTGGCCGAATGCACACTGGCAGTGAAGGCCGAAACTTTGTCTTAAAAACCAAGGGCACGCCAACAATTTTTTGCAACAGTACATGTACCGAACAAGTGCAATGAAGTTTCCTCATAAACACCACAAAAAGAACACAAAGAAGATACCTCAATACCACGATGGATAAGGGTGGAACGAGTTGGAATGCAATTTCTTCCCAATCGCCATAAGAAATTCTTGACTTTGGGAGGCAATTTTAACTTCCATAATAAACTCCACAAGCCATCAACATACAAATGAGATTGATTTAAGACAGTTTGCATTGCCAATCTATAAGGGCTACGCACGGAATAAAGACCGGACTTCTCACCAATCCAACCCAAAGAGTCCGTTTTAACGGATGTATAAAGAGGAGTGTGCAATACCGCATTGGCTGAATTGTCATGTAGGAGAAAACGAACCAATCTCTCGTTCCAAGCTTTTCGGTCATGGACAATCAAATAATCAACTCGGAGGAGAGGGTTAAAATGCCGGGGCTGCCGCGACTGAATATTGACCCTGGTCGAGATCCACTTGTGATCAAATAATGGAATACAACCACCAATACCAATGCTCCACATAGCTCCTTCATTCAATAGTTTTTGAGACTCCATGAGACTATTCCACACAAAGCTACCATTACTCTTCTTTGTGGCATGCAAAATATCTCCATGAGGAAAATATTTCGCCCAATATAAGCGAGATACCAAAAGCTCCGGTTGGGTTTGAAGGCGCCATGCTTGCTTACCCAAAAGAGCTAAATTGAATGCTTTTAGATTCCGGAAACCCATACCACTATAAACCTTTGGAACACAAAGTTTGTCCCAAGACATCCACCGGATCCCTTTATTGTTAACACCACCACCACCACCCCACCAATAGCCATTAAACATGCACTCAATCTCAACAATCAAAGTAGATGAAATTTGGAAAAGACTCATAAAGTAAGTAGGAATGGATTGCAAAACCGATTTAATGATTACCTCTTTACCGACTTTGGTGAGCATTCTACCACTCCAAGAATTAATTTTACGCCACACACGGTCTTTAATAAATTTGAACAATGATTTCTTACTTCTTCCAACCATTGACGGGAGTCCCAAATACATCCCAGTACCCAAACAAACATTCAATATGATTTAATTCAATATGTGTAACACCCCAAAGTAATTATTATTTTAATTACTTTGGGATTGAATCTTATTAATGATTTAATTATTTTTAGATTGATGATTGGTTGATAATTGAGTTAATTGCTTGATTATTGATTGGTAATTTCATGAGTTGACTGCCTAAGTACCTTTTATGTATTGTGTGCTTGTTTGTTAGCTTAGGAGTGAGGCGGTACAAGGAATAAGGAGGGGTGCAAGAAATAAAAGGGTCTAGTGGACACAATTCCATATATTGTAGAACTAATCCACTCCATAAGGCCCAAAATTTTATTGTTTCAGTTGAGGGAAAACCCACTCTCACTTACTTACTCTTACAAAACACTCCCTCACTCCAATGAAATAACACACTCTCAAAGTGACACACCAAAAAACCACCTTGTCCTTCATTTAAACTCCCATTTATAAGTCCCAAACTCAGCTGAACACACAAAAACACACACACACACACACACATCTCACTTGCCTTCATTTTGAAAAAGATAAAGAAAATAATAGAGAAGGGATCGAAAGGAGAGGGAGAGTTGCGAAAGAAAGAGGGAGAAGAGCAAACTTGAAGAAAACAATGGAGCCTTTTCTACCATTCCTTCTCCTCACTAAATAATTTCTTCAAAACCTCTTCCCATTTCAACTATAGTTTCGAAAATCACCCCCGCATAAGCTACAAAAACAGAGTTTGAAGTCCTTCCTTCGCATCCCTCATTTTCGAGTGGCATGTGTTTGGAAAGGCTTGATTTGGAGGTTTCACTTGATGCATGTTGAGGATGAGAGCATAGATGAGTTACTAGAAACCTACATTGTTGATTGGAGTGCTTACATTGAGGATTTGGGAGCTGGGGGTTGAGTTGAAGCCTTTGGGACTTGGTTGGTGTCTTAGAATTTCAATTTGGGAGTGATTTGGTGAAGAGAGAGAGACCTCATTCAACTTGCATTGTGATTTTCATCACATTCCATGTGAGTTCTTCACTTTGTTTTGATTGTTTTTCGAATTGCATTTCCAATATGTAGTTTGATTTTAATGATCTTGCATGTGTTGGTTTTCTGGGTAACTTGTTGGTTTGATGATATGACAAACCGTTTTGTGAATTGTGCATGTTCATAATGTTGTTGTGTAAATCCATGTTGTAATTGATGCTTTAAGGGTGTTGTACTGTGAACTGAGACTGTTTTTGGACATGTTTTGAGTTAAGGATAGTTCGGTGTGAGTATTGGAACAAGCGGAATGGTCATTTTCGAAGAAAATTTTGATTTTTGTGTACTGTAAAAAGAGCACGGACCGGGCTCCCGATGACACAGACCAGGCGAGACCTTCTGCCACCCCACTTCAAAATAAGTCAAAACCATTCCGTTTTGATGCCAATGCTACCGCAATCCTATCCTTACCCTAATATATGATAATAACCATTGAAATTGGCTGTTTTGACCAACTTTTTGTGTCACACAAATGTTTGCGAGGTTTACGGTTTATGTGTATCGTCGAATATATGTAAACCGAGTGATGAAAATTAAAGAGGATAAACAAATGAATAATATACGAGGGGGATGACGATCCCAAGAGGTTAAAAGCACACTTAGTGGCGGGAATTCATGAGCCCATAAGCCAAGGCCTAGCATTACTCGATATAGCTATACGAGTTGGGTTCTCCGTTGAGATTAATAAAGTTAATATCTCGGGTTGTGCTAAGAGGTAAAATGAGGTAAAGAGGTAAAGAGGATAAGAGGTTAAACGTAAACTAAAGCATTAAGAAAACACCGAGAGGAAATGTGAGGGGTCTCGGAGGAACTCATTGAGATTTGTAATCTCACTGTTTTATTTGTGGCGTTTTCAGATGGACAAGTCAAGACAAAGCAAACCAAGGAGAAGTAGTTGCTAAAGTAGCTGCATAGTTTTAGTGGGATCCTTTAGGATTAGATTTATGCTTGCTTAGTCCTTCCCTAGTATGAGGTTGTATATGTTTATATTTGCAATGAAACGGTCGTAATGTAACTTAAGGTACAATGTAACTGTGTATTGGATTTGAATCGAGGTTTGTCTTCGGGCTAATGTATTTATAATTCAGTGTTACTGAATGGTTAACCAATGGAGTTTAAGATCATTGGAGAGGTAAAGTGATGGATTAATTCCGTCGAGTTATGAAATTTAAAACCATGTACAGTTATATTCTGATTGTTTATTAAAATGGTTAACATTCTATACTTTATGACGTCTTAAGGTTAGGATGTTACATTTTGGTATCAGAGCAGTTCGACCTAGTCGGGCTTAGTGATTTCAAGGTAAAAGGATTAGATAGGTCGAGTCATTTAAGGACTGTGACAGGCAATTGTCAGAACCTCTCAGTATATTGTGTGAAGCATTGAGCCTGATCAACTCAATATTCATGCAACATACTGAGAACAACGACACTTGGTTGCCTTAGCCCCGAAAACTCCCGAAACACCGAACCATGGGATTCCCGGTTTTCTTCCTTTATTAGAGTGCGTAGCGGAAGTTTAGGGCTACAGATGGTACAACAAAAGAAAGGGGAAACCGTCTAGTTTTGGAGCCGATTCGACCATTGTGTCACCGCTCAACTATTAGGTGGTTACCCATAGGATTGTAAGCTCGTGAAACCACTCATTGGGAAAGTGTGAGTTTCATAGAATTTTTCGGAATAAGTGGGCATCTTGAGACCTTGGTTAACAAGAAAAATGTCTTGTGGGGGCATTAGTATACCTTTCTAGTCAACCTTACTCTATGACTCGAGTTAACCTAAAACACATGTTCTAGCTTCCGAAAGATTCCTCCAGGTTAGCCGTAGCCTTAGGTTGTGTTCTTTTCTCAGAAATACCGCCCCTCTATTATGAAATCCACCTAATGGAGGGTCTTGGAACTTACAAGCTTGACAAGTAGTAATGACATAGTCAAAAATTTCTAAGTTAGTTTTCTTTTAAGAAGGAATGGCATTTTATATCAAAAGATGTCAGTGATTCTGATAGGCTCATCGACTAAGTAACCTAGAGGTTTAAGTCTTATAGGATATTCAATTTCTCGGTCCTAGAAGATATACCCTGGTAAGTAAGCTACAAAAGAAAGAAAGTTCTAGTGTATGAGTAGTGGCAGGAGTTGACCGGGCCTGACATTGCCGTTCTCACCCTTCACGTCATAAAGTGGCTATTACCCTAACCCTTTAAGAGTCGGTATCCACATGTATGGTGTGATCAGTGGCTGTGCCTTAAGTATAGTCAGAAGTTTACCCTTATTACCCTTTTGTCTAACTGAAATTTCCTATGCAATCTTTGGCCTCTACCAATTTCAACCTTTCCGGGATAGACATTGTCTACTAAACTCCAAACACTCATATGGTTAATGTTCCTTCATTCCTAAAGGGAAAACCTTAGGCTTACCCGAACATGTGAGTTCCACGGTTAGTCCAATCGTTTTAGTGAGCCTCCATGTTTCACAGCTTAGACCCAAGTATTCTAAGATTCTCTCATACCTTAGTGTTTGAGTAGTTGATGCTCTTCAAGAGGGTAATTAAGTCCTAAGGGACAGGAATGATATAGAGTTTAAGAAGAGTTATGATTAAACGGATAGTTCGGTTTTGTAGGTTTTCATCTGGCTAAAAGTTTCCCAAAAAGTCCTTGCACTAGCTTTATGATCGAGGTTTTTATTGTTGAGTTTAAGGTTCAACTCACGAGGTATGGAGATTCACCCATACTAGTATTTTGGGTTTAGTTGATAGAGTCGACTCCGATAGGTACAAGGAAAATTATTTTATACTCAAAGGTTTCAAATAAGGTTTTACAAAAACTCTATCATAGTGTGAGTCATTTGAAAACAGTGATTGTTCCCGAGTCTAACTCAAAGTACTAGATGTATCTCCAAGAGGACCGAAAGGTAATGTTCCAATTTTTTCTATCAGTTGAGAAGGGAATTTGGAACGAAGGTTGTTAGTACATTGACTAATAAGGAAAAGAAGAGGTATTACACATTGATTGGACAATAGTCCATAAGCCATGATGCCTACATAAATCTCCACTATGGCGCCAAGGATTATGTTTGTTAACCTTTGGTTTGTGAAGGTTAACAATTAGCTGTATTGGTTCAACCTAGTTGACAAGTCAAGGCGAGGTCCTTATCTTATAATGTTCCATTGTTTGTTTTTTCAATAGAATGAGTATACAATGATATATTTAAGTTGAAGTATGTACATTGTTTGGCTAAATTGCATGTTCTCATTCATAAATGGCAAAACTATGTTGGAGTGAAGTGCCTATGATTGTTGTTGTGCAGTGTGGATGAGCTATGGTATGAATGTATCGTATGATTTGTTTGAAAGACTGATTTTTATAATGGTAATATTGTGTTTGGGTTGAGGATGAAATTTGAAAAGACTTGGTAGCCAAACGAAAGAGGAAAATTTTCATACAGTAAGTTTCTATGATGCTACAGACAGGGCCCGGACCGGGTGCCCAAGGGGCCCGGACCGTGCGCCCCATTGTAACACCTCGATAATTTCTAACTTGTAGAAACTACCGAAATGCACTACTGGCATGCATCAGAGTACCTCCTGTTTTAAATACTGAACACATGCTAATACTCGATGCTAAAGACCATCAAGCGCGTTACATAACTTAATCCTGAAAAATGCATAAAGCGTTCTTACACCACTCCACTAGTGTTCAGTACCAAAATAGAAAGTGTGCGGAAGCGATTTACAACTTTATAACATAAGTCGTACAATCGTACATACTAAAGAACTGAATACAAAACACAAAGGAAACTAAAATGCAAGACATAATAAAATAAAGATAGCAGCTGCTCCTCAGGCATCTCCATGACCATGCCTCATCATCTTCAACTTAGCCTGCAATTCTGAAAAACAACAGCATGGATTGGGTGAGACAACTTGTCTCAGTGAGTTCTATCGAGACCCCTTACTAACTCTCTCGGTTCAATTATGCTTGATTCGTTATTCTTGATTCATAATTCATAGTCTTAATAGTAGACTATGTGGCTAACATAATCGTTGTCCTCATAACCCTCATAAGCAGTTACAAGAGGCAACACATGAACAATGAACAATGATTTTTAGCATGTCACCGGTCACTTGGCAAAATAAGCTCCCGGTGAACCCAATCCACTAATCGCTAGTGGGCAAACCTCATGGGGCCTAGGTTCATAGGGCTCATGACTTCCCCTCCCCTAGCACACTAAACTGAAATAGGGTCGTCACCCTAACCTGATGTATATATTTTAATATACCTTGAACAATGAGCAGTGAACAATGATCTGTGAACATAACAATGAGCTTATACTTAACATGACCTTAATCTTAACCTAATCTTATACTAGCATAATCTTGTCATTAGGTGATCTCACACGGAATTACTAACGTTGTTATCTTAACTCATAACTATCCATTACCTAGTCCACATCATAATGTATCGCCCATACTCAACATTATGATAACTTAACTTAGTCATAATCGATCTCATAAATACCACATCGGGCCATCACATAAGCAAAGACATGAACATAACATAAAATTACTTTGATCGTACTTGATTTCATGATACTAATATGTTTCCATCCTTGGGAAACCTTGAGGAGTGGATTAGAAGAGACTTAGGACCAATCGGAATGACTTAGGGCATAATTTAAAATTGGGTACCAGCAAGAGACACACGATCCGTGCTCAGTTTTCAGAAATCCACTGTGAGTACCAGAACCTCACGCACGACCCGTGCCCAGGGGCGCACGATCCGTGCGTGACTACCAGTATTTCAGAAAAGTCAGTTTTCGTGTTTTCTCGTCCATTCCGATCGTTCCCGTATCCATTCCGATTCACATCCAAACTTAATAATACATCAAAACAGTCACGGAAGCCAATCAATCATCACATAGCAATCAACAATCATAACAACAATCAACGATTTAACGTAACCAAACGCATAATTTAACGATTCATCCATGTTTTCATAACTTGCGAGACCAAAACTCGAAACATGACACACATGATTATAATATCCTAGTGAGTATAGAACACACTTATTTGCCGATACTCCGATGATTCAACCGTTCCCGAGAACCACGAACTCTCCTCGGACTCGATCACAACACCAACTCACGAATTACCTCCGAAATCGCTCCGACACACCTCCCCACTGAAACCCAGCTACTGAGATGATGCCTAAGGTTGCTCTAATTCGAAATGTGGTTGCTGAAATTGGTGCTAAGGCTCACAAAGAAGACATGCAAGGTCAGATTTGGCAACTTGGATAAGTGGAGCTTGGTTGGGCTTAAATGGTGATTTGGAAAGGGAGGAGTTTCTGAGATGGAAAATGGTATCAATAGAATGGAGGGAGTGAACTGATCATTTTGGTACCCATGGATTTAACATGCATTAAGATTTGGGAATATCCTCTCCTCTCTTTTCCCTTCTCCCTCTCGCAACTCTCTCTTCTCTTCCCTCTTCTTTCTTCTGAATTTTCTTTCACAATTTGGACAATGTTCTCTTCTTTGGTTCAGCTGGAAGGAGAACTTATATAGGGTAAGGTACAAAGACGAAAATGCCCCTCACTTACTAACTCTATTCCATATGACTCCTTTCACTCCTAATCATCCTAACTTAACTTAATTAAATACTCAATCACATACAATTCCATACTTAACTAATCAAACAAGTCATTTTCAATTTAAATAATTTCAATCAATGGAATAAATCACTAATAATTAATATTATGCTAATATAATTAAATAGTAAAATAGGGGATGTTACACCCATTCTGGTTGCGAAAATTAAATTTTCTTCTCCTCATTCTTTTGAGTGCCAAGCCTATCCCTAATCCATCTTTAACCTGAATGCAAATGTCTACTACTTGTTTGGTCAACTTTACACTATGGATGTATGGTGATTGATTGAGATAATAGGAATGAAATGCATAACACTTATAGTACCTTATGTGTGTAGGTAGAGTTTGTATAGTGAGACCCAACCAGATTATATGGTCATGAGCTGAGATTGCATGAAGTAGAAGTGTCCCTAAGTTCAATTAAGCTTAGGAGGGAGTATTGGTTGCACTACAAATAGAAAAGTTTATTTTGAAAATAACCTTATTACAATTTTGAATATTCTTTAAACTTCTTTGGTGCAATCATGACCCACTTCTTACATCATCTTTTGAAATATTTTATTTCAAAGTTTGGGAACGAATGAAGAAGTTCCTGTATTGTGTACCACTTCATTGATTGAGAAATTTCACAGTTAAACTTCTCGTCATATTTACCTATTTTGTATAAAGGCTGTTCTGGGTTTTAGAGGATTTGTTGAAAATGTGTTTAACGGAAATCCCTCCCCCTTCAAGGAAGTTGTTTTGCTTTTATTTTGATCTATGGTTGAAACTTGTATACGGGTATTAGCTATGAATTTGGGTTGTGAACCTTATTTTTGAACTTGTACTTTCTAATAAGTATTTCATGTTAAATGTTTTGGATAAGATTAATCGAAGTTGGGGTGGGGACTAAACTGTTTGGAATAAAAATTTCGGAGATACCCTTGAGACACAAACTGCAAATTTCTTTTTCAAAATAGATGAATTTCTCTCTTACCCTTATGATTGTTTAAAAACTATTGATTTTGAATCCAAAACTATTGGTTAAAATGTTTGTGAAGTTTTCTAACCCTAGAAAATCTTTTCAACTATAAGTACAAAGCCTAACTTTGCTTGTAGTAAGTCCTTCACCTCGTTTTGATCTTGAAAATCTGATTGGTTAAGCCTAAGTTGTCCTAAGGCAATAACTACAACTGAATGTGTGCTTTAAACAGGTTCTTTATAATGAACATGCTTACAATGATGTTTTAGTACTTGTCTTTCAATTTAAAGATTGTTTAAACCATATAATTAAGTTTAAGTTGTAATACCAATGTTTTTAAGAAGTACTACATACTTAACTTTTTGATCAATTTTTCGTTAAAATGTTTCATGAGATTTGTACGACTGGAATATTCAATGGTGCAATAGATAGAACTTGAATAATTTTTGGCGACAAAAATTTTTAAGTTGGGGTGAAATGCAACACCCCAAAGTAATTATTTTAATTACTTTGGTGATTGAATCTTATTAAATGATTTAATTATTTTTGGATTGAGGATTGGTTGATAATTGAGTTAATTGCTTGATTATTGAATGGTAATTTCATGGATTGATTGCCTAAGTACCTTGTATGTATTGTGTGCTTGTTTGTTAGCTTAGGAGTGAGACGGTACAAGGAATAAGGAGGGGTGTGAGTAATAAAAGGGTCTAGTGGACACAAGTCCATATATTGTAGAACTAAGTCCACTCCATAAGGCCCAAAATTTTATTGTTTCAGCTGAGGGAAAACCCACTCTCACTTACTCACTCTTACAAAACACTCCCTCACTCTAATGAAATAACACACTCTCAAAGTGACACACCAAAAGACCACCTTGTCCTTCATTTAAACTCCCATTTATAAGTCCCAAACTCAGCTGAACACACACACACATCTCACTTGCCTTCATTTTGAAAAAGAGAAAGAAAAACATAGAGAAGGGAAAGGAGAGGGAGAGTTGCGAAAGAGAGAGGGAGAAGAGAAAACTTGAAGAAAACAATGGAGCCTTTGGAGCTACAAAAACAAAGTTTGAAGTCCTTCCTTCTCATCCCTCATTTTCGAGTTGCATGTGTTTGGAAAGGCTTGATTTGGAGGTTTCACTTGATGCATGTTGAGGATGAGAGCATAGATTAGTTACTAGGAACCTACATTGTTGATTGGAGTGCTTACATTGAGGATTTGGGAGCTGGGGGTCGAGTTGAAGCCTTTGGAACTTGGTTGGTGTCTTAGAATTTCAATTTGGGAGTGATTTGGTGAAGAGAGAGAGAGACCTCATTCAACTGGCATTGTGATTTCATCACATTCCATGTGAGTTCCTCACTTTGTTTTGATTGTTTTTCGAATTGCATGTTGATTTCCAGTATGTAGTTTGATTTTAATGATCTTGCATGTGCTAGTTTTCTGGGTAACTTGTTGGTTTGATGATTTGACAAACCGTTTTGTGAATTGTGCATGTTCATAATGTTGTCGTGTAAATCCATGTTGTAATTGATACTTTAAGGGTGTTGTACTGTGAATTGAGACTGTTTTTGGACATGTTTTGAGTTAAGGATAATTCGGTATGAGTATTGGAACAAACAGAATGGTCATTTTCGAAGAAAAATTTGATTTTTGTGTGCTGTAAAAAGAGCACGGACCGGGCTCCTGGGAGGCACGAACCGGGCGAGACCTTCTGCCACCCCACTTCAAACTAAGTCAAAACCATTCTATTTTGATGCCAATGCTTCCCCAATCCTATCCTTACCCTAATGCATGATAATAACCATTGAAATTGACTGTTTTGACCTAGTTTTTGTGTTACACAAATGTTTGCGACGTTTACGGTTATGTGTATCGTCGAATATATGTAAACCGAGTGAGGACAATTAAAGAGGATAAACAAATGCATAATATACGAGGGGGATGACGATTCCAAGAGGTTAAAAGCACACTTGGTGGTGGGAAGTCATGAGCCCATAAACCAAGGCCTAGCATTACTCAGTATAGCTATACGAGTTGGGTTCTCCGTTGGGATTAAAAAAGTTAATCTCTCGAGTTGTGCTAAGAGGTAAAAAGAGGTAAAGAGGTAAAGAAGATAAGAGGTTAAACGTAAACGAAAGCATTAAGAAAACACCGAGAGGAAATGTGAGAGGTCTCGGAGGAACTCATTGAGATTTGTAATCTCAATGTGTTTATTTGTGGCGTTTACAGATGGACGGGTCAAGACAAAGCAAACCGAGGAGAAGTCGTTGCTGAAGTAGCTGCTTAGTTTTAGAGGGATCCTTTAGGATCAGATTTATGTTTGCTTAGTCCTTCTCTAGTATGAGGTTGTATATGTTTATATATACAATGAAATGGTCGTAATGTAATTTAAGGTACAATGTAACTGTGTATTGGATTTGAATCGAGCTTTGTCTTCGAACTAATGTATTTATAATTCAGTGTTACTGAATGGTTAACCAATGACTTTTAAGTTTATTGGAGAGGTAAAGTGATGGATTAATTCTGTCGAGTTATGAAATTCAAATCCATGTACAATTATACTCTGATTGTTTATTAAAATGATAGTTAATCTTCTTTCCAAATTGCTACATTTTTTTACCCAAATTGCTTCATCTTCTTTCCACGAGTTAACTGCTACGTGGCCCATTTAACTTTCCTCTAACTGTTTTATTAAATCTCATTAAAAGTTTAAATCCTAGGCGACCATCTAGCTTAAACACACATACTTGCATATACTCAAGCACTGAGGTGAGGGGTTGTTCATTTCAACAATGACAATGCCGAAAGGCATTTCATTCACACCCATCTATTGTTACTACTCTTCGCTGCATACAATTGTTCCCCTTAATTTCTTTATACTGATCCTATTTCACTCTTAACACACGTGGACAAAAAGTTTTGAGGGAGGTAGCATGCTGTTATATAATGGAATCAAGAGATGGGAAGAGGCAGGCATTATTTGAAAAGGATTCTAAATCTCTCTCTAATTCTTCTCTATTAACCAATTCTGTTATTCTTCTCTTTATTTCTGCATTTGTAATTCCCCTTAGTTTTAATACCCTCATTGAATGTACCAGCCTGAGCGACGGACCATTGACATGTCGTTCAGGCTGACATTAGCAGCAAAATGGGGCACATTATTCCGTCGCAAACGGGGGCGCGTATTTTCAAAAATCAGCACAGTTTTTGATGACATTAGCGACACAATTTTCCTCGCTAATTCCGTCGCTAAACACCTCATTTATATCGAAACCATAGCGATGAAAATTTCCTCGCTAATTCCATCGCTAAACTCACTTAAACTTCCAGAACCAAAACCCTTCTCTCATTTCTCCCTTCTTTTCCCTCACTCTTCTCTCCCCCCCCCCTCTCTCTCTCTCTCTCTCTCTCTCTCTCTCTCTCTTCTTTCTCACAAACCATCTCTCTCTCCCTAACTGTCGCCCTCTCTCTCCTCAACCACAACCTCACTCTCTCACCACCACACCAAAGTGCGCACAGTCATCAGACCCCCAAAGATCGTTGGATTCTTTTTCTCTTTGCTCATAACGATTAGTTTTTTATTTATTTTCGTTTTTGGGTATTATTTTAGTTTTGTTGTTTTTATAATTTATTACTGAAATGTGAAATGTGAGTTTGAAATGTTAATGATTGAGGTTGTTGTTAGAAATGTTTTAGTTGTTAGAATAAATTTGTTTTCGTTAAAATAAATTTGTTGTTGTTAAGGATTGAGTGTGAAATGTGAGTTAGAATACATTTTTTGTCGTTAGAAATGTTGTTTTTAAAAATGTTATTGTTAGTGTTTAAGATTGTGAATTTGAAATGATAGAAATTTGAGATGTGGAATAGAAATGTTTTTGTTAGTGTTTAGGATTGTGAATTTAAAATTGTGTATGATTGATGTTGCTGTTAATTGAAACTGTGTTAAATTGTTGTTAGGGATGTTAATTGAAATTGTGTTAAATTGTTGTTTTGATGTCCGATGACTTGGCTGCCAGAATATGATGCAATGGTGCATAATTTTTTTTCCATAGAATGGGCAAGCAATTGTCGGACTTGCTCTATTATTTGCGGTGTAAAGATGAATGGTCGAAGTATATAGGTGACATTGTTTGGAATCAATTCAAGGAACATTAAGTTAAACCAAAATATAAGAACAACGCTGAAAAAGTAAAGAGTAATCGATATTCAGAAAAGGGTGACTTGCTTCACTGTTGCGGCTCCATCAACCAGGCTCAACATGCTGTCATATTGGTAAATTATTTTAAAAATTTGTGTGTTATATTAGTTTAGTTAAGGCGATTAGTTAGCAATCGTTGAAAATGTGTGTTTCATTTTTACCGAGTAAGAAAGCCGAACATAATCTCACTATTTCTGAGGTACACAAGGCCACACATGTGAGGAAAGATACCAATGCTTAACACTAGTGCAAAAAAGACATTTAGCATCGGTTATTTTGGACATTTAGCATCGGTTATTTGCCGATGCTAAATGTCGCGATGCTAAAAGTGAGACATTTAACATCGGTTGTTCGAATAACCGATGTTAAATGTACATTTCATCACAGTTTTTGATGTCTGAAAATGACTTTTAGCATCGGTTGTTTCAAACAACCGATGCTAAATGTATCAAAAAGGACATTTAGCATCGGTTGTTGATGCTAAATGTCTTGAAAATGACATTTAGCATCGGTTCTTTGAAACAACCTATTTAGCTTAGAGTTACACACCTATGTTTCCTTCTCTCAAAGAGCTCCTGGAAAAAAATTAAAAGTTGATGATAGAATTAATAATACCCTATTTAGCTTAGCCTTATTATCAGCAGAATTAGATGCATAAACAGCAGAGCCTAGGAGACTGCTATCAAAAAGCAACCAACTCCTGGCAAAAAAATCTCAGCTTTATTGATTTTATCATCCAAAAAGTAATTCAAGGTTGTTCCTATCACACAATCAAAACAAATATAATGCATTGGAAATCAGTATTGGAGCAGGATAATATTAAAAAAAGAAATTGTTACTTGTTAAGCTATTAATTATTTTTGGAGTGGTTATGTGAGTGATATACCTATAACAACAGTTATGCTTGATGTAATCACTTCAGTAACTGATAGTCCAACTAAGGCAAATGCATATTGTGTGGACAGATTCCCAAGGCTAAGGACCACACCACCTGCCATTGCAACTAGTCATGGCTGGCTGTTCCCCACAACTAGTCATGATCAGAGAACTTTCTTCTTGTACTAACCTCAGAGAACTTTCTTCTTGTACTAACCTCAGAGAACTTCATGGCTGGCTGTTCCCCACAACTAGTCATGATCAGAGAACTTTCTTCTTGTACTAACCTCAGAGAAATTATCTTTTCCCTCCTAACCTGCAATGAAAATTTAATGTAAAAAACTCTTCATCCAAAATCTTCATTTTCATCACAGACTATTTCTCACGATATCTTACCCTCTCTGCAAGGCTACGGCTGTTTGTTGCTTGACTCCGACGAAACATGTATCTATTCCTCCTTAGGTGGATCTGAAGCCGGATGTAACACCCCGATAATTTCTAACTTGTAGAAACCACCGAAATGCACTACTGGCATACATCAGAGTGACTTTCCTTTTTAAAATATTGAACACATGCTAAACTTCGATAAATCACTCATCGAACGAGCTTACATAACTGAACATAAAATATATGAAATCGGTCCTTACACCCTCAACTAGTGTTCAATACTCAAAAACTGAAAGTCTGCGGAAGCGATTTACAACTTGAAAGACATAAGTCGTACAATCGAATAATCTTAAGATACAAAGGAAACTGAAATACAGAGATACATAAAATGACAAAGCCAACAAAAGCGTCACCAACTCCTCAAGCGTCTCCATGACCATGCCTCATCGTCTTCATCTTAGCCTGCAATTCTGAAAAACAACAACATGGATTGGGTGAGACAACTTGTCTCAGTGAGTTCTATCGAAACCCCTTACTAACTCTCCCGGTTCAATTATGCTGGATTCGTTATTCGGATTCATAATTCATAGTCTTAATATTTGACTATGTGGCTAACATAAACGTAGTCCTCATAACCCTCATAAGCAGTTACAAGAGGCAACACATGAACAATGAACAATGATTTTTAGCATGTCACCGGTCACTTGGCAAAATAAGCTCCCGGTGAACCCAATCCACTAGTCGCTAGTGGGCAAACCTCATGGGGCCTAGGTTCATAGGGATCATGACTTCCCCTCCCCTAGCACACTAAACTGAACTAGGGTCGTCACCCTAACCTGATGTATATATTTTAATATACCTTGAACAATGAACAGTGAACAATGATCTGTGAACATAACAGTGAGCTTATACTTAACATGATCTAAATCTTAACCTAATCTTATACTTATCATGATCTTGTTATTATGTGATTTCACACGGTACTGCTAATGTTATTAACTTAACCTATAACCATTCATTACCTAGTCCACATCATAATGTATCGCCCATACTCAACATTATGATAACATAACCTAATCATAATCAATCATAACAAAACTCATGGAAATATCATCATAACATCATACAATTCTGATTACATGGTTGGTTAGGCCTTTTAATAAGCTTTCTGACGCACCTGAGAACACTTAAATCGGACCACCGGATCAAAAGTTATAGCGAAAACAAAATCATTAGGGTTTGCTGAAAAATAACACTGCATCGCGACGCGAACAGATTCCGTCGCGACGCGAAATGTAACAGAAACATTTGCGTCACAAAAATAAACATGTTCGCGACGCGATGGATGTCTGATGGGCTGAAAAACAGGTTTTCGAAAAGCGATTTTGTCCCGTTTCGCTTTCAATCCGAGGCCGAGACTTTCTATGACTTCCGTGACATCAAAACAGATATAATATCCAGTATTTCCAATCCAAATCAATCAACCAATCATCAATCAACAACACATAATCAATCAATCACACAATTGCATAATCACACAATTCGGAATACGGTTTTCGCGAAAACGGTTTTTGACGCTAAATTTCTTAAAACGGATAACTGATTCAGAACACATGACATAAACCATAAAACAATTCCCTAGTGAGTTATGGAACTCACCTATTTTCCAAGACTTCAAGGATTCGACCGTTCCCGAGAACCACGAACTCTCCTCGGACTCGATCACAACACCAACTCACGAACTATCTCCGGAATCGCTCCAAAACTGTCCCAATCGAACTCAGCTCCCACAACTTCGAATTGGCAAAGCACCAAAACTCCTAGTGACTCCAAGACTCAAGCTTGATACTTCTATTACCTCTTGCTGGCCCTAAGATGCACTTCCTAGCCCTCCATTTCAACATGCACAAGCTTGGATTTCAGTTTTGGCTAAATGAGGCTTTGATGGCCAACAATGGTGATCTCAAGGGGGAGGAGGGGATGACTTTGAATTTGGTACCAATGGAAAGAATGAGATGAGCTTAACACTTTGGTGGCAATGGATCAAACATGCATGAAGTTCTTTGGGAAACTCTCTCCTCTTCCCTTCTCACTCCCTCACGCCCTCTCCCCTCTCACTTCTCTATTTTCAGAATTTACAACAACAATGATGGTGTGGTTTTTTGTGTTGGGTTTAGCTGAAAGGGGCCTATATAAAGGGGGCATGGCAAAAGACAATTTTGCCCCTCACTTACTATCTCCATTCCCTATGACTCCTTTCTACTCTAATTACTTTAACTTAACTTTAATTAATTATCAATCACCCATATAACTTATACTTAGTCAATCAAACAAATTTATCTCCATAATACTTTGTTTTTCAACAAACATAAATAATCACCAAAAATAATTCCATGCCAATATAATTAAAATAGCAACATAGGGGATGTTACATTCACCCCAACTTTTAAAAATTTTGTCCTCAAAATTGGACTAAGAAATACCTTTTGCCGAACTGTCATCAGCTTTGCCTTTCTGAGCGTCCATCACATAGATTCTTCCGCGGGCGGGAGTTGCATTCTCCTCTCTGCTCCTTTTCTTCCCCGGACACTCGTGAGCGTAATGTCCTTCGCCTTTGCAGTAATAACACACAGTTGATCCCAGACGACACTCTCCACCGTGAGGTTTTTCGCATTTTGAGCATTTAACAGACCTTGGAAATTCAGACACCACTGCTTTCTTTCCTTTGTTAGAGTTACCCTTCGGCTCCTCACTTGGGGTTGGCAATTCCAATGCCTTTTTCTTTTCCTTCCGATACGCTTTCTTTTCCTCATACAACCTGTTGAGATCTGCCTCTGCAACATAAGCTTGCTGCACCAATCCAGCATAACTGGTCATAGCGTAAGAGCTAAGACCTTGGGCCACATCAGCACGAAGACCTGCCCTATACATCTGCATCTTCCACTCATCATTCGGAGCATGCTTTGCTAACTGATAAAACTGCGACAACCTTTTGAACTTGGCGGTGAACTCACCCACCGACATCTCTCCTTGCCTCAGATTGACAAACTCGGCCTGTTTGCTTAACTTCATCACCAGAGGGAAAAAGTGACCAATAAACATCTCCTTGAAATTAACCCAGGTAACAGGAGTTCCCTGATTCACCATCATATCATGAGCATTGGTCCACCAGGTTTGAGCATCTTCCTCGAGCATATGGGCGGCAAAAAGAACCTTCTCTTCTTCGCTGCATTGAAGAGTCCTAAAAATATTCTCCATCGAATCCAACCAGAAATGTGATACCATTACCTCAGGTCCTCCTTTGAAACTTTGAGGATTCATCTTCTGAAAACGAAAGAAAGCCCTATTTGGATCTTCCAGAGGAGGTTGTTGAACATTCGGTTGTTGTTGATCCATCCTCTCATGATGCATCTGGGCCATTTGAGCCATCTGCTGCTGCTGCATTTGCATCATGTCATTCATCATCTTGTGTTGTGTCTCGATGACATTCTGCATCCATTCGGTATGAGGATCGACGGGGACGCTTCTCCTACTTCCACCAGCCATGATTCTGCAAAATATGCACAAAGTGTTTAGTTGATCAGGCTAAACGTCTAATAGCATACTAAGAGGAATCACACTTAGAGGACTTAAGAGACTCATGATTCTAAGTCCGACTAGGTCGAACGGCTCTGATACCAATTGTAACACCCCGATAATTTCTAACTTGTAGAAACCACCGAAATGCACTACTGGCATACATCAAAGTGACTTTCCTTTTTAAAATATTGAACACATGCTAAACTTCGATAAATCACTCATCGAACGAGCTTACATAACTGAACATAAAATATATGAAATCGGTCCTTACACCCTCAACTAGTGTTCAATACTCAAAAACCGAAAGTCTGCGGAAGCGATTTACAACTTGAAAGACATAAGTCATACAATCGAATAATCTTAAGATACAAAGGAAACTGAAATACAGAGACA
This sequence comes from Astragalus membranaceus, assembly GCA_039519185.1. Classification (NCBI taxonomy): domain Eukaryota; kingdom Viridiplantae; phylum Streptophyta; class Magnoliopsida; order Fabales; family Fabaceae; genus Astragalus; species Astragalus membranaceus. The sequence goes on along the minus strand of CM076846.1, from coordinate 32,486,618 downwards.
CATAAAATGAAAAAGCCAACAAAAGCGTCAGCAACTCCTCAAGCGTCTCCATGACCATGCCTCATCGTCTTGAACTTAGCCTGCAATTCTGAAAAACAACAACATGGATTGGGCGAGACAACTTGTCTCAGTGAGTTCTATCGAGACCCCTTACTAACTCTCTCGGTTCAATTATGCTGGATTCGTTATTCTGATTCATAATTCATAGTCTTAATATTTGACTATGTGGCTAACATAAATGTTGTCCTCATAACCCTCATAAGCAGTTACAAGAGGCAATACATGAACAATGAACAATGATTTTTAGCATGTCACCGGTCACTTGGCAAAATAAGCTCCCGGTGAACCCAATCCACTAATTGCTAGAGGGCAAACCTCATGGGGCCTAGGTTCATAGGGCTCATGACTTCCCCTCCCCTAGCGCACTAAACTGATCTAGGGTCGTCACCCTAACTTGATGTATATATTTTAATATACCTTGAACAATGAACAGTGAACAATGATCTGTGAACATAACAGTGAGCTTATACTTAACATGATCTAAATCTTAACCTAATCTTATACTTATCATGATCTTGTTATTATGTGATTTCACACGGTACTGCTAACGTTATTAACTTAACCTATAACCATTCATTACCTAGTCCACATCATAATGTATCGCCCATACTCAACATTATGATAACATAACCTAATCATAATCAATCATAACCAAACCCATGGAAATATAGTCATAACAACATAAAATTCTGATTACATGGTTGGTTAGGCCTTTTAATAAGCTTTCTAACGCACCTGAGAACACTTAAATCGGACCACCAGATCAAAAGTTATAGCGAAAACAAAATCATTAGGGTTTGCTGAAAAATAACACAGCATCGCGACGCGAACAGATTCCGTCGCGACGCGAAATGTAACAGAAACATTTGTGTCACAAAAATAAACATGGTCGCGACGTGATGGGATCGTGTCACGACGCGATGGATGTCTGATGGGCTGAAAAACAGGTTTTCGAAAAGCGATTTTGTCCCGTTTCGCTTTCAATCCGAGGCCGAGACTTTCTATGACTTCCGTGACGTCAAAACAGATATAATATCCAGTATTTCCAATCCAAATCAATCAACCAATCATCAATCAACAACACATAATCAATGAATCACACAATTGCATAATCACACAATTCGGAATACGGTTTTCGCGAAAACGGTTTTTGACGCTAAATTTCTTAAAACAGATAACTGATTCAGAACACATGACATAAACCTTAAAACAATTCCCTAGTGAGTTATGGAACTCAACTATTTGCCGAGACTTCAAGGATTTGACCGTTCCCGAGAACCACGAACTCTCCTCGGACTCGATCACAACACCAACTCACGAACTATCTCCGGAATCGCTCCAAAACTGTCCCAATCGAACTCAGCTCCCACAACTTCGAATTGGCAAAGCACCAAAACTCCTAGTGACTCCAAGACTCAAGCTTCATACTTCTATTACCTCTTGCTGGCCCTAAGATGCAATTCCTAGCCCTCCATTTCAACATGCACAAGCTTGGATTTCAGTTTTGGCTAAGTGAGGCTTTGATGGCCAACAATGGTGATCTCAAGGGGGAGGAGGGGATGACTTTGAATTTGGTACCAATGGAAAGAAGGAGATGAGCTTAACACTTTGGTGGCAATGGATCAAACATGCATGAAGTTCTTTGGGAAACTCTCTCCTCTTCCCTTCCTCACTCCCTCACACCCTCTCCCCTCTCACTTCTCTATTTTCAGAATTTACAACAACAATGATGGTGTGGTTTTTTGTGTTGGGTTCAGCTGAAAGGGGCCTATATAAAGGGGGCATGGCAAAAGACAATTTTGCCCCTCACTTACTATCTCCATTCCCTATGACTCCTTTCTACTCTAATTACTTTAACTTAACTTTAATTAATTATCAATCACCCATATAACTTATACTTAGTCAATCAAACAAATTTATCTCCATAATACTTTGTTTTTCAACAAACATAAATAATCACCAAAAATAATTCCATATCAATATAATTAAAATAGCAAAATAGGGGATGTTACACCGGAGACCCCTGTTTAGCATTCTTCCCCGAAGTTGGTTGTTGGTCTCCTTTCTGCTGACTTTCAGAGTTCTCCTTCGCATCTTCACTGCGAGCTTCTGGAGTTCCATTAGCTTTACCATTATCAGAATCCTACAAAAAATCAAACATTTAAGACCAAATAGTATCAACTAACATCTGTTTTCACCCCATTTTTCTTCAATATATCAACTAACATCCTTCCAAATTCGTCATCCCCCACCTTGCCAATGAAGTAAGCATTGCCACCATGTTTGGAAATAGCACAAGCCACATTTGCCGGGGCACCACCAGGGGCTTTGATGAAAGCATAAGATTCAGCTAAGGAGACCCTTAACTTTGTAATGAAACAATGTCTAACTCCACATGCCTCTAAATCATCCACAATAAGCAAACTTGAAAAATAAAATTGAAAAAACATTAAATCTAACATTCCCCTTGATTCAAACCCACATACAAAAACCATATCAAGCTAACCAACAAATGACAAACTGCAGAGGCAATTCAACAAATAATTAAAAGAACATATCACCAATGACACATGAACAAAAACAAATAGTAAACAAGTCTAACAAAAAATAACAAAATTCAAAAGCGCTTACTTTTCCGATCCTTCAGTTTCATCAGCAGTTGCAGCCTCCAAGTTATTTCGAGCCTCCTCAACTTTCTCGGCGATCTCAGACTCTGTATAACCCTGATCAATGAGCTTGTCTTCAAGGATAACAAACTTAGACTGAATCTGACGCTTGCGGTCATGCTCAAGAATATCTTTGTTGGCCTTTCTTGTAACACTAGCAGTTCCCTAATCTTCGTCAAACCCCTTTCTGTTCTCAGCAATCTTCGAAAGCTTCGACCTCACAAAGAATTTGTTGCTTTGAATGTATCCATTGGTACCTGACCCTCTTGGGGTCTGTAACCCGATTCCGTTATACATATCGCTAATTCCTAATCAAACACTGCAATTGAAAGCCAGAAAAACGGATAAAGATTAGAAACCCTAATTTCTGCAATTGACACTCAAATAATAAAAATAGATTAGAAACCCTAATGTGTTACCCTCTTGCTCGCTTCCCTTCCCTGGTGCCTTGCTCGTGGTGGTCGCATCCGACCCTCTTCAAAACAATAAAACGTAAACGAAAAGCAAAAGAGAACACTGTTAAACAAGAAAACGAAAATGAAAACGAAGAGAATAAGGGAAGAAGTTGTTCTGAAAACCTTGATGGGAACTGGAAGGAAGCTGTCATGCTTCCTCGCTTGCGAAGAAGGGGAGAGAACGTCGTTGTGGCCTAATGAAAACGGTGTGCGAGCTGCGTTGCAGCTGTTCTTCAAATCGATTTAGGGTTTCTTCGTTTTAGTATTCTTCACTTTCTCAGTGTGTTGTGTTTGCCGTGTGCGCTGCTGCTGTTCTTCAAATAGATTTAGGGTTTTTGTTGGAGAAGAGAAAGAGATGGAGAGAGCTGGACGACGATTGAGAGAGTAAGGTTGGGTGAGAAGAGTGTTTCGTAGCCTCGCGAAAATTAGAAGGTTTCTAGGGCACAAAGGTAATGCGCAAAAGAAAGAGGGAAAATTTGTTGTGAACCGTGCTTATGTTTAATGAAAAACGAAAATTAGAAGGTTTCTAGGGCACAAAGGTAATGCGCAAAAGAAAGAGGGAAAAAAGCATTTCATTATTATTAGAGAGAAAATATTAGGGGAAAATGAAAGGGAAACTTTTTGACAGCGGGAAACTTTTATTTTAGTGAGAGCAGTATTTTCAGAACCGGACCGAACCGGACGGTTCAACTGGCTGAACCGGGAACGTCATTTTACTCGGGTTGAACTGCCCAAAATGTATTTTTTTATTTACTTTATCTCCAAAAATTAATATTTTTATATTATTTATTTATTTATTAATCATCCGGTTCAACCATGGTTGAACCGAGTGAACCGATTGAACCATGACCCGGAGGTCTCACTGGTTCGATCTCCGGTCAGGTTTTAAAAACATTGAGTGAGAGCAGTGTTTTAAAAACCAGCTCGACTCAGTCGGTTGGACCGGTCGAACCCGAAACCGAGCCGAGCTGAGTCTGTTTTTAAAACACCGTATATTCCCACAATTTTGATTTTCATAGGTATAGAGTTCCTATACCCACAGTAAAGTGAGCGTTAGTAGGTATAGGAAACCTATACCTATGGTTTCTGCCGCTGTCACTATAGGCGACCGTTGGTATACGTCAAATTTCTTGTAGTGTTTTCATGTAGAGCAGTTGTCAAGTTCACTTGAACCGAACAAGGGACCAGTTCAACCCGTCAAACCGCCTCGATTCGGTCCGGTTTTGAGACAACCTTGATAAAAAGTATCTAATTTAGACAATTGCGGCCAAACAAAATTTTAGAAGTTTTGGTCAAAAAGTAAACATTTGAGAATAAATTTTGATTTTGGTTTATGTTGACTTGTTTTTAAGTGTTTTGGCAAAAATCTATTTTTAAAAAAAGTGTTTTGGCAAAAAAGTAAATATTTGTGAATAGTTGATTTTTACTATTGATGTAAAGTGTTTTACACTATTAGCCAACAAATTGACATAGTAACTTCTTATTTGCTCCCATTAAAGAAATAAGTGTTGCCCCATGAAGACAATTTTTTTATTAATGAATGGGGCCTATACCTAATTTTTTATGGGGGCAGTTAAAAAGTTACTAAGTCTATTCAAAAAAAATGTTTTAACTTCAATTCCTCCATTTTGTTTATGATATTTTTGTTCCAAATTTTAGATCTATCTATTACTTCTTTTTCAACATTCGTTGGACTTATTATTTTTTTTTAATAAAATATTGATTCTGGTTATCATTTTATATGTATCACACTATTATAAAAGGAACATAGCTTGACAACCACAAATCTTAGGTAAACATTGATATCCATTGAGTTTTGTTGGGTATGACTCAACCTCCAATCACTCAATGACGTGTCATTTTTTTTTAATTTAAGTATTTTAAAATAAATTTAAATATTGTACTAATTTTTCATACAGAGTATCATACCTAACAAAACTCAATGAGTATCATAGAAGTCTCCCAAATATCATACATCACCTTGACTTGGTATTTATGCATAATTTTTTCAATTAAAGAACACAACATAATAATAAATGGATTCTTGTAGCACCCATACAATGATGGAGGAGTACCAAAACAGTCGACCAATTAAGTTCTTAATCTCACTGTCATGCCACCATTTTGGCTCACTGCATGTAGGCTTGAATGAGCAAACCGGCCACTTTTTAACTCATATTTCCTTTTTAAATTTTTCTTCACGTTTTTTTTTTTACTTTATAGGTGGGCTAGCCTGCCAATCTACAAACCATCTTATATGGGGTAGGCTCAGTTTTTCAACCCACTACCAATCGATGGGTCTCTTTGCCCCGCTGATGAGACCTAAATCTTGATTTAGAAGTATAGGATCTTGAAAATCGGCAAATCAAGAATTTCTCACAACAAATTCAAGAAAGAAGATGAACACAATTCAACAAACACAAAAGAAGAGACACAAAACTTGCATGTCAAATGAAGAAAGATCAAATGTGGACAAGACTTGGAATAGAATGGAGTTTGAAGATCATCACACATTTCTTGGAAAGGTGATAAGATCACACTATCCTTAGGCTCTCCTAGCCTCAAGGAAGTGAGCTATAGGTCCTGATCACATGAACCAAGGAGAAACTTCTAGATGAACCTCACCCTCTCAATACATCTACTTGCCACTCTTACCTCTCACAAGGTCTCTCTAGGCTTTCACTTTGCAAAAATGAGAAAAATGATTTCATTCGTCAAGAAGTTCTAAGAGTTACACTGGGAGTTCAAGTATTTATATTGTGGACCTAATTGGATCCTAGGCCCACAACTAAAGTCCAACTCAAAGTGCAAACAAAGGCCCTTGGGTGAGATGACTAACACTAAGGCCGTAGCCACTTATTGCAACATGGCCCAAATTTAAAGTGTAAGTCTTACAATTATTAAAAGGAAAACAAAACAGAGGGAACACTGGAGTTGGTTATTGGTTATCTGGAAATTCCCTACTATTTACATGGTCACCTTAATCTGCTCTTGTCTTAATGATTAGGTTGAGCACATTGAAGTTCCCGTGAATTCTTGTTGAGGCAACATCTTTTGATTTTGATTCTTTATCCTTGTGACCTTCATCCAACTCCATTCCGCCCCTTTTTTTGTGGACTCACAACAAAATGAGGCAAGCTAATACGCTTTACCCCTAAGAGACATGATCTAATCTAACAACCAAATGTATCGCACCGTGTTAGTTTGTATTTCATGTAGCTATGTTTTAGTACTACATATTCTCTAGTAGGGTTGATAGGTTTTAGTAAAGTTATTATAGATCTCCTAAATGAGTTTTAGTTGAATCTCGTGCCATATTCTCTAGTAGTAGAGGTGTCAATTTGGCCCCAAGCCCCAAGCCCCAAGCCCAGCCCCATTGGCCCCCAATCAAGGCCCATAAAATGGAAGCCCCCTATTAATGGGTTTTTTTAGCCTCAGCCCACACTTTTAAATTTTTTAGTGGGTTAGGGCCAGGGCTTTGTGGGCTGGCCCCCAAATTTTATTTTCATTCTTTTCCCACTATTTACACATCCACTTTCATTCTTTCACCGCATTCCTCTTCTCCCTTCCTTTTACCACCACCTCCTTCTCCCTCTCACCACCACTACCACCACCACCACCACCTCCTCCCACTCACCACCACAACCTTATTTTCTCTCTCACAACTATCACTACCATAACCGACTCACGACTACCATCTCCTTTTACCTCTCACCACCACCACCACTACAATTTCTCCCTCTCACCACCAACACCACCTCCTTAATTCTTTCATTGAAAAACTGATTCACCTTTTCTACTTTCTATTATATTTATATACTAACCAATACAATACAATCATGTAAGCAAACATTACACGGTACGCACGCAATGCATCTTCGCAGTGGCTTTTAAAAGAAATACAAATAAATAGTAAAAGTAAAACCACACAACCAATTACAAAAAAAAAACATTAACTCAACATATATGAAAAAAACGATTTATTGATTTTAATTTGTCATTGAACATGTTATAGTAGATCAGTGATTTTATAATAAAAAAATTTTCTTGTCAAAAAAAAATAATAAAAACTTTTAATACTCTTTTCATTTTACTTTTTTAGCAAGTTCAAAAAAGTTCATCAAATCAACAATTTTTTTTTCAATAACCATCACTTTTTTCCTTAAAAAAAATCAAAAGTTTTTTTTACAATAACCATCACTTTTTTTCCTAAATAAATCATCACTTCTTATATTATTTCCTATTTTTTGTAAAAAAATAAATAATATTTTTGGGCTCGTGGGCTGGCCTAGGCCGAAGTCCACATAGGTCCGTGGGTAATTTTTCAGTTTCGTTGCATAAACAGAAAATTAAGGGCCCTGGGCTGGCCCTAGCCCACTATGGCTTTTGGGGCTCATGTGGGCTTTTGAAATGTGGGCTTTTGGGCCCATGAGCCTTTTGGGAACATGGGCCTTTTGGCCCTGCCATGTGGGGCTGGGGCTGGGCTGGCCCATGTGGGCCAAATTGACAGCTCTATCTATCTAGTAGGGTTGATAGGTTTTAGGAAAGTTATCACAATATTGTGCAGGTTAACAATGCAGGAGAATGAAGAGCAGAACAGATGCATTCAGCGACAGACGATGGAGAAAATATCAAGATGAAGAGGTAACTTACTTCTTCTCTGAGTTCCCAGAGAACTTTGGAGCCAGAGAGATGTTTAGAGATTTTGAGAAATATGGAAAGGTGGTCGATGTCGTCATACAGGCAAAGTGCGATAAAATGGGAAGGCTTTATAACATTATCATCAGAGCAACGAAGATCTACGTAAACGCACCGCGATTTGAAAGGGAAGTGGCAATTAGAACGGATATTCAGCAGCAAAAACTCATGGAGACCAAAGCCCAAGCAAGGAAATACGGTGGAGGCACTACAACAAAACTGCAGAAAGAGGGCGCACCCTTTAGGGGCGCTTTTTAAAAAGCGCTCCTGATGCCCAAATACGCAGGGCCTTTAGGGGCGCTTTTTAAAAAGCGCCCCTAAAGGCCCTGCGAATTTTGAGCATCAGGGGCGCTTTTTAAAAAGCGCCCCAAAAGGCCCTGCGTGTTTTGAGCATCAGGGGCGCTTTTTAAAAAGCGCCCCTGAAGCCTAGAACACGCAGGGCCTTTAGGGGCGCTTTTTAAAAAGCGCCCCTGATGCTCAGGCTTTAGAGGCGTTTTTTAAAAGCGCTCCTGATGCCCAATTTCTCTCTTTTACCCTGACTCCCTCTCATTATTTGCGAAAATTCACACAGCCGCGCCTCCCTTACACTTCACACACACAGTAGCCTCCATTTGCGAACCTTTGAAGCTTCCTTCGTGAACGTACGGCCTTCCCTCCTCCCTCCTCCGTGAACCGAAGCAGCTTCTCCCTCCTTCCTTCCTTCGTGAGCGACGGCGCCTTCCCTCCTCCCTCCTCCGTGAACGGCCTTCCCTCCTCTGTGAAAACGAAGCAAGGCCTTCTCTCTCTTTTGTGAAAACAAAGCAGCGCCTCCTCCCTCCTCCGTGAAAACGAAGCAGCGCCTCCTCCCTCCTCCATGAACGTGAAAACTCAGAAGGTAAACGAAGCACAATCCCTCCTTCGTTTTTTTTTGCCATGCCATAGTTTTATTCCTTTCATGAGTCATATGATTTTGAAGATTAGATTCTGATGTGAGTGCTGAAATGATTTGTATTTGGATGTTTTTTGTATTAAAATGTTGATTGATGAAAAACAAAAATTAGTTGTATGTTGTATTAAACTTGGAATAGATTTTGAAGAAGTGCCCCTGATTAGATTTTGAAGATTCTCTATTGTGTTTATATGTTGTATTAAACTTGGAATAGATTGGATTATTAAAGGAATGTGAGAAGTATTTTAAATTAGTTGTAAATCAAAAATTCTGCAGAAAATCGTATAACATAGGTTCAGTATTTATGTATGATTGTGGGGCTGACTTCCTTCGTGAGCGACGGCGCTGCTTCTCCCTCCTTCGTGAACGGCGCTGCTTCGTCCTCCCTCCTCCGTGAACGACGCCTTCACTCCGAGACTTGTGAGTTTTCCTCACAGTAATCTTTAGATTTTCGATTTTTTTTTATTCACGTTGGTTACAGTTTCGTGTTGATTTTATGAGGTTACATGTACTGGTTTTCTGTGCAAATGCGTATTTGATGAGTGCGAAAAAGGGCTTCCTAAACTTACAGTAAGATACTTACTAATTAACTAACTTTGTTACATACTTTTAACTGTTTGTTATCTAATTTACACAATTAATAATGCAGGTCATATGGAATTCTAAAAACCAACTGATTGGTGACAATGGTAGAGAGTTGCAAAGCTTCATTGGTGCTAGAGCAAGGCAGGATATACCAATTACAATCAAAAGTTGGAATAATAAAAAAGATGGCTCTTTCGAGAAATTTAAAGAGGAGCTATGACATTTGATACAGGTATGGGTCTTATTTTGACTATACAGTTATTTTATAATTAAATATGTAAGCATATTTATAATCATTTTGTTGAATGTAAGCAGAAATACTTTGATGTGGATGACTCTCGAAAAGACTATTGTCTTATGAAAGCTGGAAAGTCGCACAGAAGATTCAGATCAACTCTAACAAAGTGGGTAAAAGATAAAGAGGGGAACATCAGAAACCGTCCTCCACCACGGTCCGAATGACATCCTTGGTTAGCTGGTTTTTGGTTCCTCACATTGTATGTCGATCATGCCATGTTTGTTGTCTATGTTGGCATTTAGAATTTAGTTAATTATTTATGTAATTTTTGTATGCATATTAGATGGGTATATATAAGTTTGTTAGTTGGAATTTAATTTGCAATTGGTTAGTTGATTTGAAATTTTGTTGTTGAGTTTATATTGGTTGTTGTTGGTTCGTTTCTGTTTCTGTTTTATGCAGGCGATGATATTGGTTGATGCAAAATATTGGATATACCAGAATTTTTTTTTTTTTTTTTAAAAACATAGAATCAGGGGCGCTTGCAGTAAAAAGCGCCTCTGTTGGTCTTAACGCACTTGACAATCAGGGGCGCTTGCAGTTAGAAGCGCCCCTGTTGGCCTGACCAACAGGGGCGCTTTTTACTGCAAGCGCCCCTGATTGTCAAACGCGTTAAGGCCAATAGGGGCGCTTTTTACTGCAAGCGCCCCTGATTGTCAAACGCGCTAAGACCAATAGGGGCGCTTTTTACTGCGAGCGCCCCTGTTGCCTAATAATTAGAGGCGCTTGTAGAAGGTTTGGCAACAGCAGCGCCAGATTTAGGGGCGCCCGAAAGCGCCCCTAATGGATTAAAAAAAGCGCCCCTGAAGGCTTTTTTCGTTGTAGTGAGGCTACCAACACTATCAATGGAAAGAGAAGAAGCGGGAGAGAGATGAGGAGACACTACGAGATACACGGCAAGAAAAACATCATGCTGAAGTGATAATGGAAGAAAAGGCTACTAGTCACAAAGGCAGTTGCAACAGAAGGCAAAAAGGTGGAGAATAGACAAGAAGAACAGAATGACCAACACAATGAGAATTTGAAGGGTGAGAATCGGGATGAACAGAGAATTGATAAAGCCAGAGAATTGAAAACATTTGCTAAAGGCAGAAGGAATAAAAAATGGAATGGAGAATACAGAGAAAAGAATAACCCTTGGAGACCTGCTAAGTGGTGGGGCCATCGAGAATTCGAAGTGGAAGAGGAGACATTGGCAAAATGCAGAAATATGTATGTAGGAAGGGTGGCTCATCCAGGAAATACTTATAACATTCAGGAAAGATTTTATATGCAAGGAGTGTTTAATGTGAAGGTGACTCCTACGGGTGCCAATCTGGTATTACTATCCTCAGAACCTGAAGATGAAGTTGAAGCCCTTGTTACTGATGCAAAGGATTGGCTGAAGGAATGGTTTGATGAGGTGAGACCATGGACAACGGACGATGTCGACAACGAGAGATTGACGTGGTTGAGGGTTTACGGGGTACCGTTACATGTTTGGAACTCAGAATTCATTGAAAGGCTTGTAATCACTATGGGAAAGTATATATGCTTGGATGATAAAACAAGTAACAAAACCTCTCTAGATGTTGCCCGCATCCTCATCAGAACAAAACATCTAGATTTGTTTCATATATGCCCTCAAGATCCTTGAAGATTGGCCGGCGACAACCACCACACCATCGGTGGTCTCTGAAACAGAAGAAGAATCAGATTTCGGAGAGCCGGGGCTAGGGGAAGAAAATGATGACGTGGCAGAAAAGGAGAATAACGTAGAAGATGATGACGTTGCTGAGTAATAACATTAATGAGGACGGCGCAAACGAGGTAGTAGATGATACGGTGGAAACAAAATATATGGACCCTATTAATGACAGCTGCCAACCGTTGGATGTGGAGGAAAGGACTGATTCTAATAAGGATGTGGGGCTATGTAGATGAGTCTGTTGGGCCAGAACGTGAATTAAAATTTCTTGGGCCCCCTGGAGTTGCTGAAGGTGGGCTTGATGAAACACTTAAGGTTTTTTTTTGTACCCCCCATCATATCACTATATACCCCCACAAGAAATTTTAAGACGAAAATACCCCTGGTTAAATTGACTTAAATCGGATCTACATATAAGGTAGGTAGATCTGATTCACAAAAATAAAAGGCGGATTTACGTATACCCGATTAGAATTAGTGGGGGGAAATCGGATCTACCTTTAGTGAGGTAGATCCGATTTGTTAAAATGTAAAAGCAGATATACCTATCAGTGGGGGTATGTCCGCTTTGTTAAAATGCAAATCGGATTTACCTCTCTGATAGGTTAATCCGCTTTGCAATTAACAATGCGGATATACCTATCAGTGGGGTATATCCGCTTTGTTAAAATGCAAATCGGATTTACCTTCCTGATAGGTAAATCCGATTTGTACTAAATTCGACGGGTAGGATTTGACTGCCAATGTTGATCAACGGTGTAGATTGCACCGACAATATCAACGGTTGATAATCATTGACGAATTTCATAAATACCCATTGCCAACCTCATTTCACTCATCCAAAATGGAGATATGCCTCACTCAACGCTCATATGACAATAGGCTTTGCGGTATACATCATCGGGGCCAAATCAAGATAAGAGAAGATGGTGTCCACTTCTGGAGTCCTCAGCCGGTGTTATGCAGAATCCATCGCGGCATGGGGTTTGAAAGTTTGAAGGATAAAGTGTGGTCCAAAGTTCAAGTGACTGGTGACGACCGTGACGTCACTAGTATCACTTATCGCAAACCCTATCTTGGAGACGACGGCCGTGTTTCCTTCTCGTCCATGACAATCAAGACTGACGAAGAGGTGGCGAATATGTTAAACATCCATGACACGCTTCGGGGGGTATAAGCCGTTGGAGCTGTACGTGGAAACTCAACGGAGTGTGAATGAGATTTTACGTCGTGTTCGACGACCAGAATTTTAGGAAAATGTATCTGCCTATTTTATTGTAGTTGGTTATGTTTTATCTTTTATTGCATGAATGAAATCGAAATTTTAATGAAACTCCACAAATATAATAAACAAGAAATAATAAGAATCAAGTCATAAAAAAATAGTTCAAACATACAATCCCACAAAACCCCTAGTCACGCCTCGGTAGCATTTCCAGTAACCGCGTGTGGCGAGCGTATGTCTGACTACCCATCCTAATGTCTCCGCTCCGAAGCCCCCTCCGAATCTCCTCCTCCACAATCTCGAGTAAATCTGGCTATACTGTTGGTGCTGCTGGCTGTACTGGTGGTGGTGGTGGTGATGCAACCCGTAAGACACTACAACAAAATAGGAAAGCGGCGGCGGTTTTAAAAGCTTACTGCGGCGGTTTTAACCGCTGCCAAATACCCCTCGCGGCGGTTCTTGAACCGCTGCAGTTACCTCCGCCGCGAGGGAACTCTGCGGCGGTTTTGGCAACCGCTGGAATAACCGCCTGGAGGGGTATTTAGCGGCGGTTTACGCGGCGGTTTGAGTTTTGCGGCGGTTCTAAACCGCCGCTAAACTGTCGGTTAATTTCCCATATTTCTGCAGCGGTTTTGAGGCATTTTGCGGCAGTTTGTGTTTAGCGGCGGTTTTGAAGATGTTTGCAACGGTTCAGAACCGCCACTAAACCATTTATGTGATGGTGTAACAGCCCGAAAATAGTAGATTAATTTTCTAGTTAATTAAATGAGGTTTAGGTGGTAGGAGATAATTAATTAATTGATTTAATTAATTATTTAGGGTTTTGAGTGTTAAATAAATAGAATTATTTATTTGGATAATTGGACCTAGGGTTGGGTTTAGATGGTGGTGGCGAGTTGAAGTGGATTAGGAGAAGCCCATGATTAGGTCATTAAGTGGAAGCCCATGTCCATTAAGCTAGGCGCCTATATGATGCCAATCTTAGGGTTTGGTGATTCATTCCAACACTTTAGAAAAAATAGAGAGAGTGGGACGGCTTGGAGAGAGGAGAGGCGTGAAACCATAAGAGAGAGATGAAAGAAGAAGGGCGCAAAACCCTAGTGGAAAAGAAGATGTGTACGGCCAAACCCTAGAGGAGAGAGAGAGGAAGATTTCGCATGCACCAAGGAAGGAGAGGAGGATCTTAGTTGCTGAATTTTGATGGTAGCTTGCTCACCAAGAGATAGGTGTTCTTCAATTATGAGGTAAGGGGGCTCTCGTTCATTGTTAATAATTTATAAACCACGAAATCATGGGGACTAGGTGTTAGGAGTAGTTGTTTAAATTGCTGTTGATGTTTATAATATCTATATGTGGCTGAAGTGTGATGGTTGTTTGTGTTGTTGAATTCACTGTTTTGAGATGTTCTGACATAGGTTTAGTATTTCAGTGACTGAGAACGTTTTACTAATTGAAAAATTATGTGGTTTGTCATTTCGAAAACTTGATTGAATGCTTGTTAATTTGACGCTGGTTTGGTTGCGTTTAGAGCTGTGAAGATCGAGTTATGAATTCCACAAGTTAGGGTAATATTCTGGAAGCATTCTGGACATAGGTTCGGTATTTTTAAAACTGGGAACTTTCTGTTCGTCAAACAATTATGGGACTTTTTTTGTTAGAAAACAGACTTAATTTTGGTCACTTTGGCACTGGTTTGGTTAAATTTGGAGTAGTGTAGCTCGAGTTATGAGCGTCCCAAGTCAGGTCAAATTTCTGGACTTAAACTAGGTATAGGTTCAGTGTTTCAGGTCTTGTGTCTTCAATTGAACTCTGATTTGAACGATTCTTTTTCCATTAGAAACTATACTCAAATTGCTTTTGTTAAGGCTAAGGTTTTGTTCCATTTGGTCAAGTGTAAGTCAGTTTAGAGTGATTTGAAGTGGAAGGACAGAATCTGTCCAGTCTGGGGAGCATTCGGGTTGTTTCTAAAAACTGTACTAACTGGCTAATAATGTAAAGGTGATGTTTATGACGATGTCGTGATGTGATTGTGATGTTTATGATGCATATTAATGGTGAATATATCTTGGTGATTGGTGAGTATATAAATTATTGGTGAGCAATATAAATACGTTTATGACGATGTCGTGAGGTGATTGTGATGTTTATGATGCATATTAATGGTGAATATATCTTGGTGATTGGTGAGTATATAAATTATGGGTGAGCAATATAAATACATCATTCGGTGTTTGGTGTCATGGTGCATAGTCATGGTGTCGCATAATCATATGCATTTCTGGTGAATAGGCCTCGGCCTCCTAAAATATTTTGGTGTTTGGTGAATGCCCTCAAGGCAATTTTGGTGAATGGATCCACATGCATATGCCCAGTGGAGTTTTGGGTTGCATTTCATACATTGCATACACGTCCTGTGTTTGATTTCGTCTTCTTGAACTAATGGTGTAACTGTATTCTGGGTGTAACTGTATTTGGTGTGACGGTACTCGGTGTAATAGTATTCGGCGTAACTGGATTTGGTGTAACTGTATTATTGGTGTAGTAAATTGATGGTATCCCTGGTGTGCCTATTATACTGTGTTTCTTGTTTTATTTATTATTATCTATGTATTGAGACTCACCCTACTGCGTCGTGTTGCCTCGTATGTCGGCAACCTGCAGGTGACGGTGACTGAAGGTGGCTAGAGATTCTTCTTCTAGTATGGTCGAGTCGGCTCTGATACGTAGCACTCGGGAGGGTTGTCCTTGTGTCTTTCCTTATGTGTTATGTATATGCCTTTCTAAGTTGTAAACCTTTTGAAGTATGATTGCCAAGTTAAACCTTTTTATCTCCGCTGCATGTTTTTGAAAAGAAGTTAGTTATAATTAAAGTACTCTGTTTGCGAAGTGGTTTTCCGGTTCGAAAAATGTGACACTCTTTTGGCGCGAAAAACTCTGATATTTTTTTTAATAAACCGTTGGGTAGAAAAAAGGGGTGTTACAGATGGTATATTCCTTGCTTATATACAGCGATTCCAAGGATGTCTGCGGTGGTTCAAAACCTGAGGACGAAACTGCTTTTAGCTTTAAAGCCTCAAATAAGTTCTTATTTATAACAACTTTTTCTCAAATTATTTAAAAACATAAAATTAAAAACTTACATAAATAATTAAAAAAGTTCATTCATTCATACTTAAATAAAAAACACAATAATATCAAAAGATAGTGTTGTCTCAAAATATCAAAAGATATGTAGTTTAAGAGTATACATTTCCCCAATATAAGAACATGTTTTTCAAGTTAATAAAAAATCCTAAGTCTAATGAGTAGATGTTGGTCCATGATGTGTTGGGGCGTGACTAGCAGATGAAGACCGCATTGCTTCAGCAGGTGAATGTAAATTGGCAGCCTGAAATTAAACAAAAATAATGTTATGAAGTTACCAATTATCAAATCTACCAAGTCAATACAAAGGCAACAATCAGTAGCAATACAAAGGCAACAATTAAGTAGCAATACAATCAGTAGCAATACAAGCATACTATTAAGTAGCAATACAAAGGTATGTGATGTAGTTTTGTCTCAACTTATCCAAACACTTTCCATACAATAAAAAAAATGCAATAAACTGATTACAACAGTAGCTAAACTCCCTTCTAAGTACATACTACTATATATAAACATTCTGAATTCAGAATCATCTTCATTAGTATATATCAGCTTCATTAGTATATATAAACATTCTTTCCATTCTGTGTGCTGTATTGTTGTAATATTAGTAGTAGTAATAATAATAATAACAATAAAAAGTGCTGCCTTGTGCTTTATAACTTCTCTATGCAAGATGTCTAGAGAAATGTCAGATTCCTCTATAGGTCTATAGTTTGGTGCATTGCCTTGCATTTGCTAGGGGCCAATTCCAACACTTGAATCTGTGATCTCTAGGTTACAGTGTGACAACTCTAACCATTATATCCAGGTTTTTTTCCTGTCATAAATTATTATCTATTAATTTTTTACCATCTCATTTGTCCAACATATAATGGTATTGCTAAATCTGTTGGAAGCCCATCTCTGATACCAGCCCGCAGTTCAGGAAAATTGCCTGATATTTCTCAGATATATAAATGGCCTTTATGTGCTACATACTTAAAATAGACATAATAATAATAATCAATAAAAAGTACTGCCTTGTGCTATAAAGCTTCTCTATGCAAGATGTCTAGAGAAATGAATGTCAGATCCACTCTGTAGGTCTATAGTTTGATGCATTGCCTTGCATTTGCTAGGGGCCAATTCCAACACTTGAATCTGCAATGGCTTTGCCTCCCCTAATAAGCTTAGGGACAGTAACTATGCAGAAACTGTCTAATTAATTCTGCAGAAACTCCCCTAATAAACTATGCAGTAACTATGCAGAAACTCCTAGACAATAACTATGCAGTGTAAAATGTAACAGAATTCTAAATGTAACAGGTTAGTACCTCATCAAATCTAATCGGACATTGACCACGAGCTTGCTGCATTAGAAAAGCTACTTGTTCCTCTAAAGTTCGAACTTTAGCTACTTCTCCCTCTAAAGCTTCAACTCTTGCATTACTCGCTTGCAATTCCAACTTTAGCCTATCATAGTCAGCCGTTGTGGGACCACCTGATGAAATGGTTGAGCTCCCATTACGAGAATTAGATGATAGGTATTGAGTAGGGGTTGGGCCAAATCCCATGCCACGCATACGTCCGGGGTGCTCTTTCCCACATACTTGAATATAAATATCTTCGCCAGAAGATGTCTCATCTACTTTGTCCAACAAATCCTACACAAAGTTAACCAACATTCAGTTGAACACATAAATGTTAAATATATAATTATCCTTAACTTTTGTCTAGCCTCTTCATTGACAAATGATCCATCTTTTTTTTTGTGTGCGATGGAATACATCTTTGCTCGACCAAAAGGCTTCCCAGTTTTAGTTTCCTAACAAATTAAAAGTGAGAAAACACGATAAGTTCATTATGGTCACAATTGACTTTTATTACCAATGTTGGTAAACTTAAAGAAAGAAATACCAATTCATGTCTTGTCCTAGCAATTGTTTTTGACCCAAGTGTATGAGGAGTTGTTTGCTTAGCCCTATTTGTCGTGTTTATTTCACAAATTTCCTGCATTATTAAATAAAACAATTAGTAAATGATTAATCTTATCACAACATTCTCAACACATCATATATTACCTGAGTTTCAGGCTTCAAGCGATATTCCAAAAAAGCTGCCCATTGTTCTACACGGATGCCATCAGGGCGAGACTCAAGATTTTGCTCCCAGCTACGAGTTTCATCATAAAAATCACTAAACAGCCGACAACGAGTGTCTTTCCATTTCTTTCCTATATTCCCCAATATCCATTTCTTGCGACAATCGTCAATTAGGAATACTTTCTACAATAGGCAAATTAAGTTTTAGTAAGCTATATGTATATATATATATATATATATATATATATATATATAAATGAATTATGTTATATTTATAGTTCATACCTTTATCATCTTGTCCCACACGTCATCCTTGGCTTTCTGTGGAACCTTTGGCCATTTTACATAATTGATAGCGAAGATATCATAGCTAGCTGCAAGAAATCCTAAATAACCCCCTAAAAGACCAGCAGCATGTCCAATTGGTTGACCCTCTCGATTCCAATCTAGGATCACTTTCTTCTCATCAGGAAACGAAAACAAGTCCTGAACTCTTAGACGATCTTCTTTAGGCTCTCCATCCCCAACTGAATATAAAATAAAAAAAATGAAAGTTAAAATTTGTATCTCATTAGAAATTATTAATTAATCCAAACTAATAAAGAAGTAAATTGCATACCAATGACATTAACCGGCCAATATTTAGTGGGCTTTTTCGTGTCAGTGGGGAAAAAACTTTCATCGTCAGTGTCAAAGTCAAGAGATGGGTCAATATCACCAAGAGGATCACTTTGTGGTGATAGGTGAGATCCACTTTGATTCATATTTGGAGCATTCTCTTGAACTTGAACAGGTGCGGACTGAGTTCTGGGAGTAAACCTCTTTCTCCTAGTCATTGCTGCAAAACCATATTTAGATAATGAGAGTATGTTTTAGACAAATTGTGAAGGAAAAAAAACGCATGACTAGCAAAAAAAAGGTACATATATTAGACAGGTCGAAAAAGAAAAGTTTTGATACATTAGTTATAATTATCATGTGGAAACTGAAAAGAAACACAGGAGGTAAATAGGATCAATACACACTAAATTCAAAATTTATCCAATCAACTTTCATATGTAAATAGGATCAATACACACTAAATTCCTGGTCAACTCATACAACCTATTGAGGTAACGGAAAACTACTCACTTTTTTCTGCATTATACGTTTTCACCTGAAAATGTTTCTTTGGAAAGTATTTTATCCTGAAAATGTTTCTTTGCAACATGTAAATCAAGAGATGGAGGCCAAAGTTGTTGCTCCATTTGCATCAGACAGGTTGGTGGTTTACGTTCATTCATATTTAACTAGTTGTTTCATGTCATATCTGAGCAAAGCATTGATGTAAATTCATATACATGGTGTATCATTGAAAAGGGAAAGCAAAGCATTTTCTTTAACCTTAATATGAATTTACTTTACTTTCCTTACTTTCCTCACTAATCTGATCACATGCCACTAGAAAATGAATTAAAAACAATGTCCAGTAAGGAAAGTAAATTAGCTCTTAAAAACTGAGCCAGAAATAATTTTCATATCCCTGAATGCCTGAAATAATTTTCATCTTCACACTTTGAAACAAGCGGATAACCTCACGGAATGCACCATCAGACACAATTCTTGTTATGACACATCAAAAATCTTGTCAAAGCAAACAACAATCCACTAAATCTATTCTGGAACTTGGTTGCAGCTAGGATGCACAAAATTTGGTTGCAGAATGCACAGTTAATAACAACAACACAAAGTACAATCTTGTTTCTGAATTAAGAAATATGAAACAAGACATAAAGCACTCAACAATAAAGGAACTACAAGTTAATATAATCTCAAACATTTATATAGGATCGTTGGTAACTACTAAAAGGCAGATTGTAGTAAAATATAAAATGTAGCTGTCCTTATTGAAATGAAACATAAGAACCAAATCCAAATATAAAATGTAGCTCTCCTACAAGCCTAATAGAGAATCAAACAGTATCCATTGTTATAAATAACAGGCAATTGCAAACTGGGAAAAAAAATAAGAAAGTGGAAAAGAAGGGGAAGCATCAAGCATCTCACAATCTCAACTCTTAACCCTGAATTTCCCAATTTGGCCCACATATAAATCTTAGAATAATAATCCCTCTTTGTGCGGCAAACAAAACTGAAATTGTTTTATAAACCAAACTTAGAATTGCATGTACCCCACACACCATGCAACAACTAGATAACTAAAGGCCCAACAATTGAAATGTAAATTTCCAAACTTATTCAAGGAATTAAGAAAATGATGAAGCACCGAAGCCACAATACCATTTGGGATGAATAACCATAATCCACTAACAATAACAGATACTTGATAACTAACATTAAATAACTTTGTAGGAGAGTACACTGAAGAAATGTGGTAATGGAAAACTATTTTTGAAACAAAAATGAACACGAAGTAACTTCAGTTCGTGGTTATAACAAAAACTTTTTAGGGATTCTCAAAAAACTGTTTCCTACCTTGATTGAAACCCCTTCTTCCACTGTCTGAAATTTAGACTTCTCAGGGACAGAAATCCCTTCTTCCACTGTCTGAAATTGAGTTGGAGAGAATGATTGAAACCTGAAAAAGAAGGGACATAAACAATCTTTGAGAAAGGAGGGACCAAAACAATCTTTGAACACTACAAAACCCCTAAAAAAACCTAAACGCCAAAAATCTTTGAAGTTGGTGGATAGAGGGATCGAAACAAACCTGTTCGCAACTTGGTGAGCGGAGGGACGAAGTAGAATGGAGAGGAGGCGAGAGAATGAAACAGAGAGAGTTGGAGGCGGAGTCGTGAGAAGAAGAAGAAGACCACGATGCGTCGTGAATGTGAGTGAGAGAAATGAGCGCTTTGAGAGAGAAAAGATCAAAGGGTTTTGTTATTTTAATGTTTTTATGTTTTTATTAAAATAAAAATAAGAGCAGCAGCTTTTTTTTGACAAAAAAAGGGAGGGAGAGGTATTTTTGACACGAAAAACTTGAACCGCCGCAGTATCTGCTCATAACCGCCGCCTCTTGACTCCCAAATACCAAACCGCCGCAGAATACCAAATACCCGCCGCCGTTTACTTACTAACTACGGCAGTCAAGATAACCGCCGAACAAACCGCCGCAAAATTGTAAGCGGCGGCGGTTTAGCCAAAACCGCCGCAGATTAACCGCCGCCGGTTGCCTATTTTGTTGTAGTGAGAGTCTAGGAATAGATGCTCTCACATACCAATGTAAGCAGTCCGGAGCAACCTGACCCAACTCCTCAGCAGGATAAGTAGTACGCAAAACCTCCTCCACCACAGGCATATAATGTGCAATACGAAAAATGCAGTCTGCATGGCACGAACGACCAGTAAGAGGGTGACGTGGGATGACCTGCACGTACCCAAACTGTCTGAGGCACCTATCTGGCATGTAGGGAACAGTTATGTCTCCCCACCTGATGTGTCCACTGTATAATGACACCTACTCAAAGTCTCTATCCTCCCAGTGCTCCTCAAACGGTCGCCAACAGACATCATCCGAGGTCAGCCCATCAATCCTCTGCCTATATACCACCAGCTTCACTCCATCTGTCTTCTTCTTCCTCCAACGCCCACATAGTGCTCCAACCCGCAATCCACTCCTCCTCCCCACTAGCTGAGGAAAATACCATAAAATCCAGCTCTGGTGAATTAAAAACCGTTTAACAGAAATTTAACCAAACTCAGAAAAAATTAACTTAAAATTATTTCCTGTAAGAGGGTCGCATACCGTCCTAACTGATGCGCCTGGTCCAAGAAGGAGTAGTTCAGCTGGTCATACATGAAGGCAAGTGCTGCTGCCCCCTAGGCATATGATCCCACACTAGCTGCACTGACATCCGCAAGTAGCAGCAGCCACTTAGCCTCAGCCCTGTCGCCGATCTTGACTGTGAAAATGGACCAACTCAGGATCAGAAGGATAAAGGCGCTGACAGCAGGACGCATGTCATTCTCTATGGACCCTCTACTAACAATCTCCTGTAGCCACTCAAAACGATAATATGGGCCAGATGAAGCTCGACACTCCAACCCTGCCTCCTCCATAGTCACACCTAGATAAACATGTGCTAGGTGGATGGCCTGATCAGTGGTGACAGAAGTAGGTGGAGCTCTGTAGTAGTTCCTCGTAATGGATAGATGCAGCAAACCGGAGACATCATCCAAAGTAATCGTCATTTCACCAAATGGTAAGTGAAATGACGATGTCTCTGAGTGCCACCTCTCAAGAAAAGCAGACATCAGCTCATGGTCCACCTTTGTTTGTCCGGTCGAGACGATGGGGGATAATCTGGAACTTATGATAAAGGCCCACAACCGGTGGTTTTGGGAAAACCCAAGCAGTCTCTGAGCCAGCTTGTTACCATGGTTCGTAACCTTCAATTTACACTCATATGTCTGTATTATAAAAAAAAATAAGGCTATGTAAATAAATTAAACTAAGAAGGCTACGTAAATAAACTAAACTAAGAAGGCTACGTAAATAAATTAAACTTACAGGGTCTCTCAGTATAATGGTACAAACATGAGATGCTAGCCCAGTGAATAGAGGAGGCTGCTCCTCATGCTGTTCCTGATGCCCCTGCTGAGGCTGATCCTCCTGGTACTGCTGCTGCTGATACTGGTGATGCTGCTGATAATACTGCTGCAGGTAGTCCTCAGGCATAGAATAGTCCTCAGACATAGAATGCTCATCAAAAGGGTGCCCCTGCTGGCCCTCCTCAGTGATAGTTTGGTGCCTCCTCCACCTGCTGATACTGCTGCTGTCGGCTACGCCGGGTAGACGCATGTCCAGCAATCCTGTGGCGGGTGCGTGTACTGGGAGCAGATGGCGAGGCCTGAGCCGAGGACTCCCCTCGATACCTATTGGACACTGAAAAAAAACAAATTTTAAACAAAAATAAAACACAAATCGGATCTAGCTATATCCGATGCGAAATCGGATATAGGTAGATAAGATGGGGAAATCGGATATAGCTAGATCCGACTTACTATTTCTGCTGACTCTGAGGAAGATCGGATGTATGTAGATTCGATGGTAAATCCGATGGCAAATCGAAAATAGCTCTCTGAATGGTAAATCCGATTCTCTCAGGAAACTTTCTGGTCAAACGGATGGAAGTGAAAAATGGTAAATGTTTTGTAAATTTGTAAAAATTTTAAGTGTATTTTCGTCTTTTCACAGGGTCTGTGGGGGTATATAGTGATATGATGGGGGTAAAAAAAAACCCAACACTTAATGTGATGTCTTGTGTGAAGAGGTTTTCAAAAAGGAAAAACGGGCCCTCAAAAAAACAAAATTAAAAAAGGACTCAGTAATTGGAGTCCCTAACAGTATAAAGAAAAGATGTAAGCCAAACAAGGCAAACAAGAATGGACGTGGTGTTGTGAAATGGAAACCCAGGGGGTGTGTAAAGCATAGAGGTTCTCCAAAGGAGAATGGCAGATTAGTATTGGATAAAGGCAAAGGAAAGAACATGATTGGGTCTCTTACTTTGGACTCTTTGTCCAACTCGTTACTTGGAGGGAGTTTTGGATCAAGGATGTTATTCAGATCTTCGGCTCAACCAGCTAGAAGACGCACAAACTCTTATGTTGTAGCTCAATTAACGACTCTGACATTCGACGTTGCAATACAAAAGCAATAGAGTGCTATGATAAATCAATCGCCGAGAAAGTATGGGATATGGCGAAGGAGATTGGAGTCTCAGGAAATGTTGATGATGCGACAATGGTTGAGAGGCTTAGAAAAATGGAGGAAAGGGATCAGATTGAGAAAGAAAAGAGGGAGAACCAAAATCAATACTCATGAAGATCATGACTTACAATGTGCGAGGGTTGGAGGAGAGGTGCAAACGGAGACATATTCGCTCTGTCATTCTATCAGAAGGGTTCCAAATGTGCTTGTTGCAAGAAACAAAAAGCCAGCAGGTAGATCAAAATTTAATTAGAAGCCTGGTTGGTGAATCAGATTGGAGTTGGGAAGCTGTTCCATCAATTGGACAATCAGGGGGTTTGATTAGTGTTTGGAAAACGGAGAAATTTGAACTAGAAAGCGTAAATGCAGGGGATGGTAATTTGTGTATCTCATTAAAACAAGACGGGGAGGTCTATCATGTTGTAAACGTATATGCTCCATGTTCTACGGAGGGGAAAAGATCATTATGGGCAGAATTGGTTCAATTAAAAAGTAGACTTTGTGAAGGGGGATTATGTATTGGTGGTGATTTTAATGCGGTATTGGTACGTTCGGAGAGAAAAGGAACAACAAATCATGATTATCAGACATAAATAAATGACTTTAATAATTTCATATCAGAGTTGGAGATTGTAAACACCCCGGTGTTGGGAAAGAAATTCACTTATTTCAGTACTGATGGGTTGGCCTCGAGCAGACTTGACATGTTTCTTCTTTCAGAAAATCTTATACAAAGGTGGAAAGTATCAGCCTAGTGGATTGGTAAGAGGGATATTTCAGATCATTGTCCGGTTTGGTTGTTCTGTCCGGAGAAGAATTGGGGGCCTAAACCTTTCCGTTTCATGAATTGCTGGCTTGAACATGAAAGTTTTCTTGGGGAAGTTAAATCAGCGTGGAGTGAGAGTGAGATTTCGGGAAGAGCAGCTTACGTTGCGAAGGAAAAATTGAAGGCGCTTAAGGAACGACTTCGGAAAGGGAACCAATTGGAAATTGATTGTGGTGACAATGATCCAATTAGATTGGAAAGCATCAAGAAGAGAAATGAAGAGTTTTGGAAACAATTAAGAGCAAAGGAAAGCATACTATGTCAGAAATCAAGATCGAAGTGGCTATGGGAAGGTGACTCGAACTCTCGTTTCTTCCATGGGCGTGTGAACTCAAACAGACGGAAAAATCAAATAACTGCCTTGAAAGTAGGAGAGGAATGGATAGAGGAGGTTGCAGATGTGAAGAGGATGGTCAAATGTCATTTTGAGAGTTGTTGTCCACAAACTGATGAATGACGGCCGGTGCTTGATGGAGTCCCATTTCAAAGATTATCAAATGATGATAATGATTTCCTGACAGCGCCGTTTTCGGCAGAAGAAATCAAAGTGGCGGTATGGTCGTGCGATGGAAATAATAGCCCGGGTCCTGATGGCTTTAATTTCCCTTTTTTCAAATCTTGTTGAGATGTTACACAAGAAGATATTGTTAGTTTTTTGAATGAATTTTTGGATAACGGAGTGTTGCCAAAAGCTAGTACATCATCTTTCATTGCTCTCATCCCCAAAAATGAGAGCCCTCGGTCACTTGCCGAGTATCGTCCTATTTCCTTAGTTGGCAGCCTATATAAAATTCTATCAAAGTTACTTGCTGGAAGATTAAAAAGAGTCCTTGGTGGGGTAATCTCAAATGTACAGAGCGCATTTCTCCCTAAGAGACAGATCCTTGATGGTGTTGCAGTGGTAAATGAACTTGTCGATTGGGCCAAAAGGTCCAAAAAGAGTTGCTTGTTGCTGAAAGTGGACTTTGGAAAGGCCTACGATACAGCGTCTTGGGAATATCTTGAATATATGCTGAGAAGGATGGGTTTTGCTGGAAAATGGTGTATGTGGATGCATTCATGTATCTTTTCAGGAAGTGTCTCCATTTTGGTTAATGGGAGCCCAACGAATGAGTTTCAAGATAAAAGAGGACTGAAGCAAGGGGACCCGTTAGCTCCTTTTCTATTCCTGATTGCAGCAGAAGAGTTAGCAAGCGCTTAGTCAAAAAGGCTAATGAGCTTGGACTGTATAAACCCCTTCAGGTATCGAATTCAGCCTCTTTTTCACTTCTTCAATTTGCTGATGATATTATTCTGGCTGGAGAAAATTGTTGGGAGAATCTTTGGAGCATAAAGGCAATACTCAAGAGTTTTGAACTGGTGTCTGGGTTACGGGTAAATTTTTCAAAGAGTAATTTGTTTGGAATTAATCAACATGCAAATTTTTTGGACGCTGCCTCACATTTTCTTTCATGCAGCATTGGTGAAATTCCATTTAAGTTCCTAGGTATACCAGTAGGAGCAAATCCTAGGAGAGCGTCGACTTGGAAGCCAGTGATTATTCGACTCCGAACAAGACTTACTTGATGGAAAGGAAGAAATTTGTCCATAGGTGGTAGAGTAACTTTGATTAATTCGGTGTTGTCATCGTTACCGTTATACTTCTTTTCCTTTTATAAGGCACTCAAAAAGGTAATTGATGAGATGGTTAAAATTCAGAGGCATTTTTTGTTGGCTGGAGGTTCTGAGAGAAGTCAAATCTCATGGGTTAAGTGGTCCTATATGTGTAAACCGAAACTGAGTGGTGGTCTGGGTATAAAAAACTTGGAAGCATTTAATATTGAACTGTTAGCTAAATGGAAATGGAGATATTTAAATGAGCCAGATGCGGATGGGCTGAATTATTATGAATAAGGTATGGAGACTTGTCACAATGCAGTACTTTTCCGGAAAATTACAGTACTGGCTTTCTAACAAAATGCTCTATATGGTGGCGTGGCCCGTGCTCTCTTGGAGTCGATTTTACCAATAACGACCCGTGGCTCCGTAATCAGGTAAGGAGAACGATTGGAGAGACGTAATAGTTGCTTTTGGTTGGACAATTGGATAGGTACGGTTCCATTATATTCTCGTTTCCCTCAGTTGTTTTCTATTACTTGCAACAACATCAATACAGTAGCTGAAATGGGAGAATGGTATGATGACCCTTGGGAGTGGAAGTGGCAGTGGTCCCGGGCTCTAAATGGCGCAGAACAAGAACATCTTATTGAGCCGCATGATCCGTTACTTAATGTCAAACCAGAAGAAAGGGCGGAAGATCAATGGCGATGGGCTCCTAGCCTGGCAGAAGGGTTCTCAGTGAAGAGCTGCTATAGTATTTTGATAGAGACAGGTGAGAACAGTGAAATGTCAGATGACTTGAGAAAGGCAATGAAGCACATTTGGGCAAGTGATGTTCCTTCTAAAATTCAAATTTTGGGTGGAGATTAATTCAAAAGAGACTCGCTACGAGAGATAATTTGATTGCTCGAGGAATTATTGATCCTAATTTTATAGTTGTTGCCCGATATGTATTGAAGAAGAAGAATCAGTAAGTCACTTGTTTTTCCAATGTAAAATCGCAACTGCCGCCGTCTGGAAGAAGGTTGGCATATGGCTAGGTGTTCGTGAATCTGTATTAAGCGAGCCTTTAGATCATTTTTTATTTCACGGTAGCTGTCTCTCGGGGATAAAGAAGAAGAAGAAAATCAGATACATAATATGGTTCGCTGTAACTTGGATTTTATGGGGAGCAGGGAATGGTGTGGTCTTTAAAGGAGAGGTTGCTGACGCGGAAACCATTTTCGACAGAGTGGTTTTTTTCTCTTGGCAGTGGCTCAAGGAAAGGGCTGGTAGAAATATTTGTGTCTCTTTTGCAGGTTGGCGCTCCTCGCCGGTAAGCAGTCTTAGTCAAATATGAGGAGGCAATTGAAGACAGGCATCTAGTATAATTATAAGATGGGAGGATCAGATGTGAAAGAAATCAATGGTACTGAAGGCGTCATAAGCTGAGAAGGTGGAGATGGTGTTGATAAATGCGTTTAGCAGAAGGCTTTGAACGGATGAAGGGAGGTTGGCTCATGCGATTTTGGTGGAGGAGATTAATGAGCATTTTGAGGGTGCTGTTATTGTGTTGTAACAAACACAACAAACATGTATTATTGTACTATGTAACTTGAAGATTAATGTCGTTTGGGGCACTCTTTACCTCCTTGGGTCTTTTTCCAAAGGGTTTTGGCCCTTGGAGGTTTTTAACGAGACCCCCATTCCCTACAACTTGTAACGACATGAACCGAGTATTCCTTGTGCTCCCCCTTTATTATTAATAAAATTCATTTGCTTATAAAAAAAAAGATAGTGACTTATTCACTTCAATAATCATTAAAAATGGGATTAGTATCTTTCTTGTTATGAAATCTAGTCAATAGTAATTACATAGAGTTTCAAACTCGATGTATCATTTTTTAATATTGAAACATATAACTTAGCTCAAGAATGCTTGCAAATAAATTATTATGGAGCTAAAAGAACCCACACCTCTTGCCAATTGTAAGTCAATGTATCTCGTATGGTTGATAGTACCAACACCTATTTTTTTTCTTTCTGAAAATTAATTTAAATAGTTTATAATTTATTTAATTGATTAATTTTCTTTTAACAAACAACAACAGTATATATTTTTAGTAAGACAATGAGTTGTCAACTTTATTTTATATTTATTAATTAGTACTAATAATTTATGATTCTTTTTTACATAGACCATAGACCAACAACTCCAAGGCAAAACATGACAAATATGCAAAATGACATACTTGAAGTAAATGCACGATTACATTATAATAAATACTTCCTGATCAGTGGCCTGGTTCTTGTTTCCATTGTCAAAATTCTCGGATCAAAGTTCAAAGTTGAATCTTAATATGGGAGAAACTAGAGAAAGGTAGCACAATATTACTTACTTATATTACAGTTTTCCTCGTCCCCTTTTCCTTTTAATTTTCACTCTTTCTAGCTCTTCTTTTGATCCTTTGAGTGTGGGTTGACTTTGTAGGTATGCAGTGGTAACGGGAGCAAACAAAGGAATTGGATTCGAGGTAGTTAAGCAGTTAGCATCAACTGGAATTAAGGTTGTATTAACAGCTAGAGATGAGAAAATTAAGAGGTCTTCATGCATTGGAAACACTCAAAGCTTCAGGTCTCTCTGACCTTGTTCTCTTTCATCAGCTAGATGTGGTTGATCCTGCAAGTGCAGCAACTCTGGCAGATTTTGTCAAATCCAAATTTGGGAATTAAGCTTGATATTTTGGTAAGATTTTGAGACTTTGAGTTTGATATATATATATATATATATATATATATATATATATATATATATATATATATATATATATATACTCTAACTTAATAAAAACAAGTACCAACACATTTACATTTTTAGACATCTTACAATTTTGACACTTGTCACAAAATAGGGGTAAAATGGTAAAAACAGCACTAAAAGACAAAAATGTCACTGTTTTCGCAGCTTAAAAAAAAAGGCTGCAGGCGCTGTCGCGCCGCCTGACACGCTGATGCGTGTCAATTTTTATTTTTTTAAATTTATTTTTTCTGACAAATATTTTTTTATTTTAATTTTTTTTTGACAATTTTTTTTTTGTTTTTGAAATCGTTTTTTTTCTAAAAAACTGATTTTTTTTTAAAATCTGATTTTTAATTTTTTTTTAAAAACTGTTTTTTATATAAAAGTCTTTTTCATAATTTTAAAATATGATTTAATTGATATTTTAAAAACTTTTTTTACAAAAATTAAAAACTGGTTTTTTTACAAAAAATTTTAAAAATATGTTTTTTTAAAAAAGTCCTTTTTCATCATTTTTTTTAGTTTTTTGGTCAAAAACATTAAAAAATTCTCCATTTGCCACTATTTATTTAAAAAACAAATTCCCATTTTTAACAAAAAATCATACTATAAATCAATTAGTCACTATTTTTATAATTTACTCAAACTACGAAATTTAATAATTTCTTTTGACAACGGTAAGAAAATCATACTATAAATCAATTAATGATTTTTAGTAGAAAAAATTTAATTATTAAATTAATATTATACTCAATAATTAAATAATCTAAAATTTACTATTTACTGTAATCTCTCTATTAAAATTATTGAATTTAACCACTAAAAATTGTAAAAAAACTTTAACCCCTACCAAAAATTACAAAATAACTTTTTATAATTAAATTAACATGATTAAATTAACCACTACTATTTGTCAAAAAAATCTTTAACCCCTACCAAAAATTACAAAATAACTTTTTATAATTAAATTAATATGATTAAATCAAACATAATACGCTAGCAAATATAACCACTACTATTTGTCAAAAAATTCGATACCCCTAGCAAAAATTTCAAAATTATTTTTCCTAAAAATATCAATAATTAAATCTCATTTTCTTTTTTCGTGAGCCGCACGGGAGTGGCAACGAGGGCGGCAACGAGACTGTCAATGGGAGCGCCAACAGAAGTGCCAACGAGAGCGCTAACAGGAGCGCCAACGGGAGTGCCAACGGGGATGCAAACAGGATGCAAACGGGAGGGTCAACGGGGATGCATATTTTAGCTCTATTTTCCAAATACATTATTATGGATCAATGTAATTCTGATTGTCAATCTCCTTTAATTTCTTCGACTCAATATAATTTTCATTTGTACGTTATATGACATAATACGTATCTCTTTCCACTTTGAATTTCAAATCATACATTTTGGACATTGTTCACAACTTATGATTATCTACCAAATTACTATTATGACTTCATGGCAATACACCGACCATACAGTATCACCCGTGTGTATGCACGGGTAAAAAACTAGTATACATATATATATATATATATATATATATATATATATATATATTTAAAAACACAAAACTTAGTTGTAGTCTTTACATATTATATAGAAAGTTTTAACTAGATTCATTTCTTTCTTTAAAAAAAAAAGTTCCTTCTCCTTTAGTTTCTTGACTAAATATTCAGTTTCAATTGCTAGCCAAGGAGTATTTGCAATTTTATTTTTTTTTGTTTTTTTTTATCATTTGTGCGATTCTACATGTAGGAGTATTTGTAGTGCGGTTTGATTTTGTTTTGAATTAAAAAGTCAAATGAACCACAATTTTTTAAGACAAAAAAAGAGTGAAAAGACATCACTCCAGAGAACTAGATCCAAACTAGGTTGGCACTTAAGGCCGTAACAATCATTTGTAGCACTCTTAAAATATTTTTGACAACAGAGAATGAAACGAGAGAAATTAACTATTTGACATCTATTTGAATCTATACTTAGGAAGACCAAACCTATTGCAAAAACAATCAACCAGAGCAAAACTAGGAACAAGATACCACTAATTAAAACAACTAGTTGAAACTCCAAAAGCAGCCAACTTCTCCGCACAATGATCTCCCTCTCTAAAAATATGAGAAACCTTAAAATTTGTAGAAGTTAAAAGAGATCCTACAATTGGACCATCTGTTTCTTGTTTTTTGACACAAAGAAACTTAATTCATTTCATTCAAAATGGATAACATAATACATGAAGGGATATAATTAAAGTTATGGATGTTAGCATAAGACATAGATGCTCTAGATAATTTGTGAGCAACTTGGTTGACTTGCCTCTTAATGAAACTTATCCTAAATTTTGTATGGTTCAATTTGGTAAAGTTGAACCAAATTCATTGTGAGGAAAGTTTGTGTTTAATATTCCATCAATGGCTGATTTACAGTCTAGCTCATTAGTGATATTAGAGAAACCCTCCTCCTGAATCCAATTCAAAGTTTGTAACAAACCATATGCTTCTGCTTCTTTTGGGGTAAGAGTTCCTTGGAAAATCACGGTCTTTGCTTTAATGATAATGCCCTGATCATTACAAATACAAAATGTTAACCTGAAACATACCTCATCATTGAAAATTGCAGCATCTACATTGCACTTTAATTCATTTTTTCTCGGCCTAAGCCATTGCCATGGTGCCACGACTGTGTGTAGTGTTGTAACTTCCATTCATTTGTCCACGAAAGCAAGAAATCCATGGTGGCTCGTACCTCTCTTTGGGCATCTCTGTTCCATAACTTATTATTCCTCCTGTGCCATATCAGGTCCCATGATGTGCATAATTCCTATTGTCTAGGACGTGATCGATGCTGTAGAATACCAAAAACAACTTCCATGAGTGATGTTATATGCGTTGTTACCTCATTCACTAATTGCTCTAAACCAACTTCAACCCAACATTGAATAGATTTTCTCCCAAGTCTTCCTCATATTGTAGGATGATTATTCCACAATCAACACCACGCCGTTGGAGGTTTTCGTGAGTAGGGAGACAACTTCGCATAACTATCCAAACTGTGATTTTTGCTTTTTGAGGAACATGTTGCAGCCACAACGTCTTCCATTCTCCTTGAACCGCTAGATGAGAGCTATCAACAATATTTTCTATTAACATATGATAAGCTGAATTAACCTTGTACATCCCTGTTGAAGAAAGTCCCATATCCTTCGTTCCCTTTGATCTTTGTGTAGGAGTGGTAGTTTTAATATATGCGAGGCATCCCGCTCATTAAAGATATGAGTGGTAGTTTTAATATATGCGAGTCACACACAAGGGTGTTCATTTCTTAGAAGCCACAACTCATTCCATATACAAGTATCTCCACTATTCCCCACTTGCCATCTCATGCGTCGTTAAACCAACACTTGGGAAGTATGGATAGTTTGCCAAACAAAACATGGATTATTACCCAATCGAGGCCTCCAAAAATTCCCCCTTAGGTAATATTTTACTTTGAACATCTTTGACACTAAAGTATCTTGGATAGTGAGTAAATTCCAACATTGGTTCCATAGCATGGATATATTGAAGCCATAGAAATGACGGAATTTGATTCCACCTTTCTCATTTTTCATAGTCAGTTTCTCCCATTTCATTCAGTCTATCCCTCTTCCTTGGTTTCTTCCCGAACCCCACCAAAAGGAATTATCATTCTTTCCATCTCTTCACCTAGAGAAGCGGGTAGTAGGAAAGTGCTCATACAATTGGGATCGGATGGGCTACAAATTTAATCAGTATTTCCTTTCCACACTCTTGACAAGTGTTTGCCACTCCATATCTGGATTTTCTTCCACAACCTATAACATAAATAATTAAAAATGGACTTCTTGTTGCGCCTGATAATAGAAGACATGCCCAAATATTTACCGAACCCCAAACATTGAGCTACACCAAACATATTCTTCAAATCATTTCTAGCTTCTTGCAATGTGTTGGCGTTGAAAAACACTTGGGAGTTTTGCAGATTGATTGCTCGGCATCTGCAAATAAAAGGTGCGTAAGGGAATGTGCTCCCGTACACACTTTGATACCATGGATATCCCCTCGAGCTTACGCCTTGCGAATGAGAGTAGTTAACCCTTCGACATAAATTAAGAACACATAAGGAGATAAGGTCTCGCCTTGTCTTAGTCCTCTCCCTAGTATGATGTGGCAAACAATGTGTTCATTTTTCGTTACAGAGTATTCCACTGATTGCAGACAGAGAGATCCAAGAAATCCATTTATCATTGAAACCCATATTTTGCATCATCTCTTTGAGGTATTGGCAGTTTACCCTGTCACAGGCTTTACTAATATCATATTTTAAGGCCATCTCACCCATTTGGCCTCTTGTCTTACACTTCATGTGATGGATACTTTCTGTAGCTATTAACACATTATCAACAATGAGTCGAGTCTCCATAAAAGCTGATTGTTCAAGGGCTATTCATTTTGCTAAAACATATTTCGTTGCCAACACTTTTGAAATTATTTTATAAATGTCATTGCAAAGAGAAATGGGGCGCAAGTCCTTCATTTAAGTGAGGTTCTCAATTTTAGGAGTTAAAACAATATTTGTCTCAGTTACTTGAGTAGGAGACATACCTCTATCTAGCCAGATAACCCCCACATGATAAGTCTCCATTCCACATAGATGCCAATATTTTTTTTAGAACCTCAGATTGAGTTCATCCGATTTTGGAGCTTTGTCGGAATGCATTTGGATAAAGGGATTTTTTTGAATTATGTGACAATGAAAGGTCTTGTAATATGCTCATTATCCATGTCATCCACACGAAGTGAGATTAATGTAGTTACACTGTTCCACTCCCCCTCAAGAGTCGTAAATAAATCCTCAAAATAGATACGACATATGGGCCATTTTCTTTTTTTGAAAACCAATGTGGCTCTTTTTTGAGTGTTTTTAATTTATATCCTAAAAATAAACTATAAGAAAATATTCAATCCTAAAATTTAGGTATGATGTTTTTATTTTTATATATTTTAATTTTAACTTAATTTTTTATTAAAGTATCCAGGCCATATCATATTTTGATTTTCAAAATTTTCTCGTATACCCGTATCTGTATCGTGTCGTATCCTGTATCTAGGCTTCATAGAGTACCACACAAGCTCCATGGTTATTAAATGGGCTTGATAGGTTTTAGTGAAGTTATTATAGATTATAGATCTTGTTGATGAGTTTTAGTTGAATCTCATGACCTATATGTCATATTGTTTCTGTATGTTTTATGTATAAGAATTGTACTGTGCAGGTTAACAATGCGGGGGTTGGTGGAATTGAAATTAAAGATAGCTAGTTATACACTCTGGTGATCACCAAAAATGGGGTTAGTATCATTTGATGTTCTATCGAGTCAATAATATATAGTTTTTTTTGGCAAATAAAAGAAGGAAGTCTCGTTAAAACCTTCTGATGTAAAATATTGGGAAGGAAAAAGAGTGCGACCCCCTGATTTTATTAAAAAGAAGAGAAAAAAGAAAGAAGACATAAAAGAGGCCAAGGGGGGACTAGACCAATACCCTTGGCAAAGAAATAAAATAAAGTTGAAGCAATAATAGGGAGCGTTTAGCTAGTTACTGCTAAAGACCCCTAAGACAATCTAAGACACAGAGGAACAAACTACATATGTCAGATCAAAAAGAAATAGACACTGAATTTGCCCTAGAACGAGTATTATAGCTTTTCTGGACAGATTTCTTTTGTTGTCGAAATTTTTTCTTCTGGGTCTTAGATACGAACGGTTCAAAGTTAGCATCCTGCCCATCTATTCCTTGGGTGTCAAGAGTCGTAGGGTCACCCACATCATCTAACCCGTCACCCCAAATTCTTCCAAGTATTCTCATGTCAGATGCAACTACTGGGTTGAAAGTAGCATCAGACTGAGATTTTTAGTGAATCAAACTGAGTGGAGGATGAATCATGCTGGTTCGATGAGTTGATGGTTAATGCCACTCCAACCAAAGGATATTGGTTTTTTTCCACCTCATCTAACACATCCCACTTTCCTAATACTCTCATGTCGGATGCTACCACTAGATTAGAAGTACCATCAGAATCTAGGGCATTTAGCAAATCTAGTCTAGTAGTGGGAGGTTGAGTGGATGAGCCAACAGAAGCACTCCAATGACGATTAACAATAGTCATATCATTCACAATGTTGGCGTTAAAGTGAACAACGAGGGTTTCAATATTACAACGAGAGGAGAGAGAAACCTGAACTACATTGTGTTGAGATGTTGCCTGCGTACTGAAGGTAGAAGCATTAGCCAACTTCTGAGTGGAGTTTGAAGGTGTCGTGTGCATCAGCATAACCGCAGGCGACACTTGCTTATCCCCCTCTGAGATGAAAGAGTCCTGAACAATTTGTACAGAACCTGATTCGTCATTAGCTTGCAAGTCCACTTCTCTAATCTCTAATCCCTTAGCATTACCTATAATAGCCTTGTTTGTCACAAAATAAAGAAGAGGATTTGAGTTTTCTTTTGCCTTTTGAGAAGATACAACAATATTATTACAACTCAAATCGGTTTGGATCATTATCTTCCTCCACTGATATAACAACATTAGAACCCTGTATAATGTCTTAGATTGAGGCACAACTATAGATGTGCCAGCCTTAAATCCTGTCTCGTGCTCTGTAGTATCTTTGACAACAGTGGGCTTCCTTTTGTCAATCTTGGGAATGTACCGAGCAGAAAAGGTTGTGGTTTTTGCGGTACTTCTTTCCTTTCTTTATTCTTTGTTGGCAATACGTTCGCTTTTTTGACAATCTGACCAGCCAAATCTGATCAGTCAATAATAGATAGTTAACAATAGATAAAGAAAGTTAAACTTGATCCACTATGTACTCCTTCTTTTTTTATAAATAAGATATATTTTTATTAATGGGTATCCAACTACAACATTAA
The DNA here is from genome assembly GCA_039519185.1 of Astragalus membranaceus. Taxonomy (NCBI): domain Eukaryota; kingdom Viridiplantae; phylum Streptophyta; class Magnoliopsida; order Fabales; family Fabaceae; genus Astragalus; species Astragalus membranaceus. The sequence continues at coordinate 32,450,918 of CM076846.1, read as the reverse complement.
AGTGGGTAGGTTCTACCCATCTTCTATGAAGAGTTTTATATAATCCTTACTATCATTTTACAAATTATAATTTTTAAATGATTCTCCTTCGGTTCTTGTTTCAATATGATATCCATTTCGACGGATATCCTTAAAACTTAATAAATTTCTACGAGCCTTGAGAGATTATAATATGGTATCAAGGTGTAAAAAAATTTGTTTTGTCGGTTATAAACAATACATTAGCTCTTCTGGAGCCTTCAATTACATTTTATAAACTTTTGACTGCAAGTTGATAACAAGTAGAATTGTGATAAGTCTTATTTTACTGTCTTTTAAGTAAATTAAATTAAATAAAGTTTGTGGAATTTTAGTTCTATTTTTGAGTTATTTTATTACAAATTGTTTGTTTTTTATTTTTAGGGTTAGTTATGGAGCAAACGAGGAATTTTGGATGATTATAAAGATCAAGGACCAAAAAGGCATAACAAAAGGAACAAAAACAAGAAAATGAAGCCAAGTATCAGAAATCTCAGCACGGTCCGTGCGTTATAACGCACGACCCGTGCGCCCCCTGTTGGTGAAAAGCGAAGAAAATCAGCCGGAGTAACAAAAGTTAGCGCACGGTCCGTGCGGGATGAAGCACGACCCGTGCGCCTTGTGAAGAGCCAGAATTTCTACAGTTTCACAGCTGACACGATCCGTGCGTATCTGAAGCACGACCCGTGCGCATGTCTCAGACTCAGAAAACTGTTACAACTGATCATGTTCCTCCTTTATGACTTGTAACTCAAATTTAATGGTTTGTCTATCATTCTAGGCTATAGATAGAGCTAATTTCAGAGTGTAAGGGCATCCTTAGTCAGTGCTAAATTACTTTCAAAGTGAATCCAAGTTATTCCATCAATTCTTACTTTCTTGCAATTTTAATTTCTGTTCTTACTTTCCAGTCTTTTATATTTCTGCACTTTTATTCCTGCACTTCTACTTTCAGTCCTTTATAGCTTTCTTTTACTTTCCGCCATTTACATTACGCAATTTACAATCATGTCTCTTTATTCTATTGCAAGTTATATATTCAGCATGAGTGAGTAGAAATACGGACTTGGGTTGTTGGGAGTAATCCATTGATAGGTCCCTAGTAATTCCCAAAAACTATTCACCACTCCAATTGTTTTGTAATTCTAATCTATTTTCATTATGCCTAAATCTTATTTTAAACATTAGAGTTAAGTACCGAAAGGTGAAATTTTATGTTTGACCTATGAAAATAGACAAGAGAATTAAGATATGAGAATAATCCTAATTCTCGAGGCATTTAAAAGGTTTTGTTCTTAAAGGGTTTTGCTAACTTTCAACCATGAGAATAGGATTGAAAGTTAGATCAAAACACATCATTTTACTTTGAAAGAAGACTATGATTACACATGTTACCTTGCCTTTAGAATATATTACTTTTGTGGATTGGAGGATAGTTAAAGAGTTACAAGGGTTCACATCATTGTGATGAAACTAATAACCCGAGATTCTTTACATTCCTAAAGTTCAATTAATCAACTTCATCTACAAATCATTCTTTTTAGCTAATCACAATCGAAAACGAAATCGGTAATTACAAAGTCTCTGTGGATCGATACTCTCTTACTACTAGATAGAACCGTGCACTTGCGGCCTATCAAATTGCTACCATATAATTTTTGGCAATAACTAGATAATTACACAATTTAATATAAAAGCACATATAGAATCTTAGTTATACCCTAAAAACTTAGAATGTTTTATAATTAGCATGCATTAAAAGCATAAACAGACAAAAACTCATTAATTGAAAAATATTTTAGTCCTTCAAAAATATCAATATGAGATAGCATTGCTACTTTAGGATAATTTTGCTAAACATATGCTAAATAGTAAAACTATATCGATTACTAAACTTTAGGTTTTTTTGGTAAACCAAGGTATCCTCCACGGCGACTGTGGAGGCTAATCCCTCGAGGTACTGGAGTTCATTTAAGGGGTAACCTCTCCCAAGCGATGCCTCTCCATACACACTGGCTAGAGATCGAACCCCTAACCAAATGCTTAAGGGGCCCAAGCAACTTACCACTTGTGCCACCCCCACATGGTATTACTAAACTTTAGGGGGTGGTTTTAGGTTAGTTTTTGACCATTCAAATAATATATATATATATATATATATATATATATATATATATATATATATATATATATATATATATATATATATATAACAAAGATAAGTTGTAAAACCCTAGCCGTCTCTCTCAAATTTTTCTCTACTCTTCTCTTCTTTCTTGAAGAGGGTGGTTTTAGGTCAGTTTTTGACCTAGAATCCCCTCTATATTGTTTGTTTCTCATTTTTTACTTAAATAAGTGGTTACCACATAAATCTACCTTTTTTCATTTAATTATTCGTCGTCTGAGTGCGGCGTTATTGTTGTTCGTTGTCTTGGTACGGCGTGTTTGATTTCCCGTCTTGTTATGGTGTTCGTTTGGTCTTCCCGTCTTGTTGCGGTGTCCATTTGGTTCAGATCGACAGATCAACTTCGGTCAATTTCAGATTCAACCAATGATTAGGGCTTCAAAGTTACAGATCCAGAAACATGGGTACTTCGGTGACTTTTATTTTGTCACATTTGTAGGCATTTTGTCGTTTTAGGCTATTAACTTGGGTGTTGCGAGTTTGTTCGCTAATTCATCCTTTACGTTTTTAGCAATGCTAAATTTGTATTATCATCGATGTAATCTCTCAATTTGAATGAATGAATATCATTTTTAGTCAAAAAATAAAAAACAAAGATTACCATCTATATACCTAAAATTTGGGGACACGCAATTTTCTTCAATAAACAAAATTGTAGAAACTATACATACTATTTAAACCTTGATTCAATTATTTGTTTGCAAAACTTAGAAATATTTTTTTAATAGGTATGATCCATGTCATTTCATATGTGCTATAATATTATGGTAATATATGGAATACAAGAAGATAATAAAAAGGTTAGAATGGAAAATAAGAACATAAGAGTGTCTAGTTCCAAATGATCTAGTCATACAATCAATTCTTTTTATTCATGTTTTCATGCAACATTTTTATTTGGAATTTTAAGCATAAGCAAGAAGAAAAATTACATTTTTCCATAAGATAATACAAAATTATAAGGAATAACAAATGTCACAATCACAAATGATACAAATAATACTTAAATAGGATAGTGATAACATTTACCACATCATTGGTCACACCACACCTTTTCTTGTACCAAAAATATAATGTGAATCATTCACTTCTGGGAATGAACTTCAACTCATTGAGTGGTTTGAGTATTCTTTTCAATTACCATATCACATAATCTTGATTCATAATTTTTTTTTTTGGAAATATTTTCTCATTTGTCTAATTCATGAGAATATTTGAGACATAAATTATTTTCCCTTTTTCTTGATTTCCATTGCTTCAAAACATACTAAGATCAAATAGATCTTAAAGATTGAAATTATTGTGTAAAAGTCAAGTTCTTCAGAAACTCGATCATAAATTTTTATATACGATGATCCAAGAAAAATATACTTTCTAATCAATTGTTCTTCAAGAACTATACCATAAAATCTAAACATTGACGAAAAAAAACATGCTTTGAACAATCCTACAGGGATGATCGAATATTTTCTTTCATTGAGTTCTTCAAGAACTATCACAAATCTTCACAGACAATGATAAAGAAAACTATTCTTTGTGCAATCCTACAAAGATTCTGGATTATCAAATCATTAGTTCTTCAGAAACTATACCACAATCCTTCGAGGATGCTTGAATATTAAAAAAATTTAAGTTATTCAGGAACTATATCATAAACAATGATACATAGAAATAGTTATTTGTGCAATCCTTCAGGGACGCTTGGATAATGATAAATAAATAGAAACTGAGATAAATAAATAGAAAATGAGATAAAACATAAACAAGATCACAAGTAAATGATAGTGAGGAGGAGGAGGAGGAGGAGGAGGAGGAGGAGGAGGAGGAGGAGGAGGAGGAGGAGGAGGAGCAGAAGAAGCAGAAGAAGAAGAAGAAGAAGAAGATCCTCAATGCGATTATGCCATCAATCATATGATAGAGATTCGTGCTGATAACGTGTTATGAAAATAACCAAAACTTGAGTAATTAAGAACAAATATGAGAAATCATATAAGAGAATAGAGATTAAGAAGAAAGAAGAAGAGAATGAGAGAAGAAGAGAGTTCTTGTATTATATTCTTCAACTTTTTCATTTACACTAGGGAGTGGGTCCTATTTATAGAGTACAAATTGGCTAATGAATGATCAATAATCAAAAGCCACTAACAAACCAATTGCTAAAAAGACTTAGTGGAATATGTAAGTCTAAGGGTGGACATCCACTAATTCACGGTATTCATAACACAAGCAACTTTATTAGTATTAAGTTAATAAATAAATGAAATAATTTTAATTTAAAAAAAATTGCGGATTTGGTGAAATGCATGAAAATGTGATACGAGATGTTGCATGTTTATTTTTGACAAATATAGATTATTATATAAATTTTTCTTTTTATATAAATTTTATTTATAAATTATAACTTACATAAATATATTTATATTTTGAAAAATATAAATAATAATATAAAATTTTCTATTTATATAAAATTTATTTTTAATAAATTATATATTACATAATTTTTTTAACCAAATACATAAATTTATTTAGAAAGTAAGGTTCATAATGTATGAGTTCTTTAATATATATTTATGGTTGACTTAATTTACTCGAGGAATCTTGTTGCATAGTGGTATTTGGTGAGGGATTGCCACTCTAAGGTAGTAGGTTTGATCCCTGCACAAGTATTATCTTTTATAGTAACACTGTGTCACAAGTAGGGATGGACAAAAATTACCAACCCGACCCGAAAACTGAAAAACCGAAGGCAATGGGTTGATTCGGTTGGGTCCAGACGGGTACACGGGTTCGCGGGTTGAAGATTTGGGTTCAGGCGAGTTTAGCTGGGCGGTTGCGGTTGTCATTTTTAGGCCCATTATTACCCAGACCCGCCCGAACTATTACAATGCGTTAAGTTAATATTCTGATTATTTGATATAGCAGTATCATCATCGGTATTCAGTATGCTTCTTTCAAACAAATTATATAATTATATAATATAATATATTAATATATATATATATATATTAATATATATATACTAATATAATATAATATATTACATATCTCAATAGTATCAAATCTCTGATCAAATCTCTGATAAAAAAAAAGTAGCACCAAATCCAATTCTTCACGTTCACGCCATCACGTGACTCACTGTCACTGAAGTGAATTTCACTCACATTCTCAGTTTCTCACAATCACAAATTCACAATACAAACAAACACACTTTTCACTTCCTCCACAAACAAAACACACACACACAGCACGCGGTCGCGAACGAAAGGAAGAGAGAAACCCTAGCTCCCCAAACCGACCGCCGCTCCCCCTCCTTCAACGGTTCAACCTCCATGGCTTCTCATTTCTTTCACCCTATATCGACCTAATCTCCATCTCTCCATCTCTCACTCACTTGAATCCATCTCTCCATCTCTCACCCACTTGAAGTTGAAGGTATAGCCGTTCGATCTTTCTTCGTTTTTGTATTTCTTTCAAATCTTCGTTATTTCTTTTGTTAGGTTGAAGAGTTTATCATTTTTTTTTTGTGGTTGCAAATGGTGTTTGTTTCTGTGTTGCAAATCTACTTTTTTCTAGATTAGGGTTTTGGATTTCGATATGCTTTTCTTTTAGATTAGGGTTTTCTCAGTTAGGATTTGTTATTTGTTCTCTCATTTCTGCTTAAAATTTTTATTTCTGTGATATGACTTTTTCTATTTGGGTTTTGTAATAATCTGTTTCAGTATTTCTGGTTTGGTATTTTACTAGTTTTATCTTTACAAATTTTACCCTGTTTTTTATTTTCATGGATGCCAAACATGGTGAAGTTGGTGTCTTTGTCTTGTGGACTGTTTATGTATTAACATGACTGACATGTAATGAAAAGGGATTAATAAATACTTTCATCAAAGACTGTTGAGGTTTGAATATGTAAATTATATTGAATACAGGAGACAACCCAATGCGGGTATTATATAAAAGACGGCCCAAGCGGGTGGATATATAAATTATATCAAAAGGATGGGTGACGACCCAGTAGATTAGTATACTAGGGGAGGGGAAGTCATGAGCCCCAGAACCTAGGCCTCAGAAGGTTTGAAGCTAGCGTAAGCTAGTGGAGAGGTTCAATGGTAAAGGCGTGGTCATTACCGGAGATGTACTATGGCATGAAAGGAAGAGATATATGCACGTAGGACCTATATGGACTACGATTAAAGCAAAAGGAATAAAAGGACCGAGAGTTATTGTAAGGGGTTACGGTAGGGCTCAAATTCTGGAGCAATTATCTCCTTCACACCGGCAAATCAATCTCTATTTCAAGGTGGGGAAGCTTATGTTATTATTTTGCCTGCATCGATTGAAACTGGTTTAGATTTGTCCTCTGTACAAGTTGTAAATGACTTTCTGGATGTTTTTCCGGATGAAGTTTCCTCCTTACCTCCAGATCGTGAGGTGGAATTCTCAATAGAGTTGGTTTCGGGCATAGGGCCAATCTCTATTGCTCCATATAGAATGTCTCCTTTAGAATTAAAGGAGTTAAAGTCTCAACTGGAAGAGTTGATATCCAAGAAGTTTGTCAGACCTAGTGCTTCGCCATAGGGTGCTCCGGTATTGCTTGTCAAGAAGAAGGATGGGAGCATGCAATTGTGTATTGATTACCGCCAATTGAACAAGGTAACTATCAAGAATAAGTATCCTTTACCAAGGATAGACGATTTTCTCGTTCAACTTCGAGGTGCTGCAGTGTTTTCTAAAATTGATTTAAGGTCGGGTTATCATCAGATAAAGGTGAGAGCCTTAGACATTCCGAAGACAGCTTTCCCTACTCGGTATGGACATTACGAGTTTGTAGTGATATCTCAGTCAGGAGTTGCAGTGGATCCTAGTAAGGTAGAAGCAGTGTTGAATTGGGAACAACCAACGTCTGTGATCGAAGTAAGGAGCTTCTTAGGACTAGCTGGCCATTATCGAAGATTTATTGAAGGATACTCACGGTTAGTTCTCCCACTTACTCGGTTAACCCGCAAGGGTCATCCGTTTGAATGGAGTTCCAATTGTGAGGAAAGTTTTCAAGAGTTAAAAAGTAGGTTGACATCTGCTCCGATCCTAATTCTTCCAGATCCGTCACTGGGATTCCAAATTTATAGTGATGCCTCTGGGAAGGGTTTAGGGTGTGTCTTAATGCAGAATCAACAAGTGGTTGCTTATTCCTCTAGACAGTTGAAGCCTCATGAAGAGAATTACCCAACTCATGACTTATAGTTAGCAGCAATTGTGTATGCTCTAAAGATTTGGAGACATTACCAATACGGTTCTCGTTTTGAAGTCTTTAATGATCACAAGAGCCTTAAGTATCTGTTTGACCAAAAGGAGCTGAATAATAGGCAGAGAAGATGGGTTGAGTTTCTGAAGGATTATGACTTCGAGTTGAAGTATCATCCTGGGAAGGCCAATGTTGTGGCTGATGCGTTGAGTAGGAAATCTACTCACACGTCAGAATTAATGATGCATGAGATGAAGCTGTTAGAGTATAGTAAGGTTGCTTGGAGTTCCTACAAGCATTGTGTCAGATCGCGATCCAAAGTTCACTTCTCGATTTTGGAAAGCTTTAAACCAAGCTTTAAACCAGATCGCGATCCACAGACAGAGGACTATTCAGACTTTAGAAGATATGCTCCGGGCTTGTGTGCTTGATAACGGAAGAAAATGGGAAGATCATCTTCAAATGGTGGAGTTTGCTTATAACAAGAGCTATCATTCCAGTATCAGAATGGCTCCATTCGAAGCCTTGTATGGGTGGAAGTGCAGAACACCATTGTGTTGGTGGGATGTCGGTGAAGATCGATTGTTCCGATTTGGTTCGTGAGACAACTGAAAAGATCCGGCAAATCAAAGAAAGAATGAAGGCTGCCCAGTGTAGGCAGAAAAGCTATGCGGATAAGAGAAGAAGACCACTAGAGTTTGAGTATGGTGATCATGTGTTTTTAAGAGTTTCTCCAACAATTGGTACCAGTATAGCGTTGCGGGCGAAGAAACTCTGTCCTCGCTATATTGGGCTAGTAGCTTACCGTATTGCGTTACCTCCAGCTTTGTCCAATCATCATGATGTATTCCATGTGTCTCAGCTAAGGAAATACATTTCCGATCCGAGTCAGCCATTGAGTTTCGAGACGATTGACCTTAGGCCGGATTTGTCTTTTCAACCTCATCCTAGTTACATCATGGAACATGGATAGAAGACGCTTCGGACGAGGACAATTCCCATTGTCAAAGTGGTTTGGGATGGATTTTCGATCGAAGAAGCTACATGGGAATTGGAGGATGACATGCGGGCTAGATATCCGTATCTATTTTCATGAGGTATGTTTTGTTCAATTTTGAGGACAAAATTTTAAAAGTTGGGGTGATTGTAACATCCCTAATTTCGGTTAATTTCGTTTTATGAAATTAACTAGCGAATTGTTATTCGATAAAATAATAATTCAAGTCATGGACATGTTAAGGGCCCGCTAAAATAAAAGACGGCCCAAGCGGGTGGATATATAAATTATATCAAAAGGATGGGTAACGACCCAGTAGATTAGTATACTAGGGGAGGGGAAGTCATGAGCCCCAGAACCTAGGCCTCAGAAGGTTTGAAGCTAGCGTAAGCTAGTGGAGAGGTTCAATGGTAAAGGCGTGGTCATTACCGGAGATGTACTATGACACGAAAGGAAAAGATATATGCACGTAGGACCTATACGGACTACGATTAAAGGAAAAGGAATAAAAGGACCGAGAGTTATTGTAAGGGGTTACGGTAGGACTCACTGAGATATTGTTTATCTCACCCTTTATATGTTGTTGTTTTACAGAGAAACAGGGAAAGAAGAAAGCGAGGAGGCACAAGTAGGTGACGTGCTAGAGGAGAAGTTAGAAGACTTAGTTCTTTTATCTTTGATATTGAATTCCCTTGTTGTCTTTGTAACTCGATAGTATGACTTGAATTTGTTTTAAGTTGTGTAATCGTTTCCTCTTTTCTTGTGACGGTATTGAACACTAGGTTATGAGGATACAGAAAGACATGGAACCTATATGATTTTTGATTAAGTTATGAATGTTAAGACTGTTGATGTTGATCATCGAGAAAAATTTTAGTTGTGTTCAATATCTAAACAGGAAATATTACTCTGATGTATGCCATTTCGTGCATCTTAGCATTTCTATTTAATAGAAATATTAGGGTGTTACAAAAAAACAAGTGAAAAACACCCAAAGACAGTTTTAAAACAGATTTCAACACGGGTACCCTTGTCAGAGTGACACAGGACATGTTGCTTAAAAACATTCGCAGTAACAGGCAGTTTCCAACACGGGTGCCCGTGTCAAAGTGACACGGTCCATAGCTGTTGGACAAACATTTTGCTGATTTTTGGTACTTTTCACTTCTTTCTTGTACTTCCCCTTCTTTCCCAATCGAAAGTATCACTCAATTGAAAACACAACCACAACTACATTATGAGAACAACAATCAACAAGCCATAAAATTATACAACTTCGTGAACACATTTCTCAGCACATATGAGTAGAACATTGTAGCAATTTAACTATTTAGTTCATCATTTCAGAATGCATGTTCACTCAACATGACTCCAATAACTTGAAACTGAACAATCAACCCTAAAATAGTTAAGGTAAAGGGGGAGGAACTCACATTTTGAACAAATTTCTAAAATCAAACAAATGTAATCAATGGCGCAACTCAATAAAAGCTATATCTAGAAAAATGTCGAAATCTAAATTTTTCCATAAGAATATTTTTTTAAAGAAAACATGGAAGAGTAATTTTTTTCCTTTTAGATGTTTTTTTCATTTGAAGGTTTTAACAAGACTCCCTTTATTCTCTTTGCCTAGATAAAAATTATCTAACAATGATATATGTTGTTCTGTACTTTGCAGTATTGTGTTGACCGCTGTTGGTAGGTCTCTTGCTGCCTGGAAGGAGGTTAGTGTGAGCCCGGGGGTACCTGCGAAGCCACTCCGACGCTCAAGTCAGTATTGAGAATAGATGAGTGATTTAGCTAGGAATGAGAGTGTGTACCTTATGATGGCAATGGAAGCCGGTATTTATAGGAAATCGAGCCTGTTTGTGGATCGTCGGATCAGTAGAATTGATCTTAACCATCCGAGTGTGATGGCCTAAGTTGGGCTTGTATGTTGTGAATATGGGCCGAAATGGTTGGGCCAATCCATATCCAATTGCTAAATGGACCTCCTGGTATTGCTAAATGGACCCCCTAGTCCAGTCCAGAACAGTTGCCCCCCAAGCCGAGATTATTCCGAAGGATAGTCTTGGCTTGAAGAATTTTTGTCGATCTACCCGAAGCGTTACATCATCTGTCTTGTCGGGTCGTATAAGATCTCTTTATCGCGACCGTGACTCACACCTCCCTTGGTGTAATCCTTGTACCAGGCACCGAGCTGGGGTGTCGTGTCCTGATGTTGGCACCCTACTGGGCGCCTTGTGCCCAGATGCTGCGTCCTGATAATGGCGCCCTCCTGGGCGCCTTGTGCCAAGATGCTGTATCCTGATGTTGGCGCCCTCCTGGGCCCCTTGTGCCAAGATGCTGCGTTCTGATGTTGGTGCCCTTCTGGGGGCCTTGTGCCATGCGTCCTGATGTTGGCGCCCTCTTGGGTGCCTTGTGCCAAGGTGCTGTGTTCTGAAGTTGGCACCCCCCTGGGCGCCTGCTGGCATGCTCCCTGATGTTGGCGCCCTCCTGGGCGCCTTGTGCCATGCCTCCTGATGTTGGCGCCCTCCTGGGCGCCTTGTGCCAAGGTGTTGTGTTCTGAAGTTGGTGCCCTCCTGGGCGCCTTGTGCCATGCCTCCTGAAGTTGGCGCCCTCCTAGGCACCCTGTGCCATGCCTCATGATGTTGGCGCCCTCCTGGGCGCCTTGGGCCAAGGTGCGGTGGTCTGAAGTTGGCGCCCTCCTGGGCGCCTTGTGCCATGTTTGGATGCGCTGGGTGCCATTCTGCAAAATGAATTTTGGCGCCCTCTAGGGCGTCTGGGTGCCGGTTTGGATGTGCTTGCTGCCATCCTGGCAAAAAAATTTTGGCGCCCTCTTGGGCGTCTGGGTGCCGGTTTGGATGTGCTCGCTGCCATCTTGCGAAAGGAATTTTGGCGCCCTCTAGGGCGACGGTTTGGATGTGCTGGCTGCCATCCTGCGAAAAGAATTTTGGCGCCCTCTTGGGCGCCTGGGTGCCGGTTTGGATGTGCTGGCTGCCATCCTGCGAAAGGAATTTTGACGCCCTCTAGGGCGCCTGGGTGCCGATTTGGAGGTGTTGGGTGCCGACCTGCAAAACAAATTTTGGCGCCCTCTAGGGCGCCTGGGTGCCGGTTTGGGCACGCTGGCTGTCTCGTTGCGTCAAGTGTTTTGGCGCCCTCCTGGGCGCCTTGGGTGCTAGTTTGTGCACGCTGACTATTTCCTTGCGTCAAGTGTTTTGGCGCCCTCCTGGACGCCTTGGGTGCCGGTTAGTGCACGCTGGCTGATTCCTTGCGTCAAGTGATTTGGCGCCCTCCTGGGCGCCTTGGGTGCCGGTTTGTGCACGCTGGCTGTTTCGACCCTTCAAGTGATTTGGCGCCCTCCTGGGCACCTTGGGTGCCGGTTTGTGCACGCTGGCTGTTTCGACTCTTCAAGTGATTTGGCGCCTTCCTGGGCGCCTTGGGTGCCGGTTGCTAGGCGCTGGATACCTCCCTGCGAAGCAGGATTTGGCGCCTACCTGGGCGCCTTGGGTGCCTGCCTGCGCTAGTCTGGGTGCCGCCTTGTGGAGCAGGATTTGGCACCCTCCTGGGCGCCTTGGGTGCCTTCCTGCGCTAGTCTGGGTGCCGCCTTGTGGAGCAGAATTTGGCGCCCTCCTGGGCGCCTTGGGTGCCTGCCTGCGCTAGTATGCCTTCCTGTGAAACAAGATTCGGCGCCCTCTTAGGCGCCTGTATGTCGATTTGCGCAGCGCTGGGTGCTGGCTTACGAGAGGGATTTGGCGCCCTCCTGGGCGCCCGGGGCGCTGTCTTGCCCGCTGCGCTGTCTCCCTGCGAAACAAGTTTCGGCGCCCTCCTGGGCGCTGGGTTCTGGTTTCCCTTGGCTGGGTGCCGGTTTCGCTTGGCTGCGTGTTGTTCCTTGGCGCCCAGTCAGGCGCCCTCCTGGGTGCCGGTTTGTGGCATATCTTGGCGCCCTCCTGGGTCACGATTTGTGGCATGCCTTGGCGCCCTGCCAGGCGCTCTCCTGGGTGCCGGTTTGTGGCATGCCTTGGCGCCCTGCCAGGCGCCCTCCTGGGTGCCGGTTTGTGGCATGTCTTGGCGCCCTGCCATGCGCCCTCCTTGGTGCCGGGTTGGGCATGTCCTTGGCATTCTGCTTGTATTGTATTCGTTGTTGCTTATCCTGTCTCTTAGCCTGTTTTTCTTCTTGATGAAATTTCAGGGCTTGGTTGGTGCCGAGGGGAATTGCTTCTTTTGTTGTCACCATTATCTGTTTGACATTTCCACGAGCTTCTAAGGTAATTTTGGCTGACCTTCAGCTTATTTTTCTAGCTTTCTTGTTTTCGAGCATTCTTGTTTCGTGGAAGGTAAAAAAAACAGCAATATCATACAAAACACACCATTCTTCACATCTCAAACACACAATCCCACATTTCTCAACTTATTCACAAACTTATTGTATTTATCCACACGATCATAAACCAACAATTTGACTACAACATAAGCCTCAAATACTAAAATAAATTATAACACCACATACTTCACATCCTAATTCAATCTCAATCACTCCATCACATATCCTCATCATCACAAAACATGAAAATCGACCCTAAAGCTCATCAAATCGCCCAACTCAATATTCTATTTTCTTATCTCATGTAACAACCACAACACTAATTGATTTTACAAGCCCTAACTACCCATACACCCATCATAAACCCATTATCAAAGTTAAACCCACCCTTACCTCAAGAATTGATTGAAGATGAGAACCCTTTTCACCAATCACCAAGAACCACAGCAACAAGCCTTGCGATTTTCTCCCTCCAATTCGCGAAAGTCCCCCTTTTCTCCTTCTCCTTCACGTCGTGCTCCCTTTCTTTTGTTTCTACGTTTCTCTCCTTTTTTTTCTCTAAAATTCGCTAATGATCACTAAGACCCTAGGTTTTGCTTCACCTAAGCGCCTAGGTTAGTGGATTTGGGCCATGGGCCTTCCTCCACATCGTAAGCCCGATTTAGTTAATTACGTGCCGCCACCCCCGATTAACATGAAACACCTTATTATCATTTTTAATAAAATACACCAATAAAATAAATACCTAAATATTTAATTAAATAATTAATTAAATACTTAGCCAATTGTTTTTGGGGCGTTACAACTCTCCCCCACTTAGTATATTTTCGTCCTCGAAAATCTAACCAATATGAATATAGTAATGCTCTAACCAGTTCATACCCAAAGGTTACCTCTAATCCACCCAACGGCAAACCAATAAAATTCACAACAAAGTCTTCGTCGAAAATCGACAAGCGACACAAAAAGAAAACACACCAGGCGACACATTACAGTTATAGCAGGTAATACAGGACTTAAACGTTTCGCAGCATGCAACAATAACAAAACAATAAGTAGCGTCGGTATTAATAATAGATTCTAGCGGAGCACCTATAACGAGACACGTACCTCTAATACTACCATCATTCCTCCGTAGGCTCAGCACCTGCCAGAACAAACACCTTTCCAGAAGACCGTTCTTTCTTTGGTTTCGGACACTGGGCACTGATGTGTCCTCCCTCACCGCAGTTGAAACAGAGTGTATCCTTACGATCACAGTTAGTTGCCATATGGCCCTCTTTCCCACATTTGTAGCACCTTTTCACATCACCCGGACAATCTGGGCGCTTATGACCAACCTTCCCACACTTGTAACACACCACACTAGCAGCAGCATCTCCCCCACTTGGTCTCGTGTCGTCAGCGGCCTTCCGCTTCCCTTTTTCATTCGGGACATCGTACGGCTTACTACGATCCGAGGAATTCCTCTGCTTATCTCTCATGACCCTAGAATGGGCATTACTGTCTTCCTCAAATATCCTGCAGCTGTCAACTAGTTCAGAAAACACCCGGATCTTCTGGTACCCTATCGCTTTCTTAATGTCAGCCCGCAGTCCATTCTCAAACTTAATACATTTCGAAAATTCAGCAGCAGTTCCAACATAGTGCGGGTAAAACTTGGATAACTCGGTGAACTTGGCAGCATACTCAGTCACTGACATACCACCCTGCTTCAGCTCTAAGAACTCAATTTCTTTCTTTCCGCGGACATCCTCAGGATAGTACTTTCTCAGAAATTCCCTGTTGAACACTTCCCAAGTGATCTCCTCATTCGCAACCACCAACCTCTGCCTAGTCTCCAACCACCAGTCGTCAGCCTCCTCAGCTAACATGTGAGTACCATAGCAGACTTTCTGAGCTTCGGTGCAGTCCATCACCCTGAAAATCCTCTCCATTTTCTTCAGCCATGCTAACGCGCCATCTGGGTCGTACTTGCCCTTGAACACCGGCGGGTTCTCCCTCTGAAACGTGGCCAGACTGTGCGAACCAGCATCACCCTGTTGATTCTGAACAACCTGAGCCATAGCCTGCATAGCAGCAGCGAGTGCAGCATCGTTCCGTCCTGCCATTTCAACACTGCAACAGAAACCGAAATCAAAAACGAGTAACAAAACTCAATGCTACTCAACTTGACGACTCGACCACCGGCCGGACAGACCGAACTGCTCTGATACCACTAATGTAACACCCCCCTTTAGTAAATATAAATAAACGCGCAGTCATCAGAGTATCACGAGGGCGTCACATTTTTTTTCAACACATAAAGATTCCAAAGTTACTTAAAAATAAATCCTCAAGACAAATACAAGTAATCTCCAAGCAGCGGAATCACAAAATTATTTAACATCTCCAGAATAAATAAGACACCAAGTCGAACTCCAAAAATAAATAGGCATTAAGCCAAAACTCTCAAAACAACCGAAACAGTTTGCAAAACGAAAAACTAAATCCCGCCCCGGTGTTACACATCAGAGCTGACACGGACTCAACGAGAAGGAAAGTACACCTAATAGATCCTCCACGAGCGCTAACGATCACCTGCAGCGTTGCCACATAAGAGCAACATTCCAAGCAGAAGGGGTGAGCTTAACAGAAATAATGAGTGCATGATAGCAATATATAGGCAGCAGGTAAATCACCGTAACACAGAAAGTCAATACATCATAACACCACGCAAACTCAAACTATTTAATTAATGGATATTACATCATCATGTCTCGTTATAACTCACCTCATAAAGATACCACGTATTGTAGCATCACAGCTACCTCGTAACGAAAACATCACACCAGACACCGACTCGTAACACAGAAAGTCAACACCAAGACACGTTATATATTTATGTATGGACTATGCAACAATGCAACCCCTCTGGGCATATGCATGCGGTACCGATCTCGTAAAATAAGCCACGACGGGCAAGAGGCCGAAGCCTATACCACCAAAAATAATCTCAAAGAGGCCGAAGCCTATACCACCAAGAAATGCATATGACAATGCGACTCATGACTCATGCACCAATTACACCAACTCAAAGTATTTAATTAACAATACTATATCATCATATCTCGTTTTGAAGCATTTATAACAATACCACGTGTTGTAGCATCACAGCTACCTCGAAATTCTCACCCGTTCACAGCATCATTACAATAGGGAAACAACACCTCTAGGACAAGAACAACGCCCGCATTTAATTAAAATAACTTTCACATAACCGTGACTCGAAAGGTATAAGAAACAGTGCCTTTAAATTCAAGGCAACGGCACACTTAGATTTAAGGAAAATAGCACATTAAATTTAAGCAAAACAGCACGTTTAATTCAAGGAAGACGGCACATTTAGTTATAAAGAAAAACAGCAGCATCAGCACTTTTAACAGCAACAATAATATTTATTTTACAGTGACAGCAGTGTTTATTTTACAGTAACCACAACTCGTAAGTATAGAAACGACACTTTTTAAGTATAAGGAAACAGCACTTTAAATTGGAGTAGACAGCACATTTTAAATTTGAGTAAACAGCACATTTAAATTGAGAAAAACAGCAACATATTTGATCAAAAACAGCAAGAAAAACAGTGAGAAAAACAGCAACATAATCGCTCCAAAAACAGCCGCAAAACAGTGGGAAAACAGCAACATAATTGGTCCAAAAACAGCCGCAAAACAGTGAGAAAACAGCAACATAATTGCTCCAAATACAGCAGCAAAATAGTGAGAAAACAGCAACATAATTGCTCCAAAAACAGCAGCAAAATAGTGAGAAAACAGCAACATAATTGCTCCAAATACAGCAGCAAAATAGTGAGAAAACAGCAACATAATTGCTCCAAATACAGCAGCAAAATAGTGAGAAAACAGCAACATATAACCATATTTTTAAAAACAGCAACAGCACCTCATTTTCTAAAAAAAACAGCACATATAACCATATTTTTAAAAACAGTAACAGCACCTCATTTTCTAAAAAAAACAGCAACATATGACCATATTTTTAAAACAGTAACAGCACCTCATTTTCTAAAAAAAACAGCAACATATGACCATATTTTTAAAACAGTAACAGCACCTCAATTTCTAAAAAAAACAGCAATATCATACAAAACACACCATTCTTCACATCTCAAACACACAATCCCACATTTCTCAATTTATTCACAAACTTATTGTATTTATCCACACGATCATAAACCAACAATTTGACTACAACATAAGCCTCAAATACTAAAATAAATTATAACACCACATACTTCACATCCTAATTCAATCTCAATCACTCCATCACATATCCTCATCATCACAAAACATGAAAATCGACCCTAAAGCTCATCAAATCGCCCAACTCAATATTCTATTTTCTTATCTCATGTAACAACCACAACACTAATTGATTTTACAAGCCCTAACTACCCATACACCCATCATAAACCCATTATCAAAGTTAAACCCACCCTTACCTCAAGAATTGATTGAAGATGAGAACCCTTTTCACCAATCACCAAGAACCACAGCAACAAGCCTTGCGATTTTCTCCCTCCAATTCGCGAAAGTCCCCCTTTTCTCCTTCTCCTTCACGTCGTGCTCCCTTTCTTTTGTTTCTACGTTTCTCTCCTTTTTTTTTCTCTAAAATTCGCTAATGATCACTAAGACCCTAGGTTTTGCTTCACCTAAGCGCCTAGGTTAGTGGATTTGGGCCATGGGCCTTCCTCCACATCGTAAGCCCGATTTAGTTAATTACGTGCCGCCACCCCCGATTAACATGAAACACCTTATTATCATTTTTAATAAAATACACCAATAAAATAAATACCTAAATATTTAATTAAATAATTAATTAAATACTTAGCCAATTGTTTTTGGGGCGTTACAACTCTCCCCCACTTAGTATATTTTCGTCCTCGAAAGTCTAACCAATATGAATATAGTAATGCTCAAACCAGTTCATACCCAAAGGTTACCTCTAATCCACCCAACGGCAAACCAATAAAATTCACAACAAAGTCTTCGTCGAAAATCGACAAGCGACACAAAAAGAAAACACACCAGGCGACACATTACAGTTATAGCAGGTAATACAGGACTTAAACGTTTCGCAGCATGCAACAATAACAAAACAATAAGTAGCGTCGGTATTAATAATAGATTCTAGCGGAGCACCTATAACGAGACACGTACCTCTAATACTACCATCATTCCTCCGTAGGCTCAGCACCTGCCAGAACAAACACCTTTCCAGAAGACCGTTCTTTCTTTGGTTTCGGACACTGGGCACTGATGTGTCCTCCCTCACCGCAGTTGAAACAGAGTGTATCCTTACGATCACAGTTAGTTGCCATATGGCCCTCTTTCCCACATTTGTAGCACCTTTTCACATCACCCGGACAATCTGGGCGCTTATGACCAACCTTCCCACACTTGTAACACACCACACTAGCAGCAGCATCTCCCCCACTTGGTCTCGTGTCGTCAGCGGCCTTCCGCTTCCCTTTTTCATTCGGGACATCGTACGGCTTACTACGATCCGAGGAATTCCTCTGCTTATCTCTCATGACCCTAGAATGGGCATTACTGTCTTCCTCAAATATCCTGCAGCTGTCAACTAGTTCAGAAAACACCCGGATCTTCTGGTACCCTATCGCTTTCTTAATGTCAGCCCGCAGTCCATTCTCAAACTTAACACATTTCGAAAATTCAGCAGCAGTTCCAACATAGTGCGGGTAAAACTTGGATAACTCGGTGAACTTGGCAGCATACTCAGTCACTGACATACCACCCTGCTTCAGCTCTAAGAACTCAATTTCTTTCTTTCCGCGGACATCCTCAGGATAGTACTTTCTCAGAAATTCCCTGTTGAACACTTCCCAAGTGATCTCCTCATTCGCAACCACCAACCTCTGCCTAGTCTCCAACCACCAGTCGTCAGCCTCCTCAGCTAACATGTGAGTACCATAGAGGACTTTCTGAGCTTCGGTGCAGTCCATCACCCTGAAAATCCTCTCCATTTTCTTCAGCCATGCTAACGCGCCATCTGGGTCGTACTTGCCCTTGAACACCGGCGGGTTCTCCCTCTGAAACGTGGCCAGACTGTGCGAACCAGCATCACCCTGTTGATTCTGAACAACCTGAGCCATAGCCTGCATAGCAGCAGCGAGTGCAGCATCGTTCCGTCCTGCCATTTCAACACTGCAACAGAAACCGAAATCAAAAACGAGTAACAAAACTCAATGCTACTCAACTTGACGACTCGACCACCGGCCGGACAGACCGAACTGCTCTGATACCACTAATGTAACACCCCCCTTTAGTAAATATAAATAAACGCGCAGTCATCAGAGTATCACGAGGGCGTCACATTTTTTTTCAACACATAAAGATTCCAAAGTTACTTAAAAATAAATCCTCAAGACAAATACAAGTAATCTCCAAGCAGCGGAATCACAAAATTATTTAACATCTCCAGAATAAATAAGACACCAAGTCGAACTCCAAAAATAAATAGGCATTAAGCCAAAACTCTCAAAACAACCGAAACAGTTTGCAAAACGAAAAACTAAATCCCGCCCCGGTGTTACACATCAGAGCTGACACGGACTCAACGAGAAGGAAAGTACACCTAATAGATCCTCCACGAGCGCTAACGATCACCTGCAGCGTTGCCACATAAGAGCAACATTCCAAGCAGAAGGGGTGAGCTTAACAGAAATAATGAGTGCATGATAGCAATATATAGGCAGCAGGTAAATCACCGTAACACAGAAAGTCAATACATCATAACACCACGCAAACTCAAACTATTTAATTAATGGATATTACATCATCATGTCTCGTTATAACTCACCTCATAAAGATACCACGTATTGTAGCATCACAGCTACCTCGTAACGAAAACATCACACCAGACACCGACTCGTAACACAGAAAGTCAACACCAAGACACGTTATATATTTATGTATGGACTATGCAACAATGCAACCCCTCTGGGCATATGCATGCGGTACCGATCTCGTAAAATAAGCCACGACGGGCAAGAGGCCGAAGCCTATACCACCAAAAATAATCTCAAAGAGGCCGAAGCCTATACCACCAAGAAATGCATATGACAATGCGACTCATGACTCATGCACCAATTACACCAACTCAAAGTATTTAATTAACAATACTATATCATCATATCTCGTTTTGAAGCATTTATAACAATACCACGTGTTGTAGCATCACAGCTACCTCGAAATTCTCACCCGTTCACAGCATCATTACAATAGGGAAACAACACCTCTAGGACAAGAACAACGCCCGCATTTAATTAAAATAACTTTCACATAACCGTGACTCGAAAGGTATAAGAAACAGTGCCTTTAAATTCAAGGCAACAGCACACTTAGATTTAAGGAAAACAGCACATTAAATTTAAGCAAAACAGCACGTTTAATTCAAGGAAGACGGCACATTTAGTTATAAAGAAAAATAGCAGCATCAGCACTTTTAACAGCAACAGTAATATTTATTTTACAGTGACAGCAGTGTTTATTTTACAGTAACCACAACTCGTAAGTATAGAAACGGCACTTTTTAAGTATAAGGAAACAACACTTTAAATTGGAGTAGACAGCACATTTTAAATTTGAGTAAACAGCACATTTAAATTGAGAAAAACAGCAACATATTTGATCAAAAACAGCAAGAAAAACAGTGAGAAAAACAGCAACATAATCGCTCCAAAAACAGCCGCAAAACAGTGGGAAAACAGCAACATAATTGGTCCAAAAACAGCCGCAAAACAGTGAGAAAACAGCAACATAATTGGTCCGAAAACAGCCGCAAAACAGTGGGGAAACAGCAACATAATTGGTCCAAAAACAGCAGCAAAATAGTGAGAAAACAGCAACATAATTGCTCCAAATACAGCAGCAAAATAGTGAGAAAACAGCAACATAATTGCTCCAAATACAGCAGCAAAATAGTGAGAAAACAGCAACATAATTGCTCCAAATACAGCAGCAAAATAGTGAGAAAACAGCAACATATAACCATATTTTTAAAAACAGCAACAGCACCTCATTTTCTAAAAAAAACAGCAACATATAACCATATTTTTAAAAACAGCAACAGCACCTCATTTTCTAAAAAAAACAGCACATATAACCATATTTTTAAAAACAGTAACAGCACCTCATTTTCTAAAAAAAACAGCAACATATGACCATATTTTTAAAACAGTAACAGCACCTCATTTTCTAAAAAAAACAGCAACATATGACCATATTTTTAAAACAGTAACAGCACCTCAATTTCTAAAAAAAACAGCAATATCATACAAAACACACCATTCTTCACATCTCAAACACACAATCCCACATTTCTCAATTTATTCACAAACTTATTGTATTTATCCACACGATCATAAACCAACAATTTGACTACAACATAAGCCTCAAATACTAAAATAAATTATAACACCACATACTTCACATCCTAATTCAATCTCAATCACTCCATCACATATCCTCATCATCACAAAACATGAAAATCGACCCTAAAGCTCATCAAATCGCCCAACTCAATATTCTATTTTTTTATCTCATGTAACAACCACAACACTAATTGATTTTACAAGCCCTAACTACCCATACACCCATCATAAACCCATTATCAAAGTTAAACCCACCCTTACCTCAAGAATTGATTGAAGATGAGAACCCTTTTCACCAATCACCAAGAACCACAGCAACAAGCCTTGCGATTTTCTCCCTCCAATTCGCGAAAGTCCCCCTTTTCTCCTTCTCCTTCACGTCGTGCTCCCTTTCTTTTGTTTCTACGTTTCTCTCCTTTTTTTTTCTCTAAAATTCGCTAATGATCACTAAGACCCTAGGTTTTGCTTCACCTAAGCGCCTAGGTTAGTGGATTTGGGCCATGGGCCTTCCTCCACATCGTAAGCCCGATTTAGTTAATTACGTGCCGCCACCCCCCGATTAACATGAAACACCTTATTATCATTTTTAATAAAATACACCAATAAAATAAATACCTAAATATTTAATTAAATAATTAATTAAATACTTAGCCAATTGTTTTTGGGGCGTTACAGTTCTCGTTTTGAAGTCTTTAATGATCACAAGAGCCTTAAGTATCTGTTTGACCAAAATGAGCTGAATAATAGGCAGAGAAGATGGGTTGAGTTTCTGAAGGATTATGACTTCGAGTTGAAGTATCATCCCGGGAAGGCCAATGTTGTGGCTGATGCGTTGAGTAGGAAATCTATTCACACGTCAGAATTAATGATGCATGAGATGAAGCTGTTAGAGTCTTTCAAGGACTTCAAACTGAATGTGAAACAAAGAAGGAACCAGTTAGTGTTGGTCATATTCAGATTTCGAGTTTGTTGAGAAATCTGATTCACTCAGCTCAAGAGATCGATGTAGAGTTGCAAGCTCAAAGAAGGTTACCAAATTTTACCGAAGATAGTGATGGAATTATTTGCTTCGACGGTAGAATTTGTGTGCCAAAGGATGATGACATCAAAAGGCAAGTGTTAAAGGAAGCACATCGGAGTCGATTTTCCATACATCCTAGATCTACCAAGATGTATCGGGATTTGAAACACATGTACTGGTGGCCAAGGATAAAAGTAGAGATTGCAGAATTCGTGTCTCGATGCCTAACTTGTCAAAGGGTCAAGGCAGAGTACCAGAAGCCTGCTGGTCAGTTGCAGCCGTTGAATGTGCCAGTGTGGAAATGGGAAGATATTTCTATGGACTTTGTCATGGGAATACCAAGGTCCCAAGCCGGTAATGATTCCATCTGGGTAGTTGTGGATCGTCTAACCAAATCAGCTCATTTTATTCCTGTTCGTTCGAACAGTATATGGTTTCCCAGTTAGCAGAGGAATATCTGAAGAGTATAGTAAGGTTGCATGGAGTTCCTACAAACATTGTGTCAGATCGCGATCCAAAGTTTATTTCTCGATTTTGGAAAGCTTTAAATCAAGATTTGGGAACAAGAGTGTTTGTTAGTACTGCTTATCATCCGCAGACAGAGGACTATTCAGACTTTAGAAGATATGCTCCGGGATTGTGTGCTTGATAACGGAAGAAAATGGGAAGATCATCTTCCATTGGTGGAGTTTACTTATAACAACAGCTATCATTCCAGTATCGGAATGGCTCCATTCGAAGCCTTGTATGGGAGGAAGTGCAGAACACCATTGTGTTGGTGGGATGTCGGTGAAGATTGATTGTTAGGGCCCGATTTGGTTCGTGAGACAACCGAAAAGATCCGGCAAATCAAAGAAACAATGAAGGCTGCCCAGTGTAGGCTGAAAAGCTATGCGGATAAGAGAAGAAGACCACTAGAGTTTGAGTCTGGTGATCATGTGTTTTTAAGAGTTTCTTCAACAATTGGTACCGGTAGAGCGTTGCGGGCGAAGAAACTCAGTCCTCGGTATATTGGACCTTTCCAAATTATCGAGCGAATTGGTCTAGTAGCTTACCGTATTGCTTTACCTCCAGCTTTGTCCAATCTTCATGATGTATTCCATGTGTCTCAGCTAAGGAAATACATTTCTGATCCGAGTCAGCCGTTGAGTTTCGAGACGATTGGCCTTAGGCCGGATTTGTCTTTTCAACCTCATCCTAGTTACATCATGGAACATGGAGAGAAGACGCTTCAGACAAGGACAATTGCCATTATCAAAGTGGTTTGGGATGGATTTTCGATCGAAGAAGCTACATGGGAATTGGAGGATGACATGCGGGCTAGATATCCGTATCTATTTTCATGAGGTATGTTTTGTTCAATTTTGAGGACAAAATTTTAAAAGTTGGGGTGATTGTAACATCCCTAATTTCGGTTAATTTCATTTTATGAAATTAACTAGAGAATTGTTATTCGATAAAATAATAATTCAAGTCATGGACATGTTAAGGGCGTGAAAGCAACATTTAGTTGTTAATAGTATGAATTATGTGATTGTTTTATGGTAGAAATAGAATTATGTGAGGATTAGGGGACCAAGGGCATATTGGTCATTTCCATATCTTTCGAATCCCTAACCCAAATTACACGACGCCAAACATATTCCTTAACTCCATAAGACCACAACCACAATTTTTAGAAGTTAATTATGAGTTAGTGGTTATTTAAGGGTAAATTAAGGTGATGAGCTAAGTGGAGGGCATTTTGGTCTTTTCCCATCCACTTAAAGTCTTGCCCAGCTGACCAAGTGTAACACCCCAATTTTCGTATTGGTACGTTTTTGTTTATGCGTGAATATAATAATAATTTTTGTGATATATCGTGTACATTTAACTGTAGTAATTATATATTTTAGTCATATTTAATACTGTATTTATTTTAAGTGATTTTATTTCTTTGAAGGTTGGATTTACAAAAGTGTTGAATTGGTATTCATTTGTATTTTAGAAAAATATAACCTTATGTTACTTAGTTAAGTTATTTTGTAAAAATTGGTATTTTAAATGATATTCATTTGGAAAGGTATTTTGAGTTTTAGAAGTGTTAAAATAGCATCTATAGTCAAAATAGGCTTAAAAAGGGCTTTAGAAATGCAATTGGGCCATGTAGTCCATGTTTTTGATAGTCCAGCACGCACACACCCCCTTCATTTTACAAAACGCACCACCAGCCCACTATGGGATTCAGCGCACGACCCACTAACCAAGCCCACGACCCGCCGGAACTTCTTCTTCTTCCTCAATGCATCAGTTGCAAGAACCCTAGGCAGCTCCTCCCCTCATTCGCGTTTCTTCCCCAAGCCACGGCCACTTCCGAAATTCCAGCTTCCAACTCGAAATTCCCCTCTGATTCTTATTCCAACATCGATTTCACCACTTGAAGCCCCCATCTCGTGTCTAATCCTCCCCTTCATCTCGAGTTTTACCTTTTCGAAGCCATTAAAGCTCCCACGACTCCTCACCCGAGAGCTCGCTCTCTCCCTGTGAACATGTCCAGATCGCCGCTACCAGAGGTTGCATTTTCGCTGCTGTTCTGATCATGAACAGATCCGCTCTCCTTCTCCAACCTTGGTTCATGACAGTTTCGGACCTCAATTGTGAACCCTCTTTTTGACGTCATTGTTATAGAACCGTAACGGAATCTGATTTGATTTCAAGAAAATAGTCGTATTGGCCACCGATGTGTAGAAGATAGCTTCTCAAGACAAGACTTTTTCCATCCCGATTGTTTTACTTTCCTCAATCTCGTCAACTCCAAATTGTTTGGTTACGTTTCTACCTAGCAGGCTGTCATCGGTCAAACTTTTCACGATCCGTGTATTGCATTTTGTTTTTGACATCTGGGTTTCTTGGTACCCACTTCCGAACCGTTGTCGTCGTCATGTACATTTTGGATAGGTACGTCGACAAACACGATTAATTCATTAAACAAGCTATAAATTTTATTTGACATTTTTAGTGTATGACTTTTGGATTGTCGTTGTGGTTGTTGCATAACTGCATGCATTCGAGTCAAACATTGTCTCGCTGGAATGAGCTCGTGGTTTGTCGTCTCCATTGATCGCTTTAAGAATACACTTCAATATCAGGTACGGGGGGAAAGGGTTTCTATTCTATATGGGGAATATGGGATAGGACTAGAATAGTATTGATTATCGCTATTCCTATTTTTGTTTGTATTTATTTAATGTATTCATTTATTCGATTTATTCAATTTGGATAACTGTAATTATTATGGATGACTGTAAATATAATTCAATTCAAATAACTGTAATTGTTATGGAAGATTGTAAATGATGTAAGTGTCTGTAAATTATTTGGTTTTGATGACTGTAACTTAATGATTTGGATGAGTGTGATTTATGATATGGATGACTATAGCTAGTATGCCGAGTTTAGGAAATGAATATAGTATGAGTATGCAATTGTATGTCGATTGGTGTTACTTGATTTGAATGACTCACAAGTTACTAAGGCGAAGGATTGAGTTGACAGTGAGGGTGATATAAGTGTAAGAACGAAATAATTAGAATGAATTAATGAGCCTATATGACTTGAGTATTAGCCTTAATTAAAAATGAGAAGGACGAGTTAATTATAAAAGTTATAGGATGACTTAATGTCTATTGTGCTAATGAATATAAGGATGACGTTATTATATAGAATTAGCCGGGACTTGGGTAATAGTTATGACCAGAGATGATGTCTATAGTGACCCCCTAGTTGTATGACGATACCCGAGATGATGATTAAATGACCCCTAGTTGTTGATGATACCCTTGGACTTAGGAGTTCTTAGGGAAGTTGATGATGATGTTTAAGGAACCTTGTCGCAGTATGGGCAAGGACTCGCTGCAGTATGGGCGAGCCGTACCTTAGTAATTTAAGTTGTAGGAGGAACCTTGTCGCAGTATGGGCAAGGACTCGTCGCAGTATGGGCGAGCCGTACCTCAAAGGATGGTGATGATGATACGTATTGTTGTTGTTGTTGTTGTTGTTGTTGTTGTTGTTGTGTTTGTTGTTGTTGTTGTTGTTGTTGTTGTTGTTGTTGTTGTTGTTGTTGTTGTTGTTGTTGTTGTTGTTGTTGTTGTTGTTGTTGTTGTTGTTGTTGTTCTTGTTGTTGTTGTCATCGTCGTTCTCGTTGTCGTTGTTGTTGTCATTGTGCGATATCGCGCTGATTAGGTCCATTGTGTGTCCATCTTGTTGTTGTTGTGGTCGTCATCGTCGTTGTTAGTAGGGCATTATCGGGCAAGGTATCCCGTTCGAGCAAGGTATCTCGGTCCTCATAGTCCTCTTGGGTGTTCTTCAGGGCATTATCGGGCAAGGTATCCCGTTCGGGCTATTCCGGCCCTGTTGTTTTCTTGTAGGGCATTATCGGGCAAGGTATACCGTTCGGGTAAGGTATCCCGGTCCTATTGTTGTTCGTCGTAGGGCATTATCGGGCAATGTATCCCGTTCAGGCAAGGTATCCTGGTCCTATTGTTGTTCGTCGTAGGGCGTTATCGGGCAAGGTATCCCGTTCAGGCAAGGTATCCTGGTCCTATTGTTGTTGTCGTCGTAGGGCTTTATCGGGCAAGGTATCCCGTTCGGACAAGGTATCTCGGTCCTATTGTTGTTGTTGATGATGATTGTAAGGCAGTATCTGGCAAGGTGTCCCGATCCTATTGTTGTTGTTGTTGTTGTTGTTGTTGTTGTTGTTGTTGTTGTTGTTGTTGTTGTTGTTGTTGTTGTTGTTGTTGTTGTTGTTGTTGTTGTTGTTGTTGTTGTTGTTGTTGTTGTTGTTGTTGTTGTTGTTGTTGTTGTTGTTGTTGTTGTTGTTGTTGTTGTTGTTGTTGTTGTTGTTGTTGTTGTTGTTGTTGTTGTTGTTGTTGTTGTTGTTGTTGTTGTTGTTGTTGTTGTTGTTGTTGTTGTTGTTGTTGTTGTTGTTGTTGTTGTTGTTGTTGTTGTTGTTGTTGTTGTTGCTGCTGCTGCTGCTTGTAGTCCTAGGATCGTACGGGAGGTCGTGACACTAGGAGTAGATGAAGATTAGTTAAGGATTGTTTGTGCATTCGTGTTATGAAACTTGCATCCACTACTGTTGATGGTTTCCTTGTTTGTGGTAGTCTTGCTATTTTGGTTTCGGTCTTATATTCCTTATGTGGTTTGGATGCTCTTTCTCACCCGTGCACCTTTTTTTAGATTGAGTTCCAGGTGTCGTTGGAGTGACTTTCTACGATCGTGCAGTGGGAGAGATTTGATTGTACAGGTTGATGTCACTCTATTTTTAGTTTAATGGATTAAAGGTTAATTGCTCTGATTATGTGACATCGGGATTTGGGGTTGTATTTTCACTGTTATATTTCAAGTCATTTTATTATTGTATTAACAGAAATGTTTTATCGCCTTATTCTTTAATATTATTATGATCGTTTATATATGATTTAAAGAGTTGGACGACATCTTTTACTTGCGAAAACCATTTCAAGAAAAAAAGAATTGTTAGTTTTATCTAAAAAGCAAATTTACTCGTTTTTCGTACTCTTTCTTTTATAATTACATTCGGGGTAAAGGGTGTCACATTTAGTGGTATCAGAGCAGTTCGGTCCTAACCGGACTGTTTGTGTGGTTTATTGTGTTTTCGATGTGTGAACTCTGAGTAGAGTTGCATGCATTGCTTATTTTATCCTTGATAGTTGTGAGGCTGACCCAATTAGTCGGTTAAGTTCTCAAGATAATAAGTTGAGTGATAGGCATTCTTAGGAAAGCGTATCAAGGTTAGAAATGATATAAAGAAAGTTAGAACCCAAGTGAACCCCAAGAGCTCTTATCTTTGGAGAAAATCCTTCATAGAGTTTAGTTTATTCTTTATGTCGCGTGTTATGTGTCTATCGTGTCCTTTCGTTGTGAGTTTCGTGTTTCTACCTCTTATTTTCTAACTTTCTTGTTTGTGCACATTGAATTCATATAAGTATGATTTTATTTTATAGTTATATACAATATATACAATATTTGTGGTATGTGGTTTTATAGCTTAATAATAACATTTGTGTTGAGACTGCTTTTGAGGTTCTAGCTATTAAACTAGTTTTAACTTGTTTATGCTCACAAATATATTTAATTTATTTTAATTAAGTATAAAGTGTTTTGTGTTAGCGTATTTTACTTGTGAATTAATGCTTTATATTAGATTTAGATTAAATGCTCTGTTGATTATTTTAAGTTGTCTTATCACTATAAGTTGCTATAATTTGTTTGTTTTGATTAGTCTCAATTTTAAAATGCTACAAGGACTATTGTTTTACTACTTTTATAATTGCAATTGGATATAATGACCTAAGTTGTTCACTATTATCTCATGTTATTACTACATTAATTTGTTTTATTTTATTTTATTCCATTTGCTTAATATTTCTCAACGTGCGATGTTGCGAACTCTGAATCCTTGAAAACTGGCTCGTGACTCTCATGCTCTATGATCTTTAACTGTGAACTCTAATTGTGTACATTCACTGGGTTTTTATAATTTAATTTTGGTTTTGTCTTTTTTAATTTCTTTTACATGGTTTTGTAATCTAAAGATAAAGTGATTTCTGAAATTGCATGTGAACTTCTATTAAACCATTTTATGATTTATGATTGGATACTAACATTCATATTAAATTTATTTAAAAAAAAAATTCATACTAATCTTGTATAAAGATTTTCACTATAGTATATTTTTGATTGCGTATTGATATTGTATACTAAGTGTCTTGTGAATTGGCCTTGCTAATTATGTTAAGGTGTTTCATTGTCTTGATTACTATAAGTGATAATTTCTGGTTTAAATGCTACAACTTTTATTTTACAATTACAACGTTGTATTTTTATGTTATCATTATCCCACTTATTTTGTTTTGTTGTTCTATTTGCTTAATTGTTCTCAATGCATTATGTGGTGAACTCTCCTAGTTATTAAAATTCCATTCTATGAGTTTGTATCTGTCTTTGTTGATTCTCTCCATCCCACTCCTTGAATGTCGTTGACTTCTTATCTCTTGTGAATCTGACAAGGTTTGGATTATTCTCCTGTGTGTTTAAACTCTCGAAGTATTTATTATTTTAGTTTGTCGTGAGCTTATGAAATTTCGAGGACGAAATTTTTTTAGGGGGGTTGAATTGTAACACCCCAATTTTCGTATTGGTACGTTTTTGTTTATGCGTGAATATAATAATAATTTTTGTGATATATCGTGTACATTTAACTGTAGTAATTATATATTTTAGTCATATTTAATATTGTATTTATTTTAACTGATTTTATTTCTTTGAAGGTTGGATTTACAAAAATGTTGAATTGGTATTCTGTAATATCCCCTATTTTCGCTATTTAATTATTGGCATGAAATTATTATTGGGTGAATTATTTAGTTGGTTGAAAACTACATGATTTGAAAATGATTTGTTTGGATTGTCAAGTAATTGAATTGTGTGAGATTGATAACTAAATTAATATTGATTAGAGTGTTTAGTGCTGTTGGGAGTCAAGGGGAATAGAAACTCTAAGTGAAGGGTAAAACCGTCCTTGTACCTTGTCCCTATTTAAACCTTTTGTCCAGCTGAACCAAAGTGTGAACCTCTTCATTTTCTTTCCTAAGTTCTGAAAAGCTGAAACAACAAGGGAAGAGGAGAAGGGGGCGTGAGTTTGAGAGAGAGAGGAAGAGAGGAGAATCCCTCTTGATGTTCATGCATGTAAAATCCAAGAGTACCATTAGAATCAGCTTTCCTCCCTCTTTCAACTGATTATGATTTCGAAATCAAATCCTCCTCCTAGCCCAAATCACCATTGAAAGCCATCCAAGCTCCACTTTAACAAATTCAGAACCTGAACCATTGCATGTGAGTGGAGTAAGTGTTAGAACTAGCTTCTGTACCTGAAATACGTTTTGGAGCAGCTTAGGAGTCCTCCTTGTAGTTGGGTTTTCGGTTTGAGTTGTTGGAGCGAATCCAGGAAAGTTCGAAGTCCGTTCGTCCGCGTTCACGAGGTTTTGGTGTCAGGTGTATTGTCGTCACGAAAAGGCGAGTTCTATACTCACTAGGATTGAGTTATATAATCTGAATCGAGACAATAGAATTAATTTGGTGATTTGCTTGGTGTTGATTGTTTAGCCAAGTTCACTGTTTCTGAATGTTCTAGAATAGGTTCAGTAATTTTATAACTGGGAATGATTTAGGCATCCAAAAATTATATAACTTACCTTTTTAGAAACTAGATTGAATACTTGTCATTTTGGCTTTGGAATGGTTGAATTTGAACTTGTGTAGCTCAAGATATGAGCATCACAAGTTAGGGTAGAATTCTGGAGACAGTTTGAGAATAGGTTCGGTTTCTGAGTATCTGGGGATGATATAGGTATCCAAAAATTATGTGGTCAATTGTTTAGAAACTAGACTAAATGCTCGTCAATTTGGTCCTGATTTGGTTGAATTTGGAATTGTGTAGCTCAAGATATGAGTGTAACATCCGCAAAATAATTAATAGAATTATTTGGATGTTAACCCAATTGAATTATTTTAGTACTTGACTGGTAAATTTATTGAGCGCTAGAATTATTTATTGGTTGTCATCGGATCGCTAACCGGATAATACGGGTCAAGGAAGTTTTGGAATCGAAATAAGAGATTTGGATCAATATGGTAATTGGACCACGTTACCACTTATATATTAATAAATATATATGTGTATGCGTGTATGTGTGTGTGTGAGTGAAAGAATTAATTAAAAGAAAGAAAAGAAAGAAAGAAGGCAGCGAGAGACAGAGAAGAGAAACAGAGAGAAAATAGAGGAAAAAGAAAAGAAGAGAAAAGAAAGGGTAAGGAGGAAGAAGAGGAAAAAGGGAAGATTTGCGCTCATCAAAACGACTTCCTTCCAACACGAATAACGTTCAGCGTTACTTCCTCTTCGATTTGATACCAAAATCATCATCAACTCACTCTCTCTCACTTTGCCATTTTCGAAAATTTGAAGGAAATGGAGGTATTTGATGGTTCAAGCTCAAGGATAGCTTGGGATGGTGTTTGGCGCGAACCCAAGGATGGTGGATCGGTTATTGAAGTTCGATTGGGAGATTGGAAGCTAGTTGGGTGAGTTGGGGTTGAAAAATCAAGATTTGGGGTTTATGTGAATAGGAGCACTTTTGAGGTTAGGGATGATGAATAGTGTTTGTTGGAGCTCAAGTGGAATTTTGGAAATTCAAAGCTTAGGAATCGAGTTTGGGGTTTTCGAGAGGAGTGTGGAGCCTTAGGAGCCATTGTTTGTGTCTAGTTGCAAATTGGTACCGAGCGAGGATTTCTCGAGTCTCGCGAGCCGGATGGTCGAGGAGCAGAAAGATCGGAAGCGGATTTGGGCGTCGTCGGAGCGTGGAAGTTTATGCGGGGATTGTTCGTGTGGTTATTTGGAGATTTGAAGTCTCGGTGATTTCGGCCCGGTATCGGCTCTCGCTTCAAGGGTGAGTTTTACTCACGTTTAGGTTTTTAAATTAATAAACTTAAATTGTGAAATGTGTTTCGGTTTTGGTTCGTTGTCGAAACAGTATTTTGTACGAAAATCACGTTTTATGTCCAATTGGTTTTTGGATTGTTTGATTGATGATCATTGTTGTTTGAATATGTTTTTGGACTGTTTTTATGTTGGGACTGGACTGGAACAGGTATCGGAATTGGTCGGAACGACGAAAAATGCGAAAACGGGATAAAATACAATGCTGTCAAAAGCGCACGACCCGTGCGTCCCAGGCGCACGGACCGTGCGTGTCATTCTGTTTCTGTTTTCAAAAATGCATTACAGGGCGCACGAACCGTGCGCTGTTTTCTGTCCAAATTTTCCAAACTTGCCCGAAACGATCCCGATCGATTCCAATCCTCTTTTAATCCTTTCCTAACACTTTTCCAATGATATTAGGCTTATAACGCCGTGATTTTGAGTATGTTTCAAAAGGGTTTTATAAAATACTTTTGAAGTTGAAATTCTTTCGAAAAGCCGAACAATAGTACACGTGTGCGGATATGTTTTATTGATAACAAAGCGGACTATGAGTCCTACGTGGTAAAGTATAATTTAAATGAACTAAATGTTCATATGATTGTAGATATATATATATATATATATATATATATATATATATATATATATATATATATATATATATATATTATATCGAGTTTGGGTGAAGACCCATGTTGACATACTAGGCGGGGAAGTCATGAACCCTTACCCTAGGCTCTGTGCCATTAGGAAACACTATTGGTAATGGGGTTCGCCGGGATTAGCAAGTGGATTGCGGTCGGTGTTGTGCCAAAAGTTTGTACTACGTCCATCGGGATTAGCAAGTGGATTTTGGTCGGTGGTACGTGGAAAGGCTTAGGATTTTAGTTCATCGGGATTAGCAAGTGGATTGCGGTCGGTGTCCTGTCAAACCTTAAAAACGTTTTAAAATTGGACCGAGATTGTTAGTAGGGGTCTCGGTAGAACTCACTGAGATTGTATCTCATTGTTTATATGTTGTTGTTTTACAGAGAAACAGGGACAACAGAAATCCAAGGAGCACGAGTAGGTTGAGCTCAGGCGACTGCTGATGAGTTAGCTATTATGCTTAAGTTTATATTTCCTTTTGTTGTCTTTGTACTACAACTCTATGTATTGGTATTATAATTTCATTCCGCTTTCTTGTATGATATTGAGCACTATAGTTTGCTGAAGGTTATGGTCAGGGAACCTGTTCGGTCTTATTTGTATTTAAGACTGTTTTGTTGTTATTCAGCGAGAACTATATTGTATTGTTCAGTATCTATGCAGGAATTTTATATCTCTGATGATTTAGGGATGGTGCACTTGGGTATTTTTACTCGATAAAAATACCAGGGGTGTTACAATGGGCATCACAAGTTAGGGTAAAATTCTGTGTAATTTTGCGTCGCGACCCGTGGCCATCGTGTCGCGACCTCCCTTAATTTTTGCAACGCAAAACTTTTTGTTACTTTTCGCGTCGCGACGGTTTGCAGTTTTCACTAAAAAGTCCCTGAACTTGTTTTCGCAATAACTTTTAATCCGGTGGTCCGATTTAAGTGTTCTCAGATGCAGTGAAAAGGTAATAAAAAGGCCTAATTGAATATGTAATAAAAGTAGTGCTATTATCTGTTTGGGTGTAATTGATATTGTGAATGATGTTAGTTGATGTTATGAGATTGTTATGCCTAAGCTAAGTTCATGTTATGAGACCGATTATCTTGTTGTGGTTATGCTAAGTGTGATTGGTGTATTTGTGCTGGACTGACTGGATTAGCATCATGATAAGTTAGGTTAGTAAGCCTTAGAAAGCCATGTGAGATCACTTAATTTTAAGATTAAGTTAGTAATTAGATCACCTAATGATAATAATAATAAGATTATTTTAAGATCGGTTCATTGTTAAGTTAAGTTATTGTTATGATAAGTTCATTGTTCAGTTCAGTTCTGGTATATTAAAATATATACATTAGTTCAGTTAGGGTGACGACCCTATTTAAGTGTAGTGTGCTAGGGGAGGGGCAGTCATGAGCCCTACGAACCTAGGCCCCATCAGGGACCCAGCCGATTAGTGGGGACGGGTTCATCGGGAGCTTATTATGCCAAGTGACCGGTGACACGCTAAGAGTTTAGTTCAGTTTAAGTGTTGCCTCTCGTAACCGGCTTAAGGGTTATGCGGACAACGTTAGTTAGTTAGCCACATAGTCCACTTTGAGGACTAGGAGTTATGAGTTTAGAATAATGAATCAAGCATAATTGAACCGAGAGAATTAGTAAGGGGTCGCGATATAACTCACTGAGACAAGTTGTCTCACCCAATCCATTGTTGTTGTTTTTCAGTTAAGCAGGGGAAGTTGAAGACCGTGAGGCACGGCTATGGAGATACTTGAGGAGCTGCTGACGCTTTTGTTTGTTTGTTTTGTCATATTATGTATCTCTGTATTTCAGTTTCCTTTGTATCTTAAGATTATTTGTAACACCCCGGTTTTTCTAACATGTAGAAGCACCGAAATGTACAACTAGCGGAATAATCAGAGGACACAGTTCCTGCTTATAATTGGACCAACAAAATTTTTCCGAAATAAACATAAGATCGGAATAATAACACTTCATACAATAGAAGTCATTCGGCATACAACCGATCGGAGTACAGCATCCAAGTCCAATTCATAAAACAGAAACTGAAATAAGGTTTATACAACTTATACAACACAAGTTAGTACAACCCAGAGGTACAATAACAATAAAGGAAGACAGCTAGGTCTTCGGCGTCTCCAAGAGCATAGCACTACTCATGCACAATAGCCTTCCTCTTGCCCTGCTTAGCTGATAAACAACAACATATGATTGGGTGAGATAACATTATCTCAGTGAGTCCTACCGTGCCCCCTCACCGACACTCGGTTCAATTATCAAACCGTTAACAATCATATTGATAACGAACATGTTACAGCGAAACGTTGATCGTGAACCTTGCCACAAATCTCAACAAGTCGAGTCCAATCAAACAAGTCTTTATGTTTTATGAGGGACAGCCGGTTGTGAATAACCACGAAGACCGGAGAATTATATTTGTTGATTAGTGTAAACCAGTGGTGAAACCTCACTCATCCCGGCACACAATCATGTAAATTAATTTGTTTAGTATAATCCGATGGCGAAACCTCGCTCATACCGGAAACCCGTGAGTTGACCACGCCAAAACACATACAGGGCCTAGATAAGGGGTCATGACTACCCTCTCTAGTATACTACTTGTCAGGTCGTCACCCAACGAACGATATATACGACAATACATATCAACGATCACCAAAGGATCAAACATAAGCTTATGATACTTATTCCATTTCATTTCATAGTCCGTTTATGAAGAGTTCTATTAACTTCCAGAATTATAATCAATTCCAGGTCTTATATCCATATATAAGTTCAGCCCAACCATTACTCGGTGTGCTCACACGTAATCTAGGATTTTCGTTCTCGACCAAATAGGTTTCAAGACTCTTTTTCAAAAATATAGTTTAAACGGTTTGAAATTATGTTTTCAAAAGGTTGG
Source organism: Astragalus membranaceus (assembly GCA_039519185.1). Taxonomy (NCBI): domain Eukaryota; kingdom Viridiplantae; phylum Streptophyta; class Magnoliopsida; order Fabales; family Fabaceae; genus Astragalus; species Astragalus membranaceus. The sequence goes on along the minus strand of CM076846.1, from coordinate 32,415,558 downwards.
TAGCTTTAAGATAGTTTGAAGAAGGGATTAGGAAAGGTTCGGGATCGAACGGAGCGTTGAAACGAGAAAAACAGAATTACGCATCAAAGGGTCACAGTGGCGCGCGGCGCGCAAACCACGCGTGACTGGCGCGCGACTAGACAGAAGCACAGCCCAGAATCACGCACGGCGCGCGACTCCCGCGTGAACGGCGCGCGAATGGACAGAACCCAAACTCAAGAGTGGCGCGCGGCGCGCGGCCTGCGCGCGAATGGCGCGCGAGTGGACAGAACCACCAGTCTGATGCTCAACTCAAAATTTTCTCATTTTTCGTTCTCCATTCACTCTCGGTTCGATTCCTAATCTCCGTTCCACCTGAAACCCAGAAGATTGGCAATATTCCAGAGTACATTTCGAATGCAAAAACATTGTCAAAATCGTTTCAATTCGCTTATGATTCTCAAAACCGTAAAATATCAATTTCTCCAAAACTCAGAATTTTGTTTTCAAACACCGTAAAGGATCGGTTTCCAGTAAAATTTCAGAATATAATAAGGTTCAAAACATTCCATTTATTCCCCTAATCGTGAGTAGAACTCACCGTGACGACGATTGTTCCGTAAGCTCTCTAACCGAAGCGTGAATTAACCGAACACGGACTATCGAGCAAGAACCGAAGGCACCAACAAAATCACCCACAACAGCTACTGAACTTCAGCAACTCACAACGACTGAAGCGCCAACCGAAGCGAGATTCCCAGCTGAACCATTTCCCAAATTCGAAATGCAAGATTTCAGTAATGATGCTTGCTGAAACAGGAATTCAAGAGCATGCACAAGGTTGGGGATTCAGAATTTGCTCATCTTCACCATTTGGGCTTTAACTGAAAGTTTGGGAATGCAAGCTGAAACTCTTCCCTTCTTCTTCCTCCAAGTCGCGCCCCACCCCCTCTTCTCCTCTGGTTCAGAATTTTAGTTTTAGAAGGATGGAAAAATGACTTAAGTTGCTGGAAGGATTTCAGAATAGGGGTATTTATATGAAGGGTGTGAAATTCCTGAATTGCCCTTCAGCTTAAGAATGCCTAATTAAATTATGACCAAGCACAATTAATTAGAGAATGGGGGTTATTTTGAGGATTTCCTCGACTATAAATACCTGGGACACGAATAATTATTCCCACAAATAATCACTCGGTCTTAGATACTTTAATACGAGCCTTTTTAAAATTAGGGGTGTTACAATCACCCCCACTTTTAAAAATTTTGTCCTCAAAATTGACGAGACATACCTTAAGCGAAAAGATATGGATAGCGAGTCCGCATGTCCTCTTCCAATTCCCAGGTAGCCTCCTCGGCTGAAAAGCCCTCCCATACTACCTTGATAATCGGAATAGTCCTTGAACGCAAAGTCTTCATACCAAGCTCCATGATATAACTTGGAGAAGGTTGAAAGGATAAATCCGGTCGAAGGTCAATTGTATCAACACTCAGCGGTTGAAGGGGATCAGGAATGTACTTTCTCAACTGAGATACATGAAAGACATCATGAAGATTGGATAAGGCAGGAGATAAAGCAAGACGATACGCAAGTGGCCCAATACGCTCGATAATTTGGAAAGGTCCAACGTATCGAGGACTGAGTTTCTTCGCTCGCAAGGCTCTACCCGTGCCTATAGTTGGAGAAACTTTCAGAAATACATGATCACTAATCTCAAACTCCAACGGTCTCCTTCGGTTGTCGGCGTAGCTCTTTTGTCTACTCTGTGCGACCTTCATCCTTTCTCGAATTAAGTTGACCCTTTCCGTAGTCTCTCGGACCATGTCCGGCCCCAAAAACTTGTTCTCACCGATATCATACCAACATAGTGGGGTCCTGCACTTCCTCCCATAAAGTGCCTCGAACGGTGCCATACCGATGCTTGAGTGGTAACTGTTGTTGTAAGCGAATTCAATCAATGGAAGATGGTCTTCCCACTTCTTACCGTTATCCAGTATACATGCCCGTAACATATTTTCTAGAGTCTGAATGGTCCTCTCTGTCTGACCATCTGTCTGAGGATGATAAGCCGTGCTAAGAAGTACTCTCGTTCCCATAGCTTCATTCAGCGCTCTCCAAAACCTAGACGTAAACTTAGGATCTCTGTCTGATACTATAGTAGTAGGAACTCCATGCAGTCTGACGATGTTCTTCATATATTCCTCGGCCAACCTTGACACTTTGAACTTCGAACGAACAGGGATAAAGTGAGCAGATTTTGTTAATCGGTCCACTACTACCCAAATAGAATCGTTGCCGGCCTGCGACCTCGGCAAACCCATAACAAAATCCATAGAGATATCTTCCCATTTCCAAACAGGAATATCCAACGGTTGTAACTGACCACCTGGCCTTCGGTGTTCCGCCTTAACCTTCTGACAGGTTAAGCACCGAGAAACAAATTCAGCAACTTCGGCCTTCATCCCAGGCCACCAATACACCGTCTTCAAATCTCGGTACATCTTGGTAGATCCAGGATGTACAGAATACCTACTTCTGTGAGCTTCTTCCAAAACTTGACCTTTGACTTCCAGGTCATTCGGTATACAAATTCTGCCTTTAAAGCATAAGACACCATCACTATCTTCAATGAAATCCGGTGACCCTCTTAGAGATTGTAACTTTACATCCGCTTCTTGGGCCACACGGATTTGCTCCCGCAACATACTAGTCACCTTAATATGTCGCAACACCAGTCGGTCCTTCTTCCTTGCTACCTTGAGGTTCATGTCTCTGAAAGATTCTAGCAGGGCCATTTCATGCACCATTAGTCTTGCCGTGTGAATCGTTTTTCGGCTCAGAGCATCAGCTACCACATTTGCCTTCCCAGGGTGATACTTCAACTCGAAGTCATAATCCTTTAAAAACTCGGTCCACCTTCTTTGTCTATTATTCAACTCCTTTTGATCAAACAAATACTTCAAGCTTTTGTGATCACTAAAGACTTCGAAACGAGAACCGTAGAGGTAATGTCTCCAAATCTTTAGTGCAAACACAATTGCTGCAAGTTCCAAATCGTGAGTCGGGTAATTCCGCTCATGCGTCTTCAATTGCCTAGATGCATAGGCTACCACATGCTGATTCTGCATAAGGACGCATCCTAAACCCTTCCCTGAGGCATCACTGTAAATCTGAAATCCCAATGACGGATCCGGGAGAATTAGGATCGGAGCAGAAGTCAACTTCTCCTTTAATTCAAGAAAACACTCTTCACAATCAGCATCCCAAGTAAACGGTTGGTTCTTGCGAGTCAATCGAGTAAGTGGAAGAACCAATTGTGAAAAGCCTTCGATAAACCTTCTGTAATATCCGGCCAAACCCAAAAAGCTTCTTATCTCAGTCACTGATGTCGGTCGCTCCCAATTCAACACCGCTTCCACTTTACTAGGATCTACTGCAACTCCTTCCTCAGAAATCACATGACCCAAAAACTTAACTTCCGACATCCAAAAGTCACACTTGGACGGCTTGGCATAGAGCTGCTTCTCTCGGAGTACTCCTAGGACAAAGCGGAGATGCTGGGCATGCTCCTCAATTGACTTGGAGTAAACCAAGATATCATCAATGAACACAATCACAAATTGATCTAAGTGGGAATGGAATACTCTGTTCATGTAATCCATGAACACGGCAGGAGCGTTAGTCAATCCGAAGGGCATCACCACAAACTCGTAGTGTCCGTACCTCGTACGAAAAGCGGTCTTCGGAATGTCTAAGGCTCTTACTCTGATCTGATGGTATCCTGACCTTAGATCAATTTTGGAGAAGACTTTAGCACCTCTGAGCTGGTCAAGCAAGTCATCTATCCTTGGCAATGGATACTTGTTCTTGATAGTTATCTTGTTAAGCTGACGATAGTCGATGCATAACCTCATGCTTCCATCTTTCTTCTTCACCAATAGCACCGGAGCACCCCACGGAGAAGCACTCGGCCTTATAAACTGTTTAGTGATTAATTCCTCCAGCTGTGACTTTAACTCCTTTAATTCAAGAGGCGACATTCGATAAGGAGCTATAGATACTGGCCCCGCACCCGGCGCCAAATCTATAGAGAATTCGATTTCTCGCTCAGGAGGCAAGGAGGAAACCTCCTCGGGAAAGACATCAAGGAAATCATTGACAACCGGAACCGTCGATAAATCTAAACCGGTTTCAGTTGAGGCAGATAAGATAATGACAAAAGCTTCCGCACCTTGATATATGGATTCGCTAGCAGACATGAAGGAAATAACATCATCTTCAGAAGAAAACCCAATGGAACGGCTGTAGCAGTCGATGGTCACATGATTGTTGACCATCCAATTCATTCCTAAAATAACTTCCATTTTCCTCATAGGCAAGCATATGAAGTCAACGGTGAATTCACGCCTCCCGATAACCAAAACACAATTTCTACACATAGATTGGGTTCGTACACGACCCATGGCAGCAGTGAGGATAGAGATCGGTTCGGATATGGGTGAAACAACCAATCCTACCCGATTAGCACAAACTTCGGAGATAAAACAATGGGTGGCACCAGAGTCATATAGTATATCAACAGACTGATTAAGAATAAAACCTGTACCCCTTATGAGATTATCTGATGGTTTGACGGTATCCCCATCCAATGTGTTGACCCGATGTTGCCTAGGGGCATCTGGGGTCTCAGAGTAAGCTTTCCTTGCTGGACAGTTGTTGGCATAGTGACCCACCTCCTTGCACACGTAGCACTGATTTGGCTTTGTCTCTGATTGACACTTCCCCGAATGATACCTGTGGCACGTCCCACACTTATGTCTCCCAACAGCATTGCTTGATTGGGCTTGCTTCCCCTTGTTACCATTTCCCTTATACCTAGGGTTTGCAGAAGATGATTCATTACTCCTTTTCTTTTCATTCCAAAAACCTCTCCTCTCAGCATACATTTTCTTGAGATCACTTTCCGCTGCGTGTGCTTGTTCGACAAGAGCAGGATATGAGGTCATGGCATATGAACTGAGACCTTGATTCACATCCCCCCTTAGACCTTGTTTGAACATCACTCTCTTCCATTTGTCATCCGGAGCATGAGTACCCAATTCATAGAACTGTGACAATCTTTCAAACTTAGCGGCATATTGACCTACAGTCATTTCCCCTTGCTTTACGCTGACAAATTCCATCTGCTTAGCCAACCTTTCAGATTCCGGAAAATAGTGACCCAAAAACATTTCCTTGAAGTTCGTCCACTGAAGCGGTGTCCCTTGAAGTTGCATCATTCTACGTGCATTTGTCCACCATGTGTGGGCATCCTCGTCTAGAGCATTGGCAGCACACAGTACCTTCTCTTCCTCATTACATTGTAGAGTTACAAAGATCCTCTCCATTGCATCAACCCAGAAGTGAGCTTTCATAACATCGGGTCCTCCCTTGAAGATCGGAGGTTTCATCTTTAAGAACTTAAAGTATGCCCTATGCGGGTCATCCTGAGGCATAGGAGCTTGCTCATTCTGTGGTTGAGGTTGAGCTTGTTGTTGTTGCAGAAGTATCATGTCATTCATCATCTTTTGCTGATTTTCAATGACGTTCCGCATCCATTCGTGCTGAGGATCTTCTGGGGCAGCATTCCTTCGATTTCCTCCAGCCATGATTCTGCAAAGTATGCACAAAGTGTTTTAGTTGATCAGGCTAAACTCTAATAGCATACTAGGAAAAATCAGACTTAGAAGACTCAAAGAACTCTTAATGACTAAGTCCGACTAGGTCGAACCGCTTTGATACCAAATGTAACACCCCGGTTTTTCTAACATGTAGAAGCACCGAAATGTACAACTAGCGGAATAATCAGAGGACACAGTTCCTGCTTATAATTGGACCAACAAAATTTTTCCGAAATAAACATAAGATCGGAATAATAACACTTCATACAATAGAAGTCATTCGGCATACAACCGATCGGAGTACAACATCCGAGTCCAATACATAAAACAGAAACTGAAATAAGGTTTATACAACTTATACAACACAAGTTCGTACAACCCAAAGGTACAATAACAATAAAGGAAAACAGCTAGGTCTTCGGCGTCTCCAAGAGCATAGCACTACTCGTGCACAATAGCCTTCCTTTTTCCCTGCTTAGCTGAAAAACAACAACATATGATTGGGTGAGATAACATTATCTCAGTCCTACCGTGCCCCCTCACTAACACTCGGTTCATTTTATTAAACCGTTAACAATGTTTAATTAGCTACCACGAGCTATAATCGAAATGCCAAGCAAATCGTGTTCTCAAATTAAGTTTTTAATAGCTTAGCTTAAACCGACTGCAATCCTTGCTAATCCCGGTAGCTATAGCTTAACATAAACCGACTGCAATCCTTGCTAATCCCGGCAATGTTAACTTACAATTTTAACTTAGCATAAGCCGACTGCAATCCTTGCTAATCCCGGCAACCCGTGAGTTGACCACGCCAAAACACATCCAGGGCCTAGGTAAGGGGTCATGACTACCCTCCCTAGTATGCTACTTGTCGGGTCGTCACCCAACGCGATATATGTATTACAATACATATCGATTATCGAGAGTTAGATCATATATATCAACGATCACCAAAGGATCAAACATAAGCTTATGATACATGTTCCATTTCATTTCATAATCCGTTTATGAAGAATTCTATTAACTTCCAGAATTATAATTAATTCCAGGTCTTATATCCATATATAAGATCAGCCCAACCATTACTCGGTGTACTCACACGTAATCTAGGATTTTCGTTCTCGACCGAAATAGGTTTCACGACACTTTTTCAAAATATGGTTTGAAAGGTTTGAAATTAGGTTTCCAATAGGTCGACAGTTTTAAAATAGTTTGAGGAAGGGATTAGGAAAGGTTCGGGATTGAACGGAGCGTGGAACGAGAAAAACGGAATTACGCATCAAATGGGTCACAGTGGCGCGCGGCGCGCAACCCACGCGTGACTGGCGCGCGACTTGACAGAAGCGCAGCCCAGAATCATGCACGGCGCGCGACTCCCGCGCGAACGGCGCGCGAATGGACAGAACCCAAGTTCAAGAGTGGCGCGCGGCGCGCGACCTGCGCGCGAATGGCGCGCGAGTGGACAGAACCACCAGTCTGATGTCCAACTCAAAATTTTCTCACTTTCGTTCTCCGTTCGCTCTCGATTCGATTCCTAATTTCCGTTCCACCTGAAACCCAGAAAATTGGCAATATTCCAGAGTACATTTCAAATAAAAACATTGTCAAAATTCGTTTCAATTCGCTTATGATTTTTAACACCATAAAATGTCAATTTCTTCAAAACTCAGAGTTTGTTTTCAAACACCTTAAAGAATCGGTTTCCAATAAGATTTCAGAATATACCAAGGTTCAAAACATTCAATTTATTCCCCTAATCGTGAGTAGAACTCACCGTGACGACGATTGTTTCGTAAGCTCTCTAACCGAAGCGTGAATTAACCGAACACGGACTATCGAGCAAGAACCGAAGGCACCAACAAAATCACCCACAACAGCTACTGAACTTCAGCAACTCACAACGACTGAAGCGCCAACCGAAGCGAGATTCCCAGCTGAACCATTTCCCAAATTCGAAATGCAAGATTTCAGTACTTCTTGAGATGCAAAACAGCAACATGCAAATAATGGCAGATTCAGAATTTTGATTGTCTTAAACGATGAAGGTGAATTCGAAATTGAAGGAGAATGCTAGGGGTTACTTACATGCTTGCTGAAACAGGAATTCAAGAGCATGCACAAGGTTGGGGATTCAGAATTTGCTCATCTTCACCATTTGGGCTTTAACTGAAAATTTTGGACTGAGAGATAGAGAGGAAATCAGAGCTCGAAAATAGCACCAATGGATTGCAAATCGAAATTGGAGTGGACAAGGAGCAAGAACACTTACATGCAAGCTGAAACTCTTCTCTTCTTCTTCCTCCAAGTCGCGCCCCACCCCCTCTTCTCCTCTGGTTCAGAATTTGAGTTTTAGAAGGATGGAAAAAATGACTTAAGTTGCTGGAAGGATTTCAGAATAGGGGTATTTATATGAAGGGTGTGAAATTCCTGAATTGCCCTTCAGCTTAAGAATGCCTAATTAAATTATGACCAAGCACAATTAATTAGAGAATGGGGGTTATTTTGAGGATTTCCTCGACTATAAATACCTGGGACACGAATAATTATTCCCACAAATAATCACTCGGTCTTAGATACTATAATACGAGCCTTTTAAAAATTAGGGGTGTTACAAAGGTTAACAATCAGATTGTATTTTGTGATTCCGTTTGACAGGTCAAACGTGAATACGAATATGAATATGAGGTGACTGCTGACTGTTTTTCATGATTGTGGGTATCCATCAAAAGATTAATTGATGGATCTTCTTGCAGTTAATAGATTGAGGAAAATCCTAGGAGGCGTACTTAGGTTGAAGGGAAACTCTCAACGCTATTGACCAATTCGGAAAGGAATTGGGTGCGTCGTAGATATTGATATTTTGAGGAAAGTTACAATAGGGGAAAAGGAGGTCTGAGTTCAGTTTAATAGTTGTTTTGAAAACAATTTTGAGCTGATTTGATTGTTTCAAATTTAACTGATGTCCTCACGGCTTATTTATACGTGTAAGGCCAAAGTTTTTAGTAAAACCCTCCTTCCATCTTTTTGAAAAAGTTTTACCTCAAATACTTGGAAGCGAGTCAAGGAATTTCGTAGTGACTTTTCCGTCACATTTCTCTATGTGTACGAGAGCTGATAAGGATTTTCAGAAAATTTGTTGAAAACGTGTGTGCACCCTTCAGGAAAATCATGTTTTGTTCTTACCTCTACCGAGGAGCACCACTCATTTTCAACCTGTATTTCTATCAAGTGCCTCATATTAAACCTTTCGATCTAGATTAATCAAAGTTGGGGTGCAAACGAGGAGAATAAAGTTATGAAAGTGTTCTCAAAACGAGGTATCAAGCTTATGTAGGCGAATGATGAGTTTCTAGTGTTGATTCGTAACAAGAGAGTTTTGGACTATGACCTTAGAGCATTCTAGGGTAGTAGTGGAAAGTACTTAAAGATTGACGTGCCAACTTGGGAAGAGTTTCTACATTCATTTCGTTAATTCAAGATTTTTTTCCAGCGAATTAAGACTTGTCTGAGAATGTCGATTCTTGGTTAGTCAATTATAAGACTTGACGAATTTTTGAGGACAAAAATCTTTCAAGTTGCGGTGTAATGTAACATCCCCAAAATAATTATCGAAATTATTTTGAAGTCGAGTGAATTAATTATTCCTAATTAATGGGTAATTCAGATTTTAGGGAATTTAATTAAGTTGAGAAGAAATTATGGTGTTGGATAGGAGTTATAAGGAATAAGAAGGTTTAAGAA